>OZ014530.1:286052996-287252996 GCA_963966105.1 Volucella zonaria | reverse complement strand
TGCATGGCTTTCAGCCGCACTTTGCTAATCCACATTTAATACCATGTCAGGAGCGTATATTAGCCAGCCATAAGCTCAAAAGACCAGCAAAATGTGCACAAACTTGTCAAATAATAATTAATAAAAGCCAAACTACACCGCCCAACCGAAAATTATCCACCAAATTAGTTTGCATAATCCAGTCCCAGGTTCTTCTTCTGTGGCGAGTGCTCTTAATTAAGCCGGCATTCATACATGGGCTCAGATATGGGGATACTTATAGAATTCACCTCTAAGTGAACCACACAAGCTGCTAGAACTCACGTGGAGTACAAATTAACCCTGCAGCAACCTTTGAGATCGTTCCCATTACCATTAGATTATGTTCTAAAGACTTCCAGGCTATCCACCATGTCAAGTTCTCTGGTATCCGTATTTCGTAACACTACTATGTACTCGTGTTCGTACTCACCTTACTTTGAGTATCTTCTCTGTCACTCTGTCCCCGAATGTCTGGCGGTTTTGGGTTTTATTTTTATAGCTATATACGAATATGTATCTTTGACCTGAATTGAAGCTAGAATCAAATTCATGTCTCGTGTGCCACAAAAGAGAATTAGAATCGGTGTTATGACTAGAAGCTGTATCTGGGCCACAACCGGAGTGCCAGACATCATCAGATTACATTCATGAAAGAAAAAGATACGACAACGAATTTTGTTAATTTCATTCATTTGATTTAATTGAGTCAGGTTGTGGCTTTAAGATACTCTTTACTTATAAATTTGAACAAAAAAACAAAAAAGAAAACTAGAAAATCCCTCGTATTCGTGTCTGTACACCACTCCAAGCTTTACTCGGCACTCGTGTACTACGAATGTCAAGGTCTTAGTTGGTAGTGTATCCATGAGTAGCAACAAATGTTGGTTTCTCCATGTAGTTCATGGCTGGCGTTAGCTGGTTTCTTTATTTTTTTTTCTGTTTTCGTAGTGTCCAACTTGACGGAACGTTGTCTGAATTTAAACCATCCAGCTAACCTAGAAGATCATGAGCGATGAGATAAAAATCAAAAGAAAAGCGTGTGACATTACCATGATAATCGCGTCCGCAACACGTACCCAAGACGAAGGTGAAAAAAATTTATTACTCCCACACATTGTGCAAAGGACATGTTTTGAATTCCAGATTCAGAAATTGAGTGTAGGTGTATCTGTGAACGACTTAATCGGTTTAATTATTTTATTTTGAAAGAAGTTATTACTCTTCGGCACATATTACGTGCGATGGCAAGTGGTATGGTTAGACTCGTACAAGGCCGAGACAAGTGGAAGAAGGAGGTACGAGTAATTCATTAACTCTGTGGTAGGCAGTGGGCTTAAGACTTTGTCATTTCAACCTCAAGAGAGAAATTGTTTAGTGAAAAAATGGGATCTGCATCGTTTAGATGTGGATTTACTGCATACAAGTTTTTTGATAAGGGTACCTGACTAAGTTTCAAGTCGACTTTATCTACTATATGGTGGTGCTATCTGGATATATGGTATACCAACCTTTTTTTGACATTTTTTGCCTATTATTTCAAGAGGGGCACTTTTAAGTTATCACGGATACTGATGTTGATTTATATTGACTAGGTCCTTATTGTGTCGCATTTATTTTACCAATGGAGCTGGTTGCATTCCATGTTTAAATGGGCTTGGTGCACTTTATACATCATGCGAAACTACTGGCAGCTGCTTATTCAACAGATTAATAACCATTTGGTACATAAGTACTTTGACTCCTTCTTCTTTGACGCTAAGGTCTTCAAACCAATAGAGGGATTTCCATTGAAATTAGACGAGCTTGGCGTTTGCTCTTGTCTTCCTTCAACCGTTCCTTCAAATGGCACTGCACAATTTTGAAAGAATGATTTGCTGATTAGACCTTACCCTTGTTATGAGCCTCAAGCTATCAGTTATAGAGCCCATGGGTTTCGGTTGTTAAACCTTCCGAATATATTTATATTGAATACGAAACTAAACTAAAGAATACAAACCGCCACAGCTGGTATCACGAATCTCATTTGGATCTTTTGATTGTTTCAAGTTACCTGATAATGATGAGATATACTCGCATATGTCCGTGCTTCACATAGTTATTGAACGGTTGCCTTCAGGAATGAAGAGAATATTAACTTCTGCACTGACCTACTTGCCGAATTATCAGCGAACAGTAAGAATGGCTTTTATATTGAAAATCGACAACGATGACTACTCACTCGGTAGGAGCTTCAGACCTACCAATCTGACTTCCTGAGCAGGTAGCTAAAGAGCACGTAGGGAATCGTTGAGCTTCTTGCACCTACCAACGTGAAAGATCTGATGAGACAGCATTTGAATGCCCACAAGAAAAGAAGTTTGATAGTACGTGTTGGGCATTTTAATCGACATTGATAATGCCTTCGACAACGCAACTGTACTAGTACGAGTGCACAGGGCCTTGATTATGAATGCTGACTGCGGTCAATATGTAGTATTATGGGGTCTATACTGCAGTGTAGGTATTCGTATAACGTCTATACTCAACCATATCCGAACTCTGCCAGATCGGGCCTAATGACTGTTTGCACTAAAGCGGAGGCATACGTAGACATAGATTTCGGTAGCCTTAGGAATCTTGCTTTGGACTGAACTTATCGGGCCGAAAACCGCAAATGCGCTCTCGGCTTTGTAAGGAAGTGTAAGGGAACTCTTGCGAAGATATAAGTCTTGCCAACGAAAAGTATCCTCTGTATCTACATGGCTACGACACGGTAAGACCAATTCTATCTTATGCGTCAGCTATTTGGTCGGATAACCTCTGATGCAAATATGTCACTACTACTTTCACCATACCACGCTGAGTAGCTTTTCCCTGCCCTGCTCTAGATACGCTTCTTGAAATTCAAATCATGCGCTCTCAAGACCACCGTCCCTCTAAAATGAAGTGGACTTTATATAACTTGATGGCAATATCGTTGCTCGACGACTATCACTTGACTTTAGCTTTATAGACGTGCCGTCGGGTGCAATTATATCATAACTTTCGATTGTGAAAGTACTTTTCCAGTGCTTAGGAATGTTTTCGGCGAGTATCTGAACGAGAAAAATAATTGGGTCTGAGCCAGAAGTAGTCCGGTCCTTACGGATGGGGTTCTAAGAGGAGAATGTCAACTTAAAACTCGTTTCTCCTAAGCAGAGATAACATACGTGCAATCTCGTGGAATTGTAAGAAACGAGTGGAGGAGCGAGAAATCTGAGTCTATAGTAAAACTGTACCTAAGGCGTTGCTGATCCCTGTAACTACCTCTAAGCTACTTCGAAAATGCAAGGCTTATTTGAACTGATATGGTAGCGGATGAGCCCTTAGTGGACCAACGGCAGCGCTCGCACACCCGAATGGGCTACTGGCTTAGGTCTAACTAACCCCTTGACCTAGGGGTCTCTGTAATGGAACTGGGTACGGAGCAACAAGAAGCCTCGAATACGGATGAATCGACTGTTGACAACCCCTTCAAACGGAATAAGGACTACGAACTTCGGATCTCTATGTGGAATGATAGGTGCTGCAATTCACATATCACCGCCACCCAAGAAATGCGATGGGATGGGCCGGACATAACGAGAATGAAAAATTGCGACATCTACTACGACGATTGTTATCGACGGCAAAGCAGCGCCTCTTTGGATGCGCATTTATTGTTAGAAGGAGACTCAAGCAAGAAGTCTTGAGTTTCCGACATGAGAACGACCGCCTGATAACAATCCGTATTAAGATTAATTTGCCAGTGTTAAAGTTATATGCGCGCACGACCCCGCAGATGAGAAAGATGACGACACCAAAGATGACTTGGACAAGGCCTGAGATTGTTCTCGGAGGAGAGGGCATCTTTGGTAGTACTACCGGAAAATATAGCTTGCACAACACCACCTCCGATTCAGGCTAATCGAGTTTATGGCGGGGCGAAACTCTATCGTGGCTAGCACACCGTTCTCATATCTCAATATTCACAAAGGGAGTTGGAGAACTCCTGCTCAATCTACCGTCAGCCAGATTGATCACATTGCGGTCGACACAAGGTCGGTATTATGGATGTTCGAACTTACCGAGGGGCTAACATCGACTCGGACCACTTGTTTTAGCCAAGGTACGGTTTGTGATATTTCGAATACCGCAAAGGCAACCGAATATCGTGAGGAAGTTCGACGTCAGTCGACTAGAATCGCCAAATCCTTTTCCAATTGTGTCTTTTTTAATCTCTTAATAGGTCATATGACGCCAGTATCAAGTATTGAGGACCAGTGGCAACATTGCCAAAAAGCCATCAGAGATGTCGCCTCTGATGTGCTGGGTTTCCCTCGGCCACAACAATGAGACACCTCGTTTGACGACAAGTGCCGACAAGCACGTGCAGCTAAGCAAGAGGTATACATGGCGGCGCTGCATAAATGGACTACAGCTGCTCACGAGCTCTAGGCGCAAGGGAAGAGCGCGGTGGAAAAAATTGAGAGATACTAATTCAGGAATTACATTCGGAAGTTTTACCAAAAGTTAAAAAAAGAACTTGCCACGGACACGAACCCCAAACCGAAGGCTGTAGAGACGAACAAGGGAACATAGTGACAGAGTTGCAGTCGATGCTGAGGAATTGGAAAGAGAATTTCTGTAGACTGTGTAACGGCGATGACGAACTAAGTACTTCTGTCAGGGAGAATGAACTTTTCAACCTGGACGATGTAGATGAACAATTCCGTTCACTCGACCTGGATGAAGTGAAGATAGTCCAACAGGGTTGGGGCCGATGGCCTTTCGCCAAGCTCTTTAAAGTGGCAGGCGATGACTTGGTAAGGAGCATATACCAACTCATCTGTAAAGTAAGATCGGACGAAAGTATGCCCGTTTGTCCAATCCTCAAGAACGGAGACCTTCCTTAATTCGCCACCTACCGAGGCATCCTCTCTGCCGTATTGTGTGAATGCCTGAAGGCGTTCGTCAATAATCTCATTGGTCCATATCAGTGTGGCTTCAGGCAGGAAAGGCCACCATCGACTAAATATTCACTCTACGGTAGATCTTGGGAAAAACCCATGAGCTCCAAATCGATACACATCACCTTTTCATCGATTTTAAGGCAGCGTATGACAGTAGCTATAGAGACGAAGTAATAAAGGAATGTCTAGTTTTGGCATCCTTGCCAGACTCGTCCGTTTGTGCAGGATAACGATGAAGAATGCACTGCTCCATTAGGGTTAATAAAGAACTCATCGAGACCATCGATGTCAACAAAGGGTTTAGACAAGGCGATGCGCTTTTATGCGATTTCTTTGACATCATTCTAGAAAAAGTAGTGCAAAACTCACACGCCAACACAAGAGTATAAAAGTTCGTCCAATTGTTCCCATACATCGATGATATTGACAGGATGTCAATAGTGTGATGTCAGTTGCAAAGATGTTTTAAGAGGTCAACGAGGGCAAGACCAAGTATATGCTGTCGTCCAGAAAGGTTGAGTGACCGACATCTCGGACAGAACGTTACGCTCGAAGATATAACTTTGAGGTAGTTAAGGACCTAGGCTCCCCTCTCAATTCAGACAACGACACCAGCGCTGAGATAAAACGAAGAACAATTCTTGCCAATCGCTGGTTCTTTGGGCTAACAAGGCAATTGGCTAGCAAAGCCAATTCTTGGACGATAAATGTGACTCCATGTAAGACCCTAATAATCCCAGTCTCACCCTATGGCTCAAAGTCATGGAGTTTATCAAAAATTGATAGAGGTGCTCTTGACTCTCTAAAAACAAAACTCTTAGGCTGATTTTCGGTCCCATCCGCACAGACGGTAAGTGGATAAGTTTATACTTCGACGAACTATACAGGGTCTACAGCGACATTAACCTAACCAGAAGAATGAAGATCCATCGATTGAGGTGGCTGGATCATATAGAGCGGATGAACATCAATGTTTCGGTCCGAAAAGTTTTCGAATCCGCCCCTGAGCGACACCGCAGTAGAGGAGGACCGCGGCTCAGGTAGCAAGTGGATGGGAACCTCAGCTAACTGGAGGCAGCTGGGTAGAAATCGAGCTGACTGGAGACGCTTGTTGGCTGAGGCCCAGGTCTACGCCGGAGTAAGTGAGTAATGTTCATTCGCTCACAACATCCGCTTACACTGAATGAAAACTCTAAAAATGATGTCGATGGTTAAGAGTTCACATGGCGAATGTCTCGCTATTGAAGTGAATATCAAAAAGAAGTTCGAGGTTAAGTATCCCTTCTGAGTATTTCTGATCTTATTCATCCCAAGTGGATGATGTTAATGAATACAAAAACTAAGCCTTCGTTCGTGGAGCACTATCTTGCAGCCTAAAAATAATTAAAAAAACGGTGTATATCGACTGAGAAATGTTTGGTCTAAGATAGAAGTAATCTAGGCATAAGGATTGTTCTTTAGTCGATTTACTGCAGTGAGCGGGGTAGATTAGACGCTGGATATATAGTATTTTGTGTAAATTTTTGTCGGTTTTTCCTTTAAGATAAAGGTCATCCTCCTCTGCGCTAATGGATGGACTACTTCATTTGTGTCAGAACTCGGATTTTTTTCAAGCGTATCCACTCAAATAAAGTTGTTTGAAATGTTGGTAAAACTATCCCCAAATATACTATATAACTACAAAAGATCTTTCTTTCTTAACGCTGGAGTTACTACAATTCGAGCTCTGAGAGGCTCTTGTCTTGCTTCTTCCCACAATGTTATATAGTGTAGCTACCCTGACTGTTAGCCATTTCTTTGTCAGCAGGAACAGAGCTTTCATTGTAGTCCTTGTGTATGGTGTGCCTTTAGCGCCTATAGTACCAACACCCACAATAGCCGATGCTTCACAACATAGTTCATTGCCTCCAAATTATTCTTTATCTCTGCTTGGAAGATAGACTCAAGTTTTCCGAACGAGGAGTAAAATTTTATGTTATCGTTCGCTGGGTCCTAGATCAGTTTTAGATCCATGGGTTAAGATCCTATTAAATTGCTTTAATGGCTTAGATTCTGGAAGTAACCATTCCTGGATACAGAAAAAGTAGATTTCTTATTTTCGTAGCAATTGCAGTTCTAGTGTCATTGAATTTGGCAGCATGTCTATAAGACGAGATTCAAAGGACACTCATCAAAATTCGGATGCTTAACCAAGGACCACTTCTTTGAAAGCAGAAGTTGGCTTTCAGAGTGCATCCTATGATACGAGTATGAATATCAAGAGATTCGGGGAGATTGAGGACTGCATTTAGAGCAGAGCCAGGCGTGCTAGGGAAATCTCCCGTGTAACTATGGCAGATTGTTCTTCTGAGTCTGGTAAAGGCAGCGCTGACGAATTTTTGTGAAAGCATGTTCCCCCGTGCCATCGACTAATGGCATAAAGTCGATCTTATCGTAGATTCAGAGGACCGCAATCATTGGCAAGCTCTATGACTCGCCAAAGGCTTCTTACACTAGCAGAAATCTAAGAGCAACTTCATGGTTTTCAACGTGACATGTTTAGTCCAAGAAAGTCTGATATCCAGCTTTGTTAAAGAAAAGAATGATGATGTCTCAAGGTACTTGCTGAGTCAGACCAGTCAGCTTCCTCTCCTCTAGTCAGCCGATTTCTACTACTCTAATCATCGATAATCGGTCCAAGGTTGCCAAAGCTATAGAGTCCGAGCAGAGATGTGTCAATAAATTAAAAGAATAAGGCAAATAATTTACCAACATGGACCATAGGGGTGAAGAAGTTTACCTCCGCGGTTACATATTGACTTTAATCGCAAACAGGGTCCTAGTATCCACTTATTCCATACTCGTAATATTCGAGAGCATCATGGGCCATATCATCGCACTAAAGCTCAAGAAGGTGTCTATCCCTTCTTGTTATGTTGTCTTAATTATTAGTGCCCTGCGGAGTTTATTTCGTTCTTATAACTCCTTCATCTCCTTCATTTTCCCCAAAGCCTATGTCGTGGCTGTCAAAATCAGGGAGGATGGAAAGAGAGGTACCGATGAACGTTGGTCTTAAATGTTTGAAGGTTATAATGACTAGGAAATAAAGAGCTAAGCAGGGCATTCCATATCACGATGGTGAAACGCCGTTCGGTGATTGCTGAAAGCGCTCTACTCATTTTTAGAGTCCGTTCTTTTCGTCTTGATATCCTCTGATTATGAACTCTTATTTGAAATTTGGAATAGAGAAGCCAATAAGTTGAAACGAGCATGACCAGAGAACGACAGAGAGGCATATGCTCTAAAATTAGAAAAGTTATTTTGGATAACATACTTAAGCAGTGGTGAGACTTGACGAAGCAGATAAGAATCTCGTTGTTGCCATGATGTCGTTGTTTTAACATCGATTTTCCAGTAGACTGATAAACTCTTAAATGTTTTCTCCTGTTTTCGATTAAGAATTTAGATTATCTTGCGCAGGGTGATCATATTTGTAAAATCTGTAGCATTGGTTCGTGCCATCAATTTAAAATGTTACTTTTCCTGGCAATAACTGAAAAAGCTGTCACCCTTTTCTTGTTATGAAGAAAAAACTACATCGCATCGTCTACACTCGTATCTATTTCCTTCCTGCATACATCAAATTGAATTACACACCCCAGGAAAGCTACTCCATCGCCACATCAAGAGCTACACCAATTCTAGTTGGTCAGTAAAACAAATTGCATGTCAACATCCAACTGTCCCTAATAAAGAAACCAAATCCAAAAACAGTCACATAGACAAATTGAGACAGATATCACATTCAAGTTACATCCCTATGCTCGCTGTTCCCTTCTAAAAAAAACCTTCGATTCACGACGCGTTCAAGCATACGAATACATACACATGATCCAACTAATCCACATGAACTGAAAGGAAAAGAAAAGATGAAAAAGAAATCAAACTAAGGAGCAATATTCCGCTCAAGAAAAAGTCAGATTTCCATCGGAAGAAAGTTCATTTCCTGTGTGCCCCAGATACGTTTCACATTGGACAACTTGTTAGCTATTTGTCCCTATCCTATCTAGACTTGTCATCATTAGTTCGCACATAACTTGATGACACCACTAGAACTTGTTCATGGCTGTGTCTCCCAGTGGCAGTTTTAGTCTCAGTCACCCAGTCAACGGTCCCCAGTTTCATACAGTATATCAGAGCTTTTCCACTCGTATGGAAATGTGACAGTTATTAGTTTGTAGCGTTGAATGCAGCAATGGACACATTGAGAAATTACATATCCACATCCTGTAGTATAAGGATATACGAAATAAAGAAAAGAAAACAGCAACGACAACACAAACAAAGTCTTCAATTTTCCAGTAGATTTAAGCAACCAACGTATACGCAGGATATAAATAATTGACAATCAATAAATTCCTCTGGCTTTGGTTGGCACCGAATGTTCGGATCCCCACCCGGCAACAAGAGGAAACAAAACGCTTAAGGAGGTTTATTTTTGCAGTGTCTTTCGTAACAGACGAATTACGGGAATTATTCCGATCCATTACCCATTTTCAAGGATTTTTCAGTTTTGCTTGTTTTCATTGTCGTTTACTTTTTCATTCTGGGTTTTTCCCTTCGTAGGAGTAAAAATGTGTTCAGGGATAATCATGTCAGCAATCTGTCGTTGACATTTTGCACTGTTCCTTTAGCGCAGAATAATGTTTTGGACTTGAGAAAAAGTTCTAAAAAAGCGAATAAAAACTGCGAGTGAGATAGGTATTAGAAATATAAGACTAAAGTATCGTCCTGCTTCAGATAGTCAAAAGGGAGCTAAGGATAACACATCTGTCCTTATTTATGTGGATTTGAAAGGAGTTCCTTTTAATTGGTAATCTGTGGACTACCTATTTTTTGTGTGGGAATGCGTCTTTAGATATACACTTCCAATCTGTTACATGGCCCTGTGGTGTGGATGTCGAGGGCTAGTACCTACTCCTGTAATGGAAATCAGTCTTTCTGAATTTACCATTTCTTGTAAATACACTTCAGTGATTATTAAAAAAAAAAAACTCCCCCATTTACAGACCACCAGAATGTCGGTAAAGTAGTTTATAGAAATTATAGAACGTTTCCACTTCTTTCTCGCTATAGCAACTTGCAGCAGGCTGTTATTTCGGGAATTTTGAGTCATTCCCCCTTGTTACATGCTTTTCGCATGAGAAAATACATCCAGAAAACGAAGGCTTCTTGCTCTTGACGGTACAAGATATAGCATAATCGCCCTAGTAGGGACAGAGAATGTGAGCTTTTTCACTTTTATTTTTAGACGGCTATGTCGCTTAGGTAGGTTATCGGTGGCAGTTTACTAATATTAAGGCCTGAGTCGCCTAGCAACAATAACACCAACCACGGTGTTATTTTGCGGACATTGATGCATTTCAGAACAATAACTGGCGCGTGGAGATCTCTCCGAAGCTTCTGTAAAACTAAGCACTGGTGAGAATTTTTTTTATCAATTTTGGTTCCAGACCTAAGACCTATAGAACGTAATAAGTCTTGTCAGCACATTGCATTGCAGTCAACATCACTTATGTTGCACGTGAACTTTGAAATTTACTGTTAACTTAAATTAAAAATTACCACCAAGCAGTACTCGTAAAATGCTCGTAAAATGTACGAGTATCCGCTGGAGCTTCTGCTTCTTTATGGGGATACCTACGTTACTACTTATTTAATGGACTTCAGAACCTGAGAAGGGTCTCTGTCTGAGATACAGCGGTTTAGCAGTATACGTGATTTTTGTTAACTTGTCCTTGCTACGATATGATCAGACTAGGAACTTCACTTTACTCTCCCTTTTTTTATGAAATTGAAGCTGTCGATGGTCGAGGCTTTAGAAATGTAAAGGGATGTGTGAGTTTGATAATTTATAGTTCAGGACGATTCCTATTGTGGCTATTGTGGAGCATCTCCACTGAACACATTGGAAACTGCTATTTTTTTTTTCTACAAAATCTGCTTCAGAGTTACTTCGTATTGACCCTGTAATGTCGAACATGCTAGTCCTACGATATTAAGGGTATGAAGCCAAGGAATTGTGTTCGAGACATCTTTATCATAAAACATCTATCGAATCGTTGTCGTAAATTTCCAGATCCGTAGAGTTGTTAAATATTCTATCCACACCCGAAGCTCTGTCCTTCTGGCAGTCCGACAGGTGACCGGATAATGACGACAACAAAAAAAATTTAAATAAAACAACAGCAGTGTGAGATATAAAATTTATTCTGACTTTATTTTGAAGCTGCGTTCATGCCATTTTGTGTGGAATAGCACGTCATTCAAATGGCCGCCTCGGCTTCGATGGCGGTGCTTCAAGCGGTGGGTCCAATATGTGCGGCGTTATTCCGGCAATAGCGTATCGAATGTTGGCATTGAGCTCGCCCAAAATGATTGGCTTGTTGGCGTAGACTAAGGACTTGACGTAGCCCCAAATAATCGAGTGGTGTCAAATCGCATGATCGCGGAGGCCAATTGATGAACGCAACCGGTGAGATGAAACAGTCGCCAAATTTCCCCTTCACAAATTCGAGCGTTGTGTCGCTGGTAAGGTATGTGGCGTCGTCTTGATAAAACCACAGTTCGGATATATCGATGTTGTCGAGCTCTGACTACAAAAAGTCGGTTAACATCGCTCTATACCTGATACCATTGACAGTAACCGTGCCTCCTTCCTCATTTCGAAAGAAATAAAGTCCGATGATGCCTTAATTAGCGAATTCACGGCGTTATCTATAATCGTCTGGCTTCAATTCTTACGTCAACACAATCTTGTATGGATGCAGACCCAAATCCAACCGCAAAATAAACCGGATTGACTCTCTGGCTATGACCAATTCAGCTGATCGGCGCCGAATCGACATTGCTGGGTCTTCTTCGATACTGGCCGCTATGGCGGCTATGTTTTCCTCATTTCGCACCAATCTCTATCCGGTTGGTGGCTTAAGATCCAAAAGAGTGTACTCAAACTTTTCCGCGGTGCCACGAACTGCCTGCACACTGAAGACGGTATGACGACCGATTTAACGACGAAATAAACGTTGCGCCTGTTGCTGGTTGTGGTTTTTGGTATCGGTTGAGGTACTGGAACAGTTTTTTTTTGTCAATCAATCATCTACAGCAAGTTTAATCCCCAAGTTCCTTTCATATCATATTTCCATCAAGCGAGTCAATGCATTGTAATTACAATGTGAACAAGGTGCACAATATCCTTTTTCTAGTCTACTCTACATGACTTTGTAGTACTTGGCATGCAAGTTGTCATTATACAAATTCAATATAGCTAGCAATTTCCATTGATAAGCCTGAACAAAGAAGAATATTCTTAAACTTAAGGAAAAATGGAAAAATTGGGAAATGAGCTCTCTTCCAGTGGTCTTACGTCTAGTCAACATTTTTCTGCGATGGCTCTCATCCCGGGGGTAATGGTGTTACTAAATCAGTTAAGTTCCAGCCAACCTGCCGTTCATGTGAAGCCTTCTAATTGATGCATGACAACCTTTTCTGAGAGCTCCTCTGCAGTTTCATGACCACTTATGTATATGGCAACCGTTGGAGTTCCGATTTAAGAAAAACAAAAACAAACTCCTTCTTACAAGTGCTTTATCGACAGATATCAGAATCTGCGGCCTCATTTTTCTTCAGTGTCCCTTTTTTATTTATTTTTCGATCCAGAGTTATTGGACAGTTGCTTGGCACCCCTGTCTTACACCTTAATGCCGTTTCGGTAGCAGTATTTATTGATATCGTTGAATCAGAAAATCAGTCCCTCTTGTCCTATGGAAAATATTCTTTCCTACACGCTAGTCTACCCTTGTGTTCGGAATCTTTTATGGGTACATGCCTTATCACCTACCTTTTACGTACCGCCACACCATGGTCTTTTTTCCGAAGTTGTGATGCCCTGGTTACACATATTGTTGCACGGACATTCCCTGTAGTTTTGATCACAGTTCGTAGTTCGTGGAAGTCTTGTGGGGTTGGATTTGGAAAAGTCAATTTTATAGGGGTTTGCGCAGTTGTTGAGTTCATCGACCACTACTTAAGACATGCTGGGTTTAGATCTTGCTCAACACCAAAAAGCAAAAAGTCTTCCAACATCTTCGTACTCTCGTAATAGTCAGTAAAATCCCGTACTCGCTTTGTGTCAATGTCCGTAAGTGGTTGAAGGCTTACATTTTCTAAGTTGTACACTGGAGTACCGGTGCTGGAATCGGCACTCATTATCAGATTAAGTGTACTTAACACTTACCATGCAAAGGGGTCAGTATACAATTTTACTCGGCCCTTTTACACAGAATTAAAACACCACTTAGTATATCAAAAAGACAGAACACAGAACATCGACGAATTGGAAAAAACACCAAAATTGATAGTTATAGTATAACTTGGAAATCAGATGAAGAATTACTCTTATCAATCGCTGTTTTTTCGGCGTAAGAAGGCAAATGAGGAATGAGGCCTAGTAAAGGAACACTCAGGATACTCCATATAAGGCCCTCACCATTCCAGCTAGCTTTAGCGAAGATGGATGAAAATATCCTTGGCGATTTCAAACGCAAAATTCTTTGAGTGATTTTTGGTCCCGTTCCGTTGACGGAAGATTAGATTTAACAACGAACTCCACAAGCTGTGCAATTACACAGACTTAGTCAGAAAAGTGCACCCTGGTCACATAAGATTGGTAGGAAAGGAAGAGCGAGTGAACACCAACGGTCCAGCTCGAAGAGTGCTCTGTCCCAACCCTGATAGTGGACCTCGCTTTAGGTGTGGAAGGGGACAATAACCACTTGGAGTGCGCAACTGGAGGCACTTATCTGGAGAACGCGCTAACCGGTAATGCCTATTGGTTGAGGCGCAAGTCCATTCAGGGCCACAATCTAAGTAAATCAGTTAGGATGATGAATGTTATCTATTGCCGCGACATTTCTTCAAAATAGCACTGATAGCCGTTTTAGTCTTTGCTAGCTTTTCCTTAAGATACCTCTTCATGCTCAAATTCTTTGCAGAACAACATTCCTTAATTTTCCATCCTCTCATTTTTTTTATTTTTTTAATAATGAGCGCACACTCAAGGGGTTTGTGTATCCTTAAAATGTTTGTGCACAGCGCAAAATTTAGGGAGGAAGAAAAGACATGTACCGATGTACATTGTTTTTAAATGTTTGCAAGTTATAACGACCAGGAAATACAGAGATCGGCAGAATACAGAAGTGAGTTGTGCGGCTTAGGAACGAATCACGATATTTTAGAGTGCTGCCGAAAATGGGCTTGAGGGTAAATTGATGAGTATTTATAGCGAGACGGGTGTTACGGTTCAAAGTTTGAATGGGCGGAATGCTACTGCCGATTTTATTGGTGCAAATAGCGATAAAACAAAATGAGACAGGAGACATTAAGTCGGTGTTCGAGGGTGTCAATTGATTGACTGATATTAGTATCACGTATGAGTTTTATCGCACGGTTTTGAATCCTACCTAGCAGGTCCAGTGATGATTTAGGAGCACCTGACAAAGGGGTGACATATTTCTTACATCGCTTGAGGAAACCTAGACATTTCGCAGCAGTCCTAAAGAGTAGGATTGATGAAAAACACTACACAGTGGTTTTGCCAGCGTGGAAGAACACATCTGCAGGAGAAGGCGAAATATACCATCTGGATCAGCAGATTTGTAATTGCTACTCTTGCTACTACACGAGTGCGATTTGTCCCATTGAAGAGCTGACCGTCGCTGAAGAGCGACGCACCGCAAAGTGCAGAGCTGACCGCAAAGTGTGCAGCAAACAGATTGGCTTTTCCAAAGAGCTGATAGCTACAATGTCAATATAAATGAGCGTTGGGATGGAAGATGAGGCAGAATTTCTTAAATTTTTGACGAACGACCAAAAATTTTTACTAGCTTTGGGACATTGTAGTATTTTTCGCCTCAGTTTTTGGTCGTATTGGGATTTTACACGCTTAAGGAAGACGTTGCAGTCATTCCTGGTTCATTTAAACTTTTTCCGGTTCTCCTGTTGGATTGGTCTTGATGGGCCGCAAAAAAACGTTTCCCTATGAGTATTTCGAAGCTTAACTCTTTCCCATACCTTGTTAAGATGATTGGAGTTTGATTCCTAGTTCTTATCTGCTCCTGAGTCTGAAGGTTGCCTTCTGGTGCGCCTGGAACATAAGCCGGTTTTAATCTGTTAATAGAGATGCTGAGTGTGATTCCCATTTCTGTATAAAGTGAAATACTTTGCCGTTCGCTTGATGATAGGAAACGGGAAAAAATATTTAGGATATAAAGGTGGCTCAACTGCTTCGTTGCAGTTGAGTGGTTTGCATCTGAGAGATGAAGATGAAGAGATTTCTCTTCATTTCATTTTTTTACAGTGCAATGCCGACTGAGGGAACTTTATTTGCGATATTGGATTGCCAAATTAGTACAAGCATTAAAGAAACGCTCGCCTTTATGGCATCTTTATGCACAGTGCGGGTCCCAAAAAAACGGGGGGGAGGACGTCCACCCAATTTGTGGAGGTGTGACACTTTTTCGCTGCTTTTAGCGTGCTATGGCATCGATCGATGGGGCAGATTGATTCTACAATAGGTAGTAAGGCGTCGTGCACAGGTGTTTAGTGCCAAGTGTTTTCGACATTTCTCTGAACTGTTCTCCTAGGTCTGTTGTTATTTTGTCTGGAACACCGTAGCGGCATATCCAAGTCGTGTGGAGTGTACGGCAAATCTGTCTACCATCTTCAAGCAGATAGTCTCATGTGTTGTACATGGACACCTGCCTTGTAGGCCTTATTCCAAGGAGCGCCTACGCTCTGTATCAAGACAATGCGTTAATCAACGCCCTACGGATGGTATTAAAATCACCCCCAGTACCTACTAGAAGTCGTGTATAAGGCAGGATCTTCTCCCCTGGTAAAGTATTGAAGCCAATCTAAAACCTCTGCCAGTGTTTGGTTGCTGTGCAACTTCACACCAAGTAGACCGATTCGTTCCATAGCCATCAAATGGTTGAACACAAGCCGTAATACTACAGCCTATGCTGAACCATGAGGTGTCAGAGATCCAGTCGATCTACTCTCCCCGCGATTTTGGGTATAAACGTACAGCCCAACTCCTCGGTCGGACCAGAACCATTGTTCCGGGTGGTCCTGACCTCCTGTGGTACCAGAATATAGCCTCCGGTCGAGCTTCGCAACCTTGCGGTTACTTTCAGTGGGGCATCTTATTGCCCTGGACTGGCCGCCTTTAACCATTTTTACTAATTATCAAGTTATAGTTGCCTATATCGACGTCTAAAAAAAAACTATGTTCGCATATTCCTAAATCCTTGCTATTTGTGCATTGTGAGCTAGAGCGCTGACAACGTTGCAAGACACCGTCTTCAAAACCTACGCCCATAGCTCCCTTACATCGTCATACAAGAGACACCCACAAAGAATGTGCACCCAGTCTTCAAAAGAAGCTCCACACGAGCAGCCTTCCTCGCTAAGGCAGAAGTGCATTAAAGGAAGCCCAAGTTGAGATTAAACCTCAGCTCCGGCCGCTCCCGCATGAACAAGACATCCTTCAGAAAGCGGTAAGTTACCCTGCCATTAACGCTATCATCCTATCTAGACTGTCATCTAGATGTGATGCATTGTCTAGCCGGGCCTTACGCCCCCATAAGGACATCTCGTTGACTTCAATGTCAGCCAACCCGCCTCTCTCACTTAAGTGGATACCCCTCTTTAGCTTGAAGGCTATTCCACGTCGGATCGCCTCCAAGTCGAGAGGAGGCACTCCTGTAAGAACCTAAAGTGCTTCCGTGTAGACAGTACGGCAAACAGGCAAATAGGCAAACAGGCAAACAACCAAGCAAGGCCACTCTTTGGCAAGAGAGGATCTTTCTGCGACCGCTCACAGTCGTGATTACGTCGCACCACACTGATGCCCCAAATGTTGCACAGGCAACAAAAAGCCACCATATATTGTACGCACGGCACGCCCGCTGAGCCCCCAGTCAGATCGCATAATGCACCTTACCCCACTACAGCTGTGAATTTGTAATGGACTCTTTCCAAGTGTGGTAAGAAGTTTAACCTCTCTTTCATGGTTATACCCAGATTATCGTCAGACAGTAACGGAATCCTCTGTATGGTGGTAGGGGACCCACGATGTCGATGTTGATATGCTGAAATCTGTGATCGATCTTATTGTATTCGCCAATGGGACTAACATTGGTATGTGAAGTTTTGCATCGCTGGTATGCTAGAC
The DNA here is from genome assembly GCA_963966105.1 of Volucella zonaria. NCBI lineage: Eukaryota > Metazoa > Arthropoda > Insecta > Diptera > Syrphidae > Volucella > Volucella zonaria. The sequence continues at coordinate 287,235,731 of OZ014530.1, read as the reverse complement.
ATATTAGGCAATCTTTTCGGCCATATGAATCGCTCGCTATCATTTTGATTGTCTGACGCACACTGGAATATGCCATGTTGATTGCAGATCGCCTAAATGGCGTTGTTATATACGGTCGAATACCATTAGTGGAAACGTCGCAGATGATGGTTAAGTTATCAATGCCACGATACTTCTTGATGAAATCTTGCAACTCCTCATCAGCGTTCTGGGACTTGCAAAGGATGCAATAATCAATGGTTTCGGAGGCTACAGTGCTGTCGATCCGGGACAGTGCATCGGCAACAATGTTCTTGCCGCCTGGGATATACATGATATCTGTGGTAAATTGGATTATTTAATCGAGTTGCCTTGATTGCCGTGGGGAAGCTTTATTTTCTTTCTGTATGAAAGCCAAAGTAAACGGTTTGTGATCTGTAAAAATAACAAAACATGTGTTTAAAATACTTTACCCTGGAATAGGCGCTTAAAAGTTCCTTTCCATGAGTTTTCACCAAATTGTTGAAAAACGGCCCCATCGGCAACGTTGGATGTATCAACCATTAATGCAAGTGTACCAGAACGACTAGGATGAGCAAGTATAGTAGCTTCAGATAACGACTGCTTGCATTTTTCGAATGTTTCCAAGGTGTTGATGTTATAGTTATGCCATCATTTTATTGTCGCCCTTAATGTACAAGCATTTTTGAAGAACACATTAAAATGCGACTGTATGCGGGATAAACCGTAGGTAGAAATTTACTATGTCGAGGAATCGGGGTAGTTCGTTATAAATTTTTTAATAACTTCCACCTTTTGCACTGATGCTATGTCCATTTTTCTACATTAATCACCATTTCGAATTGCTCTAGACGTTCAAACACTTTTTTCAGATGCACCTGATGCTCGTCTTCGCTGTGTGAGGCTACTAAGATGCCATCGATGAAGATGACATCTCGAAGAATAGCATCTACGAGTACAAACCTTTGAAAATGGAGTTACGATGGCTGTTTTTGGGATGTCGCTCGTTTTTACCGGCATCTGGTGATAAGCTCGTTGTAAATCTAAAATCGTGAAAAGTCGTGGATGTGAGGAACGGGGTATCTATCCGGCACGGTCGGTGGCAGCATTTAACCGCCTATAGTCACCGCATGGCCGCCATTCTATATTGTTGTTTTTTTACCATGTGGAGCGACTATCCATTGGCTTTTCGTAGATCAAAAACTCTTTGCTCGATCATCGACATTCATACTATCGGTGAATTTCTTGGAACTTGAGAAAATATTGAGAAAGTCACACATTACTCCTCTAGAATGGTGTATCTAGGCAAATCATAATTCCCGATACCAATTGTAAAACACGTATCGATACCCCATGTATTATTCCAGTATCTTCTGCTTGCTCCTGTCTCTTTGATAAATCCAAGTGGAACATTGAAATCTCGAAAGCATCTCTCAACGTCATCAATAAGTTACTAACTTAATACTGGAAAAATTAGATTTTTTGTGATTCGATGAATGAGAAGAGATGCAATCGAGAGAAAGAAGTGAAACCAGATCTCTGCGCTACCGTGTTACGCTAGTAAATATACTTATCACTGTATCTTGTGCAAGGATGTCGGACTTCGTTCAGAGATACATACAGTCATCCACAAAAGTGAAGGCACAGCTCCCAATTTGAAAAAAAAAAAACCACCCAAACTATCCAACTATTCCCGTATAGCAAAAATTAAAATGAAAATTTGCATTTTTATGTAAACCAATATAATTCCAATATTTGTTACAAATTTTACTGTATTGTTGCCGAAAATAACAGAAATATTTTCGTTTTAGTGCCACAAGGACGAAAATTCATTCCACAAAAGTGAAGGCACAGTTAATAAAAATATTGTCAAAGAATGTATTCCCATATTTTGGTTTTGTAGTTGCTCCCAATTTTATTTTTTGTACATTTTGTGATTACGCAGTATCATTTGCTGTGTTTATTTCTTGAAGGAAGCGTCTCCAATTTGGAAATACATACCGCGTAAGGAGTTAACGGTAGAAGACCGTAAAATTATTATAAATTTATACGTACACGAAAAAAAATCGTATTCTCAAATTGGTTCTTCAGTGTCTCGTAGTCGGTATACGGCATGTAATATGATTCAACGTTATTTAAACAAGTCTCAAATAAAAAATAAGCCGCGAAGTGGTCGACCCCAAAAACTAACTCAACGCGATAAAAGGCTAATACAATACCTGATCAAAAGAAAATCCTTTTATAAGCGCAAGGAAGATAAGTGATCATTTCGAGAATTATCTAAAGACTGAAACGAATAAAATCTGTAAATTTTAATACAGGCTATACTTCCAATGCGTAAAAATTGCAATCCCATTTTGTACCCAAATTAGCCTGTATATTCTCTAGTTTCAGTTTGTTATTGATTTTAGTCCTGTGCGGTTTAAAATATTTATCAAATATGAGCCAACAGGAACGCCGAAAAAAGATCATCGACAAATGGCTCGAAAATACTTCGCGTCCAAACCATTTCATCGCAAAAAATTTAAACATAGCACGCAGTACAGTGGATTCTGTTATTAAACGATATTTGGAGACGTTGGCAGTTATGCGAAAACAGAAAAATGGAGCACGTGATACAAATTTGGACAGGAAAATAGTGGGTGCCATCGTAAAAAACCGAATTATGTCATCCAGACAAGTTTTTCGGAAATGGTACAAAGATCTAAAAAACGTAACGGTCTAAAAACACGAAAAAAACAAAAAAATACCAAAAGTTATTGAAAAGCAAAAAAAAAGTCATAAAATCACGAGCCCGGAAACTATACGAGTTTATCGGCAACAAGAAAGCGTGCCGACTTACTACTCTACTCCAGGTGCACAGTTTTACAACTCGTTTGAAGCTGAGATTATTCCGGAATCAACAACATCGATTGGGATGGAAAAATTCGGGTCAAAATTTCTCGTTTGGCAGGCCATTTGCCAATGTGGACACAGAAGCTCATCGTTTATTACAACGGGAACAATTAATGGAGAAGTGTACATTAACGAGTGCCTAAAAAAACGGTTGATTCCTTTTTTAAACAAACACGAGGGTTCAACATTATTTTGGCCAGATTTAGCTTCAGCTCACTATGCTAATGCGACGTTGAGCTTTCTTGTTGCTAAAAATGTCGACTTTGTCCCAAAAGACATGAATCCACCCAATGTTCCACAGTGAAGTCCCATTGAAAGGTATTGGGCTTTGGTCAAAGCTAAATTGAGGAAAAGTGAGCAGTGTGCAAAGGACGAAAAAGATCTTAGTGCTTAATGGAAAAGAACGTCCAAAAAGATCACGGATGTAATTGTCACCAACCTTATGAAGGACATTCGAAAGAAGTTGAGGAAAGAATGGGAACCCAAATAATTTTTTTATTTTTTGTAACAGAGTTTTAAAACAAATAAAAAAAATTTACATAAATTATGAAAATATGTTTTTTTTTTTACTTTGAAGTTTCCAAATTTTATTCGTTTTAGTCCTTAAACAAACAAATTAATCAAGAGACCATAAGACGTTGCATTGTAAATGCTGGTTTCAAATCTCGTTCACCAAGGAAAAAACCTTTGATTTCGCTTAAGAACAGATTGAAGAGAATTGAGTTTGCCAAAAGTAATTTGAATAAACCTGACTACTTCTGGAATAAAATAGTATTTTCTGACTATTCGAAATTCAATATATTCGGGTCAGAGAAAGACGTTTACGTATTATAAGCATACCATAAAAACAGTAAAGCAGGGAGGCACATTTGGCTAGTGTGGGAAAGCTGCATTTTATAGACGGAATAATGAACCAATACACATACGTATGTAGATGTTTTAAAAAGAAATTTAAAGGAAAGTGTAACCAAAATGGGTCTTACGGAGTCGTATCTTTTCCAGCAAGACAACGACCCAAAACACACTGTCAATAATGTTAACATGTGGATCATAATGAACAATGCCCATATATTTATAACACCTCCGCAAAGCCCCGACTTGAACCCTATCGAGCATACGAGTATTTGGGATTATTTGGAACAAAAGATCCGCCAAAGAGAGATTCATAATAAGAACGATCTCAAAACTGCATTACAAGAGGAGTGGGAGAATATTAGCCCAGAATATACAACAAAATTGGTCGAATCAATGAACAGGAGACTACAAGCTGTTCTTAAATATAAATACGAGTAAATGAATTAAATATAATATAACAAATGTAGTACATTTTTGATCCCTATTGCAGATGTGCCTTCACTTTTGTGGAGTACTGTAAGTAAAACATATCCTTACAACTGCGAATACATACGTTCTACGTACGAGTATCTAGTTATATTCCAATCTGAAAGACGAGAGCAAAAGTAATCAATTCTAGCAAAAGATAGAAGTGGGAAAAAAGAGTTAGGTAATCCAAGTAGTCAATTTACAGACAAATAATTCAATTCCTGCTCAAAAACTGTCAAACAAACGCAGTCAATTTACGATGAGCATCTCGATTACAGTGCTCAGTGTTTGTATTGCATAATACTCGTATGTATCTATTCTTGTGAATCGAATTTTAGAATGAATATTCATACAAAAATAATATTGAAAGTGTATTGCGAGCATATGCACGAAAATATAAAAATCTAATTGGTGGGTGCTAGCGGTTGACCGTTGCAATTGATCCTTTAATCTGTGTCAAATACAATCTGCCCTTGGCAGGATAAATCTAAGTTGAGGATTGTTCTTGCTGTTTGAGCATTTGGACATAACGATTTCATCAGTCACCAGCTTTTGGATTTTTTTCCTACCGTAGTTGACATAGAGACAAATACGATCTGGTTTGGGTAGCTGTACAGAGGACTGAAAAACCATTCTTTAGATCAAAGGAAATGGTCGCCAGTTTGTGAAGCGTTTACTATTGAAGTAGGCGGCAGAGGGTATTCAGAAAAAAGAAAGCAAGAATCGGTCTATTGTGCAGTGACCAGATATGCGACGAGCTGCGGCAGATAGTTTTAAAGGAAGATGCTGAAGGCATCAGGTTCTACGAGTATGGTGCATGGGTAAAAATCCGCCCGCCCGAACAAACTTCGCAGCCGAGGAGAATTGTTCTGGTTAAGGGGAAAATGACACACTATGAAGCTGTTGCAGGAAGCAACCAATTTGTTGACAAGGAGGGTGTAGTTGATGTAAGTGAACCATAGCCTCTACAAGTAGAAATCTAATCAATACCTGTCTCTGGGCCGAGAGACAGGTGTTCTCCATGGAATATGTATACGATAAGGGATACTGCAGATATAATACCGATGTTTGTCCCTGGATGGGTGCATACAAGAAAGTACTCTGGTCCATTAATAGAAGATTTTTTTTTGCACCGTCCAATTTTCAATAGGGATTAAATGTCAAATCAGCTGTCATATTGGGTTGCCAGGCTGCATTTATTTTCAGTACAGTTTGCCATTTCAACGTGAAAAGATTGACGTCACAGCAACGATTTTAAATCGTTTGAAATTTATTTCCAAAATCTAAGCTCTGTTCGTTGAACTTAAAGAGCACTTCGTGAAATTTTCGGTATACATTATCGGCCATCTGAACGTACTAAATATCGAACTATTGGAAATTTTCGCACTCAGTTCATGTTATTAGATATTCACTTACCAACAAGAAAGAAATATCGCGGCTGTGGAAGCTTTTGTTCAAAAAGACCCTAATTTATTGATTCCTCGTCGTTGGCAGGAGCTTGACATTTGTTCATCCTTTGCCTGGAAAATTCTGCCTAAAGATCTTGGTTTCCAGGCTTATAGGATCCAATTAGTGCAAGAGTTAAAACCATGTGACCATTATCTGCGTCGGGTGTTTAATGATTGGGCTTTAAATCAACTCGAAGTTGACCAAAACTATCTTTCGAATGAATTTAATAAATCTTCATCAGGTCAGTTTTATTGAAAAAAAAACGTCCTTTATATCAGCCATTCGCCAGGGAACTACGGATACCAAATGTCGAAAATCCTTTCAGGCAGTACGGTTCACTACGTGGTTGACGTATAGTAGAAAGGCGTCAAGAGACGAGGGCAAACGAAGACGAAAATTCTAAACGTGCCAGATGGAATACAACCCCAGCAGGTATTAACTGGTCGTAAGGTTTTGGATGAATACAAGATGAAGTGGGTGAAATCATTCAAACTCATTAGGATAACGCGTCGAGTTCTGGGGTTTTGATGATATGCCGGAGATTCAAGAAAAAATGAGCTTGTAATAGATAACCTAGATGTCGGGGAGCCTACAGAACTTGTCAATGGATATCGAGGTTATTCTACCTATTTTGGGTTGGGAGTGTATCGCTTTGAAGAGTGTTCAATCGAACTTACAACAACGACACCAGTTTGTGTCCAGCTATATAAGATACCATTCACTAACAGACAGATTGTCAAGGATGTGGTGATCCGGGCGTTAGTTTTGCTCACCAAGAAAAAAGATGGCAGCGGTCGCCCTTTCATCGCCTATTGGACATTGAATAAGAAGTTTCATATGCCCACAGTTGAAATGGTGGTCTAATCCCTGTCTGGGAATGAATTCTTCACGACACTAGACACAGGTTTTGGTTATTACCAAATATGCAAATTTACGACTTCTGCAAGGGGCGATGGTAAGTTCGAGTTTAATCGGATGCTGTTTGAGCTCGTCAATCTCCCAGAAAAGTTCCTAATGTTCATGAATGTTATTAAGTCAGCCGTGTGAATAGTTACCAAATCGGTTGATGAGGACTTGCAGAAGATGTAAAGATTCCTTGATGCTTAAAGGGAATCAGGGCTAACCTCGACTGTGGGCAAGTGGATTTTTCTGAAGATTAACATTGCTTATCTAGGCAATCGAGTGAGCAGAGAAGGGATTAACACAAATGCTCAGAATATCGTTATTGCTTCATTTCCAAGGCCTAAAGATATCCATAGGGTGCCAGTAGTTCCTCGGTCTCACGGGATTCTTTCGAAAATTTGCGAATGACAATGCGCATTAGCCGACCCCATTGAGAGACCTCATAAAAGTAGATCTTCCGTCCGAATGGACAAAAGTACAAGAAAGAGCATTCCAGAGGCTTAAGGGTGTACTTATCAATCCAGGGCCCCGGCCCAATTATCAAGGCTTCGCCCATCAATGACGTAATAAAAAGGGGGGCAGAGCATATTACTGGTCTTATTTTAAACATCTTCAGATAACGCCTCTGAAGGTTGCTACGATTTGACTAGTTACAAGTTGCCGATCATAGATCTTGTTGGCGGCTGGACCACCGGTAGTCCCTACCAGGACTTAATTACGGTACCATGGGAGTCAGGAGCCCCCGGATTTCGGTCCGGGCCTGACTTGTTGAGGTAGGCCCCCTTGTGGGAGCGTCATGGTGGCCGTGGTTTAAACCCAAATCGCGGGAAAGGGTCTAACCCATTGTAGAGTTGCAAATAAGTACTGGGTGCTGTGACCCTAAGAACAGTAAAAGGTTTAAGGTCGGCCTGGACTCATACCAAGGGTGGAACTTGTGCCTCCAACACAGTTCCGAATTGGTATCAAAGGATTGACGGAGAGCGATGGCAAGGCGTATACTTGCTCCCATGGATGTATTGGCATCCCGTAAACATAAGTCTACATGACAGGTGGTTTACGTTAAGAACCAGAGACTAATGTACTCATCAATCCACCTGTCCTTGCGTTATTTGACCAGGAGCGCGTGCATAAAATACAAACTGATGCCGCGACTTCCGGTTTTTTACTAAATCCTTCTGGAATGGAGTAAAGAAGACAACTGTCTAAGTTCGGTGGTCTTCTGCAGCAAGTTGTCGGGAAGTGAGAAGAACTGAAACTCATATTTACTTCCAGTTCGGAGCCCAAACAGATATAGTCAGATGCTTCAAGGTCGTGATGGACTGTGTGTGAGGCCGTAGCTCCAACCAACAATAAGGAGAAATTGATTTCCCGTGCGGGCCGCAGTTGGCTTAAACTGAAGGAACTCGAAATCGCTTTGCATGGCGGTGCGCTAAGTCGACAACCAATTAAAGATGAAAATTAGATGGAGGAAGCGTCTGCGCTGATACAGACTGAATGTGCATATTTCCTACGAAAATTGGTTGGCAGGAGCAAAAGTTGCGAGCCTAAATTAAAACACTCAACGCTGTGGAGATGATCCCACTAATGAAGCGGCTCCAAAAAGAGTATCTCGTCGGAGGGCGTCACTTTAGGTGAAGATGAGAGGTGCGTAGCCCAGAAAAGGATACGATGATGATGTTGGACAATTTTCCGACGAGAAGACGTTTTGAGGGAATAGGGAGGACATCTTGTTCCACCAAGTCGTGCGTGGAGTGTGCTTATGAAAAGAAATGAGATGACAGACCTGAACAGGAGTTGCGCACTCTGGAATGTGTTCCCCTCCCATTTGACACAGTGCACCTTGATAGTCTTGGTCACTTTATAAAAGGAAAATGGGAGACTTAGACGATTTTTTCACTAAGTAAACAATTCTGCGAAATGTCAGGACCACAAACTGATAGTGATTCCTCAGTATCCTAACCATAGCAGCCAGTTATTTTGTGTCACCGAAGCAAAACGTTACTGACCGAGGAACTGCATTCGCAAGTCAGTTTTGCGTAGACAATGGAACCCAACATATGAAAGCTGTTAATGGCCAGAGCTAATGGCCAGATCGAAATTCATACGTCTGGGAAGCAGGAGATTGGGCTAGTAGTTCAATGGGGTCTCGCAACTGCACAAGCCCGTATGAACTGCTTTTCGCATACTCACCGAGGTGTATCCTGTGTGAGAAGCCGCTGCCCGAGGTGGATGAACATGCAACATTGAAAGTCGATGAAATAGAACGACGTCGAAAGGGAGCACTGTTGCGCATTGAACAAAACCAAACTCACCAAAAGACGAGGCTTGACGCGAAGTCGTGTTGGTAGAGAATGAAATTGTGATTCTCGAAAATTAGAACCGAGATATCGAGACCCATGCGTTGTCTTAAAGGCGCAGATGTTCTTTGAGCCTTTAGGGGTAAAGATTCAAGTATTTTCTGGCTTCTAAATGTGTAATCCATCAATTTGGATTTACTTGAATATAATTCAGGGATAGGCAGAACGTGTCCAGGCAAGAAGACCCGTACAGGAGCCTGTAGAGACGAAGAAGGATTCTTGTAGTAGGGTCACAGTCGGTGCTGAGAATATAGAAAAACTTTCTTTGCAGGTTGTATAACAGCGAAGAAGCCCAACAACCCGCCGTCAGGCAGAATAGATCATTCAACCTTGACCATGATAGCCCAAACTTCCGTCCCCCTGACCAAAACAAAATAAAGAAAGCAATATCTAAGATGAAATCCAACAAAGCAGCTGGAGCTGATAGCTTAGCGGCTGAGGTATTCAAAGCTGCTGTAAATGACTGTGTGGAGAGCATACACCAACTCATTTCTCAGATCTGGTCAGAAAAGTATGTGCCTGATGAGTAGAATCTCAGCATCATTCGGCCGGTAAACAAAAAAGGAGATCTCCTCAACTGCGCCAACTATAGAGATACCAAACTGGCTTAGAAGATCTTATCTGTCATATTGTGTGAATGTCCTTCGTCAACAAACTGATTGACCTTCATCAGTGCGATTTTAGACCAGCAAAGCTCACCACCAATCAAATTCCCGCAGATCCTAGACAAAATTCAAGAAGTCCAAATCGATAGCCATCACCTTTTCATCGATTTTAAGGCCGCATATGATAGCATTTATAGCGACTTATTGGGTTTACCAGTAAGTGACGGCATTTCCCAGTATATGTATGTTGTTAACAAGAAGGGCATACAATATCCACGAATTGACAGAACAGCACAATCAACAGCTATAATTTCGAGGTAGTAAGGGACTTTTTCTGCCAACAACATCTTAGAAGAAATAAAGCGAAGATCCGCTCTTGCCAATCGCTGTTTCTTTGGGCTAAAAAGGCAATTGAGTAGTGAGGCTTTATTACGAAGAATTAAAGACCCTGGTTATGTTAGTCCTATTTTATAGTGCTGAAGCATTAACTCTATCGAAAGTAGATGAAGATATTCTCGGTCTTTTCGAGATAAAAATCTTTCGTAGAGTATTCCGTCCCGGCTTTGGAGGAGAAGATTCAACGACGACATCGACCTAGTCAGATGGATTTCCTCGCTAGGATATATAGAGTGAATGCACACCAATGCTTCAGCCCACAGATTCGTCGAATCTAACCCGGATTAGCAACGCAGTAGAGAGAGACCTCAGCTTTGGTGGAGGTGATAGCGGCATCCTAATAGGTAAGCCGGTTTCGTTGATATCTGAATTCCATCAAATGGAATTGCAGTCTACGTTGATTGTAGCATCGGTTTAATTCTCACCTCGTCCTCGGGAAAATCTATTGACAGAAGGTAATTAGGACTTTTTTCGGATAGTTAGCAGGGATAAACGGGAACCTAAAAAGGTGTTGTAAAGAACTGTAAAGTATTATGCACGAACCTAATGCTCGACGAATTTCGATTGCTCTCCTCAGAACATTGCAGGGATATGTCTTTGATGCTAGCTTAGCAATTCTCAAACCAAATTCTTCCTATTTTTTAAACAGTGCTTTCGGAGCTGCAGCTCCATGTGCATTTGCTTTTAAAAGAAGTTACATTTCCTTACATACTTAGTAACTATCGGCTACAAATCCTCTTGTATCACACCTCGTTCATCCTAATTAATCATCACGACCTAAAAACTTCATTGAAACGAACTGCAAAACAAAAGAAAAAACCTAAACAATACAAAAACTCATAATTATGCCAGCTTGGTTCTGACTTTTTCTATATTCTCTTCACAGAACCATGACTTCTATGAATGCAAGGGCCATAGCAATAGTTCCAACCCCGAAACCTGTCGCTTACCCAAAAACCGTTGCTTTGAATGGTTCCAAAAGTGCAGTGGCAGTAGCGACACCCATACGATTGACGACAATATCAACGCCGGTTCCGACCAAACTCACGAATAACTCAACTGGCAGTGTGTTGAAAGGACAATGCGAGGGCGAGCCAAACTTCAAATACGTGTCACAGCAGGAAAAACAACAACTACAACAACAACAAAACGTATGCAAAACAAAAAGCTCTACAAAAGCCAACAAAAATTAAATAAAGGCAAATGCCAAACTTTGAGGTACACGTCGTGCTTCCTCTGTATCCATGTATCCAAGCCCGTTCTTGATGATGCATTTGATATAGACAGCCCTGTGCGATATCCGCTGTATTCTGTCCACCCCCACCCCTTCTTGGATTCGCATGGTGTTGCATATTTGACGTGTTTTTTTGTTTATGTTTGTTGTTGTTTGTTTGGCTTGCATTGTTGTTTGTAGAAAAAAAAACAGCGACGAAATGTTTTTTTTCATTTTTGCTTAGTTTATTTCACTGTGTGCATTGTGTGTCCGTTTTTTTGAAAGCATCCTCCAACCCTCCGTAAGGAGGACTGTGTAAACTAACAAAATTGCTACCCTAACATACTCGTACAAGTTAAACCATGCAAAAAGGGAATGCTTCAGTCCTTGGTCTTTGGCTTTGACAATGATTCGTTATATTGCGCACCATTGAAATGTGGAAAATGTGTATAATTTCGCTTTGATGTTGCCGGTTGGTAGTCGGCTTCGGTATGCAACAAACAAAGGTGCGAATTGATCAGGATGTAGTTCAGAGGAATTTATTGGAAACCCTTGCAGTGACATTGTTCGCTGGATGCAACTGCATGGGCTGTGGAATTCTTGATTTTTTTATCAGGTTGAACCAGACCTTTTTATCAGTGGTGTTTGATGCTACTTCTAGAATCAAAGGAACTCCGCTTGAATTTTAATTTTTTTCTAAAAAAAAAAAACCCCAAGTCGGCCTTGAATGTTATTGAATATTTGTTAGATGAAGTGACTATGTGTTTTCAAGTATGTTAGCCTGAAATGATTTGAGGTTTTTGGTGGATCACTATCAATTCCTTCATATCATGGGTAGCCGCCTTTCTGGGCTTAAAGATAGCTTACTTCTTTAAGTCCGAGCTAGACTTGGACCTTGAGCAATAAACCCAACCATTTAGCGCAGTCTTAGTTCAACTGCTTCCAGTTGCACATTTTAGGATGTTTGAGATGCCTTTGCACCTGTGCGCGCTATCTGAGGCGAGATATGGTTTTCAAAGACCATTGCGGCCGGAGCACTAATGTTCATTTACTATGTACATGTCATGCGCATCTCGGGCGGACTGGTAGCCCACTTTTTAATTAGGGCGATGTCGTTGTATAGGTGGTGGAGCTTGCTCCTATATCTCCCCCTCTAAAGTCAATTGTCGCAAAATCTTGCATTGAAAACTATCATACAAAACTTAATTTTCCTTCGGGATTAGGGGTCTTAGATGGCGTTTTCTTAGCATTTAATGTCAAAGCCTTTGTACTCTGCCTATAGAGCAAAGGCAAACTCAACAACGATTGCCAATTATAACGCTTCGTTTTGTATACGATTAGGTGTCACTTCTAACTGATTTAGTTAGGTGGCGCTGCAAGACGGGGTAAACCTGGGCCTCACCAGGTGCCTCCAGTTGTGCATTTTAAGTCGGTTGAGGTCCTCTTCTACTGGTATGCGACACCCACGGTAAGGTTTTCCTCCGCTTTACCTCTGGGTTAGGTTTGAAGACTCTGCGTGTCGGAGCATTTGTGTCTATTCGCCCTACATATCGATGCGCAGTTTCATGTCCAGGTCAATGTCCCTGTACAGCTCTAATTAATTACTGAGTAGCCAACGTCTGTTAACTCAAATGGGACCGAATATTGTCCATAAGATTTTTCTCACGAAACGACCGAGGATATCTTCATCCGCGTTCGATAGAGTCCATGTTTCAGCGTCATAAATAGGACGGGGATGATTATGGTTTTTAGAATAGGGCATTTTTGGCCCAAAGAAACAGCGATTGGAGAGAGTGGCTCATTATTTTACTTCTGCTAAGGTGCTGTTGGCAGAATCCATAGCAAATCCAAAGCAGACGACATCTGACGACTGTGACGCCCTATCCAATTCGTCGATGTTGTGTGTCCCTTCTTGTTGACAGCATATACACTTACCGCTAAACCAATTTCGGCAGCATCCGTTTTAATACTAGAGAACGCTCAGTTGAGAGCCTGCTGAGGTCATCAGCGTACGTTAGTAGTTGAACAGACTTTTGAAAGATAGTACTTCCAGTGTTCGCTTGTGATTCTTTCATAATTCTTTCAAGAATCTCTTGACAGCACTTCACCTTGTCTAAAATTTTATGACTTCAAATGGCGTGGTGAGTTTTTACCGACCTTGACGGAGCAGCAAGAACTCTTAATCGTTATTCTGCACAAATTGACGAGTTTGGCAGATATGCCCAAAACTAGATATGGCTCTATATAGTCCGTCTTTATAAACGCCGTCATATGCGGCCTTAAAATCGATAAAAGACGGTGGATATCGCTCTGCACTTCTTAAGCTTTTTCAAGGATCTGCGAGAGTGTGGACATTTCTGCTTTGAAACCGTACTGATAGCGGCCACTTAGGTTGGTGACGAAGGATCTTGTATTATATTGAGGAGACCTATACCTCCATAGTTGGCACAGTTTAGGGGGTCTCCTGTTTTGTGAATCGGGCAAACGATGATGAGATTCAATTCATCAGGCATACACTCTTCTGATCAGATCTGAGTAATGAATTGGTGTCTTGTCTCCACAAAGTCATTTCCAGCTGCTTTGATTACATCGGCCGATATGCTGTCAGGTTCAGCTGCTTTATTGGACTTCAGTTTAGATATTGCTTTCCTTGATTCGTTTTGGTTATGTGGACGAAAGTGTTTGCTGTCATAGTCAAGGTTGAATGGTCTATTCAGACTGATGGCGGAAGGAATATTCCCAGCACCGACTGTGGCTCTGCTACAAGGTTTCTTTTTTCATCTCTCCATGTTTCTGTATGGGTCTACTTGCCTTGAGAGTTTTTTTTTTACATATTGGTAAAATTTCCGAACGATATTCCTCGAGTACAAACTCTTAATATCTCCGATCGCACGCTTCTCCTTCTCTTTTTGCTTCCTCCTGAGAAGCCAGTGTTCTTTCCGTCTCTTCTGCTCGTTGCAGCGCCGCTTTATACGCTTCTGGTTTAGCTGCATGTACTTGTCGGGATCTTCGTCAAGACAGTCGGCATAGGGGTTGTCGATAGATTTTAGGATGCGCGTTCGGCGAAGATTCTGGCGACCTCTTGCGATTGCAGTTTTTCTACGTTATATCTTCTCATTGTAGTTCTTGTTTGTTGTGGCACTTGGAAAATTCACATTCGCAACTTGTATGCAACAAGGTGGTTTTCCAAGTCAATGTTGACTTCCCTGAACGTTCGGATGTCTAGAATGATTTACGCATGCCTTACGTCTATCGCAATGTGGTCAATTTGATTCAGCGTTCCATAATTCGGAGACCGCCATGTCAGCCTGAATATTGAGATGAGAAACCGTGTGCTTGCTATAGTCCGATTAGGTGTCACTACTGGATTGAAAAGCGGAGTTGTGATATACCGGGTTCCAAATTTCTTCAAAGATACAGCTGTTGTGAGGTTGTAACCCACATCTTCGTCTTTACCGATACTGTACATCTCATCTTGTTAACAGCGTATATTTAGCTTCGCTGTCACGCACCAGCGTCAATGTGCTACAATATATGATGTTAAGGAAGTGATCCGACGTCGCATTAGATAGTGCAAACGTCTTATTAATACCAATGGACTCGGTGAGATTGCTTGGATCCTTTACAGAAAATTGAGCGTTTTCTATCGCCATTCTGCAGGACCTGACGAGCTTCACAGGAATGTTAAAAACAGGCATATTTCTTAGGGTTCTTTTATAGGCGGCCGTAAAATCGGTGTAAGATGCTAATTTTGACTTCTTGGGTTTCCTCTAAAATGTCACGGTGTGGGAATATTTGTCTAACCTGATAGGACCGAAGCAAACCGTTGACAATTTCAGGTTTTGCACACAATCTTAAGGAGGTTGATGTCTCTGTAGCTGGATGCTGAGGACTCTTTACCGGAAAGCTAGAGAATTTTGTCTCTACAGCACATGGTCACCTTTCTTGTGGATCAGATATACGATGCTGACGTTCGATTTTTAATTTTTTATTACGATTATACTCTGGAAAGAAGCAGGTGTATATATCTCTACGAAGTCGTCCTCAGTTGGCATTAGTAGCTCCGCAGGATGTTCCCCCATTCTGGTAGACTTGTTCAATTTAACTTACGATTTGAGGGAAATCTTGGATTTCAATCTTAATTGTCTTCCCCGCTATCTAAAAATCTGCGGAAGTGGTTTATACATATCCTCAGCACAGGCTATGGCTCTTCTTCTAAATTTACTTTCTCATCTCAACAGATTTCTGTTTGCCTTGTTGGCTTGGTCAATCTAAGGTACACGCAATAGAGCTCTGCATTAGGGAGAACTTCAACGGATCTGCAGCCAACAATATATTCTTTCTAGCAGCAAAGCGGCCCTACTTTTTATCAACGCTTTGAGAAATTGTCTGGGACTGTATTGTGCTTCTCAAAATACTAGCCAGCACCAGTAGAGTCCATTTAATCACGATGCCTGGTTACATTGGTTATGATGGTAATAAAAGAGCAGACATTGCCATGACCATTTTGCGGGTTACCAATTAGCTACATAAAAGGATATATAAACAACATAATAAAACCAAAGTCATGCCATTACTGGTCAGAAACTCAAGCCAACTTTTTACTTTTCCTCGAAAGAACAAAACAACTCCTACAGCTTTCTCGGGATCGGATATGTGCACGCAGTAACCGGATTCCTAACGAGTCACTCCAGAGTCAAAAACCAGCTTCTGACTATGGGAAAAGCACAAGACCACAACTGTCGCATGTGCAACGAGAATACGTCTACGTCATACCTTGAGGCAAAAGATATGACTGTATCTGGATAGCCGGGTTTATTAAGATTTCACACGTCATAGGTTTGAGCTCACCCTTGAGGAAATCACAATAGGCCTAACCTGGCCGTAGTGATAAGGGTATATAGTCCCACCTCCCCGCTTCTTCTAATCGAATCTGTTGGTTTGGTACGTTCTTTATACCCCTTGATAGAACTTCTGAACGTTCTCCCCGGATTAGCAGATCTTTTTGAATCCCTCGCTTATCATGATGATATTTCTCTTTTTCCGAAGAGCCGATCACGTTGTTTTATGCAGCGCCGGATTATGGGCGAGCTGTTTTGCTGTTTGTTTGCACCAGGGGCTTGGTTGGCTGGTCGGGTGAAATCTAACCTAAAAGTTATCAGCCGAGATTTTGGCGGTTTGTTTGATTGCAGCCATTCAACATTAAATAGCCGCTCATCATTTATCTATAGTTGCAGCGTTGCAAGCTTAAACAAGTGTCTGCTTCTTGCTTTGACAACCTGGAGGAATACCTTGGGTCGATCGCCATGTTACTTTCTGAATATTTAGGTGAGAAAAGGGCGTGCTACCTTTGGTGATATTCCCTACTGCGGATAAGCTTAAAGCTGTGCTTTTCTACTATACTACCAAGATGTCCTTTTGTCTTATTTTGTCGAGCTCCTTCTTTAAATATTCATTTATAGCATAGTGGACTTCTTCTGTGGACTTCGTGTGCACCTTCATCCAATGCAGACCCAAGTAGAACCTGCTTCTGTTCACTTAAGGTGTTATTGGAGTATATGCCAATATTTTTCAACCAAATTTTTGTCCGACTCATTTCACTGCCCTTCTTAGACAGCAGCGATATCTGCTTTATAACAGTCTTGTGTCTTCGCCAGATGTTCGACTGCACGTGGTCTCTGCACGTGGAATGGTCTGAGAAATGTATGTTCAGATTGAAACGGTATACCGGAAAGTATCAGTTGTTTCGAAATAAAAAGGCTTTTACATAGCAGAGTATCCGTTAACTTCAGGCCCTTTCTGACCCTTGATCCAAAGGAGCGGGATATGTGGAGGCTACTCCTTTGCCCATTAAGGTATCAGCTCTATTTCAGCATATTGACTACTCCTGAACAATTCTAATTCATCTCAATGTGGAATAAGAAATCTAAGAAATATGTCGTGGTAGCTGTAGCACCGTCGTACGTCCTTTCTCTGAGATTTCGGCAATTTTTGTCAGCGCAATATACATAATATTTCCTCCTGTCCAATATTCGTACCTATAAGTTTGGTAATGGTATCATTCAACAAGTCAAGTTCGGTTGAATGAAACCATTACCAGGTGGCTGCCATGAGTAGGGAAAATAAGGAATATTTATGTACTGCCTAGTAGGTCCCCGAGTTGACACCGGTTAACCAGCACCAGCCATCTTCACCTTAATCCTATTCACAACTTCCTATTTGGAGAACTAAATATTTTTTGTACTTCTGAAATATAGAGACCCGGTAGGCTAGAGTCGATAACCCCGATAGTAGATGTGAGTGCTGTCGTGAGAAATTCTGAGAGCTCATCTACCTTCATCTCTAGTCATGGACTTTGAACAACACCTGGAAAGCGTTTGAGATTCTTGCTTAACTTCTGAGAGAATCCTTCGCCCAATAAGGTAGGAATCTGAGAATTACTTTGAGGATCTGATGACCCACCTTACAGTTAAATACGATCTAGGATAGGAAGTCCAGAAAGGTTGATAAATCTAATCAGTTCTATGTAAGTTCTTGTAGCATTAACTTTAATCTAACGATTAGCGGGCCAATACGTGAAACTGTATTTGCTTGAACACATACTATCCTAGCGAAATATAAGTAACCTGCTAAGAGGTCAGTGATCAGTATTTCCTTCCTGCTGAGAAATATCAAAAAAGTCGTTGACATTCAAGAAACGTCAGGAAGAATTCTTTTTCTATCTCTTCTTCAAAGGATTTTGGTATCTTCCAGCTGTTTTTGCAAATAATCTGGTCGTTTACGAAGTAATTCGCAGCTATAGAAACTGCTTATGTCTGCTATTGGAAAATCTTTGGCACAGAGTTATGACTGCTGTATCCATTCACAACATTTCGGCCCAAAGTCCGTCCAAATTTTCTTATGTAATTGCTTTCTTTCGACCGATTATATATGAAACGGCACATAAGTATCGATAAGACTACAAAGCCAAGAGCGGCCGTCGTGAAAGTGCCTTTTAATTCTTATGCCAGCACAGTTATTTTTTTGAGGCATTGCCAATGAATCGGATAACCTACGATCCAACATGCTTAAACCAAACAAAATTACTAGATGACGATAATTCTTTTGCGAGACAGGACTTGAAACCTTACCGTCCTGGTTAGGCTTTTCTCATCGAAAATCTTTTGCTACCCCAGATGATGGTCATATCAAGTGCCTCCTACCCTTAAGATCAGACGCCTGGTTCATATATGCTATATGCGTGATATGGTTAGCAATTAGGCGACTTAATTTGCAAATAACAGCGTAGACAGACAGTAGAATCCTTGAGCATGTTTACAAAGATCTTATTACTTGTGCACGCCCTCAGCTCATCTCTCTGATATGTCATTCAAACCATAATCTACACTCATTTCAAACTCCTATATACGAGGATATTAGCCAAAATGCTCCAGGCAACCCACTAGCATTGAGCGATTTGACCTATAAATGCCACAACAGTGTAACTAGCAGAGAGGAAACCTTTCTTAACTCTAATTCTAAAAATGTTTCTAACAATGCTTATCTAAGTCATGACTATTTAGATGGAAAGTTGTCTGTCCCTACAGCACAGAAATTACTGAATTGGATCCGTTTTTAAGCTCGTTAGAACAGGCTCCTTATAAAAGACATCTTAAAACGTAAATTGACTTCCCAACAATACCCAATAATGCAAAAGTAAAAAGAAAAAAATAACTCATACGCCCAAGTTACCAAAATTATAAGCATCCATGCCTGCTATGAATTTTTAAATTGGAAAACCCCCCAAGTAACCGCAGCTTAACACGTTCCTTAATCCAAATCCCGGATGTGATATGTGAATTGCTTTGGTGTTTCTTAAAAGGATGAGTTCTCTCCACAATCCGTTTGATTGCAGTGTTAGACTAACCTTTCACGTGCATTTCTATGCACTCCCTAGACCCTACCACTTATATTGCCCTCATCTATTTAGGTATCCCGTGCAGCACATTCATTCACCCCATCCCCATTGCGACAATCAAACGATGAACTACAAACGAATCTCCATTCTACTGGATCCAGGTCAAAGGAATCTTCAACATCACAAAGCAATGGCGACCACTATCAAATGCTCACCAACCCACAACTGCACCCATCGGCTTACGACAAAAGAATAAAATCCATTTCATCTCCCAATCTAGCGAAAACCATTCAAAATACCCCACCTTCGGTGCATCACGATTCCGGATGCGTCCTTGATCAGAACTATTCGCTTTGCAATCAAGAGGAGATGATTTCGTTACCAGTCGGCGCTGCCCATTCTAGCAATATGCTGCTGGAAACAAAGCAAATTCGATCACCATCTTGGCAATGGTTCGAGAGAAAAAATTGGCATCAACCGGCTACCGTTAGTTCCATACAAATATTGCAGCACAACAATGGCAAACCATTGTCAACAGCAGCACCACCAACAAATGGGTTCCCTTATTTACCGGAAAATTCTATTAGCCAAGACAGCGTCAGTGACGACAGCCCCAACAGTGCTAGTGCCGGCAGTGCTAGTGATTCTTTATGTTCGGCTCAAGGTGCAATTACGGGGCAACTAAAGCTAAAGCTAAAGCCGGGTGCAATTGACCAAAGCATGTCGACGGCAGTAGTGAGGGTTGGCGGCACCATAGAAGAAGCTACGCCATCATCGCCTTTGCACGATTTAACTTCTACTATCCCTTATCCTTCTAGACCTTTGAGATCTCCTTCATCTGGGCTGGGACGACGGCAGCTAGAACTACAACTACAACGAAAACGACAACCGAGCCAGGCAATCGAGGAGGATAATTTCGTTTCGACAGGAAAATACCCTTGCTCTCGCTATAATCAAAGGTAAGATGAATTTTTAATTTGCTTCGGGCGATTTTCATTTTCATTTTCATTCTCATTACTCTCCATCCCTCATCCGCCGTACAATACCACCAAACCGCATAGACAGCACACTTAAGACTGAGAACTGAATACCCAGGTTATGTTGTGTCTCTGTGTTTTGACTTAAGTTATATATGTATACATGCTTCTGAGCTACAATCCTTCCGTCACCTACTCGTACCTAGTCTCCCGGACCTGTTGTGCTGTCCTTTTTGTTTGTGAGCTGTGTACTTTGCTTGTTATTATTTTTTTTTTTTAACCCAAACAAGTTAACTCGGTAACTCGGTAACACATAAACAGCAGCACAAACATACTCTACATATTCATTCCTTCACTGTTAGACCAGCGAACACAAGTCCTGAACTTCAGTCCATTCATGTGGAAGAAGCCAAGGGAAAACCATCTTGCTGTCCCCATCGTCGCAGCACTATTAGGGTGGTCGTAAGTTAGTTTAGCCACAGTACCAACAATATGGAGATGACGGTATTTCATTGGGTTCAGTGTGACCAGAGGTATTTGTGAAGATTCAAAAACGATTAAATACACTTACGTTCCATTGTAACAATGTGTCAAAATGCCGCTTCTAATTTTTAAGACGTAAATCTCTAAGCACCTAGACTGTAGTCGACATTTATGTTGACACTAACAATAGAACTGTTGTTCAGCAGCCTTGGTTACGGATGGATATAATGTTGACGACCCTAGTAAATGTTTTAAGGACAATGAATTTCGGCTTTGTACATGGAAAGACCAGGTCCTGTCGAACTACTTCCGGAAGCCTCGAAAGACTGCTATAAACCAGATACTACCGCAATCCAAGAAGTGCGATGGGAGAAGCCGTGCAAAAAGTAAATGAAAACAACTAGATTTCGTAGTTTTCCGGCGACTGGCGACTGCTACCGAGAAGGAAGACGATGCCTATTTGGATGTACTCGTAGATATGCTATTCGAGAGACTTCTTTCAAACCGTTTAATCCTTGGCGTGTAAGCGAATGCCTCATCACAATCAGCATCGAGGCTAAGTTCGGAAATAACATATAATCTTGATTTGTGTTCATGCCCCTACAGAATAAGGATGGCAGCAACACAAACGAATTCTATGACCTCCTAGACCGAACATATTCTCAGTGCCCGGTCATAACACCAAAATTGTGATAAGAGATCTTAATGCAAGGCTTGGTATGAATTGGATACCCTCTTCAAGTTATCGGCCAGCATAGCACCAATTCCACACATCAATATCTACAAACAGGCCACCGACTAATTAAAGTTGATCACGTTGCAATCAACGCTAGACACTCTTCAACATCGACTGGGATCATAACATTGTTGCGGTCAGGATACGAATGCAGAGATCGCAGACATAGCGGAGTCAGATAAGACCGCCAAAGTTCGAAGCTGAAAGGCATCAATCGGAAGATATCGCTACAATCTCACTCATGGTCTCCCAAACATCTAGCCGACATACACAAGCCATTGAATGCAAATGGGAATGTTGTCAGCGGGCCATTAGAAAAGTTGGTTCTAGTGTGATTTATTTCATAATGCTGCCACAGAGACACCTTGGAGCAGATGACGGTTGTGTGGAGATTCATGAAACCAAAAAAGAAGCATATAAAGCTGAGCTGCATCGAATCATGAGATCAACCCGTGAGCGCTACGGGCAGAAAAGTAGGGAACTGCACTGGATTCTCGGAGAAAATAAGAAACAGTACGAGAATCGAGATTTCCCTGAAATGCAGAGATATGTATGCAGGAACGCCGTTCGAAAATTTTGTCAGAGAATAAAATAAACATGCCAGGAGTACGAAGCCATAATGGAAAGATGAACATAGACAACTGCGGTTGTAGTAGGTGCTGAGAATATTGAAAGTCTACTTCTGCAGACCGTAAATCGGCGGCAATGTCAAGAAATACTGCTTTCAAGCGGATTGAACCAGTCACCCTGGACGAAGAGAATTTCATTTCCATGATGAAGACGACAGCAATATCGAAGCTAAAGTCTAATAAAGCTCCTGGCGCAGATTGACTGCCTGTTGAGCAGGGAATATCTGACCGAAAATCACCATCAATTTGTCTATTACAAAGACGCCTTACATATTACAAAGACTCCTTACATAGCCCCATTCCTATGTACAACACCATTCCTAGTTTTGCCTTGCAAAATTCGTCAGGCTTTGGAGAAAGACTAAGGAGATTTTTCGCTGTCTGTGATTTCTTTAGCATCTCCCTAGAAAAAATCGGGCAGTACCCACTGACCAACAAAATAGGCACGATGGTTTTTAATTCCGCTCAATTGTCATACTTGAGTACCAGAATGACATTGATGTGATTGGGCGAATATATGGATGCGTTGAAGAAGCTTTAGTGAATAGAAGCTGCCAAAATACGCCTGAGGGTCAACTAGGACAAAACAAAATACATTCTATTATCCAAAAAGGATTTACACCATCGACGGCTTGACCAAAACGTCACCAATGGCAGTTAGAATTTCGAGGTATCAATGGACTTTGTCTACCTTGGCTCCGCAGTTACAAGAAGAGGACATTCAACCACGAACAGCCATATTGAGCAAATGGCTCAAGCTCTGGCTCAGACCCAAAAGGCCTTTGAGTCCTAGTCCATGGTATGGCGTAGCAGAGGACAACTGAATCTCAGGTGCAGCACGCTACAGAAAAGAGACCAACATGGAGTGCGATAATAGATGTAGTTGGCCAGAGGCCATGCTAGGTGGAGAAGAGTGTTGGTTGAGACTCATATTCACTGCGGACTATAGCGGTATTTAAGTAAGTAAGTAACACATTGGGTGCCAATATATTTTTTTCTGCAAAAATGCAATTGTAATAACTTATTTACATTGCATGCCACGTCATTCAGTTGTGAATGATACGCATGTTTCCATGGGTGCCACGTCATTCATGATTGTATGACGGGTACACACCACCATCGGGCCTCGGCATTCAAAACTAACTGACAAATGGAGCAAAATATCGGTTATTCGGAAAGTAATTTCGTTTTTTTTTATGAAAATGAATTACATATTGTCCATTCTGGTCCAATACCTTTTACCGCCTTTGTGGCAGTAGCATGAAGCCACGCTCATAAAATGTTTGCTGACAAAAAACTGATCCAGGTGATTTTTGGCCTCCTCACTTGAAGCAAAGATTTTATCGTCTAAAAAATTTTATAGAGACCGGATAAAATAATAATCAGAAGGGTGCCAGTTGGCAGTAGATCCCATCCAAGCTGTAAAAGCTTTTAGGGACTTACCAAACTTGTGTAAGGTTCGGCATTATCTTGGTAGAACACTACACCTTTTCTATTGATCATTTCTGGCCTTTTCTGCTTAAGTGAATCATTCAATTTATCCAGCTGATGACAGTACACTTTAGAATTAATCCTTGTGTTGTCCACTAGAAGCTAGAAAAAAACGGTTCCTTTGAAATCCCACCAAACAGGTGGCATCATCTTTTTTTTTATGAATATCGGCTTTCGAAGTGCTTTGAGCTATTTCATCTTTTTTACTCCACGATCTCTTGCATTTAACATTGTTGTAGGCAACCCACTTCTCGTCTCCAATGATGATGCGCTTCAAAAATGGATCATTTTCTTGGCGTTTGAGAAGCAAATCACAGATATCAACGCAACGGCACAAATTTCTTTCCGTAAGAATATGAGGAACCCATATGCCGAGCTTTGAGACTAAACCTAGGTGTTTCAAGTGATCAAATGATCAAATCCTCCCAGCGATCTCGCGAGTTGTTATTCGCCGGTTTACATCCATTAATGCCTTGATTGTGTCTTCATCAGCTTCAACTGGCCTTTCAAAACGTGGTCCATCTTCAACATTAAAATTGCCGGATCGAAATTTTGCAAACCAGTTTCGGACTGGCGTTCTATCAATACATCATCGGATAATATGCTGAAAATGTTGCTTTTCGCTCTCCATATTTGAAAGGGCACCAAGCAGAAACTACTGCATAGAATCAATCGAACTTTTTCACAAGCAAGCCTTACCATATCAGCTATCCAAATGTACTAGGTGTTGCAAAGGTAATCACCCTATCGGAAGATGCTATAATTTTTGCAAACGGCAGCAAGTGTCAATTCTACTTTGACATTTGTGAAGTAAACAGATACAAAATACACGTAAACAAGACGTGAAAGAACGCAGAATCCTGAAGCTGTATCACGAGGAGGACACTTTTTCTTTGAAAATCATCATGAGCGAGAAGGCCCATTTCCATCTCTGTGGATATCTGAATAAGCAAAATGATCACTTCTGGGGCACCGAAAATCTGCGTACACTCGAAGAGTCATCACACCTGTTCAAAGTTACGGCGTGATGTGCTCTTTATGCTGGAGGCGCCATCGGGGCCTATTTTTTCGAAAACGCCGCTGGCAAAACGATTACTGTGTAAGGTGAGCGCTACAGAGCCATGATAAAAAACTTTTTCCTTACTCAATTAGATGAATTGGCGCTGACAAATATGTCGTTCCAACAGGATGGAGCAACGGCGAATACTACACAAACCACAACCGAAATTCTGAGAGGTGCATTTCCGGGTTGCCTAATCTCTCGTTCCGGCGATTTGCATTGGCTGGCAAGATCGCCTGATTTAACCATTCCAGACTTCTTTTTATGTAGTTTTTTGAAGTCACAAGCCTTAGACTCGTGAGGTCCTCAAAGTGAATATCCGTCAGGAATGCGTGGACCTATCGCCGGAAGTTCTTGCAAGAGTGATGGAAAATGCCACAAATCGAGCCCGAATGATCGTCAATTCTGGCGGTGGCGACTTAGCCGATATTATTTTCTTGACCAAATGGAAACAAATTTAAGACACCAAGTAAACACAATCCAAAAGCAAAATCAAAGTTCTTTATCCATAAAAAAAATTACAGCCAAAGTACATCGTGTGACAACCTTTGCGCCACCTTGTATAATAATTATGTGGCTTAATTGTGAAGCTGGCTATGAAAAAATAATTAAGTCCTCCGTTGGGAAAAAACGAAACTACATTCCATGGTGAAATTGGTGAAATTGAAAATGAAAAAATTGACTAATTTGATAAAAAATTTTTTTTCATCTAGAAAAACTTGAAAATAAATTAATTCACAAATAGAATACAAAATTGAATAAACTATTTGTGCTCTGTGTTGAAGCGCGGAAGACACATTTGTGGCTGTCCAGCATATCACTGCGGAATGTGTACATCATGTTGGGATATTTTCTGGTTTCATCACGGCCTTTTTCTTCCGTAAACTAGTACCCGTACATAAATGTTTAAATTTTTCCGTACCTTTCTGCTATCTGGATTAGTTCGTTGTGAAAGGCCAGTTTCATTGCTGTTATCCAAGAGATTTGTATCAAAGCACTCACTAAAAGAACGTACTTGCTACATGCTTGCAACAACCGTTCACAATTGCAATTCCAAGACTTAAGCTAGGTTAGGTTAAACGGGGATATGATAGATATGCCATTACATAGACACAAGACACCAAAACAGGCCCATCGCGATCCCTGTAGAACCAGTTGATTTGCTTTCAAATGGCAAAAACCTAAACAATCTCCCTGGTGAAACACCGAATTTCACTGCAAAAGCTAAGAAGGTCTTTGAAGTTCGTGAGGTCTATTTCCTCTAGCTTTTCGAAAAAGTATTTCCCTAAAAATGTTCTTCGACTATGCGAGATTGTCTTCCAGATCACCGCAGAATTTGCAGATATCTGATCTGACAATTTGAGTCTCCTTGCGTGTTGCCGCAGCAGACAGTGTCCAGTCAGGATTCCTATTACTGTCTTAAGCATATCCCTGTTTAATTTTATTAACTCCTAGATCTTTTGCCGTAAAAAAGCGGCCAAAGAGCCTTAGGTTGCCAGCCTTTTTGGTTTTTTCCTCGATCGACTCCCTCACTATGCAAAGGGGTGGTTTGATGTTGGCAACCTCACTATTGTCGAGTAGCCCTCCTTTTCTTGCAAGCTCATTCGCTTGTTCATTTCCTTTAATACCGCAGTGTCCTGACACCCAACACAGTCTCACCCGTTTCTGACTTCAAAATGCCTTGAGCACTGTGCGACAACCCATGACTGTATCAGAGTTGACTTGGTTGATTCCATTGCCTTGAGTGCCTAGATATCGATATCCCTTTCGGATTCCGATCTCATCTGCATTAGCTCAGGCGCCCTGAGAACCGCCAGAGCCTCTGATTGGAAGAAACTGCTTGCGTCCGGTAGTCTTATAGACACTCTTAATTCTGGGTCCTCTGGGAATATACTAGAACCTGTTCCTTCCTTCCTGTTCCTTCCTCTGCTTTTGAGCTATCTATGAAAATTGAAATTTCATTTGACTTGCTTTTTCTCCCAGTCCTCCCTCTCCGGATATATTATATCATACGGTATGTCGAAGTCGACCAAGGAAGGATATTTTGCCTGGCAGTAGCTCCACTAGGACCGTGCTATTTCCGAAACTATTGCTCTGGAAGTAACCCAGATAATGATTAATGCCAGCAAGTTTTTTTATCTGTAAATCAAACGGTGTTAGGGGCTCACCTGTAATGGCTATGGAAGCCGTTCTTTGAACCGCCATTAATTTTCCGAATTCCAGTTCCTTAGTTCCACTCCAATTTTTCTATACCATTTTAAGCCTTTCCGGAGAGTCGTTGCGTACGAGCCCCTTTCATCAGAAAGATCAATGTCTGCTTCCCCTACACCATATGAAAGTACTGTACTCGAGATTTTCGTCTTTTTGATGTGGCAAAAATATGAATGCCGGTATTGCCATCCTGAATAATTTTGCGTACTGCTACACTACTCCCCCTCTAGCTGGAACGTCCTAGGGTTAACAGCTTAATTACTCTGCAAAAGCGAGTCTTGTACGGTCTTCTCTCGAGATCTACTTGTGTACTGCTAGGCGGACTTGTAGTAACTTCAGCTGCGATGAAAACTGCCATATTGACCAGTAATATTTCAGATTAGGCTGTTCGACCTTATATGGTTCGTTGTACGGCGGTTGCAGTGATTTTCGGATTGCATATACCCATACGAAGACGTAGGTACATGTAGCTAACGCAGGTTGAACGAAGAATGTTTTCGCAGAGCTGTGATGAACGTTATATCCGAGTCGGATGAAGACATAATTGGAGATGTTTTGCTGTGGAAATACAGAAAAATTGTCCTGGTATTTTAAGCGTCTTAGTGTACAGCATCTCGGCTGGTGTTGCGTTGAAGTCTTCTTCACAGGCCACTCGAACGCCAAGTAATATAAGTGGCAATTGCTCCGACCAGCTGGTTGGCATCTTCGTTTTAGGGATAAACGCCCAGCATTTTGTTAAGTCCTTGGAACAAATTGGATGCAAACTGTCGCCCTCTGTTTGAAGTAATACGGGATTGGACACCCAAACGTGATATCTAACCGGCTAAAAATACTTTTTCTACGCTCTTCTCGGTGTTGACGCTAATGGTGATTGCTTCTGGCCAACGAGTTGCTCTATCGACGATGGTAACCAGGTACCATGTGGAGATGATCAAAGCGCTCAGTTGGTTCGTCATATGGTTACAATAGCGTCCGGTTATGTCGCTGGATTTTTGCCTTCTGACATGCGTTGCATTGTTTGACGAATTGGCTGCAGTCTTTTCGCATGTTCGGCCACTCAAATCGTTATTGGATCAACTTGGTAGTAGCTCGGATACCCAAGTGTGCCAAACAATGCATCTGCGCTAGAACGGAATGTTAAAAACTTTTAGTAACGAAAGGTCTGACGCACATACCTGATATGTCCCAGATTATGTTATTTTTCGATTCAGAGTTTTTTATGGTTTTTAAAACGATTGAAGTCTTGTTGTCGCCCAGCAACGCCTGCAGCTCCGGATCAACTTTTTCATCTGCTTCCAACAGGCCGAAGTTGATGATGTTTTCGGCCGACAATGTTTCCATCCTAGATAGCATATCGGGGACGATGTTTTCCTTCCTGCAACGCGGCGTATGTCGGTCGAAAACTGGCTGACAAAATCCAACTGACGGGACTGCCTGGGTGATGCCTTATCTGCTTTCTGCCGAAACATAAATACCAATGGCTTGTGGTCGGTATATACCGCAAAATTTCATCCTTCAAGTAACTGGCGAAAATATCGTATAGCTTCGTAAATGGCCAGTAATTCACGATCGTAGTGTAGAATATTTTTTCTGCGAGGTGGAAAGGTTCTTCGAAAAAAAAATATAGTGGCCGAGTATCTATATTTACCGTCTGTTGCAAAACGGCCCCAATAGCAAAATTCAATGCCTCCACGGCTATTGAAACTGCAGCATCTTTTGCTAGATTAACCAGCATCGTTTTATTACAGAGCTCTGCAGCGTAAGTCGTTGGCAATTGTGCGTTTCTTGTACTCCTGTATTTCGGCAATGGTGGACGAAGAACTGTTTGCCATACACGCACTTGGACAGATTGATAACCAGTCCGTTGTCTTGAAGTCGTTTATAAATGATTCGTAGGTGATGTTCATGCTCGGGCAGTGCCCTGGAGGCAACCAGGGTGTCGTCGATGTAGGCCCCGGCAAAACCCAGATCCCGAAGTAGCTCGCTGATTAGCCTCTGGAAAGTCTGCGCTACATTCCGAAGTCCGTACGTCATGAACATGAACTCGTATAACCCGAATGGCGTTGTAATCGCCGTTTTTGAAATGTCATT
Source organism: Volucella zonaria (assembly GCA_963966105.1). Classification (NCBI taxonomy): domain Eukaryota; kingdom Metazoa; phylum Arthropoda; class Insecta; order Diptera; family Syrphidae; genus Volucella; species Volucella zonaria. The sequence goes on along the minus strand of OZ014530.1, from coordinate 287,207,015 downwards.
TGGCCCCACTGGTACTTGGTGATATGCCTTCTTTAAGTCGATTGTGCTGAACACCCTCCGGCGTGTGCGGTGTGGGAAAGGTCGTGAATCCAAGGTACCGGGTGCTTGTACGGTACCGTTGCTGCTTTCAGACGCCTGTAGTCGCCGCATGGCCACCAAGTTGAATCCTTTTTATGCACCATATGTACGGGTGAGGCCCAGTTGCTATTGGAACAACAAATACCGAGGGCCATGAGCTCCTGGAATTCTCTCTTTTTCACTGCAAGGTTTTCGGGTGGAAGCCGTTGAGGCTTACCAGCCACTGGTGGACCGTTTGTGAGAATTCAATGCATCACGCCCCTCTTAACCTGCTGGAGCTTCGCGGGTTGGTCGCCACACCCGACGAGTGAATTTTTTCAGTCCGGAATACTTCAGTAGGCTTATCGATGAGTTTCTGGCTACGCAGATATGCGTTGATCTCGGATCCGTTGGCTGCAGTTTGAGGCGATTTGTTGCATATTAAAGGAGCAGAATGAATAATTTGTTGGTGGAATGAGGAAGACGTCTGCACCAGTGTCTATAAGGAAATTTCGTCCAGTTGCTGCGTCGCAAATAAACAGGCGAGCACCACAAGAGTCAAATTCAGTCACTTTAATATGAGCTCGGCCTTTTAGTTTTGCTCCTGGAATAAGCATGATGGACCATATTTTGTTGCTTTTTCTCCAAACCTTGCTGGTACCAGCATTCCTCATTTGAATTAGTCCTCGATGCCTTGACTTTTTCTTTTCAACTCTTGGAAACGCCTACAGATGTCATCCATTTGTGCAGTCAGTTTTCAAGCACAGATTCATTTGCTGGACGAGAGTTGTTGCTTAGTGCTGAACATGTTGCTGACACAGACACTAAATTTGTCGTTTCAACTATACCGTCAGCCATTTTTGCAAGTCTGTTGAGGGATTCTTCTCCAGCGAGATTTTACATCATTTCCAGTGGCTTTTTATCGACCAGTTCCATCTGCGACAGCAACTTCTTGATTCTACCCTGATCACTCGGTGTAAATTCCTGAATTAGTTTCTGCCTAATAGCCACGTATTTTCCCGACGTTGGCGGGTTGCGTAAAAATATCCTCACCTCCTCCGCTACCATTTGGTTTAGTTGCGAAACCACAATATGGTACATTCGCCGATTAAGGGCGAATTGTAACTCCAACAGGAAAAACCAAAGCTCAGGATCAGATGTGAAAAAATTGTGGATTTTAATATGCGATGCGTGAAAAACATGTGCGTGCACGTTCGTTGCGAGGGAGTACTTAAGTATATATGCACTCGCTGGTTGAAGACAACCATCCTCGATAGATAAACTTTGGCCACTATTATCCGTCGAGACTTTATGGTAAAATCCCGCCCATATTTCTTTTTTCATAACTTCAACTGAATGCGGATGTCGACGAACTGCTAAACCCTAATACAGAGACAGGTCTAGCAACAATTTATTTGTCAATTTTTTGGTCTTGGTGTTGTCATCTTTTTCAACAATTTTTGTTTTTTTTTGGCCTTTTTTGTTGGCCATATTTTTTTTTCGCTTCAGTACCACCTTTATATAGATGTTTATTGTGGTGCAAAACACACTTCCTTGTACGGACAACAAAATCACCGTACCGATGTATGTCTAACAAAGATTTAAAAGTTTTTGTATCTTCGTCTCCAATATACAATAATTTGCATATTTGACTCCGTATAACTCTTCAGACCTCTTGAATATTTCTATTATTCCATCCACCTCCATTTTACCGGCACTGCCCTCATGACTAGTATCGCAGTGCTCTTAGTGTTCATTATATCATTAGCGGGATGTCCTTCTTCTTCATTCATTTCTATTTCTTCTCTCACAGCTTTTTTAAAACGATGTTGGCGACGGCCGCTGCCGTTTATGATGCTGTAATAAGTACTATTACAGAGGACTTGAGTTCTGTAGTAAGGTGACCAAACTTGCCTTCAATATTCTGGACGAGGCCTTACAAAGGTTGTGTAAAGAGATGTGGTAACATAAGGATTGGAAAACTCCTTAGACCAACTGTTGATGAAGCCACGGACAGAGTTGGCATTTTTATCATATTATCAATGTTAGAATGGAAATGGGGTTCCTTATCACAGATAACACCGAAATCACGCAACTCATTCACTAAGGGAAGACAGATTAAAGATCAGATAGCAGCGATTTGAAGCCAGGAGGGTGATTACGGGTATAAGTTATAGCCGGACACTTAATCTTAACCTCAAGGAAAATCTCCTGACAACAAGTATAAAATCTGTCTAGATCTTCCTACAGTGGTAGACTGTCTGAGGAAGATGACATATGCCTAAAGATTTTCATTTCATCTGCTTAAACAGATATGCTTGTGGTGGAAGACTGAGCTTTAGTGGCTGCTGTTGACAATATTGACATCTTCTGGGTTTTAGTTGTAGGTAGCAATATCGGAGCATGTTTGGTCAATAGGATCCTTACATCGCGAGTGTCCTTCCATTTTAAGACGACAACTCTATTTCTATCATTTTTTGACACGCAGTTGGCAGGAAAGTTTTCTAACAGATAGTGTCCAAGTTCCTTCATTTATAGGACGTTCCTTAAACAGTTTTTGCCAATCCAATTTCTCTTTTTCCTAATGCTGATTTCCCAGCATGGACTATCATTCATCAGCTGTTGCCATCGGTGGAACATAGCATAAAAAGCTTTATTCCATGCCGAGGCTATTTGCTTGGAATGTATTGCCTGAACGCCAGGCGACCTCAACATAAAACAATTCCTTCAGATTTTCATGAGAAGCTGAATTCTATTTAGGCGGTCTTTTTTATCACTTGTCTTTTTGTTTTTAAAATGGAGCGCACAAGAAATTGAGGAATATCCATTTCATATATTTCTTGGGTTGCACAATATTTTTGAAGATTTTCAACTCTAACAAGACCCATCCACATCATTAATTTTTAATTCTTGCATATTTCTGTTCCGTCTTTGCCGATACTATTTGCTCTGCGAATCTGTTTGTTTCTCTGACAATGTGCTATATTACATCATCTTCTAACATTTGTTGAAAGCGTCTGCTGTAACCTGAATTTGGGAAAAGATTTGTCCCTTCCGATATAGTTAGGTCATTGTTGTTCTCAAACATATTCAATGTCTTGACTGCTCACGTCCTGCAAAAGATCGTTGAGATCTTCGTTTTATTCTTCAGCCTCCAAGCTACGAAGTAAATCGTTTATAATTTCCACACCATCATCTTCTTCGCCATCTGATAAGTCTTCTGGAAACCATGCGGGATCATCAATAAAATCTTCTGAGCTTTCGCCGCTTGCTCATCTTTTTCAAATGAAAAATTTGTAAGTTGAAAAATTAGTAAGAAAACGGTTCCTTGCACACGTCTTATATACATGGGCCGCGTCAATTATATACCTATAGTAAGTAACAGTCGCCGTACGTCTCACCGGTTCCATTTAAAAAAAAAATTACCAAATTATTGCAAATATTTATTTCACCTTCAATTTGTTTGTTTAAATTGGCTTGGCACGCAACGTCTCACCCAAGTGTCATTCACTTTTGAATGCCATGGCCTGACAGTACACATCATACAAATATAAGTGACGTGGCCACCACGAAAATAGGGATGTCGTTCATATTTGGATGACGTGACAAGCAGTGTCTTAAGCAAGTAATAACTAAGCAGAGTTAAGTACAACTGTACACAAACAAAATATTTCAGAGAAATAATCAAAATGACCTTCTGTGTCTTAAAACAATCCGAATGACGAACACCAAACAAATACTTGTAGCAGCAGGCATAGATTCAAATGAGGCCGTTGGCGATGATAACTTCTTTGTGATCGAGAATCCAAAGGAGAAGGTAGACCTTATAGCGTCTTTCCAGGAAGTCTCCAAGGCAAACGACATCATTGGCCGGACCACGGCATGGAAAATCGAGCCTTTGTGCACAATTTCTACCTTCGAAATGAAATAATGAATTGGCGATTCGAGAGTTCGGGTTTCACCCTGTTCAGTGGAGAGGAAGGTAGAGCTTCAAACGATCTTCGAATCGCTCAGGAGTTAGAAATCAATGGGAATCGAACCGTTGGACATTTATACCACACTGTTTAATAATGCAATGAATAATGAACGTTATCCAGCGCATTGGAAAACTGCGGTGGTACATCCCACCCCCAAAAGGGATAAAGACACTTCGAATCCGGCGAATCTCCCGTCGATCATCAGTACGGTTTTCAAGAAAGTGATCAATAGAGTCCTGAGTAAGTGGGTTGAGGACAAAAATATGGTCACGGATGATCAATTCGGGTTCAAGGCGGGGTATAATGTAATTCATGCCGCGTCTAAGCTGGTATCTGACAACCAATGCAATAAATGCATGGATAAGGCGGCCGATACCGTATGGTTAGAGAGATTACTCTTCCAGCTGAACAGGCTGGCCACAAGTAAACTACTTCAGTACATTCTTTTGGTTATGCTCACCATTGAAGTACTTCCACTTCTGCTGGAACATTTCATGTAAAAAACGGTCTGCAACAAGTTGCGGTAAGTTCGCCGGTCCTGTTCAATAATTACACAGGTGATCTGATAGGTTCACTTCACCATGCCATAGCGTACGCAGGCGGCGTTTTGTGGGCGAATGAAAACCAGGGAGGAAAAAGAGAGAGGTACCGATGTACGTTGGTTTTAAATGTTTGAAGGTTATAATGGCAGAGCATTCAATGAGCGAGTTGCACTGTTTAGGAACGAATCACGGGTGAAAATGGGTTTGAGGGTACACTGATCAGCAGGAGCGGAATGCTACTGGCGATTTCTATGGAGCATAAAACAGAGTGAGACGCGAGACATTACGTCGGTGTTAGAGGGTATCAATTGTCTGAGTGATATAAGTATCACCCTATGAGCTTTAACGCACTTGATCGCATACAGATCAGGTCCAAAAATCGTGGTTATAAATATGCTCCCTCAAAGTGACTTCAATACAATTAAACGATTTTGCGACGACTGGAAGTTGAAAATCAATTTTCAGAAGTCGGAAAGCAGTCTGTTTAGTACGCCTTTATCTGGCGCCCCTAGGGACACCAGGAAGAATTGGCGAAAGTTTTCCATCGCGGTACAGCACGGGCAGCCACTTGCTTGTCCAAATGTACTCAGATCCCTTGGGATCTGTGTAGATCAATATCTGTATTTTAACAAACATATATATGTTGCTCTGGTCAGAGCCAAAGGTGCTATTGCCTTAAAGAGTGATTATTTTATCGCAGTCACATCAATATGAGGGGAAAGGTAATCTACTGCATAGCCCTTATTTAGCCTATGCTTCTGCAAGGTGGCGCAAAGGTTATCATCCGATTTTCTTTGGCTGTTATCCTTTTGAAGATTGCAAAAATTTGGTTCTGCTTTTGGATTATGTTTACTTGATGTCTTGAATTTTTTCCCTTATGTCAAGAAAATGATATCGGCTAAGTGACCGCCGCCGCATTTTTGGCGGATATTCTCTTTGATGGTTTCAAGAGCCTAAGACTTGTTGACATAGACTCGTGACTTCAAAAAACCCCACAAAAATAAGTCTGGAACCGTTAAATCAGGCGATCTTGCTGGTCAGTGCAAATCGTCAAACGAGAGATTAGGCGACTCGGACATGTAGCACTCAGAATTTTGGTTGTGGCTCATAGCGCCGTTGGTCCATCCTGTTGGAACCACATGCGCTCCAGTCCCAATTTATCCAATTGAGGTAGGAGAAAGTCGTTGAGCATGGCTTTGTAGCGCTCGCCGTCCTAAGTAGTCGTTTGACGCGTGGTGTTTTCGAAAAAATAAGGCCCGTTGACGCCTCCAGTGTAAACAGCACACCATGCAGTAACTTTGAGCGGGTGTAATGGCTCTTCGTGGGTTAAACGCGAATTTTCTGAGCTTCAGAAGCGATAATTTTGCTCATTCACATATTCACAAGGATGGGAATGGGCCTCGTCGCTCATGATAATTTTCAATGAAAAGTGGTCTCCCTCGTGGTCCGGATTCAGGATGGCTTGAACATAGGTTACTACACGAGCTCCGCGGTCAAATAGCTAACAGCTGATGCACTATCTGCACTTTTTAAGGAACACCTTACAGTCTTTTACCAATATTCTCTGTAAAGACAGCCGATTGGTGCCCAATTGCGTGGCATATCGTCTGTTCGATACCCTGGGATCCCCTGTGACATCTTCAACCACAGCTGAGCTATTCTCAGCAGAACGGTTCCTCCGGGGCCGGCCAGACCTGGCGGCATCTCATGTTGTCCGGGTAAACGTCGTAGTGTTTGCCGAACGAACGGCAAATCTGCGCCGAAATTCATGCTGCACTAACACCTCCGACGAATTATTTCGCAAAAAAATCGTAACAATTATTCCGCTTTCTTTAGGAATAAAGTGATTCTTGTTGACGTGTATTTTGTATCTTCTGTTTACTTCACAAATGTCAAAGTAGAGTTGATAATTGCCACCATTTGCAAAAACTATAGCATCTTCCGATAGGGTGATGACGCATAGTATTTGGATGTCCCGTGTAGATCAACGTGAATGCAAGTTTATTGGAAAAGTTCGGGTGTGTAAGGGGGTTGGATTAGTGTTTATCTTCGTTTATTTTGAACACCAGAGTCTGAGTACTACAATTGTATCCCAATGAGGTTTTGTACAAAAGGGGCGAACCTAATAAAAGTGGACAATTTTGTTACTACTGTAAGTGGACTCGTAGGCACATTGCAAGAGCAATGACTTCGTCGAACAATCTGATCTCTGCGTCTTACTACCTCAATACATATAGTATCACGAGAGAGTCCACTTTGACGGCTCTATCCCTCCAGAAGCGTTTCTCTACCTAAATATGAAGGGTCTGATTCAGGACGGGCTAGCAGTTCCTCTAATCTCATATGTCGCTTGAACAGCTGCGGACAAATGACGTCGCAGCTGACAGCGATAGGAGGGATATTGCTCGGCAACATTAACAATTTTGGTGTCTTGTTGAAGGAGAGGAAGCTTCATCATCGATTTCCGGAAATTGTAAACACACTGCCTTCTGATATGTTTAAGGTGCAGGTATATCACGCAACTTCACTTTGCGGTCTTCCAAAACCATTTTGTGATCTATTTTATGTATTCCGGTACAACTGCTGGTTCTGGGCGACCAGAGCTTTCAGCATCTTCAGTGTTTGTACGACCGCGTTTAAATTCAGCATACCAGTCAATAATGGTAGATTTCCCTGGTGCAGAGTCTCCAAAATGCTTATCAAGTCACTGTTTGGCTGCAAAAGTATTATTTCCCATGGTTAACCAACTAGTTAGTACTATACAGAAATCATAGGGGTCTGCCAACAGTGGTGATATCTATGTGTCAGACTGGAGACTTGTTGAGTGATGTATTTAACAAACAAAACTGTCGTATCTGGGGTTCCGGAAACTCAAGAGAAATAGTGGAACAGCAACAATCCACAACGAGTGACAGTTTGATGACAGTTTGAAACTGATGCTGGCGCGACCCTTTCAGTGAATTCCGTTACCGAACATTGTTGACTGACATTTTTTCTACCTGAACTTGATGCAATGGACGGAGAAGGCGCCACATGTCACACAGCTGGTAAAACAATGGCTCTATTACGTGACAAATTTGCTGGACTCGGAATTGAGACTTAAATTGGGCGCCGTAACCATGTCACTTAACACCATTAGACTTTTTACTTTAGGATAAGGATAAAGATAAAGTCTACATCTATGATCTGAAAATATCAGAGCTGTTATTCGCGAAATACAGCCGCAATTATGCGAAAGCGTCATTAAAAGAATGACTATTTGTAGCCAGAGCCGAGACTAACATTAGGCAGGTATTACAATGCATTATTAATTTCAGAGCCCGTACTTTATATTAAAATAAAAATATCACCACTTTTAATTAAAATATTGATCTTTTCTGTAAATTTAAAATGACACCTCTTGTTGGATGACCCTATACCTTCACTATTAAATCTCTAATATCAAGCATCATAAATCCAAAAGTGGTTCGAAACTGCAGCCCATCTCACAGCGAGACGCCCAAGTAGTACAAGATTACAGTCTGCTGAATTCTAAGACAACCAGACGCCCCAGGGAATTGTGTCGCCGCTGATCTGGCTAGACCGGGATCCCTAACTACTAATAGTAGGCAGATTGGCAATTTCAAGACACCGATGTCCTACACCATACAAATGTCACACTTTCAATCGTTGTCCAAGGCCTGCCATATCTGAGCTCATTAGGAGAACTGTGAGGCACTAGGCTTATATACATATGGTATATTGTAATACTCGTTCCAAAATCATATAGGGAGTCGAAGACCCTCAGAAGAAAAGAATATATCCAAATACACGTACGTAATGGGTGTTTCAACAAGAGGTGTAGGGTTTGTTTTTTGAATAAAACGAACACTTTTTGAGATATCTCTGAAACCTTTATTGCTTTGTAGAGTAGACACATGGCGACTACGAGTATTTACTAAATATAACATCTTTCATATGACCGCCTCTGTCCTGCTTGCAGACCCTTATCCTTTTCTCGAAGTTTTCAATTATTTTTTCACATAATTGGGGCTCTATCTCGCCGATAGCGGTTTCAATGTTCGCTTTCAGAGTTGAAATTATTTGCGGATTATTGACATAGACTTGCCTTTTAATATAGATCCAAAGAAAGATGTCTAACAGTGTTAAGCCGCACGATCAGGGCTGCTAATCGGTATCTCCGAAACGCGAAAATACGCGGCCAGGAAACTTCCTACGCAATAACTCGATTGTTTCGCGACTTGTATGGCACGTAGCACCATCTTCTTAAAGGTAAAGGTCTTCCGTATCCATATCCTCGAACTTCGCCCACAAAAAATTGTTAATCATATCTCGGTAGCCCGGTTCATTGAGCGTAATGGCTTTTTCTGGCCTCATTTTCGAAAAAGTACAGCTCTATGATACCCACGGTGCATAAACCGCACCAAACACTTACTCGTTCTGAGTGTATTGAGATGTCCTGAATCATTCTGGGGCTTATGGTGGCCCAGATGCTGAAAGTTTGCTTAGTAGCGTAGTCGCCAATGTGGAAATGGGTCTCATCCGAAAACACGATTTTCTTGCAAAAATCAATGTCAGCATTCATCTTTTCCAGGACACAATCCGAAAACGTTCGGTACCGCTGGTGGTCGGTCAGCTTCAGTTTTACATTAATTGAACTTTGTACGCATGGAGAGTCAAATCTTTCATCAAAATTCGGCGCAGTACGGCTGTGGAGAGGTCGAGGTTTTGAGACTGGTGACGAATGGAGGTGTTTGGGTTGTTTTCGACACTTTCCTTAACTGCTTCCATAATTTCCATTGAACATCCTGGGCAAACACAACTTCAGCATCTTCATATCTTAAACTGAGCCCGTTTCTTCGAATTTTTTGACTGTGTTGCGCTTACACGTCTCGGAAGGCACATGATAACGTGAAAAATTGTCACGATTGAATGCGAATTTTCGTAATAAGTTTCAACGACTTCGTTGTTTCCTTCACCCCTGTGGCATCTGTCACTATATGCCAATCCTGCGTGCATTGGCTGTAAAATAATAGCCCTTTCACATCCTACACCGCTTGCTGAAACACCCCTACAAATATAGTCACGGGATAATGTGTCATTGAAAGACTCACTCAGCCGTGAATTTTAGCAGGAGCTGCATGGATAAAGAGAAATATGTGGCGTACTTCATTTACAACTGTCCTACCTTGTCACGCGTCGGAATGCAGTCCTTAAGTTACTACGAGTATCACCGATCTTAACAAAGCTATCAAGAATCCCAGTTGGTTCTAGGAGTAGCTTCTAACCTCAAAAGTGTTTGATACAGATCGAACCATCAGGTTAATCAGAGGAATACAATTTTTCCAAATTAACAAACAATTTCATCAAATTAAATTAAGTTTTACGGATTGTTAAATTTAGGAGAAAAATTACAAACTCTTGTTTTTCGCGGGACAACAGATCACAAAAAAAAATAGAACAATTATGAGTATCGGCTCGTCATAGTCCTAGAGCGTGGAGACATTGGGAAATGTCAGGGCTGTTACACTCCCAACCGGTAATTCATGGGGGCTTACTCGTTCCGATCCTTTGACTTCCAAGATCGTCAACTTTACGACTGGCCTGTGGCTCTTCTTATCTGTCAGTCCTTAGAGCTCTTGATACCGATGAGTATTCCTTTTGGCCAGAGGTTCCTCGGGCTGCTTCAGTCTACAAGGAGGACGATGTCACCCACCTCCATCGGTTTGACGGCTGTAAACTATTTTGTTCGACGAGCAATAGTCGACAGATGTTCATTCTTCTCCAATTACTTTTAAGCACCATCTCATTAATAAATGGCGCAATCGGCTTAATTCCGTTCGAAGATCCCAAGAGGAAATCATTTGGAGTCAGCGCCCCATCACTTTCATGGTCAATCGGGATATATGTCCAAGGTCTTGAATTTAATAGGCTTTCGACCTCTATGAGCATGATCCTCGGCAGTTCATCCGAAACATCTCGTGGCGGCTTTAGTTGATAGAGAACAGTCTTGATCGATCACACTAGTCGCTCTCAAGTGCCACGCATATGCGGCGAGGCTGGCGGTATACGAATAAACTTCCCAGTCGGATTAGTGGTTGTGAAATCTTGCATAATTTTGCCCTGGTTAACCTCCTTTAGCGCCTCCTAGTTCACGTTCTGCTCCTTTGAAGTTAGCGTCATTATTAGACCACAGCTCAATTGGCGTGCCACGTCTAGCGATAAAGTTTCGAATGGATAAAATGCAGGAGTCAGCCGCCAGTGACTGCACAGCCTCAATGTGAACGGTCGACACCGGCAAACGAAAAGGGTCGATGAAAGGAAGCCAGTCTGGTGGGTAGAAGTTGAGCCATCAACGAAGGCTGCTGGCGTGCGTTGTCATTTTTGCGTCATTGGCAAGATCTTCTTCTGTGTTAAGCGCTGCCTTCATGTGCTGAATGTGGAATCATTGAATCATTTATAGCCATTTCATGGTTTTGATGTCTAAATTGGCAGTGGTAATCCATAAGGACTAAGTCAGTGACAGGATGCCGTCTTGGAAGTAAGATCTGATTCTTGTGATCCTCGCTTGCCGACTTAGAGAGATGTATTCTGCTGTTAATCCGAACGAGTTCCTTTTCATCTAAAATTGGACGTACGTTAAAAATGGGACTGGTTATGCTGACATTTTGGGAAGCAGACAAATTAACTATTTCGTCTTCATACCGTATGCACTAGTTGAGCTTCGATGAACAATTGGGCCTCGGCCAAGCTGAAGCTCAAACTGAGAGAGAAGTCCTGTTTTCCTTAAAGCTCCTAGTCTTTCTGAACAAAGGCCATAGACATATCGGAAAACGAATGGGGTACAGTTCGTTCATATAAATTAGTCCAACGATCGCTGGATAACCTCTGGAATTCGGGTCCTCTGAACAATCGGCAAGGAAATGTAAACTGAGGTGACTTTTGCCATTTGGTGCCTTCGTCAGCAACATTGAGTTTTGTTGGGATCCAGTTGCACTCATCCAGTTCCATGATGCCGAGGATTTCACTAGTGCGAAGAGCAATGAACTGTCTATATTTGCGGTGATCCGACCGTAGCCAACCCAGCACCACTTTCGAGTCCGTCCAAAATATATTGTATGTTTCTGGAAAACAATGGAATGGGAAGCAGTCATGTTCGTAGCCAATCGAGCACCCAGTTGTACTGCCCATAATTCCAGCCTCGGGATCGTATGTACTTTTAGCGGGACCACCGTTGTTTTAGCTCCGAGAAGAGAACATTGCACAGACCCCTGGCAGCTGAATCTTGCACATGCCATGGCAGCGGACCCGTTTTTGCTGGCATCCAGGAAAATATGTAGTTGGGTCTCTGGTTGCGTCGTAAAATGCTGGGTAATGTATCTTCTAGGAAGTTTTAGTGTTTCTACCTCTGGTAAAAGCCGAACTCACTTAAGCCATCTTTCAAACCCTGCGTCCTGAATTTCGTCGTCCCAGCCGATGTTAGATCTCCATATTTGTTGCAGGAAGTTTACTAATAGTCTAACCGGATCAAAGATAGTCATCAAAATTCTTAGTACTTCATGTTTTGTTGGGGAGCGTCTTCCAAGAAGGAGTGCTTTATATTTTGGATTAGAAGTCAGCTTGTAAATGAAGCAGTCTGGGGCGGTGCACCAACACCTGCTCAGGACCTTTTCTTCTTCTGGTAATGGGGTTTCAAAAATGAATAAACTACGAGTATGCAACGACAAGTAAAGCCAGTATTACTTGACCAAATTCGGTTTGGTCTGGTCACATTGATGGAGGTTGCTGTCGTTGTTGTTGGGGGCTGGTTGATATTCTATTTGTTGCTACCCCCTTGTTGGTTGGGTTTTCTCCTGTGTTTCATGCTAACGAAGAGCGTAATGCAATTTGGAGATTTTAGCCTTTCTCCGTTTAAAGGATTTTTTCGCTCATTCTACACCACCCCCATCCTCTGTTAGTAGCGTTCCTCAGGGGTTTTCTTTTTGTTCGTTTGGCGATACAATTTTTATTTATTTTTTTTTTTTTTCGTTGCCGTCGTTGTTGTTGCTGTGTTGTTGTCGTTTCCTTTTGTTAGCATCGTTTCTTTGCTTTTGATGTTTAGGGGTGATGATGTGTATAAGTGAATTGGGGTGTTTCAAGTGCGCTCTTTTCTACGCGATTGGTAAGTGGGTGGCTCGTGGATGACTAGAGAGCGCGTTGGGTTTTGGGTGTTTTTCTGTGTTTTTGGGGGTGGCTATGGGTGTTTGTGTGTTTTCTTTGAAGGCTTTGAATAATCATATTTTCCAAGGATGGTTGAATGTGATTACGTTGGTTACTCTACTACTCTAGGTGGGTTTGGGTATTGTGTTTGTCGTTCTTTTTATTTTTTTTTTCTGACTTTTTTTTTTGTTCATTTCTCGCTTCGCCTTTGTTCTCGTTCACTTTCGGAAAATGGCAAAGAACAATTTCGCAATTGACTCTTGAGGTTGTTTTTTTTTTTTTTTTCTTCATATTATTTCAGTGTCGTTGTTTCTTTTTTTTTTGTTTTTTTTTTGTTTCTTTCTTTTTTGCAGTTGAAAGCTAGGAAGTGGGTATGGAACTATGGTTGGTAGGAACTGATTTAACGAGAATTGCATTATTTAGATGTGGCGAAGGAGCTTATATCGTAGAAATGAAATTTTATGTTATTCTGCAAAAAAGAAAAAAAAAAAAAAAAACAGAGAAAATGAAGAAAGGGATGTAGTTAGGGCAGGTTGTTATGAGATGATATTTTGTATATTGCGAATATTTTTGCTGTTCAATGTAAGGGAGAGCCCTTTGGGATTTGCAAAGTCAGTCTGCCTAGAGGCGCTTACATTTAATAAATGAACTGACGCACCCGATCGGAACCTAAACTATTTGAAGAGAATTCCAAATTTTAAACGAAATTGTAAGTCTTCGTGAATGTGGAAGCTGTTTTAGCCTTGAAATTAAAGCGATTTTTGGTATTGCCTGCCAAACTGCCTACAAAAAAAACATCTCTTTAGAGATTGTTTGGATCTGGCTGTCAATATCTTAAATGATAGGAATTCCGCCGATTACAGGAGGTATTCGTAAATCATCTGCGGGACCGAAGCGAACGTTTGATTATTTGGAAAGGGATCTACTTAAAAGCCTTCAATTGACGTCAATATACTCATAATCTGCTATACCTTTGCTATGCGAAATTTTCTTTGAGGAGAGTCCATGTTTTGTGATTGGGCAGAGCTTCTTTGCTACATTGGACAAGTTATATTTCTGATTTAACAGGCCCGGACTAACCCCGGATGGCTTTATTTAGTTTAATACAAACAGAGAAGTTCGTGATCAGGAGAGGTGATTGTTGAGGGTGTTCTGATGGTACTTCTGCTGTAATGGAAGTCGAAACTTAGTGCAGTCTATTAGCTTCACAAAGCGTGATGATGCAACGGCGTGAGATAGTCTTAACCAAAAGCTGGGGCAGCAATTTGGGCCAGCCAATGTTGCCGGTTAAGAGCTGGACGACATCGGCGAATTCTCGACGTTTTTTCAAAGAAATTAGGCTGAACAGTTTGGGTCGGTCAGCACAGCACGATGAACAGGTTTAGAGGCACAGCGAAAAATAGGAATCTGCGTTGGACAGCTTCAATAAGTTGAATATAGTTTGCATCATTAAGCAATATGATCCCCTGTGTGGCACAATCAATAAGTAGCTAACAAAGGTGATGTAAGGGTCGGAGAATTGCTTAGACCATCTATTGCTGATTATGGACCCAATATCGGTCTGGAAATTGAGTTCTGTATCACAAATAATGCCACATGGTGATTGAAGATACGGCTTGTATTCATTTAGACTCATTTGGGAGGTGCTAAGCGCTTCCGGGTGTATGAGATGGCTTGGCAATTCCTTTATGCTGAACTTAAGGAAGTTCTTGTAGAGTCACATTGAGAACCTAAAAAGGTCGAGAGTCAGAAAAATGTGTAAGTTGTCTATAGATGTTCACATCGTCAACATATGGACAGATATACAAATATTTGGGTTCTTTACAACGTTCTTATCATTAAGCAAGGTGTGACTGCCTTGTGGTACACCCGATCTAGCTTTAAAAGATTCAGATAAGCGGGAACGAAAATAGGCTAAGTTGTAACATGAAAGCATGAAAGCATCAGTTCCCACCAGCTGATCGAAATCCCAACATTGGACCGGTTTCGTGTCTGCGTGCTACCGTTCCAAAAAAGATTTTGCGAATTATTTAAGAACAAAAAAATAGTTGCAAAGTTCTTCCAAACAGGATTATACAGAAATATACATTTCTTTCCCTTGATCTGGACTGGACTGGACATAAACTCAATTTAAGATACCACTTTGGTTTACTGGAAAGGTAGATTCGCAGTGAAAGTACATTACATTGTAAATGATGCTTTCAAAGATCTTGGTAATGCAGAACAGGACCAGGAGCAAAATCATCCAAATGGACTAGGTCTTTGTCTGAGTGCTCTGTTCCGACAGAAAATAAATAAAAGATACAACATGCCCGCCAATAAGAAGATCCTACGATAGTGCCCTTCAAAATCTGGTGGGCAAAATTGAAGATACGCTCGACGCATTACACTGACATTGAGGATGCTTTCATCAATGCAATTTTTGTCTCTACTTTTGTGGATAAAAGCAAGGATAAGACCCTGATTGCATATGCTTATTGCGGCCAATATGTGATCTCGGGGGTAAATATAGGTATACCCGCAATGTTGGATCTTGTCTCCACTGCTATAATGCATGTTGGTTGACTCACTGCCTGTTGGATCATGTCTAGCAACAATATACCCTAAAGGGTAGCTAGCGCCAGACGTAATCGGCGATTGTTGTAATAGAAATGGGCTTTAGTTAGTCCTCTCAGAACTGAGGAGGAAGCTTTCTAATCTGACATATTTAGTGCTTCGTGGTATTACCCTCCACCACATGAACTTCTTGCGCTAAATATGTTACGCCGAAAGCCCCCACGCGCTGTCAGTCTTTGCAAGGTGGGGAATCCTTAGAATCTACATAGCTACAATAAGGCCAAGTGTATCTTGTGCGTTGGTGTTCTGGTAGAACAAGCTTTCACGAAAATACGTTATTGCTGTTTTTAGCATACTACATGGGGGTTTCTATAGCAAGCCTAGGTGCACTCTAGACACACTGGCTGATCTCACTTCCTTTGATATTCATATCATGGACTGCCATCTTCCATTTAAAGAAAAATAGTCTTTGGTACGAAACGCACTGGAACTTTGATGACCTTGCACGCCGACGTTCTTTTGGCTCTGGTCTTATGGACATGACATCTGTTGTAATGACACCAGAACTTCTGTTGGTAAGAAAATATGAGATAGTCTTCCTCTGTGCCCAGGAGTTGAGAGTAGTCGGATCTTCACGGATGCCCCAAAACTGATTTAGGACGCGGTGCTGGTGCCTTACTACAGGATGACAACGTTAGATTTCGCTCCTCTGTTTTCTTTCCAAAAGTGTTATCTATAGATATGCGGACAAACTCTTCTTTAGAAGTTTCTAGCTTTAGGACTTCAATGTACATGCGTGCATTGAATCATCTGAAGTAAATTTTTTTGAGAGCTGGACCAATGTACTACATCCATCAAGTCTTTCAAGTCCACGAAGTCTTACCATCGACTTGATACATGTTTTCAGGTTTCTTTCTGCGTCCGGCTTTCGTCACAGAATACATCAGCTTAAAACAGTCAATAAAAGTGGCCATTGCACTCTAACTTTTGTCGAAGAAAGATGTATCGAGTCGCCGTGGAAGTCGATTAGTGAATTTGCTGCTTGCCATGTGGCGTATTATTGAAACAATTATCGATACAGAGCTATCTAGACTAAGAGATCGAAGGGGACTTAGGTACTAGCTACATATCAGAGACACTCCGAAGCTTATCAAATGACGCACGTCAGTGGCTATTTCGAAAGGACAACACATATAGAGGTGCTAAGCTGAGAATTTTCAGTATCATCAGGCTAACTTTTTAACAGGTTTGCCGAAAGAAATACTTCCCCAGGTAGATGTGGTTTTTCATTCTTAATGTCTTCAAATGTAGCCATGGAATCGCGCAGGTAAAGAACTCCATCTCATGACCATCGAATTAATTTGTCTTTACTACGCTGCTGCTGTTATCATGATTAACCGACCCATCAAGCCTTAAATAACAAAAATAAGGTCTATCAGATCGTGTGAGATATAGAGGTTTTCAAAATAGAGTAAATGATACTAGTACCTACACGATGTTAAGAAAACAGATTTCCCAGAAATTTGGGCAGGTCAAAAGTATTGAACAAACAATTTTCAGATTCTGCATACAAGGACTTTGTGTATACTCCTGTCCAAACCAAGTCCGGCAATCTTCTGGAAGAGCCTTTTTATTTCTAGTTTTGGTGACTCTATCTACATTCCGTTTTGGTCAGGTGAACGGTAAATCTATCAATCTCTGTCCATTCGAACTAGCAACAGAATTGTGATCACAAAACATTGTGTGGAAGGCATCCTTCCAAATTTTCAGCATTGAATGGGACTTCATTGCAATGTTCTTATCCTTATTATATTCCTTCTTTCGGGATTTATGTGCCTGGTATACATATCATATTCTACTTACATGTGGATTCTTGTAGATTCTGTAGTTTTAATAGAGCGTTTACGTGGCGTTCGTCTCCTTTAGTCATAGGGTTTTTCAGCAAGTCTGGTTACAATTTGTAGCGCCTTTTGTGCCCGCTAATGGAATGCCCTGCCTAGCTCTTTATTCCCTAATCATTATAACCTCCAGAAATTTAAAACCAACATTCACTGGAACCTCTCTTTCCATCCTCATCTTTGCCCGCGTTGTGTGCAAGCATTTCAAGGTACTTACTTAAATCCCTTGGGCGCGCGAAAATCATAAAAAAAAAAAAATACATTTATCATCAAACTGTTAAACTCCTGGCAGTGGCCGGGTGAAAGTTAGTTCATCAAATGTGGAGACAAAGATGGCTTGGTTATGATGGCACAGCTGTATTACTGCATTTTATGTTCCGGACATAGGACTTCTTGATTTCTTGATTGGTGTTTTGCGATGGTGGCCATCCCACGTTGACTTTCCTACAGTCAGGAGATTTTGAATACTAAACAAAGGCATTCCATTAACCAGAATGTGATTAGATGTGAGTTAATTTTTAGAACTGATATCGTACAAAGGTAAAGCTCCAATCATGCGGTTTTCTTTCATAACTTGACACTAAAGCCGAAACCACCAGATTCAGTTTGTGATGAGGTGTTCGTTCATACGCCTGTTGTCGGCAACTTATTGGCTAAGTCTTTCCCTAACGACACATTTGTATTCGAAGCCGCAAATTCCTTTCTCTGGCTGATCGATCCCATAGCACTTCTTTGATGACAATAATATTGTATCAGCAGTCCAGGATGCAATAGATGTTTGCCTGCACTTCCTCAATTGAGGGTATGAAAATTTTCATCGTTGTCCTTTTTTCATTTCCTAGGATTACCAACATTCAAATAATCTATAACCGAAGTTACTTGTTCCTTCATAGCATCCAGTAATTTAACCTTATCGCACTAGTAAACAACGTACATAGGAGTGGTCCTCTTTTGAGATGGACTAAGATCAGTTGTGACTCGCACCAGGAGGGCGTACGAAGGGGATTCTCTGGCTACTTTGCATTTGGCCAGAAAGTTCGTATTAGATTCCTTTTCTTCCTCTTCATTCTTGCAATTCCTGCAAGAATCATTTTAAGCAGAACTTAATCTTAGCAGATGCCTTCCAATAGCGTAGTGCCCTGTGATAATTTATGTGAGTTATGCTTGGTGTTGGTGGCTGCCCACTATTTATTCCTAGCGATCTGATTCTGCCTAGTTCGTTAGCATTGTAGTTACCTGGGATGCCCAAAGTTTCCCTGAACGATCTCGATCTCCTTCAGAGATACACGGTAGTATGTCGTCCTTGATTTGATGGAACTCAACGTTAGAGGTCTATTCGCTCTTTGGCTGACAGCGTACTTTTACATATCCGTTGAGGAAATTGGATTCAAGTTTAGAAAAGGATCGGCTCGATGAATCACTGAATCTTCGGTTTAGACGGGGCTAAAATGTGTGACTAAATCGAAGAATTGATACACTCTTTCTGTGAAAATGGAGATGGATTCACGTTATCCCCATTCCTTCGTCCTTGAATTCAAGTGATTAAAGTCTATGTCGCAGCGTGAGTACACTAGCACACCCCACATTTAATTCTTTCCAACTGTTAGCAACTTTTACTAGTTTCATTGGATTGAATACACATTTGGCTTTATGAAAATATGAGACAGGCAGCACTTCGTCTGCAATATCACCGTCGCTTTATTGGGTTTGTGTTAGATCAACCATTTCAATTGATCTTTTTCTTTTACTTTGAAAGTTGCCAGTGCTCTATATTAAGGCATATGCAAGACTATCATTAAGGTCATATGCATAGTTCACAGAGGTTTCACTCAGTGAGCAGTGGACGCAGCCTACTGAGCTTTATCTGGAATACGTTCAAAAAGAACAGAACCCTCGTTGTGTTACAAATTTAGTTAAAATTCTATCGCTCTTTGACTTGATACTCCTGATGTGAAATTTATGAATTTATGAGTTTCATCCTCCACCAGTTAGTCCTTCTTAGGGAAACCACTATTGCCAATGACTATTTCCAGTCCTCATCTTTAAGCTGTTATCTTCGGTATTCATTTAGCGCAGTAAAATCTTAATTTAGCCAGGGTTTGGATTACTTAAAATTCATAGGAAAGGACGTTATCATGTTGGGAGTTCTGCAGATGATTCCAAGTGGCTCTGATTAATTCTTGTCTATTTAGCACTACGTTTGCTTTAGGTCAGCCGTTTTTCTGCCTGATTGAGTGAGTGTTTTCCTCGGCATGATATCCTTCAACACAGAATTATCTTCGCGCAGCAGCATAATATGTGATCTATGGCCTCACCCTTCCTTATACGGGGATGCATACTACTTCCAGCCCGGTTCTTATTAGGAACTGTTTGCTCGAGACGCTTTTGGTCTAGCAAACCTGCATGAAAATACATGAATATGGTCAGCAGCTTGCCTGGTAACACAATGGATCGAATTTTAGTGCTGAGAAAAATTTTCCAGATTTCCGACAATAAACCGAACGCGGGTCTTGCTTTCCTGATCCCCCTGGCCACATCAAGTTCGGTACCACCAAAGAACGCTAAAGATCCTACTACCTAGATAATGAAAGTTACCAGCTCAGTCAGCTGCCCAGTAATATTTAATGACATCTGGAAAGCTAAGACCTTTTATCCTTGTCTTATTAATCCTCAGCCCTATTCTTTAGTATATATTATCCAAGTACTAGCTCATAAGTTCCTTTTATTGAAGCCTTTGGTAGAGAGATGAGTAAAAGCTTCAGTGATAAAGCGCCTATAGAACCAGCACCCACCACGTCAGCGGCGAACACCTGTAGCCGAATGCGATCGTAATTTGGACATTCACAGAGGTAGTGCTCTGTGCCATCATTACTTTCACAGCAAGCGCTCTAAGATGATGTATCACTTATGCCCACCAAGCTTAAGAGCTAAGTAAAAGCGTAGTCACGACCACAGGAAGTAACCAGCAGTCTTTCCTACTGACAGACACCAAGAAAGCCGTCGAACTCTAACAGATGTTGGGAAGTATTAATTTGGTCTGCCGGTAATATGGAGAGTCATGCCATCGGCAAGTATGCTCATATGCGCCCCAATTGTCAACGGAAGCCCTAACCGAGGACGCAGACAGGTTGGGAGGTTCAGGTCCTGAAAAACTCTCCTCTGAACCGTGTCTAGTATGTTCATAGACGATGAACTCAGAGAATTCAGCTTTTCGATTCTCCGCGAAACCATTTCCAGGCACACGGATTGGTTTCGCGCCTGAGAATGGTTTTCGTATCATTTACGCAACAAGTGTTCCGGTGTTATTACATTATTAGAGCAGAATCAAAAAATAATCGACGAGGAAGGCCATTAAAGGTCCAGTGCGTGCTTTGAGAGTGCAGCGCATGTTGTGAATATCAAGTTTCAGCAGTAAATCCAGAGTAGAACACCAGCGTTTGCCAGCAAAATCTTCAAAAACCCGCAGTGAGTTTTATTTTCGAGAAAGATTGTTAACCCAGAAATACCATAGCCGAGTAGATCCATGTCGTACCGACATGTGCACTGCCAGAACGCCGACGGCGTCTTGAAGGCTTTCCAAGCAACATGTTTAGTCTAAAGAAGTTTATTTTCCAGTATGAGATGCAAATAAATAGATTCTTTGGAGAATTGGACGGTGATGCCTTCAAGCACTATATGAGTCAGATCTCCTTGTTGTGAAGAGGACAACCTCAATTTTGTGAGAATTGACCAAAGCAATAGAAACACGACGACATTTTGCGGGCAGCCACTGTTTACCCCCGTGAAAAGTTGGGTTGCCGAAAGCACCCTCAATGCCGATGAAAAGACCCAGTGCGTATTCCTTCTTGTCAAGTGCGCTATCATTTCTGCTTACCAGATTGGGAAGTGTACTCTCGCAGGATCTTCCGCGTCGGTATGCATGTTGCATAGCAGAAAGAAGATGCATTCGTAAAACAGTTTTGAATATATGGAGCTCTCTCTCTCTCCCGTCTGAAGCTCTTGGCAAGCAGTCCTCTTTTCCGATTTTTGGCATTAGGGCCACTCTCACTGCTCGAGAGGGTTTCGGTATGTATTCTCTTCAGAATTACCAGCAGTTGGTCTATACCCTTTTATATCATATCTCTGTATATTCTATCGGCGCCAGGCGACTTGAAGCCATCAGAGGAGGCAACAGCAAGTTTGATGGCCTCATCCGTCCCCACAACAAATGAAAGATACCAGTTACGGCGCGTTGTGTTATTCAGTTAACTAGCTAGTTCTGTTTGGGTTACATGGGAAGTGAGGCTCAAGCATGAAAAGAAAAGTCTCTGCTTTCGATGCAGTGTAGGTACCATCAGATTTTCTAAGCGATTCCAGTCTGGCTGATTACCCCCTTAGAGGACTTTGACTCGTCTGCAAAAGACTTTGCAAGAGGCACTCTTCGAAATCCGAATTAGCTTCTTATAGTCTTTTCATTTGTCGTAGCTAGTAGTTATATGATGGATCGCGTAATAATATAAAATTATTATCCTTCTCTGCCTTAAAAACTTAGACCGATTATCATTTCGGTAGGTAACCGTGTTTGCCAGTCAATGATGATGCATTTCATTGGAGAGAAGGGTAATTTGAATGCTTGGCAACTGGATACTATTTCATATCTCTTACCAGGAATCTGACGAACATAGTTAAATTAAAACAGAACCAGCAAAACTGAATACGGACCATAAGTAGCTAGTCTCCATATACTGGAAAATGGCACTTGCTTACGAGCTTGGATATTCTGCGCTATCATGTCTCTTAGTGACTCAGTTAAATTACGGAATAGTGCTCGTGAGATACCTCAATACACAACGCTGCCTGAATATCGCTTAAAATTTAATTAGCTCCCCTTACCATTCTCATTATCTCCCAATTTTGTTGAAGTTCAAAGAAAATTTAAGTATCTACATACATTTGTATGTATGTGCACATTTCAATCAAGATATAAGCCTGTGGAAACGCGAGCGGAAGTTTTCCCACAATTTTCTCAGATGCTTGTTACTTCTACAGCCCCCAAGTATCGACTTTACCCCCATAAACCCATGAAGGTTAGACTTAACCCCTATAAATATTTTATGGGTGGATGAAGGTGATGCGTGTGATAAAGGTTGTCTAGCAGACATTTTAAATTCATCCAAGCAAAACGATAAACTGTCATCAAAGCGACACAAAACAGGAGTGCCATTCGCCCAGCAATCATGATGTCTAGCCAAAGTAAAATACTTAACACCTTAAACCTGTCCTGACATAGACTGTCAACGGTGATTTTGATTTCCGATGAGGGCAAAAGTCACAAACGTTGCAGGATTCAATGAACAATAATGCAAATTTAAAAGGGACACACTCGTATACTCTCACATTCATACAGATGTGTCTTTTAGAGAAAAGTATTTCTAGGATTAAATTTACAAGGCATGGACAAGTTAGTACACATATTACTCTAATTAGTTTGTGGAAACGGCTCTCTTCATCAAAGGACCACCACTACGAGGAGAAATAAGTAGACATCCGTAGCTATAGCAGGTCACATGGAAAATTGTTGGTCTTGCACCGCTAAATGTCATTCACTTTCTAGTTACTCTTCATCAAAGGAGTTCTCATTTAATAAAAAGGAAACAAAATAATCAACGCATAGTGGAAACAAAAGGGGTCCTGTGCTGCAGCTTTTTCAAGTGCTTAGTGTCCTTATTGTTTGCGGCACGAGATACAAATACAAAGAACACATAAATTGTTCTGCATATGGTAGACTGTGTAGGTAGATAAATTTACTGCAACGCATACCAAAGTCAATTGTTGACTTGCAACTTGCAATGTTGCAATGTTGCAAATTGACAGCGAGTCAGTCATTTTCCAGTGACGCTGTCGACCCAAACAGAAACAGAAGCAGAAACAGTGAATGAGAGAGAGTGAGGAGATGGAGTAATTAAAACTGTCGCAATTGTTTCCTTTAGTCTGCAATTACTTTGCGCCACGAAGCGGCGCCAGTCAAAGTTACCAGCACACAATAGAGAGTCGTCTCCAATGCCCTGCAGCCAAAGGATACAATTATATATGTGGTGTAATAAGAGGATACATACATATGTACATAGGCACATCTGTATGCCCAACAGGCATTCTTTTGTACACATATTCGTATCTGCTTGTACAAGCAACAACACATGCAATCCCATTGTTTCGTTTGTATTGTCTCCAAATAAACAGATGAGGTCTCACTTTCTATTCAATGCACATGATGTATTTTCAGGACATCTACTTTGAAAAGGATCAAATAGAGCACACAAACATATAATTACACAATTGCATGGGTGTTCATATGCACAGATATGTATGTACACAGATGCATGGATACGAATATGTTGCCAAATTAAAAGATAAGAAAAGGTCCAAATAGTGCAAGAACATTCCAATCCGATACAAAGTACGAGGCATATGTAGCATATGTGGATGTGTGTAGCTTTCATGTAATGAAAAGCCATTTTACAGGGCGGGGTAGTTGGAAGGGATGCCAGTTTCTATTGTGCACGCAATGTCCTTGCTTTTCTATTCATTCACCAAAAATATCCAAGGCTTCAGTTTGCTTTCCACTTAGTGCTATCCTCGAAGGCAGTTTCTCTTAAATTTGGAACAAATTTGGGCAAAGTGTTTATCATGAGCTGTGCTCCATATTTCCAATAAGGACTTTCTTTTAACAGATGTCATGAAAATGTACGAGTTTGGAGATTATCCACATTTTTTATAAAAATTTAGGGTCAGTTACGAACACGTTAGGTTACAATCGCCTCTATAAGCGAAAAATTGAGAGTTGAGTGAAAAAATTCGAATCCAATGTTGCGGTTCCTATGAGACCGCCAGAAGTAAAGACAATATTGCCGCTGAACGCTAGTCGTTAAGTCAAAATGCCAATAAATCGATTCCGCCCGGTTCTCAAAAGCTGGGCATCTCTTTCAGTGAAGTATTTTTCTAAAAGACTTGGTTAAACGTTTGTATAAGATCGTATTGACTGAAGAGCTAAGGCCATATGACCCGCGCGGACGTCGAATTTTCGTCAAATCGGATTCATTGAAGGTGGAACAATAGCTGGGTTTTCACAGAAAAATCATCCTCAGTGGCGGGGCGCATTTTGAGAAAGCTTGTTAATGATCCCGTATTTGAATTCTATCATTAATATACGCGTTTAGGGACACCTTCATTGTGTTCACTAGTCATTCACTTCATATTTTTGTCAAGGGCTTAATTTGGTTGTCCGCCAGTTAGCTGTTCAGTCAATAATCATCCGGTTTTACTATCCCTCGGCTTTCACTCACTCCTACAATTACGACACTAGCTTGAGAATGTACCAAGCTTGCTATACCTGGAGAATTCTTCCCTTCAATTACGCTTTATTAAAATAAAATGCTGAACTTTTAATTGTTAATCGTAATCTACGAATTAACTAAATAATTGTTAGTTGCCGGTTTAAGAAATTTTCGTTTAACTTTTAATTGTGAATCTCCCATTTTAACTAGAGCAAATTTTGTTGCGAAAGGTAATTGCTCTTGGAAGGTTGGCAACATCAATTTAGTTGTAATTGAATTTAAAAATCAATTAATTTAGTTGTTGTGTAAATTTCAAGAAAAAAAAAACTATTTTTGCTCAAAAGTGGTCTGCATTTGAAGCCTGAAAATTGACAAAGATATTTTTTGTGGAACTGTATGTTACTTGTCAGTCAGAGTCATCGAAACAAATTCAGGAGGTTTTTGGATACTGCATCTAGAGAATTGACACCCGCTAAGAATTGGAAAGATGCTGCCGGGATTGGTCACTGGATCACTGTGATACTTGAGTATACGAGTATGTAAGGGAAGCAGGCATATGGTACTTTGGATTAAGTACTCGTTCTTTGAATGTCGCATATTTCACCGAAGTATAGACATTCTTGAAATATTGCAAAACCAGCTGAAATGCTCGCTCTGAAGTTTGTCCACTGTCGGTTTCTGTATGTAGCGGCTTCTGCGAACTTAATATTAGACCGCATTTTGTTGCGCTGAGGTTCGTAATATAACCGATCACAAAGACCGGTAACTTGTCTTTTTGTACTGACTTCACTCTCACCGTATAAACTTAGGTAACTTTGCAACCAAGATTAAGTTGCTACAGCAACACGAGAATGGCTCAAATTCATCATTGCAACTTAGATGTCACCTTAATGCTGTCCAACAGGTACGCTTAAGAGATTACCGATAGGAATGCACTGTCTGAGGTTTCGGTGTCAAACCATACGTCCATGGATACGAGGTTTTGACATTGTTCCGTCTACTAGGAAACTATCTCGCACATCGCACTTTGCAGCAACTACGTAAGGAAACTGGTGAACTTCTACAAAAACAAATCACTTAAGACTTATTTGGAGGAAGGCTGAAGTCTTTGCACAACCGAAGTAGAATATATGAAGCTAAATCGAACGAACGAAATACTCTGTGACATCAGCAGGCTTGTCAAAGACCTCAAAAGGGAGAAATCCAGACTGGAATCACTCAGAAAACTTGATTGCGGAGACCCTTATGCTTGAGATTCACTTCTCAGTAATTAGAACATGTTCATAACCAGCTCCTGTCAATGAAGCTACAGGTGAACTAAGTAGCACAACACGCCGTAGCTGGTATCTATCATCGGGTGTGTTAGCGAATGAGGCCATCAAACACGCTATTGATTCCTTTGATGGCTTCAAGCCGCCAAACTTATATCGGGGTTTTTTTTCGACGTATAGAGCTTCTGTTAAAAATAAAATACAGAAAATTTAATAAATAACCAATATTTTGACTCTATTTCCTTGGAAATTTTATGGCATTTAACGTTCATATGGCCACCGCGGCTGTGTTTTATGTAGACCATCCTATCGGTCCAATTTTGCACCACTTTTTCCGGCATAGCCAGCCTTATTTCGGCACTAACGCGCCGAATGTCAGCTTCTAAGTTTTAAACTGTAGTTATTTTATCAGCATATACGAGTTACTTGACTTACCCATTCAAAAAATAGTCCAAAGGAGTCAAATAACATCACCTAGACGGCCAACTGACAAGTCCATGTCTTGAGATAATTCGCTTACCAAATGTTTATCCCAATAAAGTGGTAGTTTGACCTGCTGTATGGGATATTGTGCCGTCTTGTTAAACCCATTTGTCTCTTAGACGATCGTTGTTGACACAAGGAATCAAAAAATCGCGAATCATTTGCATGTAGCGCTCGCTCAATGTTCGGATTTGAAAAAAAAAGGCCGAATATGCCTCCGGCATGAAAACTGCGGCATATGATGACTTTTTCGGGATAAATGGAGTCTCGAGGATCTAATGAAGATTGTGCGCACTCCAAAAATGGCAATTTTGCTTATTAACATACCCATTAACTAGAAATGAGTCTCTTCACTGAAGATAATTTGATGGCACAAATGCGATTCAATTTCCAGTTGATTCACAGAACGTACGACAGAAACTATATATAGTCCATTGGCTTCAATTGATGCACCGGTTGGATCTTATAAGGATGTAGGCCAAGATCTTTCCTCAAAATCTTCCACGTAGTGGACCGAGCTGCTGAGAACGGCGTCAAATCGATCAATTTGGGTCCTGTCCTGTCCTGTCACACTCAGCTCTACAGAGGCGATGGCTTCTTCGATCCGCACACCATGAGCTCGTGTTGGATGAATATTATCCATAAGAGTATACGTATACATAAATCGATCCATAGTACTGCGAATAAGCTGCTCAGATGGACGATTATGAGCACTGTAAATTGGGCATAGTGCTCTATAAGTCTAGCGCACAGAACGCGAGTGTGGAAATTGGTGATTTAAAGTCTCCATCGCTACCCAAGCTGTGTGAGAGGTTACTCCGTCCTGCTAGAACCAACACTGCTCGAGATCCAATTCAGCAACTTGCAGTAAAAAAACTCGTTTACTTTTTCACTGCAAGTTCCGCACCAAACATTCACTTTGAGGGGATGCAATGGCTCTTCGTGCATTTCATGTTGATTCCCCGTGCCCCAAAAATGCAAACTTTGTTCATTCAAATAACCACTTAAGTGGTGATGGGCTTCGTAGCTCATTATGATTTTGGATACGAAATCATTCTGTTCTGGCAAAATCTTTAACAGAGCATGGGAGTAAGTTAACCTCACTTGACGGTCAGTAGGCAGCAATTGGTGAACGGTTTCCCTTTATGAGGGAACATCTTCAGGCCTTTCACCAAAAATCGACGCAACCAACGTTTGCTTATGCTAAATCGTGTACATCGTTGTCTCGTAGATGTTTGTTGTCTCTTTCGGCCATAGCAGTGGTTGAATAACCAATACGGGGCCGACCATTTCTTGCGACATCTCTAGTGGACCCAGTTTGCACGAAACGTTCAGCCAAATGCTTAATAGTTCGTGCACTTGGTGCAGGGTGACGAGGAAAATGACGATGAAATTCACCCTGTAACAAGGAGTAACAATAATTCCGCGTACTTCAGGTGTGTATCACTCCATTGCTTGTTGTCTACAACATAAATGTCAAAGCACAATGACACTTGACGCCATTTGGAAAAATTATGGCACATTCACATTATAACATTACTTTTGCCCCACCTTGTGTGATCAGCTGGCTACTCTGAAGAGAATCTTCACTACTAGTCTGGCACTAGCATGCATACCGAAACAATAACGAACAATGAGAGTAGCTTTTATATCGAAAATCGGAAAGTATGACTACACATTCGTTAAAAGTTTAGGTCATACGAGACTGACTGAGAAGCAACAAACTTACCAACGCGAAAGGTCCTGCGAAGGTACGCTTCAAAATCATGTGGGTAGAACTGAAGGCGCACTCGACAAAACGGAATACACTACAGCACGCCGTAGACGAATCAGCAGCTTTGTGGATAAAAGCAATGCTTGTGAATACGACACTAATTACGGATGCTGGCTGTGTCCAGTATGTTGTCCGAAAGGCTGCATTCTGTCTCCAATGTTGTGGTATATGCTGATTGCTTTACTTTCTTGAGCTGAAAATAGTTCTAACGTCTACACTCAAGTATAAGCACATAATTTCGACGTACGGTCTATCGGATCATGCCTAGTTCAAGCAACCTAAAAACTATCGACGATACATGCATCAGTAATACAATGGACTTTCACTCAATCCTCTTAAAACTGAGGTTGAGGTTGACTGGTCTGACTCATCTGGTGCTTAAAGGCATCACTTGAACGAGGTGTCATTTGGGTGTCATCCTGGATAAACAAATTTTTTAGACTAAACGTGCCCAGTCGAAAGTCTCGACGGCGCTGTTCACCTTCTGTCAGGCAAAACATGGGGCTTATCACAGTGAAGGTTCCTCTGGATTTATGAAAAGACCAAGTGTATTTCATGCGTCTGTTGTCTCGTGGGTCATCTTTCCCGAAAATGTATTACTGCCACTTTTGTCAGACTCCAAAGAAGGTTTTGTCTGCTCTAGACATACTGACGAATCTCCATCCTCTTAATATTCATACCGTGGGTTGCACTTTCAAAGCCATATTCCGCTTAAAAAGACTATCTTTGACTCACTTTTTATAAATTTTCAGACTCTGGTCTAATGCAATAAAAATCAGCAATGGCTCTTTCTGGAGGACTGCAATGCTAGATTTCACCCCTCGTTAGCAAAACTTGCGTCTGTCTACCCAGCGGAGGATATACGCAATCCTGGTGGCAACGAACTATATTATGAAGAATCGGTGGCAGTGCCGAAGCAACCGCATCTAAAGCGACAGCCAAGCTGTTCTTGAAGCCTTTCCGACTTCACAGTCAAAAGGCTGAATTCACTGAGTCCGGTGCGGATCCCAACTCACAATGGGATCACGTGAAATGAAATCGCCGATCAACACTCTAGGGAAGGCCCTGGGAAGAGTTTTTCAGTACCCGAACCTGTGTTAATGCTGCCTACGTCCTCGGTTCCGCTGGCAGTTAGGTTTCATATGATTCAAACTGCAGATAGCATGACTTCCAATTTTCCAATAGATCAAACGAATGCTTCCCGATGCATCTAGAGTTAGGAAAGAATGCAAGCTGTTTACTGGGGTTGTGATGGGGCACTATGCATAAGTGACACAACACTCTACGGTGCTTTTTGTGAGGGTGATGATGGCTCCACCGAGACCTACCTCTGTGAGTTTCCAACCGGAAGGAATCTTCAATAACGTGGACTAAAAATGCTCTAGTAGACGCTAACATTGAATAGGGCATTACAAACTGGGTTTGCAACATGCTTGCAAGTAGGAAAATAAACTGTTTCATTGGATAAAGCTTGGTTCGAATGTCCGCAACCAGGGAATCCCCTCAGGGGGGAGTCATATCACCATTCCTGTGGGTGCTGGTTATCAATGGCATATCTTAGTACAATAGGTATAGGTGCCACGGTATACGCAGATGACGTGGTCATAAAAGTGCAGGGAAAATACTTAAATATTTTAAGCGACATTTTAGAGGTTGCCCTAAAGCCGATCAGCACTTGGGCAAAAAGCAGTGGTCTCAACGCGAACCCTTTCAAAATGGAACTGATTCTTTATACCAGAAAGCACAAAATACCGCAATTCAAACTCCCAAAACTCAACGGAGTAGAATTGTCCCTCTCGGGGATGTATCTGGGTGTAATTCTGGACAAAAAACTGAATTGGAATGTTAACGTAGCGGAAAGGATCAAAAAGGCATATAATGTTCTTTTTATCTGCAAAAGAACGGTAGGAACAATTTGGGGCTTGAAACCTGCTATGGTATACTGGCTGTATACGTTGACGCACTAGTATATTGGAAAGGATCAAACAAGAAAACCAAGCCATTACTGGCGTGCTCCGTACCACATCTACTGCAGCATTGGACACCTTTTTGCAACTAACACCACCTGACTTGCAGGTCAAAAAACTTGCAGGCATTTGAGTCACTTCAAGAGCAGTAGTTTCGGACACGGCACGGAGCTACTGCCAAGCCATCCAATTCTGGCGGAAGAAATTCCTTCCTCGGTCGACTTCGACGTCCCGTATATTATAATATTCCCGAGAGGGAGGACTGGCAAAGAGAGGCAGTAATCAGGTCGAATCAAATTGCAATTTTCACAGAAGGTTCAAAAACAGAGGAAGGAACAGGTGCTGGTATCTTCTCAGAAGACCCAGAACCAAGAATGTCTAAAAGACTATCGGACGCAAGCAGTGTCTTAAAATCAGAGGTTCTCGCTGCCTTCAGGGCGGCTGAGCTAATGCAGATGAGATCGGTATCCGAAAGAGATATCGCTATCTACGTCGATGGAACTGACCAACATGTATTCTAATACAATCTAGGGCTGTCGCACAGTGCTATGAAGTCAAAACAAGGTGAAAATATTCTGACAGGACACTGCGGTATTATAGGAAATGAACGAGCGGATGAGCTTGCAACAATTAGAGGGCTACTTGAAAATAACAAGGTTGCCAACATCAAACCACTCCTTTGCATAGTGAGGGCCACTATTGAGGAAAAAATCACAAAGACTGCCAACCTAAGGTGGTCAAGTCTTGAAGGACACAGTCCAAGGCTCATTACCCGCTCTTAAGTTTAATAAAATTAAACAGGTATAAGCTTAAGACAATAGTAGGAATCTTGACAGGACACTGTCTCATGCGGCAACACGCAAAGAGACTCAAATTGTCAGATACGGATATTTGCAGATTTTGATGGTCTTATCTGCAAGCTGCTAAGGCCATAACACACTGTGTGAACGCGATACTATATCACGTAGTTCGAAGAAGATTTTTAGGGAAATACCTTTTCGAAAACCTAAAGGATATAGAGGGCACGAACTTCAAAGTCCTTTTTGGCTTTTGCAGAGAAATTGGGTGTTTCACCAGGGAGATTGTTTAGG
This sequence comes from Volucella zonaria, assembly GCA_963966105.1. Taxonomy (NCBI): domain Eukaryota; kingdom Metazoa; phylum Arthropoda; class Insecta; order Diptera; family Syrphidae; genus Volucella; species Volucella zonaria. Next base: position 287,175,887 of record OZ014530.1, on the reverse strand, counting down.
TTTTTGCCATTTGAAGACAAACTCAACTCGTTCCACAGAGATCGCGATGGGCCCATTTTGGTGTCTGGTGTTTGGTGTCTGTGTGATGGCATATCCATTCTACCCCTGTTTAACCTAACCTAGCCTTCCGGCCGATTCTTGGATTAGGCTGCCTGTACTCGGTGCTTACGTAATGGATGGTGGCACTGTAGCACTGAATCGCCTATCTTTCTACGTAAGACTGAACAATTTCAGTAAAAAGAGCATACAAAGAGCATAATGGACTACTTCTCTGGCTGAGTGTTCTATTCGTGAATTCTTCGTTTGGTTGCTCGTTAAAATGCTATTTTCTTACATACTTTGTTTTACCTTGTGAAATACAGCATATTAGCTTCTGCATGTTTGTAGTTAGGGCCTAGAAAAACCTCTGTGCTGGATAATGCTATTCCTTTGGCCCATATTTATTTTGCAAGAAAAAAAAGACAACGAAGCGCGTTAAAAACAACTTCAGGTCTCTCAGCTTTGCTCCGTTTGATATTTACAGATTTCTTCGGCTCAGGCTGACTCCAATACGTACGTCGGACAGTAATGAATCAGCGATCGGATTCTTGGCTTCAAAGACCATAAGTTCGGTAATCAAACCAACTACGTCCTACCTCAAACAAATGACGCTTTTTCAAGCGCTCTTAAAGACCAGACACAGATGAAGTCATCAAGGCAATTGGGAAAAATTTAGACTTAACATATATGGCTAAGACTTCATCCTGAAAGTTCGGGCGAGTTAACCAACCTCAGGAGCGAAAATTTTTCCAAAATCATGAAACTGTGTCATGGAATCCATGAGCAGTGATTGAGTATTCCTTACTGCAGATGCGAAGAGGCTTTCAGGCAAAGGAATCTGTGGGAAACTTCCTTTGCAATCCTTATGGAGTTACCACTTTCGAGATCTAAACGATCTCGGCGCTATTAAGATCATCGATCTTCACAAATTTTTCAAGAAATCTCTAGGATTCCGGGGCTAACTAGGTCATCGCCCTCCCACTGGTATCACAATGGACTATCTACGAGTAAGTGCACTTCAGCGGCAACCATTTTTGCCCCACTTAACTCAACCTAGCTCAGAATTCAGGCTATAGCACCTATGCAGATAGAGTCATATTCCACCTCAGGAGCTCAAATTTTCCAACTACTCGTAAAATCAGTCTGGGAACCAACCCATTAGTTTCATGTTACCATCTTAGCTCTTATCATTCTACAAACAATCATAAATGCCATAATCCATCAAACTGGCTCTCACTCGTCATATTTTCACGAACATGAACCTCATGAAGCTAATGATGCCTGCTGGCATTGCTATTATGTCGAAAATTTAATGTTTAATTCTCAAAACTATTAACTTCTCCATTTGTTAATTGGTGCTCATTAAATTTGGAAATTTCATGAAAACACAAGGAACCAGCAACGCCAGAAATCAACTGGTTGTCAATTAGGTTGTGCAAAATGAAGCTGAAGCTAACTTAAACACATTAAGCCTGCTAACCATCAAGCCAGGAGGCTCTTCAACTTTTGCTTCTTTTTTTTTGACATATCCGAATGTAAGGATGGATACTCGTATGTGTGTGCAGTTCTTTAACGACCCAGCATGACATAAAGGATCAAAAAGGCACTCGTACAACTAGGGTATCATCTATATAAGTAGTACAAGTACGAGTACAACAACTCGTACATATGCAAATGGTCTCAGTCCCAGTGCTATAAAACTGTTTTCACTTAATTTAATCCCATAATAAACTAATTTAGGATAAAAGTCTCACTCCCTATCTACTCGACTTTCTACATATGTATGTGCGTTTGTATGTCCCGCTCTCTGGGCACATAAAACGGATGCGAACAACTTTGTATTTAGAGAATACACATATTGAGTCCTTAGAAAAGTTCATGGGCACATGAATGTTCGCATGATGGGGATAACGACGACAAGATGAATACGATGCCAATGATGATGACGATGACGACGACAACTGCTTACAGCTTTTCGGAAGCTAACGAGGGCGAGTGCGAATAAATGGAATCATGCCAAGTTCTTGCGCTAAAGAACTCCAATAGAGACGAAAGACGTCAACCTATTACTAATGTAGGACACGTTCGTGACTTCTTCATCGTTTAAGAAGTGTCTATTATTTTTATTCTGTTTTATTCCCTCTTAACAGATGGCAGGAGGAATAGGGAATAGACACAAAAAAATCATGCATGGAAAATTAGAGATGTGAAAATACAAAGGATATCGGGAGACACAAAAAAGTTCGAAAAGAAATTGGAGAATGAATTTTTAGCAAAAGAATGTTACAATTTTATTGGCACGTCCTTGAATTTTATGTAAATTCAAAGACATAAGGAGAGGCTGAATGGACCAATTTTTAAATCAGGACATGGAATAGTTCGTTTGAACGGCATCTATTTTGCAAATTCTTTAATGGACAGATTGCTAAGATATATGTGGTATACCACAAGGTTCAGTTCTGTTCCTCATATTTTCTTTAAATATTCGCATCAGTGATTTGCCTCGCACCTTTGGGACAGAAACACTTGATAGAACTTTTGTAGTCGTACTTAGTGTAATCTACTCATTTTGGAATGCAAAAACACTGCAAAAAATTGAATCGAAACAGAGGACTCAGACAGAGAACCATTGTAGTCTTGCGTTCTGTAGGATCCTTTTTTAGAATGAGTACTCGCTTAAGTGATAGTGTGACTACATTACCAGCAGCCAGAACATCAGCTCTGAGTACTTGTAACTTGCATCGCAGCGGGCGCTGTTTTATTCTGGACAGATATTCTTCGTTCCACTTGCTACAAAAGTAGTTGGTCATCGATTTGTAGATCCAGTGCTCAAGGCAACTTACCTTCTCCACGGCAGTGTCTCCTTGAGGAACTTCAAATATTCTTTTGCCGATTGCATCTGCCTTTAGTGGACCCCTGTCTCTTTTTCTAGCCTGTGCCCGGTGGTTTCTTTCTTACAAAACGTCTGTAGTACGCAGAACTGCAACAAAGCTTCTTAGTTCTGATTGAGTTATTGAATATCGCACGGTGAGGAATAAAGAAGCGGTGTGGTGTATCCAGTATGGTATTCTTCTCGTCAGCTTCTGCCATTTGACGAAGCTCCTTGGATTCCTTTAAACACTTGGAGTGCTCCTTGTGCTGTGTGGGATTTTTCTTAGAATCTTCCCTGTGGTCGATGAAACCTATGTAAGGCACCTGACTCCGAGAAACCAAACCCAGGCTTACATCAGTTTTTATATTGTAACGATACCTTATATCGACCATCAGCTAATCTTCTTGCTGTGTTAATATTATGCTTTTCAGAAGTTTTCTCGTCCGCAGTTTCCTTAGTATTGAAAGGCAACTCCTCCAGTTACCATGGCCTTCGCGACTAAGTGTCGTTATCGAGAACCTGTAAGAAGCTATGGACAGTTCTTTATTTTGGAAATTGCCTTCCCAAGGAGAAGCCAACCTATCTCTGATTCCTGTGCAATTGGCTATCTTTCATCATCACCGCGTATAATGGATCCTAAAATAATTCCAGAGTAAACGTGGGCTCCCAGGAGAATATCAACAGTTGCAGGCTTATCAAATTGTGGACCAGCTGAATTCAAACTTTGGATATGTTCCCATTATCCAGGGTTTAATAGAGGTAGTGATACGCCATGATCCCCAAGAAGCAACGCAGAACTTATATTTACTACTCAATTAAGTTGCTAAGCAAAGGTGTAGTGCTCCATTAGGATCCCAGTAAAGACCCCATTGACTTTCCTACCGAGGGACAGCTGAAAAGATGCAGTCTTCTTAGTGGCGTTGTCTGTTCTTCCCGAAATTGAAGACTCGTTGCACTTGCGGTTATGTTCATAAAAACCCAACCGCGGATGAAACACTATCAAAGCACGTAAGCAGGTGTTGATAAGCCCTTCTTTGAGCCCTGGCTATTTAGGCTCATTGTAACGTGTTACTAAGGCATGACTCAGTAAATTCAGCTTCCTAACCGCGGTCAGAGAAGCCTTATATCCTCGCGTTAGCTCGGAGGTTAGTAAAGCCCTAGACATAGCTGGCTGCCGTGACGATTTATATTGTAATCAAAACTACGTTTGTCTCTTCTTGGAAGATAGACAAAAGTTTGCCTAACGAGAAGTTAAGTCCTCCATAAAGAAACCAGCACCACATTCCTGATCCGAATTAGATCTATCGGTGAAGATCAGATGCTGCTCCAAGCCAGTCTGAACACAAAGAGAGAGGCTGCGGGATTACAAACTGAGTCCGACTTCATGTCAACTGGCATGTCTATAAAATCAGAGTCAAATGACAGTCAAGGACAATGAAATTCCATTGTACCAAAACTCACTTCTTTTTAAATCGTTGATGGTTTTGATAGTGCAGCCTGTGAAGGAGAGTATTGAGAATTAAGTGAAGAAAACACTAAGCATACAAACGTAAACAAAGGCTTTTTTCTATTTTGAAAGATTAGTCAAATAGCGCAAGATTTGTATGCAATAATTTAGTGGATATTGGCGTTGATCGCAAAAGTAAATTGACCACCGAAATTCCTGATCCTAGTTCCTCCATCAAAGAGCACTTTACTTTGTTCTTTTTCCGTGGTAGTGTCCCAAATTAATGTAACGCAGCAAAGAAGCTTTCTAATAGCTTCAGCGAAAATTCGACTTGCATCAGACTACAGGATGACAGGTCTACCAAAAAGTCCAAAAGCATATAAATTATATGCTGCCATATAAATTTGGTCTGACAAGAAAACAGGTTGTATTTCGACGTCAATCGCATGGCGGAAGTTCATCTTCTTAAATAAAGTTCTAGGATACAACTTTGTCATCTCTTCGCAAATCTCGAACAAATCTTCGGCCAACTTCGTGAAGCTGGCTTTATGAGCGGAGCTTAGATTTTCACTCTACTTCACTACGTACTGATTCATGCTCTAGAGCGGACTTTTCACCCTCAGTTCCTATGACATTTCTTAGCTGCGCATATGCACGACGTAAGCGTACAAATCCTATTCGTTATGGAGCTTCATGTGGTGGGTTTACAATTTACCGGCGACGCTGTCGACAGCGACTTTATTCTTTGAAATTGAATCAACGAAATTTCCTAGTTTAGCTAGCACTCAGAACTTACTTCACTCAGAAAACTTACACCCCCGAATACCGTGTCTATCGCTATTTCCACCACCAGTGCTCCATAAAAATCGCCAGCAGCATTCCGCAGTTTCAAACATTTAACCGTAACACCCGTTTCACTATGAAAGCTCATAACCCACTTTCTGACACGTTCTAAAATATCATGATTTATTCATGAGTCGTACAACTCGCTTATGGGATGCCCTGCCAAGCTCTCTATAACCTAGTTGCTATAACTTGCAAACATTTAAGACCAATATACGTCGGTACCTCTCTTTTCTTCGTCCCTAAGTTTCCTTCGCCCTCGCTGTGTGCAACCATTTCAAAGGTACCTTAACCACTTGAACGGGCGCTAATAATAAAAAGAAAACAAAAAAAAAGACTTGAGAATATCATCGGAGTTTTCCAGAAGAAGAAAAAAGAGCACGAGAAGCGCGCGAAAGTTTTACCAACATGTCAAGAGAACGTGCCAAGGCAAGAAGACCCGTATAGAAGATATGTTTAGATGGAGAAAGAAACCATGTAGTGGAACAACTGTTTTTGCAGACTGTATAACTGCGACGATACCCAACATCCTGTCATTAGACAGAAAAGATCATTCAACTTAGACGATGATAGGTAACTTCCGTCCACCTAACTAAAATGAAGGCAGGATAGCCATATCTAAGCTGAAATCCCACAAAGCAGCTGGGCTTGATGTTGTGAAGAGCATACACCACCTCATTTCGTAGATCTAGTCAAAAGAGTGTATGCCTGATGAATGGAATCTAATCGTTTGCGCGATCTACAAAAGAGGAGACCCCCTCAACTGCTGTAACAAAATCTTATCTGCCAACAACCCGATTGGCCCCTATCAGTGTGGTTTTAGACCAGAAAAACTAACAATCGGTCAAATCTTTCCACTCCGGCAGATCCTAGAAGAAAGTTCAAGTAGCCCAAATCGATACCCACCATCTTTTCATCGATTTTAAGGCCGCATATGACAGCACTTATAGAGGCGAGTACTGTAGAACCAGGTCTAGTTTTGGCACCCTGCCGAGCTTGTAGATCTGTGCAGAATGATGATTGAGAACGATCGTTGTTCCGATACATTTGATGTCAAAAAAGGTTTTAGACAAAATGACGCTCTGTCATGCGTCTTGAAATAATTGTGTGGAAGTCAAGAGCATACACTGGAGGTACAATCTTTCAAAAGTCTGTGCAACTATTAGCGTACGGCGATGATATCGATATAATTGGAAGAACTCAGCTGAATATCACCGGTGCGTTCGCTAGTATTGAAACAGGAGCAGCCAAAATGGATTTAGCGGGAAATGAGTGCAAAACCGAGTATATGCTGACAACAAGAAAGGACACATAACATCGTTGAATTGATCAGATGATACAGCCAATAGCTATAATTTCGAGGTAGTAAAGGACTTTGTATACCTTGGCTTTGCTATAAATTCTACCAACAACACCTCAGTAGAAATAAGACGAAGAATCACTCTCGTCAAACGCTGTTTCTTTGGAACAAAAGTAGTTAGGCCCTATGCCGAAAATCTAAGGGGACTCTATATAAGACTTTGGTCATCCCAGTCCTACTTTATAAGGCTGAATCATGGACGCGGATGAACAAATCCAAATCCTCAGTCGCTTCCAGAGGAAAATCCTTTGAAAACTGTTCAATACGACTTCGATCTAGTCGAAAACTGCCCGTCAGTCGCCAGAGATGTCTAGAACATGTAGAGCGAATGGATGCAAATCTTCGAATCTAACCAGGAGCGACAATGCTGTAGAGGAATACTTTACCTGAGGTGGCGCACACAAGTAGAAGGGAAGCTCAACCGACTTGAAGTGCGCAACTAGAGGCAGTTAGCTAAAAAGCAGTTGTGGACCAGATTAACCCCGAACTGTAGTGCCACCTATGTAAAGTAAGTAAGTAAGCCAATATTGTCTAAATTCTGACGGGTCAAAAGCCTAAAACGTGCTGCCCAAGGAGAAATTTTCGACGTTGATTCTCCTATTTATCCAACAATCAACTGCAAACCTTCCCAGCTATGCGTAGCTGTGCTTTTGACTGCATGCCGGTTAAATGGTTGTACTTGTAGATATACATTCCTTGTCGGTCTGTCAGAGATAATTTAGGGGTTTTGCTTTATTATGTCGTTTGTAACTCCACTTAAAATTTTCTACTTCATGTGAAATGCGCTATCAAAATTTAATCTATTCAAATTCCTTAGAGATGTTAAGACATAAATAAAAGTCCACGAAAAGCTAACCCGCATTCGTTTCCCCTTCTTCTATTTTTTTTGAGAACGATGGAATATTTTTTTAATTCGTTTAATCCCTTCACTTAACATCACTTTAGCTTCACTGGGATATTAAGATTATGTCGGGATGCTTACTTAAATCCTCGAATTTTTTTTTTAATCAGGATACTGTTGAAAAAAAGGGGATCATCCATTCCAGAAGCTATAGAAACTAAAACTAAAGCTTAACTAGTCCTTTCAAAGCGCCATTCATTATCAACCCCTAGATTGCAGGACGAGTTGAAAGGCAAAACTTCTGCTTTGTGCAAGTCGAAACTACTGAAAAAACACTGAAATTGGACACGGTTAGGATAAAGTATACATATACTCGTAGAAGTATTTAAAATATGAGTGTGTATTGAATATACATGCACATATTCACTGTGTATGTATATGTTTTCACACGTAAAACAAAGATCATATCGTTATCGACTCAGACGGTGACTGAAACACCGAGGAAGTGTGCCGTAAAATCTGTTTTGAAAAATATTTTAATTTTTTTATCTCAATTAAATTACGTTGTGTCGACACCATGTCGGTTGCTTGGATACTCGTATCCGATTATGGAAGAAAAGTTTGTCCTTGTAAATCTGTTGTTCTGTTGTTTTTCGGAGAGTAGTGACAACCTATCATGCTCATGACCGAAAGTGTTAAAACCACTGCTTCATGTGCTTTGGGAAAGGACATTTTTTTGAAATTTAACGAATGGAGTTAGTCTAAACTTAAATTGTAAACGAGTTGTAATTGTTTGAGATTACTCACAAATGAGGTTCTAAGGGGGCTTAACTTTTAATCGTTACCCAAAGCAAACACCAGCTTTTGCAAATTCTGCAAAACCCCCGTAAATTTACTCTGAGCAGGATTCCGTAGATATACTATTAAAAGTGGCAACGATTATTTTGAGAATAGCAGATATTTTCTATTTAAAATTGCCTATGGCGGACACCAAATTCAAGCCACTGGATGGCAATACTATGTGGATAGCCAAGATTTTCGTCCACCTGACCAAAATGAAGTAAAGATAGTAATATCTAAATAGATATTACCCGGCTTCAGGGGAGAGCATATTTCCGAGATCTAATCGCAGGAAATTATGTCTAATAGATAGAATCTCATCACCGTTTGTTCGATCCGCAAGATAGCGTGCAGTATTACGAAACCATTCGTCAATAATCTGATTGGTCTTTATCTGTGCGGTTCTAGGTCCGGTTAGACCGCATTTGACTAACAATTTACATTACGGTGGTCCATAGAGAAAACTCAAAAAGTCCAGATGGACTGTCGGTTCCTTTTCATGAGAAAAAGAAATATGACTAAAATACACAGATCTTATGACTGGGACATGCATAGTACCGCTAAGAGTACCTGAAAGCGTTCCTATTTAAACTTCTCAGAGGGAGTGTGAACGAATTAAATGTTGCACATCGAATGAATTTGGTTGGATTGATGCGATCGAATATGGGTGTAGCGAATACAAATGCAGAGTAAAGTAAGTACACAATTTTAAGACGATTTATTTTCAAAAGGAATTTGAATATATGGCGCGAGCATTCTGACCACGTCGATGCACTGTACAACATCAAACTTCTTCACCGTGGAAAGGAGCCAACTCTGCGATGGGACTCCAATAGATTACGGAGACAGTCTTGAGCTCGACAACTCGCACCTTTCTGTATTCTCCCTTGATAGCATTTGTTACTCTGGCCAGAGCCCGCTTGTAAGGAGGCAGATTATCTTCGTGAACTTTTACCAGACTTCCTTCCTTGATGTTGGGTTGACTTTTTCTTTTTTGTTATAATTTGCGCGCGATCAAGGGATTATTTTTTTAGTACCCTTAAAATGTTTGCACATAGCGCGGGTGAAGGAAAGTCAGGGAGGAGATGGAAAGAGAGGTACCGGTAAGCCTTGGTTTTAAATGTTTGAAGGTTATAATGACTAGGAAATAAAGAGCTAAAGCATTCCATAAGCGAGTTGTACGGCTTAGTGTACTAGTGCACAACTTGGGGCGAACTTGGATATTTTTTATGTACTCGGCTGTTTACCTCTTTCAAAAATATTGTTTGATTGCTGATACACGCTGCCATCTATGAAGTTTAGAAAAATTGTCATTTACAAAAGTTGGCTCATGAAAAGAGTATAAAGGAGATTCAATCAAAAAGTGCTCTGGAGTCAGCGCACTGACATCGCCTGGGCCTGAAATCACAAGAGTAATGTGCCTCGAATTTAAAATTCTCTCGATTTCGGCTAGTTCTGTCGCCAATTTTTCAAACGCGCTACCCAAGGTCTTTTACAACAGTCCCTTTATTGACTTTACTGCAGGTTCCTAAGGCGCTAGGGGAGGGACAAAGGTGGGCTCAATCATAGCAACACTTTCAAAACTAGCTTTCTTCCATTAACGATACAAGATCGACCTCTCACATAATTAAGTAAAGCCTGCGAGCCTGTATGAAAATTTGTGCGATGCAAGTGTCTTACGTCCGCGTTGCATATTCGACCACTTAGCCTGATGAGATTCCTATTGCAGATTTCATCCAAAAATGGGCCTAAATTTCAAATTACTGTGCTCGGCGTAGCACCTCTAGACCTTATCTCAACTATTTCTCTTAGAAAATATTGCTGTTGAATGTGCCATGCAATACATATCAGTGCGCCGTTAAGGTTTCTTTTATCCCTTTGCCCTGCTTTCTTCGGGCAACTGCGATGAATTTTAAAATATACACTACAACGCGAAGTGTCTTCATATATGAGCTACTACTTATGTCTATTGAAGACATCCATGAACTCCATTCCATGAAAAAAGGGTTACGAATGAATCATTCAAAGTATTCCGGATCGCTAGCTACAACTTTTTTCCATCTTTCTGGTAGAGCTCGAATACGGTTACGGTAAAAGTGTTCATCCTTTGAGACTATCCACGAATCAAGCCATTTTCTGATGTCTTCATATGAACGGAACTGCTGATCGGCCAGACCATGTGTCATCGAAAGGAACAAGTAATAATCGGACCGCGCAATATCTGGGGAATATGACGGGTGGGGTAGGACTTCCCATTTGAGCGTTTCCATATAGGTTTTAATGGGTTGCCAACGTTGTCGTGCTGTAGAATCACTTTTGCCTCTGCTCGTATTGTAGTCGTTTTTTGCATGCAATCGCTTGAAAATGGCTTGGTGGATAGCTCCTAATGCTGAAACAAGCAATGCCTCCAATTCTGCGTCTTCGAAGGATTTTGGCATACCTTCATGTGGACGGTCGTTAACATCGAAATCACCATCTTTTAAGCGACAGAACCAAATCATTAACCATAGGGAGAGAGTGGTCGTCATCTCGAAAAACATTATAAGAAGATAGCATTGGTTCCTGGCTCTTTATATCGGGGATCAGATTGGTTTCTGTAAGCGCATGAAAGAGATTTAGACAAGACAGCAATAGTTTTAGAGCGCAAGCCGCTTACGTTTTGGTAGTAAAATGTAAGAGGGAGTTTCTTGCGTGGAGGAGTAGTGGAGTGTATATAAAATGCAGACAAAGAAGGCAAGTTAGGAACGAAAAAATTTATCAGGGTCACCTCGGCTACGCTGAAGGTGAGAGATAGCTAAGGAGGTTGAATGGTTTCATTCTGTCTGATATCTTCGCCAGTTTGCATATCCTCATAACCGACTGTGACTCTGCTGTTAGTATTTACAGGCCTCTGTTCGGGTCTAGTTACTTCAACACATTCTATTCACTTTCTGGTAAAACTTCCGAGTGTAGCAGTTTATGGTGTTTCTTTTTCCTCATGAAAAGTCTATGTACTTCCCTCATCCTTTTGTTCGTAGAACTCACGATCCGCTTTCGGTCTTCTATGCTGTACTGCTTCGTGGGCTTGTCTACATTTTTCATCAAACGATGGGTTTCATGAAGGTGGTCAGGTGAAACCCAGTACATCAGTTGCAGTATTTCTGATGGCTCTTTGACGTCGATACCGATGGTCTTTAGCACTTTATGTCGGTTGTAAAGGACCAGACAGATTATAAGCGATCGGCAAGGACTCTGATGGTTTGTTGCGATTGTAGTCGTTCAACTTTAAATCTGCTCATATTGTTTCTTCGTTGCTACGTTGCCGAGATACACGAAGTCGTACCGTACCAATATGGTGGTTCGAGTGTGTCTCCGCCCTTGAAACATTCAAACATTTTATTAAATATCACTGCTCTCAGCCTCGAAAAATGGATTCAAAAACAACATTTTGTCTGAATTTGATGTTTTTTCCTGCAAGACAAGACATAAATGGAGAACGGAGACCATGTGCCACGTCCCTGTAATAAATAAGAATCGCTTTCATGGAAATGAAAGGCACTCTGAAACACCATATCATCAGACTCCTCCTGAAATAAATGTTTGACCTCCGATCTTATCTCAAGTAAGAACAAAAAAAAAAGAAAGAAAACAATTTCTCTTTGACATTCCATAAGGCTGCCTCTAGCTTTCAATAAAGCTTCTTGTTTACCTGAACTAGATTTTGTTTCCCCATTTTTCCATTTAGGTAAATTTCAATATTTTCCATTCAACACCAAATTACTTTTCATTTCACTATGAAACGAAACAAATATCCAAAAAATAAAATCAAAAGAAAAAAAATCCTTTGTACGACCACCTGCAGTATTGAATTACACCCAAGTGCGTATATTGACTGTGCCAAGAGAGAACACTGTACGCCACGATACACTACACCTGACCCTGGTGCCGTACTTTTAAAGTCAACCCCTGTACGAGTATACTCGCACCTATATGGAGCTGTAGACCTGCCTTCTGGAAGCCCCCTGAATGTGTACCTTAATTTAATTTAATATAAATGCAAATCCCACACAAACTGCCCCACTGAGAACCAGAGTAGGGAAAGATGTACCTTTAGAATGAAAATTTAGTTCATTACCAGATACAAACGACAGCAGCAACAACAACGGCAGAAACTACGACTACGACTACAGCTACGAATACAACTACGAGCAGTCGTTCTAAGGTACAGTAGAACGTATAACCAATCTAGTCTGACATTTCTTTGACCTTGAGTGGTAAATCGAATTTGGATTTCACTGATCCAATGAGTGCCGCACCGAATGTGTTCCATTGACATTGAATAGGAAACGGAAACTGAAAGTTAATAGTGACACACTACTAGTCATTCAAAACAAGTACCTGTCAAAAATCCTCTCTCTTCCAAAAAAAAAAAGAAAAAAAAAAGACAAAGATACGACCTATCTGTTTGTTTGTTTACTGAACCTAAAACAAAACACTTCCGTTTATTCACTCACTCACTCATTCACTCACTCAATAAATCTAACTAATGTTTGTTTTGCAATTTTTTTTTCTTCTCATTCCAGCTGTGTCAACAATAGTCATACTTATCATCATTTGAACAACCAGAATCAACAGGCAGACACCACCTCATCTCCAGCATTTTCGAGTGTAAATCATCTCTTCTCAGTTGCTGATAAGGCGCATCCAGTTCCAGTAAGACAGCAGAAAACGCTCGCAGAACGTCTACGAAGATTTCATCGATCTACCGATTCAGTATCTGCGCGACAGCACTTGGAATCGTGCGGTAAAAAATCGGAAGTGTACGAGTATCCGTCATCGTTGTCGTTAGCCGTAATCGCTGACATCACTGCTGGGTCAACAGATACGAGCAATCATAAAGGTTTGCCTTCAGTACGTAGCCACAGCCAGCCGCCGGTATTGACTGTCAGCACATCATTGACGTTTGGCGAAACTGATGACTGCTGCAATAGTGACAGTAGCAAGTATATTGCTTCAACCCCATTAGGAACGGCGTGTGCTGCTGACAGCAGCAATAAGTGTTCAACTGAATTAACGAACAGCGGTAGTGCGCCCCTGAACTCGGCCGGCAGTGAAAGTCGCCTGTTGTCACCTCCGTCATCATCGGTCGATTCGAATACTCATAATTGTCGTGATTTACGAGCGGTTGCGACTGAAATAGTCGTTGATGAGCCGAAGAGGAAGCGTGTAGTGCGTAGACGTATTCGAAAATCTGAAATTGAAAATTGTGGTGTTGTATCGAAAACATCGAAAACATCGAAAACATCGAATCCAGCCAATACCACCGATGTCAATGGCTGTCAAAAGTTAGACCGAGTTTTCGGTGGAAATTTTCAATCAACCGCTGGAGTTGAGACTCCAGTTAAAGTCAATCAACAGCCACCCGCCACGGTTTTCAAAGAGACCATAGCCATGGGGCTCCTGCGTTCGATAAAGTTAAAGGAACGTCTGGCCATTAGCCTGGGTGCCACGCTGATTGTATTCACGTTACTGCTGGTGATCGACGTTCAGATGGATTTCGGAGTTACAAATCGCCACCTGATGCCGTTGCAGGCAAAAGTTCGTGCCGTTAACGAAGAAGACCGCAGCGGCGTATTTCGGGACTTTAAAAGGAAGTTTCTACAGAAGAGGTGAGTTATTATGACAACAAGTTGATTGTACGAAAGTAATTATGCAAGAAAGTTCGACTGCCACTTGTAGTTTCTGATGAAAATTTTGATGACGATCAAGATGTAGATGTTCTCGTACATACAATAGATGAAGTTCTACCTTGAAGGGTGGAAAGACTTTCGAAAAGTCTTCCCACACTTTAGTGTTCTGGTTTAAAGGGAGTGAAAAGTTTCTTACTATGTGCTAAAGGGTATTCTCAACTATGTACTTAGTCTCAATAAATGACGGACATTGGTATTGTTTCATAGTCTGTACGCCACAGATGTCTTTCCAACTTCGACCACACTTTGCTGACGTTGTTGGTAATAATTAGGTCTTTGAGTACCTTCATAGCCTTTTTCTCACAAAGAAAAGCTGTGTGGTCTTGTGTGTGTTTGTGTATGAATGAGCCTCTAAATTGAAGGGATGAAGACTGAAGTAAAGTTTTCAAACAACAGTGTTTAGTTAAGATGTTGATGTTACTCGTAAGTCTGCCAGGAGGACTTGTTGAGTGTTTATTTTTAGTTCTTAAGAAATTGCCTAAGTACGTCCATTGATTTAACTTTGAGTCGTTATGTAAGTTAGTTTGAAGGGTGCACCTACTCGGAGTCGTGTTTACATTCTTTGGAATAGAAACGAAAAAGAGATTATAAGTCTTTAATGTCATTAGTTTGATTGCCAGTTGAAACGTGTTCTTGAAGCCAGTCGTGGGGGATTTACAAGGTGAGTATCTACATGATGCACTTGTTAGCCCATGCACCCTGTTGAACTTTTACGCATAGTGTTCACGTGGGGTAAGGTTGTTTGCAAATTTGTTCGGAACTATTTGATACGAGCTCGAACATCGTGTCTGAAACTAAGTTTTTTAGTTATGGCACCATGATTATAGAAGCATCACTAGCCCCATGGACGATGTTACAAGGAACTAAGAAATGCTATGACTGAACTAAAACATACGCGTCATCCAGCCTGTTGAGATCAGTGTATGAAAGTTTTATGTAAGGGGTGTTTTTTTGGCACTTACAGACTGTGATACCATTTTTGGCAGGGCTTGCACATTTATGATCAATATTGTTGAATTATATTGAAGAACAGTTTACTATCATTCGAACGAATTTTGAAAGATCCGAGGGGAGCATTGAAGATATCTTGACTTTTGTGGTCCTCAAAGCCGACCAACCTCTATACTCGTTGTGTTGTGGGTAAATCTTGAACCACGTACTATTTAGACAGTTTAGTTCGATTTTTGCTATAAAAAAAATGTTATATTGCAATGCATTGTTTTATAAATATGTACAAGATGGGTACAAAGATTATCCTATCTTGTCTTTATTTTCAGCAAAAACTACTATTGCACAATTTACAGAGATTTGGCTGTTATTATCTTACTACTGAAAATTCGTATATTTAATAGAGTGTTTAAGGAAAACCTTAATATAAAATTGAAGATCGAAATGAGAGAAGTGGTGTAGTGGTATATTGTGACCTCGGTTTCAAGTAAACTTGTACGTTATTAATACATATTAATAAATTTAAAAAATATAAACAATTTAACAACAATAAATAAATAAATAAACATATAAATAATGAACAATAAATAAAATAAATTTTAAAATTAAATAAAAAAAAAATAAATAAATAATGTAAAAAAAAAATAATAATAAATAACAATAAATAAAGTAGCAGGAAGTGAGAAACGAATTTTGAATATTGGTTGTATAGGGTGTCCCCTAATTCGTCAAGCATAATTTCGGAAATGATTTTTTGGTATATTCTAAGAAAAAAAATCGTCTAAAAGGTTTATCTCCAATGTTGATATCATTTAGTTTGATGTACCCGCACAAATGTTAACAAAGATTACTCTATTAACACTAATGGTAGAAACTTCGTTTACAACCCTGTTTTTAGAAGAAATGTAAGTCTTTGTAAATGCGTTTAAATAAAGTTAAGATCTTATTTGAATCGTCAGATATCCAGTTTCTTAACCTGTTCCATTTTTCTTACCCATGTTAATTTTTGACTTTGAGGTCACTTTTCTAAAGAAAATGTGTAGTAAACTTGACGTTTTACTATTTTTGTCGTATGAAAGTAATAAAAATAAAAAAAATCATTAAAAATTTTGCAGAAAAACCCACAGATTTTACGACACTTGGGAAAACCTGGCCTTGGCTCAGGTGGTAGTGTATTGGCTTCCTAATCGGACGGTTCGGGATTCAATACCAGCCGTGGCCGAAAGTTGTTTTTTCAGGCAACTAAAATCCCGTGTGATGAATGGTTGCCTAAATACATCATCAAGTCAATTTACACTAAAAATTTAGTCTCCCCATTAAATGTTGGATGCCATGGAGCATAATAACCACTTTTTCTCTTTCTTTCTCTTTCTGTCCCATTTTCCGAAAAACTTAACACATTCTTTGGCATCATAAGTGTAGTCATACCCACTTGAGTGTTAAGTTCCTTTTTTTTAAAAAAAAAAAGCATGTAAAGTTAAAAAAAAAAGTTTTTTTTGCTTTAAGCTCCAAAGGCTATGAATAAAAAATGATTTTGTGTGATTTTAGATAATTTTTATTTTATGTGTGTATTAAAACAGTTATAACAGGTGCCCAAAGTGTTTTCGTTAAATTTTGTACGCATCACAGACACACCAGACACCAAAACGGGCCCATCGCGATCCCTGTGGAACCAATTGAATTTGTTTTCAAACAGCTAAAACCTTAAAAATCTTCCTGCTGAAACACCCTGAAAAAACCAAGAAAGTCTTTGGAGTTCGTGCCGTCTATTTCCTCTAGGTTTTTGAAGAAGTATTTCCCTAAAAATTTTCTTCGCCTATGGGATATTGCCTCGCATTCACACTGTATCTGTGCTATGTCCTCAACCGCTTGCAGAACAGCGCAGAATCTGCAAATATCCGTATCTGGCAACTTGAGTCTCTTTGCGTGTTGCCGCAGGAGACAGTTTCCTGAAAGAGGGATTCCTATTACTGTCCAAAGCTTATCCCTGTTTAATTTTATTAACACCTAGATCTTTTGATGTCAAAAAGCGGTGAGAGAGCCTTGGATACCCTGCATCCTGGTACCCAGCACTGTTTTATCCGGTTCTGACTGCATAGTACCTTGAGCACTGTGCGACAGCCGCTGACTGTATCAGAGTTGACGTTGGTTAATTCCATTGCCTTGAGTGCGGCTGGCTATCGATATCCCTTTCGGTTATCGATCTCATCTGCATTAGCTCAACCGCCCTGAGGGCAGCCAGAACCTCTGAATGGAAGAAATGCTTGCATCCCGTAGTCTTAGAGACACTCTTAGTTCTGGGTCTTCTGAGAAAATACAAGAATTTGTTACTTCCTCTGTTTTTAAGCCATCTGTGAAAATTGCAATTTCATTTGAGCTGATTATTGCATTTCTTTTCCCAGTCCTACCTCTCCGGATAAATTACAATATATCGTACGAGATGTCGAAGTCGACCAAGGAAGGAATTTCATGTGGATTGGATTGCCTTGCAGTAGCTCCGCTAGGACCGTGCCATGCCCGAAACTACTGTTCTTGAAGTAACCCAGATTAGTAAGCCGTATCGCACTGTTGCCAGCAAGTTTTTGTATCTGTAAATCAAACGGTGTTAGGTGCAAAATGGTGTCCAATGCTGCCGTAGAGGTGGAATGGAGCGCACCTGTAAAGACTATTGATGCCGTTCTTTGAACCGCCGCTAATTTTCCGTAAATCGTTTTCTTTTTTGTTGCTTTCCACCATACTAGCGCGCCTTATGTAGATATGTGTCTTACCACCACCGTATACAGCCAGTACATCATAGGAGGTTATAAGCCCTAAATTTGTCCTACTCTTTTGCAGATAAAAATAGCATTATATACCATTTTGGTTCTTTCCGCTACATTTAGGTTTCAATTCAGTTTTTGTTCAGAATCACACTCAGATACTTCGCGCTGTCCGAAAGGGACAGTTCCACTGCGTTGGGTTTTGTTAGTTTGAATTACGGTATCTTGTACTTTCTGGTAAAAAAGAACCAGTTAGCCAAATGCTTTTTACCCAAGTGCTGATCGGCTTTAGGGCAACCTCCATAATGTCGCATAAAATATTTAAGTATTTTCCCTGCACCAAGTCATCTGCGTATACACATTGTACTAAGCTTTTTGAGAATGCTATTGATACCCAGCACCCACAGGAGTGTAGATATGACTCTCCCCTGAGGGGTTCCCATGATAACGGACATTCTAATCGAGCTTTACCCAATGGAACAGTTCATTTTCCTGCTTGCAAGCTTGTTGCAAACCTAGTTTGCGATGCTCTGTTCAAATGTTAGCGTCTATTAGAGCGCTTTTAATGGCGATGCACTCCACGTTATTGCAGGCTCCTTCAATATCGAGGAAGGCGGCCATTGCACACTCACCGAAGTCTGGGTTCTTCCATATTTTCCCCCACATGCACGAGGTTTCTAGAGATTTTCCTTTCTTATATGCATGCTGTGACTCAATCAAAAAGCCATTACTGCATCTATTCCTAATGTGAATCTCCAATAGTCGCTCTAGAGTTTTAAGCATAAATGATGACAGACTTATTGGTCTGCCAACTGCTGCCTCACTTTTGATGACGGGCTCGTCCACAAGTATGAAGAATTTCAGCCCATGAAAGAATACTGGACGCTATTACAGGTGATCCATCAATCAGCATCAGACGCTTAGCTTTGCAATTCAATGTTTCCAGACATAAAATTTCTAGTGTTCTGCATGGAGAAAATCTTTATCCATACCACCTTACACCTGTACAAAAACTACTTCCCGATGATTTGGAAAATGGACTTGAGTTGTGGAGCGGTTGTTGGAGCAGAGCTTGGATGACAATGAGTTTATTAGTAGAATTGTTTGAACGGACGAATCTCAATTTACAAGAGATGGGATCACTAATTTTGATAATCTTCATACATGTGCTGGGGACAATCCACATACAAGGAGACATAAATCATTTGAATACAAATTCAGCGTCAATATGTGGGCAGGTGTACTTGGAAACAAGTTAATCGGCCCCTTCAAGCTACCACCTAGGCTGAATTCTACAAACTATCTGGAGTTTATGCGAAATGATTTACCAGAACTATTGGAGAACCATTCCACTGATTCAACTAGCTTCATCGGTACGGTGCTCCAGCCCACTATGGTCGTGAGGTTATTGGCTAGACAAAGAGCACTGTAACCGTTGGATAGGAAGAAATGGACCAGTCCACTGGCCTGCAAGATCATCTGACCGTACAGTATTGAATTTTTTGTATGGGGAAGAATGAAAGAACTTGTTTATTCAACTAAAATAGCAACTTTAATTGAATTGGAAGATCGTGTTCTCGAAGCGTCATCAAAAGTGAGGCAGAAGTTAGTGTCAATAAACATCGGCATTCAAATCCAAAAACGGGCTCTAGCATGCATACAAAACCAAGGAGGCCAATTTGAGCACATGTTATAACTGCTCTAGTACACACATAAATAAAATCATTTTTTATTCATAGCCCATGGAGTTTAAAGCGAAAAACTCTTCTTTTTTTTAAATTTTACCAGCCGCAAGTATCATAAAATCTACGGGTTTTTCTGCAAACTTTTTGTTGTTTTTTTTTTTGTAATATTGTTACTTTCATAAGAAAAAAATTGTAAAACGTTATTTTAATTAGGCATTTTCTGGAGAAAGGTGACCACAAATACAAAAATTAGCATGGGCAATGGAAATGGAACAGGCTTTGAAATTGGATATCTAAATACTCAAAAAAGATATCAACTTTATTTAAACGCCCCTATAAAGGCTGGCATTTTCTCTAAAAATAAAGTCCTACACAAAATTTCTACCATTAGTACTAACAGAGCTATTTTCGTTAACATGGGTCAGGGTACACCAGAGTAAGCTACGAGGGCGGGTCAATAATTCTGTGCATTTTTGAATTTCTGACCTCTTTACTGAAACAGCAACACTGCTCCTGTCAACAGGCATTTGTCAGTTGACTCCTGTCAAAATTTAAACTTGCTGCGTCAGTTAGTTTGTGTTTGACAGCTATTTTTATCAGACTACTCACTAATTTGAGGAGAAAATGGAAAAAAGTGAATTTCGTGTGCTTATTAAGCATTATTTCTTGCGAAAAAAAACCATTACCGAGACCAAGGCTAAGCTTGATAAATACTATGGGGACTCGGCACCATCGATTTCAATGGTAAAAAAGTGGTTTACTGAATTTCGTTGTGGCCGTACAAGCACTGAAGATGCCGAACGTCCTGGACGCCCAGTTGAGGTCTCTACACCCGAAACAATCGAAAAAATTCACGATATGGTGTTGGCCGACCGAAGATTGAAAGTGCGAGAGATTGTGGAAGCCGTAGGGATCTCGCATGGCTCAGTGGTTTCAATTTTGAATGATCACTTGGGCATGAGAAAGCTTTCCGCAAGATGGGTGCCGCGTTTGCTCACAGTCGACCACAAACGCAATCGTGTAACAACTTCACAGGAAGGTTTGGCGTTGTTTAATCGCAATATGGAGGAGTTTTTGCGCCGTTTTGTAACCGTGGACGAAATATGGATCCATCACAACAAACAACAGTCAAAACAGTGGGTTTCTAAGGGTGAATCGGCGCCAAAGAAGGCCAAGGTGGGTTTGTCAGCCAATAAAGTTATGGCGACTGTTTTTTGGGATGCACGCGGGATAATCCACATTGACTACCTTCAAAAGGGAAGAACAATCAATGGGGAATATTATGCCAACTTATTGGACCGATTCAATGACGATTTGAAAAAAAAAACGACCTCATTTGGCCAAGAAAAAAGTTCTTTTCCACCAAGACAATGCAAGGGTGCACACATGGCAAAAATCCATGAATTGGGCTATGAATTGCTCCCTCATCCACCCTATTCTCCAGATTTGGCTCCGAGCGACTACTTCTTGTTCCCAAACCTGAAGAAATGGCTTGGTGGAAAAAGATTTGACTCCAATGATGAAGTCATCTCGTCATTTTGAGGACCTCGACAAATCATTTTTTTGGAAGGGATAAAAAAATTGGAGAAGCGTTGGACAAAGTGTATAGAGCTCAAGGGAGACTACGTTGAAAAATAAAATTATTTTTTTATCAAAAAATCAGTTTTAATCCAAAAGTCACGGACTTATTGACCCGCCCTCGTATTTCTTAAATTCTCGATAAATGATGTCAACATTGGAGATAGACCCTTACTGTGGAAAGATTTTTTTTCTTAGAATATACTCAAAAATCTTTTCCCGAAAATATCCTTGGGGATTTAGAGGACACCCGGTATATCAGTTTGGTAAAGTAAACCTAAAATCAGGTAGTTATCAGACAATCTACAAGACCTGTAGCGCTGAAATAATTTGTTCAATCTTAAGGATACCATTTAAATTTGATAACATGAAAATTTTCAGTTGAAAAATGACAACGTAAGTTTTAAATCATTTTCAAAAGCTTATTTTGTGTAACTTGTAACCTATGAAGGTGTAACCTACAGACTGGCGATCCATAAAATACGAGGGTTGCTGAAAAGTTTCCGACCGAACAATGATACAAGACATTTTTTCTCAAATTTTTTTTTTATTTTTCTACACAGTCTCCTTGTAACTCTACACACTTCTCCCAGCGATGCCCCCATATCTCTAACCCGTCCAAATATTACTTGGCGTTTTTCTTTGCAAAATAATTGTTCACGAAGGTGATTGTCTCCTCATTTGACGAAAATCTCTGTCCTCCGAGCGCAGTTTTTAGATGAGGGAACAAAAAGAAGTCACTTGGGGTTAGATCTGGTGAATAAAACGGATGGTCAAGCAGTTCAAACAGTAATTCATGGATTTTCGCCAAGGCAACCGCTGATGTGTGAAACGGCGCGTTGTCTTGGTGAAACAGGATTTACTTTTTCTTCAAATGTGGCCGTTTTTCCGCAATTTCTGCCTTCAGCTTGGCAAGTAATGATGCGTAGTATGCTCCTGTAATGGTTATTTTCTTTTTGAAGATAATCGATTAAGATAACTATCCTAAAAAACAGTCGCCATCACTTTCCCAGCCGAAAAAAAGGGTTTAGCTTTTTTTGGAGCCGGCTCGCCCTTTACAGTCCACTGTTTTGACTGAATTTTTGTTTCGGGCGTATAATGGTGTATCCAAGCTTCATCTGCAGTAATTAATCGGCGCCAAAGCTCGGATTTATTGTGCCTAAACTGCGTCAACAGAGCGTTGGAAATGTCCATTCGCACACGTTTTGGTCTAACGTAACCATGCCTAAATCTTGATTTAATATGTAACAAACACGTTCTTTGGACATTTTCATAACATCTACTATCTCTCTCACTTTAATTCGGCGGTCGTCTAACACCATTTGATGAACTTTAGCAATGTTGTCGTCAGTGGTTGCAGTATTTGGACGTCCCGAACGTTCATCATCTCCCAAGCTCTTACGGTCACGTTTAAATTCAGCTGCCCAAAATTTCACTGTGGTAAATGATGGTGCAGAGTCCCCATACACAAAGTCCAACTCATTTTTGATTTGCGTAGGCGTATTGCCTTTCAAAAACAAGAATTTAATAAAAGCTCGATACTCAATTTTTTTCCATTTTCACAAAAAAACACTCACATCGACTCACTCAAACGACTGTCAACTAAAAACCGCGCGTCCAAAATGAGTGAAACTTTGGTAAGTAACTGTCAAAAGATGCACTGTCAAAAGCATTCACTAGCTTTTATTGACGAGTGCCGCTAACTTTACGTTGCGGTCGGAAACTTTTCAGACAACCCTCGTGTTTCTGCTTTTTGAAACGCATGTACTTGAAAATGAAGAGGAAATCTTTAAAAAAATGTTTCTGAATTTTGAACTAAAATGGATACCTGCAATTAAATCGGCAAATCTGGAAGTGGAGGAGATCCTAAGGATTTTAATGGCGTGAAAGTAAACCTTAGAAACGCGGAAGAATATGTATGTATGTATGTTAAAATTAACAACAGCGCCCTCACCATAATACCTGTTTACTTTGGCGTTGCAGTCATTGGCAACGTGATTACGACAAGCTTAATGAAACGCTACACAATAAAGGCATAATAAATCTTATGCTCATAGGAGATTTCAATGGACGGATAGGTGTGTTACAGAACAACTTTGTAAGCGGATATAATGCTCTAATCATCCGTGTGAGTCATAGATCAAAGGCCAGAGTTTGTGACAATAAGGATACGAAATTACATGCGTATTACTTCAACAAAAAAGGCACTCTTAAAATCGTGATAGACCGCAACAACAAGAAAAACGCATCTACTCTGTCAGGGCGACAAACTTACTAAAAAAAGTGCTGAATGACAATGCTAATGTTACACGGGCTAGAAGATAAACAGGCTGAATGATAACCATAACCATACGCGGGCTGTAAGCTTTTTTATTCGTTTCTTTGACATGAAGACAAAACGTGTCGAGGTGTACCCCAAGATACTTGCATTCGATTCCCAATCTATTTGTAAGTTGTTGAGTACAAGTCTTGGTAAGAAGATGCCTTTCCTTTTCCTTGTAAAAAAGATACATCTTAGAAGCTCTATTTTAATCTTCCAAACGCTGTAGTATGCTTAGATTGCAATTACTTAGTCTTGAAAAATCATGAATGTAAATATTGCAAAGGGTTGGACCGAGCACTGAGCCCTGCGGTATACCTGCCTCGATTAGGAAGACAAGTAGATAGATAGATAGATATTTTATTATTTAAAATTTTCAATTCATTTATACAAAGTTTAATACAATTATTTTAAGACATGACTGAGAGCCGTCTGCCCAAGGGAAGGCAGTTGATATCAAGTTGATAGCAAGTTGTTTACTAACACTATGAAAGTACTACTATATTTGATAAAAATGACCGAAATATTTTAATCAAATACATTTGGCAATTTAGAGATAGTAGTTTGTGCACCAAACTTTCATACTGTAGTTTTTCTTTTCCAATTAGAAAATTATTTTTTATGTGATTAGCTAAACAAAATTGTTATCAGTTTGACGGGTTGTTAATTTCATATTAATTATTATTTTTTCAAAACACTTGCTTCACGAACTGAGTAAGGTTACAGACCTTTGCCGTTCTCCATTCATTAGGAAAATATCCCTGTTTAAGGCAGCAATTAAAGAGCTTATATGAAAAAGCTCACCGCATTTTGGAAGGGTTTTAATAAATAAATTTCTTTTTCCATCGAAACCTGATGACTTGGATTACAAAGGAAACGTCATCTAGAGCATTCAATTTCTCGGCACTAGACCGCGATATTGTGTTGTCATCCTTTAAAGCGGGGATAATGCAGTTTTGCTTTTTAATTACCTTTACTACATATATTCTAGACATTGTAGTTTTCTATTCCAACGCTTATTTATAAAACTCGAAATGAGGGACTTTATTTTTATCTAGACCTAACTAAATTCCTTGTCGTAATTAGTTCTACCATATGACGTGGGAGAATATTAGTGCTCTTACAACAATTTAGTAATTGACTGGCCAATATAATCGAGTACCGAACTTATAAAATAATCTACAGCTTCGTCGATTTGGTTACGGTCAATGGTTTCCATAGGTAGAATTTTTTAATAATTCCTCAGTTTCAGACTCATTTCACTGCTGGATCAGCTCGAATTAGCGTTTTCGTGATCGAAAACAAGATTACTCGTCTGTTTAGATGACAAAGCAGTGCTAAATTTAACCGGCCAATGATCAGAACTTTGATCATTTATAATGACTGGTTGGCTAAAAGGTTCGTGCATATTAATGAGAAGCAAGTCTAGAGTTAAGTGCTTTATCCGTGTTTTTGAGAGGAGAATGAGGAGGGCACAAAATATGAAACAAATATCTAGAATGAAGGTTAGGGAGGATATTTCCTCTCGAATTCACTCTTAAGCAACCTTAGTCCCTATGTCGAGAAGTAAGATCGCCTCCAATTAGAAAAAATATCATTGAAACTAACTAGTTTTCGTAAATCGCATCTTAAGTCATAATGCTTATGTGCTGAAACACCACCACCAGGAAAATAATTTAATTGAACGGCCATTAGCAAAAAATATTTGAATACCTATGTTCTCAATTAATTTTGTTTTGGCAATTGGAAGCACATCGTGTTCTACTAGATAGAGTGAAAAGTGACATCCTTGACCGCCAGAATGCGCTGCTACTGCAAAAAAGGTTATGGTGCCTTGAAGTCCGTTCATATTTAGGCAGACATGACAAATTTCAGTGCGATGCTGTCTTTAGCTTTTTTTTGACAGCTGATTGTTGTTGACGTGTTTGGCATCATGTTGAGTATGGACAAAAACGATTTTCGTTCTCTCATAAAACATCATTTTTCGAGAGGCAAAACGGCGAAGGAAACAAAAGAAAAGTTGGATAAATATTATGGAGCTAATGCTCCGCCAGATTACACCGTCAAATATTGGTTTCGAAAGTTTCGTCGTGGCCGCAACTCCACTACCGATCAAGTCCGCAGCGGCAGGCCCTCCGATGCGGTTACAGAGGACAATGTGAAAAAAAATACATGAAATGGTGCGCGAGCTAGCAGATACCACAAAGATTAGCACTGAGCGCACACGCCATATTTTGGGCAATATTCTGCATATGAAAAAGTTATCCTCCCGCTGGGTGCCGCGCATGCTCACTCCTGACCAAAAACACCAACGCGAGAGCACTTCGAAAGAGTGTTTGAACTTGCTGATGCGGAATCGAGCGGACTTTTGGCGTCGATTGGTAACTGGATTTGGATCGCTCGGACTATTATCTCTTCCCAAACCTCAAAAGATGGCTCATCAATAAAAAATTCAGGTCACGCGAGGAAATCATCGACGCCACGGAGGAGTATTTTGCAGACCTTCCGGAAAATTACTTTTCGGACGGGATCAAGAAGTTGGAAAATCGCTGGAATAAGTGTATCAAACTAAAAGGATTAAATAAAATAAAAAAAAAACATTTAAAAAAAAAAAACTTCATTCCCAAGGAGGTTACTTTTCCTAATAATGAGGAAACTAAATTATTAGTGTAGATTGGCTTAGAGTGAATTATGAGGGTGACAGGAGTCACAGGTGTTGTTTTTCCGCAAGTGGTTTGTGATTACGTTGGACTCTTGAACCTGCATGCTGTCGTGCAACATTGTGTGGTGGTTTTGGTGACATCTTAAGCAGGTAAAATCCGATGGACAGTGCTATTGTGTATGGTTAGGTTTGAGATAATTTCCGCACACCTTCGCTTTCATCACGAATGTCAGTCTCTGTGCTGGCACATGCTTATCAAAACAACTTGGACATCGATTGTGGTTTGGATGGTTTTTTGTTGACTTCCTTAGATTTTGCGAGAGCATGCAGCCATTGCATCCAGTCCTTGAAGGCGTTTTTCCAAAAACTTTTCCAGCTCTGCATACGTAGGAATGGAATTCGGGCTATTGAGTGACGTTTCCCAGTCTTTAATTATGACAGGATCCAGTTTTTCTGTCACATGCAAAATTAACCAATCGGTGGGTTGGCCGCCGTAGTTGCTTCAGAGCCCGAACTGCTTTAGTGATTCCATCAAGAATCTGACGTAAGCCCCAATATGATTTGATAGTCACGATTGGCAGCTTTACGATGTCACGAAGGTACTGTTTAATAAGCCTACGCTTGTTGTTATATCGACTTTGTAAAATATCCCAAGCAGTCTGAAAATTGCCATCTCTAATCGGAATATTTTTTAACACACTAGCAGCACTACCACGAAGGCTACAATTGAGATAATGTAATCATTGCACATTGGAGAGCAATGTATCATTGAGTACACAGCTGGTAAACATGTCTTTGAAGTTCAGCCACTCGTTAAACGATCCATCGAAGCTGGGCAGCTGAAGTTTTGGCAAAGTTGATTTGACGTTGCTGCCTCCGCTTATGACGGGACGGGTCGGTGTTGAATGAGACATACCTATGGTATTATGCGCAGTCGTGGACAGCTCGTCTATGAGATCATTGAGTTCTCCTAAGGCTTCGCAATACGCAGATTCAAATTTGGCAAAACGCTCGTCCGATAGACAGCTCTGAAGATCCTTTTCATTATCTTCTGTTACCTCTGTTGATGAGATGCAATCATGGGCATCATTGAATTTGCTCTAGTAGTCGTCCAGGAGTTTTCTTCCTCTTCAAAAAATTGATTCTTATTCCACTGCGACGGGTGCAATTCCTCACCAGACATAGGAACTAAAGAATTTTTCTGATATCAGTCAGCGCAAGACGTTCTTCAGTATTACCAAGATCTCGTTCAGCAAAAGGAGCCCTGGAGTTCCTCTGCACACCTCCCTTCTTCTGCCTGCGATCCCCTAAGCCGAACTGATTTTACGCGATTCTTGCATCATAGCGTTACCAGTTACTTAGAGCAGTCTCCAGCTAAGGTCTGTGGAATCGGTCCCGTACCGGCGCTATTGAACACACTTTCGATATTGAAGAAGGCCATGAGTGTGAATTCCTGTGGATGGGGGAATATTTCTGTCAGTCATACTACCAAGTGGAGTTCCATATCTGCCGATCTGCTCTTATGTAGGGGTCTTTGATTAAAACAGATAATTGTCACCTGCCACATTTCTTACATACACATCAATCATCCGTTCGGGTTTCGTAAGCAGAAACTACGACAGACTTTTAGGTTAGTAGCCTTCTCAAGATGGTATGTCCAACTTGGTAGGGCTAAACGTTTGGCGGTAAAAACTGGAAAGCGCTGTTGGTTTCCTAGTAATTCAAAAAAACCTCACAATATGACAAGAAACTTTTCAACGAAGAGGATTGTATGGATCTACAGGGCAGTAATAAGACTCGTCAATAGTGTCTGCTGTATAGAATCTTCGAAGACACCGTCGCATATAATGACTGTTTAAGTGCATCTTTGCCTTGATGTAGACGTCAGACGAGTGAATCAACAACAGATTTCAAAAGTTCAAAAAGAGAGCAGACTATGGCAAAGCTAACAAATTGAACTACTTCAGACAGGTCGTGTCGATATTTCCTACCAAATGACGCATGACTCTCCTGTAATCCTTCAACTTAACGACACACTTTTCAAACAATAACAGCTTCATCTGTTTTAATTTCTTCCAAACAATAAACATCAAGTTTTAAACCTCGAAAATTCCAGAACGATCAACAGTCTTAAGTAAGAAAACCACTTTTCTTCCACGTTGTTTTTGAATGATTCATTATGTTGATTCAGTTGGTATTTATATCCCACCGTACTCCCAAAGTTTAATTAACTCAAAAAGACGTCACCAAACCACCTTGGAAAAGTAAATATTTTTTCAAGGCAAAACACATATTCACTGCCGACTGCGGTGTATCCGTATCCGTATCTGTGTCCGTACTCCTGTGCTCGAATTTTAATACAAAACAACCCACACATTCAATCTGCCCCGAATCCTTTATAATCGTATTGAAAATTTCCGAACGATACAAAGCAAACTGACACAATACAAAATCGTTTTTGTTTTTTTTCAATCAAATCAATTCAACCCTCTGCCCAGACCAGCCATCCATCCCCTTTGACGATGAAACTCAAACAAAAGAACATTTCGTCGAAACGATGTGGACTTCTGTTTCAGGGAATTTAACATATTTGTTGCTTCCTTAGCGACAGGCACAGGAATTGGAAAGAACCTCATCGTCAACGTGATCGTAGCTATGGTAACCCTTCCATGTTGCCTAACTTGGATGTCGCGAATATTCGTACACGTACTAGTAAACATTGTGAAACGCGCTAAACAATAATAAAACAAACGCATCTCAACCAATTCCAGAATTAATCCTCGCTCCAAATGTCTCGGTGGTCGTCATGATCTTCCTTTAATTAAAGTTTTCCCTTTGCCATGTCTATTTCCAAGTTAGAGGTATCCCGCAGTACCTATAGTTGCATGTGGATAGATACACCAATAGCGCGTGTGGTTTGAATGGCGTACTAGTATTTCAAAGTTGTTGGAACTAGAGGATTTAATAGGTGGATAACAGGCAACACACAAGAATGAAGTCGCTCCTTCAGATGGAAATCGAATACTCGTATGTCTTTGGGGTTCCATTCCCAGCATCTCTGGACCATGGTGGGTTTGACATAAATAAGCCAAAGGTCTTATCTAGCACAGCGCAGCGTCAATGCAAAGTGGGAATTTCAAAGTGTAAATGAAGTCGACGTCAAAGTTTTCCATGGAGATTTTGGAACCAAATGTATCCGCCAAACGACTACTGAGAGTATGCCGAAGTATGAGAAACCACAACCAGTGTTACCACTTTTAACAAATAAAAGAAAAAAACCTTTTTCATTTCGATGGTAAAAGATAGTTCTCCTATATACTTCATTCATGTGTGCTAAAACTCTTTCCAAAGACAGTAAATGATACAAGAAAGTACTAAGAATATTAAAAAAAAGGTCCTAAATCTACACATTTTGATGATGTCGTCATGAGAAATGGAGAAAACTGAATCAGAATACCATTCGTGTTCTTAAATGGTAACTCCAAGCCAGACAACTTGTTACCACAAGTGAATGCTGCACAATATGATAAACGGATTGGAGTGCTCGATTACTCGTAGGAACAAAAAAGGTCTTGTCAGTGACTGGCTACCTTAATGACGAAAATGATACTCTTATTGTAATCCTTTCAATCAATCATTTTTTCCATCCCGCCAAAACCAGAGTAACAGAGCGGGGGGGGGGTAAAGGTATTATTTCTCACGTCCCGTCTTATTTTACAAAATGTCAATCATTTCATATCATCCCGGACGGGCAGGAGACAGAACGACGGAGAGAGATAAAAGGAGCTTTATGCGGTGCTGGTCCTAGTTGCCTAGCAGTATTTCCTAATTATACAAGGAATTCCATTGGTGCAATGGCAATGCAATGTCATGGGGTAAAGTGTAGATGAGGTAGCTTAATACTCTCAGTATGAGGTTGTACTGAGGTGAAGTACGTACTGGCTATGTACTTTCAAGTGGTCCATTTGCATAACACAACTGGCTTTTGCGTCTACTGTAATTAGCTTTGGAGTGGTTTCCTAGAAGCTAAATGATGAGACTCGCTTTGTAACGAGAATATTGACCACGAATTAATCAGGACACGGACAATAGTGGGTGGCCACACTTGGAGATGCAATAAATTTGTGTGGCATCTTTGCCTTCGATATGGTTTAGTAATGGCTTTGTAAATTCATTGATTGAATCGCCACTTAAAATAATAAAGTGGACAAGAATGTAAATAACTTTAAAATTAATCAATTTACGAGTACACGCGAGGGGTTCGTCTTCCAATTGGTGGTGGTATAGGTTGATTTATACGAGTCAAAGTTGTCAAAGGAAAAATGCAGAAGTTCTTTGCAGAGAAGGTTAGCTCATGGTATGTTGTATATGGAGACCGCAACTCATTTACATTTTAGATTAATTCAAAGGTTGATTAGGATTTTTGTCTGTTTTGTTTTTTGTTTGTGCCACTGAAATGGATACAATTCAGTTTTGTCATTTTACGTGTTATGCTGGTTGAACCACTTTAGATTGCACAGTCAACATCAATCAACCGCAAGCCCTAGGAGCCTAATTGCTTGAACGTAATTTACTCATTGTGAAGTTCAAAGAATTATGTGGTCTTTCATCCTTCACAATCCTCCGTCAACGGGCCGTAATGATGACTAAAATTTACCAAACCTGTACCAAAAATTGTCAAACACGTTTTAACCATCTTGTCGTTGGTTTGCTCAACTGAGTCAACGATCACGGCGAGTCCTTGAAAGAAGAATAATCGAAGTATGGGGCGGATTTGTTTGGAGACATATCCATTCAACATTCAGTGAAATTGCGTACAACTGTTCTCCACACTTTATGACTGAAAGTCGCTCCACCAATACAAAAATGAAAGCTTACAAATATAAAGGTTGTGTTTTGTAATTGCTACTAGAGGGTCATCGAACAAGAGGTGTCATTTTAAATTTCGGGACATTGTTGAACTGCCAATATTCAATTACCACTGCGATGACTTTTGGTAAGTAAAAATCAGGAGGCTGTTAAATATGGATCAATACAAACCCGCACAATGTGTTGAAATGGCGAAAATTCACAAGAAATACGGTGAAAATATCGCGGAAACATTACGTAAAGTTCGTACTGCTTTTGCTCATCATCAAGAGCCCCTCGCACATCCATAGTAAATTTAATCGGTAAATTTGAACGCCCTGGACACGATAGTGATGTGAAGACTTCAACTCATGTTCGTCCGGCAAGGTCAGGAGATAATATGGCCGCCGTACCTGAGAGTGTGACAGAAGACCCAGATGTAACCATTTCGAAAAGAATACAGGATTTGGGCATATCCGAAACCACTTTGCGCCGCATTTTATATAAAGATCTTTGGATAAATGCTTATATGGTCCAGTTGACAGAATAGTTGAAGCCAATAGACCGCCTGCTGGTTGGGTGCTGGAAATGAATGAACCAGACCTTGATTTTGTACACAAAATTATGCAGAGTAATGAGGCTCATTTCTATTTGTCTGAGTACGTATGCAAATAAAACTGTTTCATCTGGGTTTCTGAAAACCTAAGCGGAATTGTGGAACAACCTCTCCATCCACAACAAGTGACAGTTTCGTGCGGTTTTTGGGGTGGGCGTTTCATTGGGCCATATTTTTTTCGAAAATGATGCTGGTGCGACCGTTTCAGTGAATGGATTGCGTTACCGAACGACGTTGGATGATTTTTTTTTTGCCTACACTTGATGCTATGAGCCTGGACGATGTTTATTTTCAGCAGGACGGTGCTACATGCCACATAGCTGGTGAAACAATTGGTCTATTGCGTGATAAATTTTCGGGACATGTGTTTTCCTACAATGGAGGCCTGAATTGGCCGCCGAGATCGTGGGATTTAAAACCAGTAGACCTTTTACCTTTGGGGCTATGTTAAAAATGAAGTAAACGCCAATGCTCAACCAACGATTCATAAAAGAAAATATAAGAGCTGTCATTATATGATGAACAATTCAATCAAACTAATTTTGTCAGCATAGTTGAGAGTTGAGGCGGAAATTTAACAGAAATTATATAGGGTGACCAGATAAGAACGATAGGAAAAAAATTAAAGAAAACGGCAACGGTGTGAGACATAAAATTGATTCTGGCTTTATTTTAAAGCTACCTTCATGCCATTATGTGTGGAATAGCACATCACTCAAATGGCCACCTCGGCTTCGCTGGCAGTGCTTCAAGCGGTCGGCCCAATTTTTGATGGCTCTGTCCAATATGTATGGCGTTATTCTGGCAATAGCGTGTCGAGTGTTGGCCTCGAGGTCGTCCAAAGTGGTTGGCTTGTTAGTATAGACTAAAGACTTGACGTAGCCCCAGAGAAAATAATCGAGAGGTGTCGAATCGCATGATAGATATTGAGGAACGCTCGCCGTGATATGACCCACTTGCCAAATTTCTCCCTCACAACTTCGAGCGTTGCGCGTAGTGAGCATGTAGCTTCATCTTGTTGGAACAACAGCTCACATATATCGATGTTGTTGAGCTCTGATTACAGAAAGTAGCGGTGTCTCCGCCCTCATTTCGAAAGAAATAAAGTCCAAAGTCCGATGATGCCGTCATGCCATAAACCTCACTAAATCTTTGTATATGCATTGGTGCTTAGCTGAACACTTGTAAATTACGAGTATGTTCGCTCCAATAATGGCAATTTTGCTTGTTGACATAGCCGCTGAGCCAAGTATGGACCTCATCCGAGAAGATGATTTTTCGTCTAAAATCCGGATCTCCGGCCAACATTTCCAGCGCACAACTAGCGAACTCACGGCGTTGTTTATGGTCGCTCGGCTGCAATTCCTGCGTCACCACAATATTATACGGATGCAGGCCCAAATCCAACCGCAAGGGAAGCTGGGTTGACCTCTGGTGATGCCCAATTCAGCTGATCGGCACCGAATCGATATTTCTGGGTCTTCTTCGCTACGACGGCTATGTTTTTTTCTTTTCGCACCAATCTCTGTGTGGTTGGTGGCTTAGGATCCAAAGAGTGTACTCACGCTTAAACTGAAGCCATGATGACGACGGACCTCACGTCGAAATTCGCGTTGCTATTTTCAACGCACGTTCGGCAAGCGTACAACGATGCATGATGAAATGGCAAAGGTTACTGAATATTTCGACAGCTGGATGGTCACCCGTTATTTCATAACTAGCATCAGAGTTTGTACCTTAGATTAGAAAACAAAAATGTTTTCAGTTTTTATAAAAATGTTAAATTTTTCTATTTATTTAAAATGACACCTCTTGTTGAATGGCCTATAGTTCCCGGATTATTGACGAACTGAGGGATTCGAAAGCATGTCGGTGCTGTATTTGCTTTTAAAATAATTCTCCTGTTGCTTAATGTTTAACGACTTACATAAGATGATGGTGACGCATTATTTCAATATCAGCTTGGCAGTTGCTTCTGATGTCTTGCATGGATTATCTGAAGGGCCAACTTATTGTGAAATGGTCCCTATGACAAAGGAATTCATAGCCTGCGCTCAGTCCTTGGTTCTGCGTTGAATATAGAAAGAAAAGGGAATTTTTGGCCGAATCTTAAGCTTTAACATGACGCCGAATAAATCGCTGCAAAGAAAGAGTTGTTTTCGATCGAATTTTCGAGGCTGCTATCTTCCCTTTCGTGATATTACAAAGGGAAGACACATATTCTGGTATTAAAACTGCGTTCTCCGATCTTCGGTAGGTTCGGCTCGGGGTTTATGTCGAAGCATACTTTTTGTCAGAAGTCACGTGACAAGAGTTGAGAAGACTACATGGTTATCCCATTTGCATAAGTCTTACATCGAGTTGGCATCTATTAGTTTCCCCGACCTGATTGCAAGACAGTGATTTAAGTGGGCGAGAAAAGTTCTGCAACTTCTAAACACCTTGTCCCAGTAAAGCACTGTACACTGACTACTTTTCAGTAAGTGAATTCACTCACTTGACAAGGTACATATTGGCCAAATTCCACGAGCTATAAAGTAACTTCTACCTGGCCTGGAAAGTGGGCTATATTCACCTGAGATGGATATCAACACTCCAGCAATAGGCGAAGACATCTCTTTAGGTGCCGCGCAAAACTGGAAGGGAAACCCAAAAATCGTTAAGTGCGCAACTGAAGCCAGTTGGCTAAATGTCGCTCTTACTATAGAGGTTTATTGTATTCTCCCTAACAGTGGCATTTTGATTTCTATTTCAACCAGTTGCGACCTTTAAGTAAGTATTTTCACTTTTATGGACATGATCCACCAATTGCGGGGGGGCTGCGACCTAAAAGGTATTTTCTACCACAAAATCAGTATTACGATGCCAAGAGAGGCTCAAATCTTTTGATGGAATGGGCAATCTCCCCAGGGATTAAAGTATCTCTGAGGAAGTGTCGTCTCCTTAAGGCAATTAGAGCCATGCATTACCATAAAATGTGTTCCGCAGAGACGACATTCAGTTTCCTGAATGAGACTTATTGTGCAGGTGATATCGAACGTGGCAGTGTCAGGTAAGAAATCCAACCAGTCTTCCCATATCATCCCTTTTGAGTTGTAGGGATACTTTACAATATATTTGCTCCTTTAGCCTGGCGAAGCCCAGGGATATTTTCCCAATGGGATGTACGTATTTTGTGCTCCCAGCTCTTTATTGCTGAATTAGAACAGCTTAGGGCCAAACAGTTTCTAGCAAGTTCGTCGACTATTTCATTTCCGGCCATACCTTTATGACCAGGCTCCCACGAAAGTTTTACTTTGTTCTTATGGGAGAGATCTTGTAGTGTATTGAAGCAGTGCAGGACGGATTTGTATTCAATGAGGTTAGAGCCTAATGCTTTAAAGGCTGCTTGAATGTCCGTGAGTATATGGATAGAAGGGACTTTCATTCCCGTATCGAGGATGAGATTGGTGCACACGTGAATGGCATATATTTCCGCTTGAAATACGCTGGGACTTTTTCCGATTTGTTGCAATATTCTGGTGATTAGTCAAAATATACCAGCACCCACCCTGGTGTCCACCTTTGCTCCATCAGTATACCATTTGATGCCTTTAGGGTTTGAGGTTGCTTTTTTGTAGTTCCATGCCTCTCGGTTTGAGATCACTATGTTAAACCTTCTGCCGAAGCAGAGAGTTTTAGGTTGACGGTCGTTTAGCGCACAGATCATGACAAGTTTGGGCACTTAGGAGAGAATATTCATTTGATCCATGTGATCTGAGTGGTTAATCTCTCCCGTTTCTAGTAGCCTGATCGACTATCTTTCTTATAAAGACTTCTACAGCTGCATCAGCGATGCCAAGGTATACAAACCTTTGTATCCGCTACAGGCTTTGTATGACAGTTTTCTCTTTTGTTTTGTTCCACCATGCTACTGGTGAGTAGGTGCTGATGGGTCGTATCATCATTGTACGGCTACGAGGGTTGTCTGAAAAGTTTCCGACCGAACAATACAAGACTTATTTTTATTTTTCCACATAGTCTCCTTGTAACTCTACACACTTCTCCCAGCGATGCTCCCATCTCTCTAACCCATCCAAATAGTACTTGGCGTTTTTCTCTGCAAAATAATTGTTCACGAAAGTGATTGCCTCCTTATTTGACGAAAATCTCTGTTCTCCGAGCGCAGTTTTTAGATGAGGGAACAAAAAGAAGTCGGTTGGGGCTAGATCTGGTGAATAAGGTGGATGGTCAAGCAGTTCAAATTGTAACTCATGGATTTTCGCCATGGCAACCGCTGAGGTGTGAAACGGCGCGTTGTCTTGGTGAAACAGGATTTACTTTTTCTGCAAATGTGGCTGTTTTTCCGTAATTTCTGCCTTCAGCTTGGCAAATAATGATGCGTAGTATGCTCCTGTAATGGTTTTTCCTTTTTGAAGATAATCGACTAAGATAACTCCTTTACTATCCCAAAAAACAGTCGCCATCACTTTCCCAGCCGAAAAAACAGTTTTTGCTTTTTTGGAGCCGGCTCGCCCTTTGCAGTCCACTCTTTTCACTGAATTTTTGTTTCGGGCGTATAATGGTGTAACCAAGTTTCATCTACAGTAATTAATCGGCACCAAAATTCGGATTTATTGCGCCTAAAATGCCATAACAGAGCGCTGGAAATGTTCATTCGAACACGTTTTTGGTCTAACGTAAGCAAACGCGGCACCCAACGCGCCGACAGCTTTCTTATGCCTAAATCTTGATTTAATATGTAACAAACACGTTCTTTGGACATTTTCATAACCTCTACTATCTCTCTCACTTTAATTCGGCGGTCGTCTAACACCATTTAGTGAACTTTAGCAATGTTATCGTCAGTGGTTCCAGTTTTTGGACGCCACGTTTAAATTCACCTGCCCAAAATTTCAATGTGGTAAATGATGATGCAGAGTCCCCATACACAGATTTTTGATTTGCGTAGGCGTATTGCCTTTCAAAAACAAGAATTTAATCACAGCTCGATACTCAATTTTTTCCATTTTCCAAAAAACACTCACATCGACTCACTCAAACGACTGTCAACTAAAAACTGCGCATCCAAAATGACTGAAACTTTGGTAAGTAACACAACTAGCAGTAAGATGCACAACTAGCATTCACTAGCTTTTATTGACGAGTGCAGCTATCTTTACGTTGCGTCGAAAACCATGGGTGACATTTAGGGTTAATCCCCAGGTACGATGACAAGGCCTTGATCGCCTTGAAAATTTTATTATTGTGTTAATTTGTGAGTTCCAATTTTGTTTTTTATCGAAAACTATACCAAGATATTTTACTTCATTGGAGTACACAATTTCTGTGAGATCTGGTCAAGGCTCGACTTTCTTTTACGAGTGAAGGGGACAAGTGTAGCTTTACTGTGGTTGATTGAAAGATTTTCTCCAAACTTACAATCTTTAGAGCAGTCTGCATTTTATAGCATACGTGTTTAGGGTGTTTATTCTTCACTACTATAACTGAGTTGTCTGCATATCCTATTGTTTGACAGGCCAGATTACTAAGTTTACTAGTAGGTCATCAATAATCAGTGACCACAAGTGCGGGGAGAGAACACCTCCCTGTGGACAATCTTTGAGCAGAGACAGAGATTTTAGTCTCACTGGAAGATGTGGAGATTTTCCGGTTTCCGAGCATCGCTCTAATCCAGCGGTTAGTGGGGTCAATTCCCTTTTCAGACATGGCATCC
This sequence comes from Volucella zonaria, assembly GCA_963966105.1. Lineage (NCBI taxonomy): Eukaryota > Metazoa > Arthropoda > Insecta > Diptera > Syrphidae > Volucella > Volucella zonaria. The sequence continues at coordinate 287,138,784 of OZ014530.1, read as the reverse complement.
GAAATGGATTCATATCCGGTATTATCGAAGACACCATCAATATCTTGGAAGGCACATAGCGCAGCCTCTTTAATCCGTGTTACCAAATTTAGTAGAGCACCTTCCGTGGATTTTTCTTTCCTATATGCATACTAGTGAGGGTGCAGGCATGAATTTCTGTTGAGAAGGTCCCTGATGTGTATACCGATATGGAAAAATGATGTAAAACTTCTGGGTCAAAAAGTGTTGATTGATTCACTAGGTTTGTCTGGTTTGGGTATAAAAACTATGTTCACCTCCCTCCAAGCCTGTCATATGTATCCCCAGTTGAAGATATACCTAAATAAGGTGGTTAGAGTGGGAAGAATCTGGACCAGACTTTATGAATCTGTGCTGAGAAAATTCCGTCTGATCCGGGTGCCTTGCACCGTTTAAATAAGCTTATGGCCCATTCAACTTTGTCTGTGGTAAACATATATCCAGATACGCTGTTAATTCTGTTGTTGTAGGATAAGCATGTGGCCTCGGAATTGACACAATGTGTGTTGCTTAAAAGAGTCGAGTCTGGGAACACACACGAACTCTTGGATTTCATTCCCCTGAGGTAGTTCGATAATCACTGACACTAGATCTTTGATGTTAAACCCTGTAATGAGAAGATATTTAATTTTTGAGCTGATCGTTAAAGTACCCCTCGGTCTAAAATCTCCTCGGGTAAATTCTATTTTTTTTCTATTGTTGAGGCCGAATATCTTACCCTCAATAGCCCGGGGTTATTAAGCTAGTCCTAGGGCGATGTTTTCTCTTACTCGTCGTTGGTTAAAGATGTACGAAGCACCTTTGGCATGGTGCGGGTGTTCCTGCAAAACCTTGAATGTAGCCATCATCGATTGCGGCTATAAGTGGGGGTCCTATATACTGCTCGGCTTGTTTGGCCTAACTCTCGCAGGACTTGTGCGTTTTCTGCCGGTTGACTACTCGGTAGAAGTACAGGAACTCTTCTTCTTGCTCTATTCGCAGCAGCTGGTTTTTGTGTTAATCGGCTCGTTGAGGGGGGCTCTATCATCCTCAGCTGCAGCCGTATTAACGCTGTTGCTTAGTAGTCTCTTTGGCAGACTACTGGCGTTGGTTGTGTTAGAGGTAGCTGCAATTTTGTCTGAGCTCTTTATAATGAGCCCTAGCTTGCCGAAACGGTACGCGACATGACCCTTCAGGTCATTTAGACATTTCACCGCTCTGTAATTGTTTTTTTTTTTTATTTGCACTCCGATACGACTATGAATCTAATGCAATGTTTCCTTTTCCATATCACGGAGTTTTTGTTTCCTTCAAACTATCATCAACAAAGCTATTGAATCCGAGGGCTTAACTGGCGAGCTGTGTAAAGCAGCAGCCGATGATTCGATACGGACCATACATAAACTCATCCCTGAAATTTCGGTAAATGAAAATATGCCTGTTAAATGTAATCTCAGTATTGATTGCCCGGTCCTAAGGAAGAGAGATTCTCAGAACTGTGCCAATTACAGGGAAATAAGTCTCCTCAACAGACTGATCGATCCATATCAGTGTGTTTTTAGCCCAGGAATGTTCACCATAGATCACCACATCTTTGATTTCAAAGCAGCATATGACAGCGTCTATTTGTCAAACTCATTCGACTGTGCAGGATGAATTTGTAGAATGCACGCTGCAACATTAAGGTGGGTACTGATAAAACCGAGGCTTTTAATGTCACAAAAGAACATAAACTAGGTTATGCATTGCAATGTGACTTGACATCTTGGGAAGAACACAACCAGCTCGATAAAGGACGGATTATTTAGTGACGGAAAGACAAACTATAAGCTGTCGCCAAAGACGGACCCACAACATTCACGCTTACGACAAAGCTTAACGATAGGCATCTACAACTTTGAGGTAGTAAGGGATTTTATCTAGCTCGGCTCTGCTATCAACTCCGACAAAGGCATCAGAGCAGAATTCATACGAAGAATCCTTCTTGTTAATCGCTACTTCATTGAGCTGAGCAGGCAATTAAGTAGTAAAGCCTACCCTCGAGCAACCAAAAAGACTTAAAATAATCTGGCCAATCCTATTTTATGGCGCAGCAACCTTGAGATAAAAGTTCTTCGGGTAATTTACGATCCCGTTTGTGTCAATGGAGACAGGAGGAGATGTTTTAACATTTTAACGACCTCGTCAGAAAAGCTCGGATAACCTGGCTTAGAAAACCAGATCCCCTTGAATGTTTTACTATCAGCACCGTGGCCCTTAAAGTATTTAGTACAAACCCAGAGGGAATTGGCATGGAGGACGACGAATTTAAGTAGTTGTATACGGGTTGTGATATATTTTTTGTTCTTAGTGATCGCGCTAGGCTTGTAAGTAATTCTACCAGCCTTGAGTTCGAAAGCCAAAGGTCAAGTACAAGGCTAATGCACAGCTTGCGTTGGGTCTGCCTATGTCCTATGGGTTACACAATAGTCCATACACAAAAATCAGTTATGGATCAGAGATTTAATTGTAACTCCAGCTCCTCAATCTTACTCATAGGATGGGCCAGGTAATGCTGAACATCGTCAGTGTAAAGATGAATTACAGCATATTTGCGGACTGACGGCAAGTCATTTATAAAATAGAATAGGTCCTCGAATTGATCCCTGAGGTACACCTCACCTTATTATTTAAAGCTCTGGAGATTTCTCTCCAGTAACATCTATTTGCCACCTATTGGACAGATAATGCCTAGTAAATTGAACAGACGGATCGCTAAAACCAAAAAAGTTTTGGAGCTTCCAGCACAAAATGTCATGGTTTACTTTATCGAAGCCCTTCGAAAAGTCAGGTAGGCAAAGTCGAATTTGATTTTATGGCTAGAACGCAGTCAATAACTTCTCTTTCGGTAACAGCAACGAAATCATCCTCTCTGTAAGCTGGTGGTTCAGAAATAGTATTCAAATCAAAGTCAGTCATATCGTAGCAACCAGGTCACACTGTATACTGTTAGTATTGGTAGAAACACAAATCCTGCGCAAGTTAGTCTATAGCTGATATCGCTGCCACTTATGTAATGCGTCCGTTAGCAGTAGTATGGTTGTGCTATGAAATTTGTGCCGAAATATCATTTTGGTCTGCCGTTTGTTGACTTAAGACTCGAGACGCGGTGGAGTTCCCTTCTAAATAATTTTACTTGAACTGTCGATACCAATATTGATTTCACATGAGGTCCTTTTATTATCGTCTATTCAGAGGGTGCTTAGGGGAAGCTCCTATGTTCAGTTTCGTCTACTCTATTTCCACCTGATGACCTAAACAAATTTGTTTGACTGTCACGGCCTAAAGGGTTTCTTTTACCAGTCGCCCCTTAAGAATATCTAGTATACCGTGGGTACTTTAAAATTTGTTTTCAACTCTCTTACAGATTTCAACCACACCAGGATATGAAGTTTATGCAATCAGAGGTGTTAGGACGACGAAATCGGTGTTTACGATTTCATTCACCTTTGATTCTATGTATCTGTGATCCCTGCGCCCTGTGAATGAAGCCCAGATTTTCTTGTATTTCTTTGGTTTAAAGACTCAAAAGTTATATTCTGTGGTCCCATTAGTCATTTTCAGTCACTAAAGAGAAAGAATGAATAAAATATGCGCATGGTTGGAAGTAGGAATCTGTACTATCATGTGAAAAAAGTAATAGTTCTCCGGAACAGTACGTGTAAACGAATTCTAATTCATCAGTCCTTTCCTTGCATTTTTAACCGCTCTAAAACTCAACGACCTATCAACTGATTCAAACAAAAAAATATTCAAATTCATTGTCGTAAAAAGAAATATTTTACGACCCCACATACTTCGCACGTAAGAACATATTCTTATGTTACAACTACCCACGTAAGTCTTACGTGTCCACTTCAGACAGGAGGGCTTCCTGCGAGGCGGAGTCCCATGTGATAAAGACTTTTGTTCTTCAATAGACTGCACATCCGTACTGCATCCATGCTGTGAAACAAGAAAAGCTCGAGGCAAATGTTGAAAGTGGTGCTAGTGCGGATGTTATCCGTAGATCCTGGTGTGCCTTTTTTTGGTCGCAATCTCTTTCAGGTTTTCTTTCACCATTCTTCTCGTCTTTTCCCCGTTTTTTTATTTAATATTGAGCATAAAGTTCATCTTAAGGCGTGCAACGGTACCTCGGTGAATTATTATTCTCTAAATTGCAATTGTACCTGGCAGCAGTCAGGCACGACTACAGCATGGCTATTTTGGTATTTGTGGTTGGGTTATAGTACTCGTACACCCTGCTACCGTCAAAGCTTACCTTACATTCCTATCGAAAGATTGTGCGAACCGTACATACGTCTCCTTTCCGCTTTCGCTACTTCATAAAATCGATAGAAGCGTGACTGCTTCTTATAAGAAAATTGCTGCACTGCACTAAAGCAACTAAACTAGCAAGCAGTAGCATAAACTGCTGCAGCTGCAGTGTACTTCTACATTTCTTCTTCCAGCCCAGCTGCATAGGTGTAGTCATACAATGGAAGCTTCACAATATGAGAGCTACATCTTCCCCGGCCTCTCGCTTCTTAGGTCCCGAGTAAACCCCTTTACTTGAGTAAATAAAAGAAGGCTTCTGCCAGCCACCATCACGTCGCCAACGCGGTGTCGGAGCAGTCATAAGATAATATTTTTATTGCCGGACTGAGAACTTATGGGGTGGCCTGGGAAGGGGTTGCTCTTGCTTTTTGCAACCCCTTGTACCACATTCGAATGAAAATATGTTTACTTGCGGCTGCGATGACTTCAGTGGAAATGGAGAGTATGGGTGCAGCATGGCTTCCGATTTACCGGAGAGTTGGGAAATAATAATCGTAATATCCGACATTAAAAAATTGATTATGTTTCCTTCGAGCCAAGGGTAAATTGCTTTTGGCCATTAAATTTAATTTTAAGCCACTGCCGGTATACCGCTGTACGCAGTGAATGAACGAATAGTCTACACCACCAGCAGCTAGCGATAGTGATGCGTTGCGATGCGCGGTAATAAGATTTTCTTCGTTACTCCTTTTTTATGTTTATAACTTGATTTGTGTGGATTTATGTTCAAAGCAATAAATGTTCAGCATTAAATATGGAAAATTAAAAGAAGCCAAATAAGAATTTATGGCGAATATACTCGTAACTTGCACTAGTTTCTTCGGGGGTGGATTCAATAGGATTAAGCTTGAGGGAGGACGATTTGGAAAAAGGAGTAGTTGTCCGGGATCAGAAGGGATTTTCATTTTTGTTTTATTTTGTTGCTCTACTTATGCAAATGATGGATTTATTTGATGAATTGATTTTTGTTTTCCTCTATTTTTCAGCAACTCATCTGGATCGAAAGAAGCATCAACAACAATAGTGTCGAAAAGTCAAGGAACTTCAAATGAAAAAAATAGTCTGACAACAACGAAGAAACCATCGCCACATGATCGATTTGAGGATTTGATAAAAATTGTCAGAGATGCAAGCAGCAGTAAATACTCAAATGTGGTTGTTGATAGTCATTTAGAGCAAGATACTATTAATCCAACGCTGAGTGAAGTCATGGATATGAAAGTGGGGTAAGTAAAATACAATAAAATCTAATATTTTTGATATTTCGTGACAAGTACAATAAATACTTGTTTATTTCGATGGACCTGAAAATGATTGTATTGTGTTCATAATGGTTGCTGTTGCCACATTGAACTGCTCTTCATGTCGAGGCGCTTTGCATCCATCGAAAATATTCTTGACTCATCTGGCCTTGCAATTTGGTCTTCTTTTAAAGTTGATTTTGCTTTGGGTGCGTCTCTGTTGTCGCAAGTTGTTAGATTCTTCTGGCCTAACTTACCGAATTATACCTACTCACTATAGAAGCAATATATTTATTAATGGACGTTACTGACTCAGTTGACGATATGCTTATCTTCGGCCATTTCTGATGTCTACTTTCCCTAGCTGTCTCTCCAAAATAAATCATCAATCGGTCCACATACAGTCGCTTACTTTACCTCCACCTTTTTTAAACAATCCTATGCCGATGACTCCTTCATACCACACCGCTCATACACCAGAGATGGTCTCCCCGCCGTATTCCTTCAAAATGGTTCCTCCAACCATGTCTATCCCTCACACAAGGAGAATTTCCTCCTACTCGGAAGTCCCTTTTCATAATCCCGGTACACAAGAAGGCATTAAAGAATGAAGGTACCTATTATCGTTTGAAAGTATTTTAAGCGAAGCCTTAAACTTTTAGAGCAGCTTAACTTCCTGAACCAATATAAACCTCGTTGAACTCGTATTCTTCGCTCTCTCAGCTCTAAAAGATTGCAACGAAATTGATGTCATTGCTACCCATTTCACTTAAGCTTTCAATAAGATGTCCCATCAATTGATTTTGCTCAAATTGTCTATAGTGTTGTACAAGACGTTCGCCTTGGTAACCGTCTTTTTATTCTAACAATAAACGATCTTAATAGGGTTCTACCTCTTGCTTTAAGCTGATGACACCATGCTATGAAGCTATCTCTTCACCACAAGACACGAAACTTCTTCAAGATGACCTCGATAGGTTTTCGATTTGGTACTTTCAAAATTGCACCACATGTCAGTCAGTTACCCTATCTCGTATATGCAACCTGTCTCCACTAAGACTTTGTCATTTACACGGTCAATCTGTGCATCTTGTTCAGGACTTTACCACTTTGCACGATAAGAAGACAAATCTTCTTTCAAATGTCAAACAGTAATCAAAGAATTTTCCAAAACCTTACGCAACAAAATTCCTCTATATAACCTTTGTTCGTCCCCTGCTTAGGTTCACAGGTCAAGCATGGTCGCTATTTCAGCGAGTTCATGTGTCCAGAATTGAGAGAATGTAACATCGTTTTACTCGACTTGCTTTTCGTGATGACCCGTTCACCTAAACCGCTCTGCCTAAACCGCCTCAACCTTGAAGGACGCAGGAATTTAGCAGACATTCCGTTCATTGACTGATTCCTCTCAACTTTTGTCGATTGTAATAGAAGATGGCCTCGTCTCTTCTATCTACCGATAGACCGCATCTCTTATGGTTCTAATGAACCGATGCTGCAGGAGGTTAACTTTAACTGTTTTTCCGAAACCTCTTTTCATGGTTTGGAGCGTCAAAAGTTTTCATGTCTGTCTGAGACATTGGAATTACATGACATCCTTTTGGGCCACAGTGTTTGGGTTACCTAAATAGCCACAAATCCAAAAGATCCCGGAGCCATCATTTCCGGTTCTAGCGATAACACCTTCATTGTCTGAAAATGACCCGCAATGAGGACAATAACTACGACTTCCAGCAGAAGCGTTTGTGGCAGTGATGTTGTCCTCTCATGTGATGGCAAGAACACATATCGCTACGAAGACCACATCTGATAACCGTCAACGCTTTGGCCGAGTGCGTAAATGCCAGTGACGGTATCATGCGTTCGTTTCTCATTAAACCGCTCGAATCCAATCATCGCTTCGTGCAGTGGAATTGTATCGTGAATGTCTTGAACTGGGCCAATTGCAAGTGGAAGAGGAACCATCTTGGACACAGTGACTCGCATACTTTTACTGTTTCGCCTGATAGTTCCCTATGCACATCGGAGGCAAGGACGCCAAGGCTATCTTGTGGAATTTGAATGACGACAAACAACTTGTGCAATACTTTGTGCTTCTCACCAAATCGCTACCGGAACATTCATCAAGATCTGGGATTTGGCATGCAAAAAGACAATCAAGGAATTAAGCTCAAAGGTTGTTTCACTAACTTCGGAGCTTATCATCCGCCTGGTTTAGCGATGGACAGACCGTGATATCATGATATCCTTTACCATTTTCTTTAGCTAGCAAAAGTATAGACTGTTGAGACTGAAAACAGTTGCTCAACCTTCATGTCATATAAATGAAACTGGATAATAAGCCTGTCACTGTGATAAACTTCACTTTGTGTGTTTCTTATCCCTTCTTTCAGATTTGTGGACAAATTTCGGCGGTTAGATGAGCAGAGCGTCATTCGCCTTGATAGAGCACAACAAAGGCACTTTATAGCAAGGGTTGTGAAACATTGATGAGATGTCTGAACTCTAAACATCACTCTATGTCTGCAGGTCCATTTTAAGACTTTATCAGCTTTAACCTTACTCTCAGTGCAAATTTATTACGAAGCCACGCCATAAAAATTCCAGTTACTGAAGGACGGCAAGCAAGGACCAACATTTTCCATTTAACATCAGTCAAAAGTGAATAAGATTCCTCAAGACCTAAAGGTTCCGCCCAGACCTCCTGATATATTTCCTATGAGTAACGAAGTAAATGACAAACTTCGGGCTCCATAAAGCAGGATTAATATTTGCTCTGGGCTAGTAATTCGCTATCGGAAAGTAATATTCCTCCAAAATAGAAGAATATGGCTAGAATAAGATCGACCGTCTGGCTATCGACGCATGTGAACCCTACTTGCCTACAAAAAAGACTCTCTACCTCTGCTCAAGAAAGCCAACTGAAAAAAGACATAGACAACATAGATCTCAAAATTTGGGCGCTAGTGAAAGTAATGAACTTGTCTTTCAAGACCTTGTCTTTTACCGGATCCATCCAATTTTAATTATAGTACATACTGAATTTCTCTCCCACACTCGGGACCCGTCTTATATCGAATTAAAGTTACACCAACCTAATGACGAATTCACACCCGGCCCAGATAGCCTCCCTGCCATATTCCTTGAAAAATGTTCTTTCTCTTTTTCTCTTGCTCTTTCTAATCTCTTTAGTCTATCCCTTCCACAAAGAGAATTTCCACAGGCTTCGAAAACCTCCTTCATAACCCCGATCCACAAAAAATGATCAAAGAACGAAAGCCCAATCGTTAAAATCTCGAATATACCTAAACTTTTCGAAAGTGTTTTGTGTGAAGCTCTAAGCTTCCAATGCATATCACTTATTTTCCCTAGACAACATGGCTTCCTGAACCACCACAAATCTCGTTGAATTTGTATCCTTTGCCCTCTCTGCCATAGAGAATGGCAAGGAAGTCGATGTAGTTGCAACCGATCTTAGCAAGGCCTTCGATAAAATCTTTCATCGACTAATACTCTTCTCGGCTCTCGGCTTTGAACCCATGCTTTTAAAGTGGATATCCTCTTACCTCGAAAACCGTTTTTACAGTGTTCGTTTCGGGTCAGCACACTCGGCTCCATTTTTTGCCACCTCTGGAGTTTCCCAAGGCAGCCATCTCGGTCCCCTTCTTTTTATATTAACCATAAAAGATCTCGATAGGATCAACTAGACCTTGGTAGTTTTTCGATCTATTGCCTCAAAAATTGTTTGGATCTTAATATCGCCAAATGCCAAACCATCGCTTTTTCACACAAGCGGCACCAATTTCCTCCCCGAATCTCCACAACCAACATATCTCCTCCATTCAATCTCTTCGCGAACTCGGCATTTTGTGGGAGGTCAACTTCCGTTTACAGACGAATGAAATAATCCTTAAAGCCAACTCTGCACTAGGTTTTGTAAAGCGGTGGTCCAAAGAATTCACCAAGCCATACGTGACCGGGTCCCTCTATATTACCTTTGTTCACCCACTCCTCGAGTATTCCAGCCAAGTATGGCCCACATATCATCGTGTTCATGTCTCGAGAATTGAAAGCATCCAGCGCCTTTTTTTCGATTTGCTCTTCGAGGTATGCCCTGGAACGATTCTTTTATTCTGCCCCCCTATCAAAACCGTCTCAACCTTATCAACTTAAACACCCTTAAGGAACGCAGAGATGCAGCCAACTTTCTGCTCACTCATCGACTAGTTTCAGGTCACGTTGAATGCGCATGGCTTCACAACTCTATTTTCCTCAACACTAACCCTCGAAATCTACGTACCCCTCCACCCTTGTATCCACCAACCCACTATACCTAGTATGGCGCGAACAAACCAATCTTTTTGACTTCTACGGCACCACTCTCTACCCCAAATTCGTTCTCCTTCATCACCTCAACCAACCTTAGTTTTAAGTTTAAGTTTAATTTTAAGTTATAGTCTATATTGGGCTAAATAATTGGGGGCCTTCGCTCCCACCAAAATCAAAATTAAATTGCTGATAGGCTTTTCATGCCCTCATAACGGACTTTCATCCAGACTGACAACTTGGCAATGGGAATATATATTAAGAAATTGCTCGTATTGTTTTATATTCCAAAAACGAGCGGGGCAACTACTTTCCGATCACCTATATGCCATATAACGTCGCATTCAAGGACAACCTACCCAATATCTTGTTGGTACGTGAGTAATCCCAGAAGTACCCGACCGAACAAAGAAACCACAGAAAGTTTGCGAAAAAATATCTTTATTTCTCGATGTAGTCTCGTTTTAGTTCGGTGGCCAAATCTGGCGAATAGGATGCATGAGGAAGCAATTCGAACTTTAACTCATTAATTTTGGCCATCGCGATGACGGACTTGTGAACTGGTGCATTGTCTTGATGAAACAGAACTTTTTTCTTCGCCAAATGCGGTCGTTTTTTTCTTGATTTCATCTTTCAAACACTGCGATATGTTCGCATAGTACCCGCCGTTGATTGTTTCTCCCATTGAAGATAATCAATGAATATTATCCAACGCGCATCCCAAAAAACTGACTCCATGACCTTGCCTGAAGATGGAACTGTATTCGCCTTCTTTGGAGCCGATTCTCCCCTTTGAGTCCATTGTTTTGACTGTTCTCTCGTCTGGGGTGTGAAGTGATGGACCCATGTTTCATCCATGGTTATGAATCGATGCAAAAATTCGGCTTTATTGCTGTGAAACTTCGCTAAAGATTCGATTGAAACATCCTCACGACGCTGTTTTTGTTCCATTGTGAGTAATCGCGGCACCCATTTTGCGCACAGCTTTCTCATGTCCAATTTTTCAGTCAACATGCGATGTACAGCACTTTTGAAATTTTGTGGATTTGTTTCAACATTTCTGGTGAACTCACCTCATTTGGTCGACCGCTGCGATGTTCGTCCTGGCAACTCGTACAGCCTCGCTTAAATTCTGCCACCCAATATTTTATTGTTGTAAACGAATGAGCAGACTCTCCCAGAGTAGAATCCAGTTCCGTTTTGATGAAGGTTGAGTTGAGGCGTTTCAAATTAAAGTATTGCATCACATAACGATGACCAATTTTTTCCATATTTAAAAATTCATTGACAGCGTTCACTGTTGATGGCTGCCGAACAAATACTAAACAACATAGCGTCGTCAAACTTCAAATTGAAGCTTTATAAGGTTGGTACTTTGTACAATTGTCATTCTATTTAAACAACAACCGCCATCTATACATCAGGTCGAGTACTTCTGGGACTACCCTCGTATGTTATAATACAACGAGTCTAAACAAAAATTTGAATACCGTCAAAGCTAGTTTTGAAATTGAATTGCCTTGATGGTGCAACAGTTCGGCGGAATACGAGCTTCAAACAATATACCTCTTCAGTCAATGTGGTCCTCGGCTAAGGTCCTCTTGCACTTATGCGCGCCACCTAGGCCGCGGGATTCTTCTACAACGTTGTCCAAAGACTTTTCGAGCCGAATCCATTCGCTCTACAGGTTCTAGCAATCTAGGCAGCTAATGTGTCTGTAAGAGTCTCTGTACAGCCTTAGGTTTATAAGTTATTTCTTCTGCCCATCAACTCAAACATATAACGATATCTTCATCAGCCTTCCCTAATGAGCAGAACAGAGTTGGGAAGATTTAACCATATAAAAGGCCAACTCTCCATTTGATTTCTAACTCTGATTAGTTACTCGTATATTAAAGTTGAAGTTGTTATCATGTCTACTTTGCCCATTACGTGTGTCTCTTCTTTTTGAAAGGTGTTTACTTTGTTCTACCCTCATATACTGTCAAAAATTCGATTAAATACTTTCAGACGCACCGGTGCAATGAAGTTCGCCGCTATTTCCCAAAAGTGTCGAACAGAGATTTTGAAAGTTGTGTCTCTGGTGTTTCGCACAACTTCTCACTTTGTTTCCAAAATGAGTGCAGACAACAGACGACCACCCCAGCACTCACCTATTTTGTGTACTCACATCAACCTTCACCCTCCAAGTCTTCTATTGCATCCCTATGTAGGAAACCTTCCGTGTTGAATACAAAACCTCATATAATATCTCTACAGGAACTGTGGAATAAATGCATCTGTGGTTTGGGATGTCTTTATGTGTCAAATTCACTCTCACCATCTGAAGTTGGTTAATTTTGCAACCAAGATTTAATCGCTGCAGACATAAGCTACGAAATGAACGGAGATTGGCACAAATTCGTCGTTGCGTCTGCTGATTTTCCCTATGATTCGTTATTACCACCACAACCACCGAAGGCGGTATACGAACGCATTGAATGCTATGATTCCACAAAGATGGCACTTACCATAAGCTGCTATGCTAATGCTCAGAATATTTTTTGGGGCAGTAACAAATGCAATGTAAAAGGCAATCATCTCCTGGGTTTCATACTATCCCCTGACTTGGTTATCAACAATGTTGGCATTCAGCCAACAGCGCAAGACAGAAAGTGTTCTAGGGTGACCAGATAAGAACGATAGGAAAAACAATTTACATAAAACAACGACGGTGTGAGATATAAAATTGGTGCTGGCTTTATTTTGAAGCTACGTTCATGCTATTTCATATGGAATAACACATCATTCAAATGGCCGCCTCAGGTCGTTCCAAGTTTTAATGACTCGGACTAATCGATGTTGTCGAACTCTAACCACAGAAAGTCGGTTAACATCGCTCTATACCTGAGACCATTGACGGTAACGGTGTCTCCTTCCTCACTTCGAAAGAAATAAGGTCCGATGATGCCGCCATACCATAAACTGGACGAAACTGTCAATTTTTGTGGATGGTTGATGCTTTGTCGAACACTTGTGGATAGTGTTCGCTCCAAAAATGACAATTTTGTTTGTTGCTGAGCCAAAAATGGGCATCGTCCGAGAAGATGATTTTTTGGCCAAAATCTGGATCTCCTGCTAACATTTCCAGCACCCAATTAACGAACTCACGGCGTTACCTATGGTCGTCCGATTTAAATTCTCGCATCAGTATAATCTAATGCGGCTTGACTCTCTGGCGATGCCCAATTCAACGGTTCGCCGCTGAATCGAAAATTCTGGATATTTTTCCATACTGGCCGCTACGGCGGCTATGTTTTCTTCATTTCGCACCAATCTCTGTCTGGTTGGTGGCTTAGGATCCAAAAGAGTTTACTCACGCTCAAACTTTTCCACGGTGCGACGAATTGCCTGCACAGTGAAGCCATGATGACGACCGACCTCACAACGAATTTCATATTGCGTATTTACAACTGATCCGGAATTTCGATAATGTTGTCTAATAATTTCCACACGTTCGGCAAGCGTAAAACGTTGCATGAAGAAATGGCAAACGTTAGTGAATATTTTGACAGCTGCTGAAACTTAACAACTGGAAAAACGATCATTGCTATCTGGTCACCCTTAACGTCATCCAACAGGTATGCTGAGGAGATTACCGGCTGGAAGGGACTACCGGAAATCTACACGTGAGACCATAGGTACATCGAATTTAGAATCGGTTGCGAGGTCTCGACCTTGCTGACGAGGAGGAATCCGCAGAAAACCAGCTGGAAGCAATTCACGGAAAATTTCGCCAAGACCAAAAGGGTTCCTCCTAAGCTTATCTCAAAACAAAAGCTAGAGGAAGCTGTTCAGAATCTGAAGGGTACCCTCACCAAGTGTTTTGATACGGCTTGTGCAGCTAGAAAGCAATCCTGAAGATCGCCCATTCCTTAGTGAAACACAGATTTGCAGCGTCTTCGTAAAAACCAGAAAACTTCTAAACTTAAGGCCAGTTAAGCTTAAATTAGAAGAAGACTGGAATCTTTACAGATAGATGCAAAACGGATATAAGAGGGCTTATTCGGATTTCAAAGAGTGCCTCTTATAAAGACTTTTGTGAAAAGACCGAAACTGTTAGTGACACCAATAGGCTGGTCAAATTCCAAAAGCGGAAGATCAACCAGGCTGGAACCAGTCAGAAAGCATGATAACCTCTACACTGAGTTGAAGGGTTGAAAGCAGAGACTATACATCTCATCCTTGAGGATCACTTGCCAGGTAACCCGGTTAGAACCACATCACTACTAGCTACTATTAACGAAGCTGCTAGTGAGCTGAATAACACAACACGCCGCACCTGGTATGCATATCTCATCGGTTGTGGTGACGGATGAAGACATCAAACATGCTGACTTCAAGTCACCTTATGTTACCAAAAGGTACTGCTCAGCTGCTGGTAATTCTGAAAAGGATCTTCATTGCCAGCCTGGCACTGGCATACATACCGGAAACCTGGCATGCAGAGTGGCCTTTATACCTAAAGTCGGAAAAGAGGACTACGTGCTCGTCAAGGGCTTGAGACCAATAAGTCTGATTTTCTTTATGTTGAAGAGCATGGAAAGATTGGTCGAGATCCATGTGCGCAATACTGCCTTGCGAATGCACAAACTTGCGTGAGAGCGCTTCAAAACCTGTTAGGCAGAAGTAAAGAAGGAACACGCGCTGGGCATTTTCATCGACAACGAGAGTGCTTTCGACAACGCTCCTTTGGCCAGATAACACTTCGCGGTATAGACGAATCACTAGTTTTGTGGATCAAATCAATGCTGGTGAATAGGACATTGATTGCGGGTGCTGTCTGGGGCCAAAATGTGATGGCGGGGTAAACAAGGGTAGCCCGCAACGCGGCGTTTCGTCTCCACTGTCAGCTTACTGCTCAACCTGCTCAATGTTTTTATGCGGACGGACGTCATGTTACCCATTGCCCAGTTTCACCTAAGAGCGGAGTTCGAATCTACACCGCCGTTTAAGAATCTTGGGTATTCCGTATCCTTTTCTGGACTGTGACCTTACCACTTTTTGACTGTGTCAATTTAGATATTAAAATCATCTAGAACGATTTTCACGTCATACTTACGAGTATTATACTACTCGTATTGCTCGCATGTTGTTACAAACAGCTTTTAGAAATATACTGTGGTTGCGTCGTTCATTTCTTCACTGGGTACGTGCTCGCATGGCTGGGGTTGGGTGTTTTGGTCCTTCTGAAGTTTGTTACAAAGTGTTTCGTTACGTGCCTTAAGCATCTCAAGACATCTTACTTTATTCTGTCGGTTACAATGAATCCTCCCCCAAACGGGAACCGCTCCATTCTTTTTTGTAGTCACCGTCATATATCAGTATCACCCAGTTATCCATTTTTCTTTGGTCCTGTATATTTTACTGCACATCCTGGATGTCGGTGTCATCTGTTTTTTGATCATTCTTCGCCAGTTGCACGCCATCTAGTCAAAGTGCGAACATTCCATTTTTCATTTTGCAGATTCGTCAACAGTGCCTCCGTCATTAGCCGAGGCTCCTTGTTGCTTCGCAATGGTAAGGTTTTTCGTGATCAAGATTCACCCAAAATTACCAATGCCAAACTCGAAGATGTTGATGGAATTAAAATGAGTGTTGATTGGGCTAATGGTAGTACGTCGGTGCATACCTAATTCTTTCTGGTTTTGTTCGTAATCAACGCCATTTTATACTTTTATCTCAGTAAATACTGCCATCATGCCTGATACACGGAGAGAAGAATCTCCTAAAGAACGTGATGAAAAATGAAGTTTTAGCAGTGCTTGAGCCGAGGGTCTGTTAGTTTATCGATTGCAAAAAATTGCAGCGGTTGGAGCATTGTCGTACAGGTCGACCTGGAAGATGAGAAAAATTCCAATTCCAGAATTTTGGTGTAGACGACGGCAAGTTTTGTTCCCATCACAAGCTTATATGCTTGTCAGCAGGAATGCAGACATGGATCCGCTCACTAATAATAGTGCATAAACTCGTAATATGCTCTACTATATATCTAGGCCCAACGAAAAGTCCATTATCTCGAATACCGACAAGATTTTGATTACGGCTGATATAATTTGCGATTAGAATATCTGCTTCATCGAATAAATACACATCATTTACACAAGTTTCATCCTATTTGTTAATTTATATGCTCGACACATTGTCAATTGTTATGTGCAGTCGGCAATGGTAAACTATCATTTAACTACCACGTACGATAACCCAGTACTGTCAATATCATGGCACAACCATACGCCTTGACAAATCTAAAATCGATGCAATCATGCTACCGTTAAAGGACACATCTGTCCACAGAGCAGTCAAATGATACTGATTGCATATCGATATTTTGGCTGCAGATATCGGATATATCCGTACCAATCCTTACATGGGATGTTGGAAAATTGCACGGTAGTGAATGCCCAAGTGACTGGCCAAATGAGAATATAACTTGATTGTGAAGTAAATAGCTTGTGGGTGGGGAGCTATAAGATTTGTATCATAAAGCTAGGGATACAATTTTCAATTGAACTATATGCTGGGCTTTTACGTTCAAATTGGTATGTATGAATACGTTTAAGGATTTAATTGAAAATCCAAACGCTTCTACTTTCAACAGACCAATGGCGTCTTAATTGGACCTCAAATCAAACGGGCAGTCCATTTCGAATTGCAATGAATAAGAGCTGAGTAAAAGAGTAGCCTTCAATAGGATTCCATCTAGAAATTTGAATGAAAGTTCAAAAAACCGCAAGGAAAAGCTATAGACGTCAAATATGGTCCCAGGACAATAAAGAAAGATTGTTCATTGCCTATAGTTACGGCGGTACGTATATTATTAACAGACATAAGATAGCATAAGCAATCTTAGTTCGCTGTTCGAGGTAACTTATAAGATTCAGGGTTAACGTTTCACTGGCTTCACATACTCGATGCAATAACTTACGTTATGTAGAGGAGCAAATCTTCAAATCCTTCTCAATCTTATTGAATAAAATAAGAAGAGCTTATCGAACGCCCAAGTAGTGAAGAATTCTACTGCTTCATCTGCATATATCTGTACTTAGACGCTAGACTTGTTGAGAGCCAATCACACACACAATCGCATATTGACCGCAGTCAGCATATACAACTAAAAGACAAGATGATGTCGTCCTTCATACTTACTTTAGTTTGGATGACATTACAGTAGATACCAATAGATATTCCCATTAAAGGTGATTTTGCTCGTCATGATGTTTTTTCAATAACACTATTTCCTTTGATTTAAGTTTTTTGTATCCCTCATCAGATGAAGAGTGTCAAACCCAAAGAAAGGCTGTGGTACCACCCGATCTGTAAACAGAGGCTTTCAGGGTTAGAGAACTGTTCTTTTGGTCTTACAAGAAAAATCCGACAGAGTAAACCCGAGAAAGTTCAGTCGAGGCTGGAATGACTGCAGCGCCTTTCTTAAAATTATGAAATTCCAACACAACTATGGCGAACAGTACTATAGTGCTCTGTTAAATATTTTAGAAACTCTGTCTCATCCTAGATCGCAATGTTCATTTATAATTTTATTCCAGGTTTCAACTTTGTGGAGTTAGCTCAACACTTGCGAATTTCGCCATATCTCACTTTGCACTTGAGTGCGTCCGGGATATAGTTGCACAAATACTCAAAGACCTCTATATGATATACACAAACCCGCCGATCCAGATGTTATATGTCACCTTCTTTTGAAGAAGTGCTCTTCTAACCTACCAAAACCACTTGCTAAGCTTTTTCGTCAATTCTACTATTCAGGACTTTTTGCGAGTAGATTGAAGGCAGCATTTGTCTAGCCCGTCTCAAAAAAGGCAAGGGACCTACGTCCCTTCTAACCAAGGGCATTGAAACGCTGACAAACCGTTTGCTCATTAAATATTTCGAAAGACGAAAACTTCTCAATGACCGGTAGTACGGCGGTCCAAGTAAAACCAAAGCGTACAAAAATCTGGCGACATTGTTTCATTTGATATTTTTAAGGCATTTGACACAGTTTGGTATCAGGCTCTTTTGTCGAAAATGCGTGTCTTTAGGATGGATGACTCCCTCCTTCAATGGAGATTAGAAACTACCTTTCGGAGAGTTCAATTCAAGTTGTCTTGGATGGTTTCAAGGCCGATATTCACAAAATAAATGTTGGTGTGCCACAGGGCTCCGTTCTGTCTCTGACACTCTTCTTAATTTTCGTCAACGATCTCTTGTCTGCTACTTCTAACCGTGTATATGCTTTTGTCTTTGATAGTACTCTATGCCTTTCATTTTCATTCCTGGGCACACGTCCGGAAGGGCATTTTAAGCTCATTCGATTCCAATATGAACAGCATTACTTATTGGGGAACCACCAAAAGTGTAGAATTTAATGCGTCTGAAACATAATGCAGTCTGCAGTCGTTAAAGTGAAATTTTAACATCCAAAACGTAGTGTAAATTGGAATGACCACATATTCGATATTGCAAAATATGCTTCGAAATGTTTAGGTTTCCTCAATCGATATTTTCCCTTCTGAACTATCCACAATATAAAAGAAATTTATTTTGCCAAAATTGGAGTAAAATACCCACAACTTGCCAGGTGCTCTCTCTACTTGTTTGGGAAAACGCAAGGGTGATTCTTATATTGCCGAGTCAATTAACACCCTTGAACACTGACATTATGTATCCTGCCTTGCCTTGGTCTCTGCCTAGTTTCACCACTATTGCTCAATCTAAATTACCAGTTGCATTACGCCACTTCAAACTTTCAACCGTAACACTTATCTCTCTATGAATACTTATCAGTTTAGCCTCAATCCCACTTTTGGATGTAGTCATTAATCTCACTTACGCTCTGCCGAACAAGTTAGTTCCTCATCATTATAACCTGCAAACATTCTCGTGCTTTCCTCCCTAATTTTCCTTCACGCGTACTGTGTGCAAACATATTCAGGATAAAATAAATTAGCACGTGTTGAGAACACCAGGTTGGTTTCGTTCCTTTTCAACTTAAACGCGCCTCCTAAGTCGTTGTCCCTCACAAGAAGCGTTCTCGAAAAGATCAAAGAATTTTAGGGCCCATTCGTACCCGTCTACGCCAACGAATCAACTAGACACAGCTCCTTATTCAAGCTTTCATGTAGCACAGTAGATAAGACCTTATAAACGATGTTCTCTATAGTTGACTCAGTTCTGGTATTCGACATTCCGTTGAATGTCGAATGTCCACATGGACGACCTTCAATGTCCCTCGATTTCCTCGCTGGATGCGACAGACAAGGTCATTGAAGCGTGTTATCACCTTGTACGGACCTTCCTAAGCCTGCTGCCTCTGCCTTTCTTACGCAGAGGATTATACAGCCTCTCCAGGTCTCCTTCATTGAAGCCGGAAGATTTAGCTTTGACATCATACCTAGTTATCATGCCGTTGCTTGCTAGTTTCATATTTTCTCTAGTGTTTTCGTGCATTTTTCGAATCCTGTAGAGCAAGTCATCCAGATAGTTGCTCATCTTCTTAAGTTACGTATGTCCTTCGTAGGTCCCGAATTGCATTTCACTTGACAATCGAACTATTTGACCAAATAGGATCTTGGACGATGTATATCCTGTTAAACAATGGACCGCGTTTCGGTAGGTCATTACGTGGCGTGACGATCCTGCTGGCAGTTGCCCGCGACCTTAGATAGACGCTCATTCAAGGTCCCATTGAATTGCGCGACCATTCCATCGGATTTAGAGTGTGGTCGGTCTGTACTTGTCTTTCTTATTCTAAGATATTTTCACATTTCCTGGAGAACTTTTCTTTCAAAGTTTCGTAAATCTGCTGTCTATTTTTTCTGCTATAGTCTTAACCTCTTATCAGTGACAGAGAGGGTCTATCGGTTGTCATACCTTGGAATAGTGATCCGACATTATATTGATACATTCTTCCCTGTGACATTACTTTTGGGCCCCTGGTAGCCGCATCAATTGCACCAATTCTCGACAGCTTGTTTTACACTTATCTAATCCCTTACCCCTTTCGAACGTCTTGTTAATTCCCAAGTGACTTCCTGAGGTTCCTGAGCACGTTTCTGATTATGGACTTTGGCACGATTAGCTGCATACGAGATGTTGCTTCATCTGCACTTTCCCATTTTCTCTTCAGCAAACCATCTTGCATGGAAAGCGAGTTCCACTGTGATCAGTACGCCTTCAGAGTTTGGCTCCTGTTCGATATTTCCTTCCCGACCAATATTGGTTCGATTTCATTGTCGGCTTGTTGGGAGGAACGGATTTCCTTTATACCTACTCCAACCCTCTACTGGCTCTGTCCTGATCATTTATTTAGATAGTGGCCAATTCTTTCGGTTCATTATGGTTGTCCACATTTGGCTCCGCACTATCGACGAGAAAGAGCATCAGCATTTGAGCCGAGTTTACCCTTCCGCTGTTGCACTTCAAAGTCGTAGCCCTGCAACTGCTCGATCCATCTGCTGGGATCTTAAATTGTAAATCCATTTCAGAGCTGCATGATCTGTCCAAAGAATGAACTTTTGCCCATAGAGTTGCTTATGGAAATGCTTCGTCGTTGGAACTAAAGCTAGAAGCTCACGCTGCTTGGCTACGCAGTAGTTCCATTCAGGCCAGGAGAGTACCATGTGTTATATGCAACCACATTCTCTTGACCATTACGAATTTGAGGGATCACAGCTCCGACCTCAGAATTATAAGGTAACCCAACATGGGGGCATGTCATAGCTGCCGTTTAAGTTCTTAAAATGCTTTCTCACGCTCTCCTGGTCACCTGAACTATCAGCCTTTTTCCGTAAGTTGATGCAGCCTCTTTGCGATACTAGCAAAATTCTTGACAAACTTTTTGTACTACGTGGCAAGTCCCAAGAAGCTTCTCAGTTGGTGTTTGTCTTTGAGGACAGGAAAACTTTGCACCGCTTCGATTTTGTCATGATCTGTCTTTATTCCTTTCCCCGATGTAATGTAAGCCAGATATTTTACTTCCGAATGGAACAAGGCACATTCTTCCCGGTACAGCTTCAAGTGGGCGCAACGCAGCCTCTCAAACTCTTCTTTTAGCTGTTCACGATGCTTCTCGAATGTCTTGCCTACGACTATATCGTCGTCCAGCTTCACCATGTAGGGTTTCCACGTGAGGCCTTGCAATGTACGCTCCATTAATAGCTCGAAGGGTGCCGGAGAGTTGCATAATCCAAACGGCATCAGTGTAACCAGCCAAAGTCTGCTTCCAGCAGTGAAAATCGTTTTTTCACGATCTTTTCGTGAGTAGCCACTCCTCAGGTCAAGTGTTGAAACGCTCCAGAAAGCGTATCCATAGGTTCATCAACTCTGGGGAGTGGGCGTCGTTGGATGTCGATATGCTATACAAAATCTCGTGTTGCCGTCTTTCTACTTCACGAGGACCGCTGGGATACATTTTTAACACCATTTCGATAACTTCTGTTTGCCATGCCAAAGAAAGACGCCTGGTTGATGGATCGGTGGGAGTCTTCGGTATCAATGTGGTGTTGAACGAGTCGCGTCCATATCCTCCGTCTTATGTAGCAAATATAACAGCGTACTCACCGAATAGTTTTTCTGTCGGGATCGAGGAGCTCCTGGCAGCAATCTTTGGCGAAGATGTTCCTCTCTCTGTGAAGGCTTGAGCGCATATCAGGCCTATTTTAACGAAATTACCCTTGCTTACATACCTAGAGCTCAAGACTGCTTGCCTGATCGGTAATGATAAATCGGCGTCCAAACATTTCTGCTATCTAGAATGTAGAAGAAAATGCCAATGTTTTTTATCCTGATTTTTCCGGCCAATACCGTCACTTTTTATTGGCATCCGTGGCCTCCGCTTATTGTCCGTTTGCATATGATCTTCAAGGGTCCATGCCTAACACGTGTACAGCAGAAATTTTTTTCCGTTTGCCACGGACGTAAGTCCATTTATGTCCAGTGCTGGTCCGAGTACAACGACGGATGCTTCACAATATATGGCTTTTACTTACACGTTAGAGAGTCAGATTCCGTAGATAACCCTTTTTTAACAGACTTTAGGGTTTCTCTCCGCGTCAATTCGAAATTGAGATGAGGGGCTACCATGATGACCGAAACTTGTGCCAACCCAAGACGTCTTAGTTCTGCTTAGTCTATTGCTTATATGTTTTGTCTAGGAGCTCGTAGAAACTAACTTTGTTTCGGTCACCGAGCGCAGCCTGAATTTGCTGCATTTTACGGCCTTTTTTCGAAGCGAAAACTCAGAACTCATTAATTTCATAACGTAACTACCTCCTATCAGATATAGTGCTGTTTCGTCGATGGCAATGCTTTAAATAGAGACGTTTTTCAACTGCACATGCTTTGTTAAGTCTCTCATATCCGGTGTCCTATATTTGGGAATATGACGAAACTCAGAAATCCTTGTCTCGACCTCTAGATATTTCGGAGCTATCTTTACAAGATGTCCATTTTCCACAACGTAAGGACTAATCACCAAGTTAAGAGTTTATCGCTCAGTGCCCTTAAGATACCCTTGAGCTTATGTATTTTTTCTACATTGTGTAAATTTCTGTTTTTGATGTTCTTCTACCTAGTCAAGAACTGTATCCTTCTAATAGCATAAAATCTGCCACGGGTCGTTAATCTTACCACAAACGACTCTACCATTCACATTAACTTACGAAGTTTAGATTTCCACCCTTCTACGCGTTGTATATTCAAACTACAGGCCTATAACCGAAACTTGTGCTCGTCCTTCAAATAACCAAAATAAAATTCTAAAATATTGCCCGAATAGGTCCATTTTTCTACCTCACATCGTTTACACAAGCCATTTGCATTTTTAAGCATTTACCCGGCGATTAAATAAAAAATAATCACATTGCATTAAAGTCGCTTCTCCGACAAGGACTAACAACATCCTCCAGCAGATCCAATGATGTACTTACTCAAATGTCGAAATGACTTTTTTATGCGGCATTTCAATTACCATTTCCTTAGCCACTTAAGTGAAAATGCGAGTTCCCGTAACGGGGTGGGGGGGAACGAAAAAGTCGAAACTTTCCGGACTAAAAAACACACACAAAAACGAAGAAGACACAGTCCCGAGTATACGCATCGTAATGTGTAATAACAGCTTTTATCAATTTCAAAAGTTTTTCGGTTCCTGTTCAGTGTCGGTGGTTTCTTTTTTTTTTTTTTTGTCTGTTTATTCCATTGGCGTTAACGTCAAAAAGCGGCGAAAAAACGGTCGAAAATGGTACGACGAAGGAAAAGTATTCGCCAAACGTTATTTCGAAGAACTCACACTTGGGCCATTCGCGCTTACTGTGGGATCGTCGTTATGCATCAATAATCGATAGCGGTAAAGTAGGATATTTCCTCCATCACAATGGAGAAAGTGGTGAAAAACTTTTCGAATCTTCCCCTTTGGAAATTGAAAAGAAGAGAAAAAGCCAAAACGTCCTTGTACTCTGAACTTTGCTCGTGCTAGGAATTTCTTGGCATTATGTGACAATGCGACTGCATGGGAAGACATCAGAGCCAACAGAATACAATCGTCCTAAATGGGTTTGGAGATATCGCCTGATCGAATGACATTTCTTTGGAGCAAACCACATGTGAGCAACCGCTATCATGAAGACGTTATATACGAGTATATGCCATAGAGATGTTGACAACAATGCATTTGATGTTCTTCTTGGAAATGACGAAAATTCTCCTTAGGACGCGATGCTGCTGGTGTTACTGCTGTCGTTATTACTGCTCTAGCGATGGGAGTCCTGTGCTGCTGTTGATTACGAAATGGGAATCCTGCTGTTGTCATTGTTATCCACGTCAAATGAACGAGAATCATTTGTCACTGCAGTAGTTGAATCCAGGGGTTTGGGGACAATGCAACATTGTCATCTTGGTTAAAGAAAACGGTTTGCGGCATAACGCATAGACGTAATAAGGTTGTCGTAGATCTTAAGTCTCCTGTCGGGCAATAAGACGATGCAGAGACGAACTTAAAAGGCGGTTACTGCCATTCACTGTCAAAGGAATGTTTTGCTTTTGACACGTAGAAATGTTGGTCAAGAGCCGTAAGTGTAATATAACTCTATGCACCACAATAGATGGGAGAAATGAATCTGCTTGGACGTCATTGAGTTGGGGAGATATTAATACTTGTTGGCAGAAGATCCTACTAAAGGTAACCTAGATGCCACTAATTAAAATATTTACTCATTTACCGTACGCGGCTAATTGTTTGCAGGCAAAAACAGCTCATATTCCTTCATTACAATGACAATCGTGCTGTGGTAATTCAAAGGAACTTAAAGAAAAACGCAAGAATCAGCTCCAAAGCATTGACATCGTACCTGTGGTAGATGTGCCGCATTGGCGGTGGTATAATACCGGAATACCATCTTTATCCTGCAAGCGTCAATATAAAGAAATACCTCCGGCGGGATAAAGCCAAATCGGAGCGTACTCTCGAGGGATAATAAGCCCCGAAAACCAGGCCAATATAGTTTCTCATCGCTCTTGCAACGTGCCTTCGAATTACCTTAATCGGGTAATTGTTAATTCTCTTTAGAAGGGTCCCATCGAAAAGAACCTTGTTGCGATAATATTTCTTGTACACCTATTCTGGTATTCTGTACATAGAGTCGAGTTTAACGTGAACACCTGTCATGGTGACTTAATTTCACGGGATGCCAATACATCCATGGGAGCAAGGATACGCCTTGCCATCGTATCATTATTGTGAGTGGATGCTAATCTAAAACCTCTTACTGAAATTAAGGTCATAGCACCCAGTACTTATTGCAACACTACATTAGATCAAACCAACAGGAAGACCCTTCCAGCGATTTGGGTTTAAACTACAGCCACCATGACGCTCCCACAAGAGGGCATATCTGAACAAGCCAGACACGGACCTAGATCCCGGGTTCCTGACTCCCATGGTATCGTAATTTAAGTCCTGGTACGGACTACCCCTAGTCCTGCCAACGACAGGCCCTATACCGCCAGCTTGTAACTGGTCAAATCGTAGCAACCTTCTGTGGCGTCATCTGAAAATCGTTACGATAATACCAGTGCTTGGACTACACCGAACCGCCATATGCTATAATTGGTCTGATTAGAGCCACATAACATGTGATCTTTACTCTGAGATCAAGTTTGATTTGCGGCCCGAGTCAACCCCGGACAGATTTATTAAGGCTTATTGCAAGCTTATTCTTAAAACTAACAATTTTAACTTAAAACTGAAGATAAAAACTAAAGGGTGGGAGCGGTTAAAAAAAAAGTTAGGACGTGAGGCATAGATGGAAATAAGAGTGTTTTTAAGAGAGAGTTTGGTCGTTAACTTCACGAAGCATTCTAGACATTGGCTCCAAGTGTCCGTAATTCGTTCTACGAAGATTGAGCCGGAAAAGTGGCACAGACCTAAGATTGCGTGGGTTGGTGTTAAAAGAAATAAGTTGAAGTAAAGAAGGACAATCGATATTACCAACTAAAATTTGATGAATAAAGAGAATGTCGGCAACTTTTCGAAGTAGAGAAAGGGGCTGTAAATTTATAAGTTTCAGTCGGTCAGTATAAGGTGGTAAGTTTTGGCTATCATCCCAGGGAAGACCACGTAAAGCAAATCGTAAAAACCTACGTTGAACAGCTTCTATCCGGAGGATGTGTGTTCTGTAGTCGGGTGACCAAACTTGGCTTGCATATTCAAGAAGAGGCCTAACAAAGGTTATGTAAAGAGATTTGGTAACATAAGGATTGGAAAACTCCTTACACGAGCGCTTGATGAAACCAAGGGCAGACTTGGCTTTCTTTATTGTATCATTAATGTGAGAACGGAAATTGAAGGAACTCACAGATAACACCTAAATCACGCAACTCATTCACTAAGGGAACAGGCTGATTAAAGATTAGATAGCAGCGAGGTGAAGTAGGGGGCTGCTTGGGATTATTGACACTACGCTCAAGAAAATTCTTCTGACACCAAATACAAAATCTGTCAAGATCTTTCTGCAGTGGTAGGCTGTCTGAGGAAGAGGATACACCATATATCTAAAGATTTTCATATCGTCTGCGTAAACACATACGAGGGGCGTTCAAGATATTCTCGGTATCGGGGTGAAGCTGTGGTTGCATATATAAATTGACTTATTTATCAAGTAACACTATTATTTTAGTGCATTCATGTAAAATTTCATATAAATGTGATTATTAATTCGCGTTTTATCTCTAGTTAAACAGAATCATAATGGCATCTGAGGCGATGATGGTGAAAATTGAGCATCGCGCTGTAATTAAATTTCTCACTAAGCAAGGAAAAAGTCAAAAAACTATTCATGAAGAGATGGTGGCTGTTTACCAGGGTTCCGCACCTTCATTATCAACTGTGCAAAAGTGGTCAAGTGGGTTCAAGAGAGGCAGAGAGAGCATTGAGGACGACCCCGCTCCGGCGCCCCGGCTACTGCTTGTACGGGAGAAAAGAAGTCGAAAAACTTGTTCTTGAGGATGCCCGAATAAAGGTGAAAATGATGGCGGAGATCACCAAGCTTTCAATTGGTACCATTCACACTATTCTTCATGACCATCTTAACCTTTCAAAGGTCAGTGCAAGGTGGGTGCCACGAATGCTCACAGCGCCTCAGATAAAAAGTGAGAATCGCATGCTGTAGAGAGCTTTTGGAGATGTGTAGTGAGAACGCGGACGGTGTTATGGATCGAATTGTTACTGGGGACGAAACATGGGTCCACCACTATGACCCTGAAAGCAAACAAGAGTCCATGCAGTGCCATAAAAAAGGAACAGACCCCCCGAAGAAGTTCAAAGTCACTCCGTCTGCCGGGAAGCTCATGGCCACAGTTTTTTGGGACTCAAAGGGAATCTTGCTCATTGAGTACAAAAAAAAAGCTGACACCATCAACGCCACATCCTACGCTTCCACTTTGCATAATTTGCGGGAGGAAATTAAAAAGAAAAGACGGGGTAAACTCGCAGCGGGTGTGTTGCTTCTTCATGACAACGCTCCTGTTCACACGGAGCGAGTTTCCAAGGCTGCTGCGCGAGATTGTGGTTTCGAAGAAATCCAACACCCACCCTATAGTCCAGACCTTGCACCTAGTGATTATTTCCTGTTTCCGGATTTGAAAAAATGTCTTCGTGGAAAAAGATTTTCGTATGATGAAGAACTCAAGTCGGTATTTTGCAGAGAAAGAGGAAATTTATTATTTTGAGGGTTTAAAAAAGCTTATCTCAAGATGTAACAAATGCATTGATGTTAGGGGAGATCATATTGAAAAATAAAAACAATTTAAATTGAATTCGTATTTTCCTTCATATCGATACCGAGAATATATTGAACGGCCCCTCGTATGTATGAATTTTTAATGATGTAATCAACATCATTAATAGCCAGAATAAATAATAAGGGACCAAGGTGGCTGCCTTGAGGGACACCATGGGTCAGAAACCTTGGACCTATTGGGTATATAATTCGTGCGGTCTGTGGATCCCATCCCAAAAGAACTGTGCCGGCTTGGGAGCCAAGAATGAATCAAGCCAATTTTTGATATTGAGTATTTCAGTGAGGGCGTTCTGCATCGACCGGAACAAATGGTAGTCAGAAGGGGCAAAGTCTGAGCTATAAGGTGGGTGGGGAAAGACTTCCCATTCACTGTTTTCCAAATAGTTGTTAGCCGGAATTACAACGTGGGGCCGAGCGTTGCCATGATGGAAAATTATTGCCTCGTGTCTGGTCGCATATTCCGGGCGTTTTTCGGCCACTGCTCTCTTCAAACGGATTAATTGTGTTCGGTAGCGTTGTCCATTGATGGTTTAACCCGGTTTTAGCAGCTCATAATACAGCACACCCATCTGATCCCACCAAATACAGAGCATTACCTTCGCGCCATGGATATTCGGCTTTGCCGTTGATTTGGCTGGTTGGCCGGGTTTCACATATGATTTTTTGCGCTTGGGGTTGTCGTAATGGATCCATTTTTCATCACCAGTAACAATCCGATGCAAAAATGACATCCTTTTGTGGCGTTCCAGCAGCATTTCGGACTTGCAAAACCGCCTTTCGACGTCTCTCGGTATGAGTTCATGTGGAATCCAATTTCCTTGCTTTTGAATATATCCAGCTGCTTTTAAACGTTTTGAAATGGCTGCTTGAGTGACACCCAAAGATTCTGCGAGCTCTTCTTGTGTTTGGCAACAATCTTCATAGAGTAATGCTTCCAGTTCTTCATGTTCAAACTTTTTTGGCTGCCCAGGACGTTCATCGTCTTCCAAGCCAAAATCACCACTTTTTTGGCACGTTCGCTCAGCTAGCGCATGTTCACCATAAACTTCCACCAAAACACGATGACTTTCGGCAGCAGGTTTCTTCATGAAGAAGAACTCCCCGCAAAAGCGCTTTTTCAGGCACAGAGTTCGACATATTTGAGTGAAAAAAAAATTATTGTTGTTTACGCTTCAAATGAATGACATATACTGAAATGACGTACAATGACAGTAGCTTTCCAACGCATGTTCCAATGGAATAATACAAGTTACGACATCTCTTAGCAAACCGCACGAAAGTTATAGACCCAATAAATAAAACATAGTAATGTCTTTCATTTAAATATGATTGAACCCATGTTATAAAGTTTATTTGGAAACCAAGAGCTTTTAATGTCAGAAGGATTATATCATGTGAAATCCTATCAAAGGCTTTGCTGAAATCGGTGCCAATCACATCAACTTCATTTCCAGATTGGTGGTCGTAGATCTACCTTTCAGAAATCCGTGCTGGTTTTGGGAAACAATAGGTTTACAATGGAAAAGCATTATGTCATAAATAATGCTCTCGAAAAGCTTAGGTATGCAGGACAGCTTAGCAATTGGTCGATAGTTGGAAATTTTATTATTTTCGGCCTTTTTTATGTAGGGGAGTAATAAAAGACCTTTTCAAGGTCGAGGGAAATAATCCCTGGGTGATAGAAAGCTGAAAAAAGCTGTAAGAGGTTGGGCGAGGTGCATTTCACATTTCTTTAAAAATATAGGGGGAAGATCATCAGGGCCGGCAGAATAATCATCTTTGAGGTTTATTATTTTATCTTTAATTTGCTCTAAAGTTATAGACACAAATTCCAAAGCTGTTTGGGGGCAGCTATTTAAGTAGGAAAAGTAAGAGTGGTCTGGCTCTTGGGTGGTGAACGCTTGGCTAAAAAAAATTGCGAAGAGATTTGCAATAATTTGGGGATCGCCCGAGGACTTATCTAGAAAATTCAGAGATGATGGATAGTTATCCGATTTACTTTTAGTTTTGATGAACTGAAAGAATCGTTTGGGGTCGGAAATGAGTGTGTGGTCCATTTGGTTTAAATAGTTGTCATATAGAGTTTGGCAAAGTACAGAGAATTTTATTTGGGCAGACTGGTAGTAAAAGAAATCGTTGTCGGAACGCGATTTTAAGTAAGTATACCAGAGCTTATTTCTCTTATTACGAAGAGATAGCAGCTCTTTACTATACCAGGGTGGTGATGATGAGGGATTCTTTTTGTGTAAAAAAGGTACGGACTGGGAGAGACATTTGAAAATTTCGGTGTTTAAGGATGCGAGAGCATCGTTAACCGTAAGGTTGGGATTATCGTAAAGAAAGTCAAAATTGGCCATACTGAGTAGATTGTTCAGTTTGACGTAGTTAGCCCTATGAAAATTAAAACTGTAAGAATGCTCATAAGAAACACGACTAAGAACATTGTCATACGCCAACGTAAGAGAAAGGGGAGGGTGGTAACTATCCAACTTAGAAAGAAGATGTCTGCTTTCTAAATCGATGCAGTTATCTGTATCAGTGGCGAAGACTAAGTCGAGTTGTCTGCCAATGTTATTGGTGACACCACAGTCGATGAAAAGATTTTCTTTATCAGAGGTGGGATTTGTTGCAGCAAATTAGGACTGGTCAATCAGAGCCCATAGAAGCTTAGGTAAATTAAAACCGCCTCAAAAAATAACTACGTCGTTGGGATCGATTGCATCAACAGCTAGCTGGTAATCTTGCATTAGTTGAGAGGGGGGAATATAGCAAATGGGAATTCTAGCGCAAACAAATTCAAAGAATGCAATTCCTCTTTATCTGGACCATCGTCACGGTGTAAATCGAAGTCTTGGGAAAATAATTCATTATTCTTAATATTAGGGGTGAGATTGGTTTCTGTGGGTGCAAAAATGTCGTAGGGCAGAATCTGCGAATTAAGATATATAGCAGAAATCTTAGTTCGTAATCCTCTTACATTTTGATAATACAGGGACAGATATTTGGGAGGCTTCGGCAAAGAATTGAGTGGTGGGTTAGGAGCGATGGTAGTTTTTGAAACTAGACCGTGTTCGCTGGAGGTGTAGTATGCGTTTGGAACTCACGTGAGACGCAAAAGAAGAGAGATCATTAGCCACATCATCAGGAGTTATATCTAATTACTCAAACGTATAAGAAGTTGCCGCAGATCATTATAATTAGTGGGAGGGCCTTCTTGCAGAATGGAAACCATTGCATTGGTTTTCGTTATACCGTCGATACAGATAGAGTCTGGCTCATCATATAGGTATGCGACATATAAACGAACATTATGGTATAATCTGCGGTCTCTTAATCGAGTGAGAACATACCGGCCATGATCCAATGAATCGATAAGGTGCTTGATTAACTTTGCCTTTGGCGAAAGTATGGGGTTTAAAAAAGAAGGTGGTGTGGTATTAGCTAGATTCCCAAGCTTAGAAGATGGGGAGGGATTTAAAATATGGGAGCGAATAAAGTTAGGGTATGCCGTTTTTGTTTGAGTGGGATGAGGAGATGGTGTTGGGTTTTTTAAATGACAGAGAGGAGGATCAAGATTAAAAGATACATTGGGAATTGGGTTGGACGGTGTGGAAGAACGTTTTGTGTATACACGATTAGCAGTATGAAGTGAGGAAGGAGTGAGGAAAGGGAATGTCCCAACTTTAAAACTCCAGTTTGGATTAGGAGCTTGTTTGTTAGGCTTTGGTTTTTTTTTATGAGAGTTGGGCTTCGGAAAGGGTTAGACTGCTGTTTTCTAGGTTTACTCCTATGCATCCATATGTTTGTCAAAACATAGATACTTGTCGAGCCAAGTATCTTACTACGCTTCTTACCGCTAATGGCTGCCCCTACTGTCCAATGATGGCAAAATTTCGCCAGATTTTACCGGTATTCCTAAAGGCCAGTGGAGTTCTAAACAATATTGTTTCCGACTTTTCAAAATTGATATTCAATTTCCAATCGTCGCAATACATTTTAATATGATCGGAGTCACGATGCGGAAGAGAATTGATGACCCCGATATTTGGATCTGATCTGTACGCCACTAAAGCGTCTGCGTATGATTGAGCAAACCAATGTTAAACAGTGCCGGAGATATCACCTCACCCTGTTGTAAGCAGTTTCTTATTTCTAGACTTTTCTGGAAGTTGCATTGCCACATTTGACAACGAACTTCGGCATGCTCATCCTGTTCAGCTTATAGAGAAGCCCCTCTAAACATACGGTGTCGAAGGCCTTCTCAAAGTCAACAAGGCGAGTAGCAGTGCACTGGTTCTTGCATTTATTCCAAACCAAACTGATTTTCCACTTTAACAGCGCTCTGTTGACTACTTTCTCGAATACCATGTTAATGTTTAGAAGTAAACTAACCGGCCGAAGATTAGCAGGGTTAGTCCTATCTTCATCCCTTATCGGGATAGGGTGTATGATTGCTCTTTTCCAAAGCGTCGGAAAATGCGTAGTAAAAATATCCTGCCTCCAGGGACAGATATCTCAATACGACGTTCGGAATACCGTCTACTCCCGACGACTTTTTGTTCTTCAGTGAGTCCAAGATGCACAGGAGCTCATCTTTTCACACGAACAAATGAGCGGCCGTTCGTCTACAGCCGACGATAAAGTTTGTTGCGTCTACTTCACCGAATAAGGTAAGACCGGGATTCTCAGACCGTCAATTTTCAAGTTCGTTCCGCAGAAAGCAGTGATTCATATAGGCTCTATTCTCAATGTCCTGGTTACGGTAAATTGGATTATTCATCGGCCTACAAAAAAGCTGCTTTTCTCGGCCTAGAAAAAAGCAAATCCACTTTTTCCTGTGGAAAAATACCATAGCCATCATCGGCTGTCTCTGGACTTTTACCAATCGTCCGTAATGTGTATTTGTTTTCTGCTGTTTGTGGAACTCGGACACATTGAATGTCATTGAGATTTTTCTGCTTAAACTTAAAGTAGAGTGCAAAGAACAGCATGTATATGCATAAGCGGAGCCCTTCATTAGATATTCCGATTCGCTTGACATCCCTCGATAGCTTCAGCAGGCAAGTAGCTTCGACTGCAGCTTCGACTATAGCGACTACACAGTGGACAAACAATTCATTTGGCCACGCTAACATTCTACATACATTAGGAATCCTCACAGAGTACACCGATTACACCATACCTGAAATTTGGTTTGACAAAGACTTCAATGCAAGCGTCCCCTCTAGATCCATCTGGAAGGAAGATGCTTTCATAGAGGACAAGTCAATCAAGATGGATGTCAGACAAGTAACATTATTGCTGGCGGTGTTTTTTCAGATAAGGTACGAGTAAATCTAAGCCTCTCCTTCCGTCCTCTAAATCACTGTAGCGTGTTCCAGGCGGAAAATTTGGCGATTGAAGAAGCTCTGTCCTGGCTGAAGAAAAACATTTGATCTGCTAAGAATATCCGCATCTTTTCGGATAGTCAGGCCGCTGTCAAGTCCCTGGACTCTCATTAAATTCTAAAACCGCCCTTGAATGCCGATCATCTCTTACGGAGATGGCAGAACAGTTCAACCTTCACCTATGTTGGGTGCTGGGTCACAGAGATTTTCCAGGGAATTGTAGGGCCAACGAGCTCTCCAAAATTGAAACCATTCTACCTATTCTATCGGAAAGGGGTAGCATCGGTATACCAATCGCTACGTGCAAATTAATATTAAAGCCGAATGCTATCAAAAGAACAGATATTAGGTGGATCTGGCCAAAGCTGGATCTGAATCGCTCTAAGAGTCTGATCCTTCTAAAGAGGAAAAATTTCAGCGCCATGGTAGGTGTCATCACTGGACATTGCCATATACGAGTAGCTAAGCATGGAAGAAGGCTTGGTGCCTTTACAAATGATTTCTGTAAAAGCTGAATGGACGAGTTTGAGGAGCTTTCTTTTATAATGACTTAAACTATCTAAAGAACATAGACGTTAACAGTATCCTACGCTTCATCACAAGCTCAAATTGGTTACTAGAGTAAGGGAATCATCTCCACGTGGCATACCAATGGACCAATAGGCCTAAGTGGGTTGGCCTTTCCAACAGCCACTTTTACCTACCTTACCTACCTACCTAAGCTTAGTTTCGCTTACCAAAAGTACATCTGGGCGCTCGCTTAACAATAGATTAGAAAGGTTGGTTCGTCCCTCGATCCTCATCAATGAGTTAACATCCATTGCAAGGATCTGTAGATTGGACTCATTCAGCGTATCAGACGTTAAATCGGCGTGCCTGACTTGTCAAAAAGTGTCGAGTAGATAACGTCTAT
Source organism: Volucella zonaria (assembly GCA_963966105.1). Classification (NCBI taxonomy): domain Eukaryota; kingdom Metazoa; phylum Arthropoda; class Insecta; order Diptera; family Syrphidae; genus Volucella; species Volucella zonaria. The sequence continues at coordinate 287,105,231 of OZ014530.1, read as the reverse complement.
TCGAATCGCTTATTCATTTAATTGTTTCTGGAAGTAATTGTGCGATAAACTGAGATATTTATGTTTGGTGCTATTCGATTTATTTCTTTCAAGTCAAGATCTCTAATCAAGTCACCTAGATCATTTTGATTGAGTGGTTTAGGTTCGAAAGGGGAATAAAATTCACTATCTTGCCACACTAGGTTGCCACAATAGGGCAATCAATTAAAAGATCTAAATTCATGTCGCCTAGAATGAGAAGATTCTTTGCCTTTTCTTTATTTAGAAATGAGCTCAATTCCTCCACGAACTCCGTCTTACTTCTTTCATGTCAATAAAAACACATAAAACTGAGCTTCTGTGCAGTAATTGTACAGGTTACTTTGAACATACGAGTATATAGTATGCAGTCTCCATACTTTTATTTTTTTTTTATATAATTTGCGTGGGCTCAAGACGTTCAGGTACCTTGCACACAGCGCGGGCGAAGGAAAATCAGAGAGGAAACAAAGAGAGGTACCGACGAACGTTGGTCTTAAATGTTTGAAGGTTATAATGACTAGGGTATAAAGAGATAGGCAGGCCATTCCATTAACGAGTTGCACACCTTAGAACTGAATCACGATATTTTAGAATACGTCTGAAAGTTGGCTTGAGGATATACTGATGAGCATTCATAGGGAGACGGGTGTTACGGATAAAAGTCTGAAGGGGCGGAAAGAATTGAATGAGCTTATCATACGCTACCGTTCCCGTTCAACAGCCAACGAGCAGGGGCGTGAGTCTGGGAACGAATATGCAAAGCAGAGTATATTGGATTAGAGGTAACAGACAAGAGATCGTTGGTGATAATTAAAAAGAGCGTCGGACACAGAACGGAGCCCTGGGACACACCAGCATTTGTTTTGTGAATATCTGACTAGAAACCATCCAAGAAAACTTGAATTTAACGTTCCGAAAGGTAGTTTTTAATCCATTAAAGAATAGAGTCATCGACCCTAAAAGCACATTTTCGTCAAAGAGCCTAATGCCAAACTCTGTCAAATGCCTTAGAAATATCAAGTGCAACTGTCTTGATTTCGCCAGATTGATGTACGATTTGGTTCCACTTTTCAGTGAGACATGCCATCAGACCACCAGTGGACTTGTTGCTACGAAAACTGTGCTGGCCGTTTTTTGGCAGTTTTTGTGTTTCGACTTTCGAGATATTTCATTAGCTGACGGTTTATCAGCGTTTCCAAGATCTTGGAAAAAAGGGATGTATGTGCAATGGGTCTGTAGGAGGAGAGAGAAGAAGGTTCGCCTTGTTTATGGACGGCCTGGTCAAATGCTGTTTTATATTTGCTCGGAAATAGTCCGAAAGAGTACTGATGAAATAGCTTACGCAGTGGTTTTTCCAGCGTAGAAGAATAGAAGAAGGGAAAATAGATGGACCAGCGGATTTGTAAATGTTAAGATCTTTAAGAGCTCTTGTTACTACACGAGTGCGAAAGTCCCATTGAAAATTCGACCCACTCTAGTGTAGGCAGAGACAAAGCACAATCTGGGAGTGTTGAGCTGGCCGCAAAGTGTGTAGCAAACAGATTGGCCTTGTCCAAAAATTGATACAGCTGGAATGTCATTGTAAACGATCTTTGGTATGCAGAATGAGGCATAATTTCTAATATTTTTACTACCTTTGGGACATTATACATAGTATTTTTGGCCTCAGTTTTTGGCCGTATTGGGATTTTACACGCTTCAGAAAGACGTTGCAGTCATTCTTGGCTCGTTTGAACTTTTGTCGGTTTTCCTTAGTCAGGTTGGTCTTGTGGCTCCGAAAAAATATATCTCTAAGCCTCACAGCCTCTTTACAGCTCGAGTCGTACCACGCTGTCGACTTGCTGTCCAGTTTTGGGCTTCTATAAGCAGCCTACGTGGATGGAATTTTAACCACATGAAATTGAAAAGAATAATGGTACTAGTTCGTAGCCAGGTAACTTTATTTCAGAATGATCTTGAAGGTGTGGCCGGGGACCTAATACCTGTGTTTCACTAAGTGCCAAACAGACGGTCTGTATGTACAGACGTGGACATATGCGGAAAAGTGATTACTTTTTAGCTCGCGAATAGTGGCTTTATCCACTCTAAATTCCCGAGTCATTGTACTAAAAAAGACAAATACAGAAAACACAAACACCGACGATACTAAGCTCAACTGTGAAGTAAAAATTCAGAATTGGTTTGCTGAAACTCATAAGCTGAGTTTTCGTTTACGAAGACAGCTAGTCTATCCATCATTTCATTTAGGATAGCGCTAATAATATTATACATTTATACGATACAAATCTTTCTCATTACTAAATATCCATATTTCAGAGAGGAATGCCATATTAGATCAGACTTGTTAACGAACGAATCTAAATGTGGTAGGATGGATATAAATCAGCATTTTTTCGAGTATTTCGAACAGAGAATTGGTTCTTTGAATTATCTATTAAATATTAAATATTTTTTATATACAGGGTGTCCCAGTTTAGGGTTTCATCCTGATAGCTGAAGATTCCTGAAGTTATGGCAAATAATATATTTTAGTGCAGGGATGGGTCTCTTTTGACCTCCCTCCAAGTTATAGGCCGTAAGAAACCTCTGATTTCGAGGTAAAACTTCTTAAAAGGCAGTAGCTTTCTAACGGATTCAAGTTAGGAAACTGTTGTACACATTTTTGAAAGAGAATTTCAGTGTACGTAAAATACTATAACCTCGTCGAGTTCGATGAATGCCAGCCAAAATTATGGCATTTTAAAACTAACATTTTGAAAAATCGTTGGACTAATTTCATCAGAAAAATGAGTTTATTTCGAAATTTTCGGCTTCTAGGTTAATTTTTTTTTATCAAAACTTTTGTCTTCTCTTCATTATCTACGATTTTTATTGATGACTTTTCCGCCTACAAACAACGGAAGTTATTGCAAACCACGATTTTATTCAGTCAAATGGGACACAAAATAAATTCAATATCACTTTAAATAGTTTTTGTGGTCCTAAGAAGGACCGTTACGCTTTAAGATTAAAAAACGCTTTTATAGTAAATTTTCGAAATGTTGCCCGTGCGTTTGGATGCACGTTCTAGCGCGTTTGATAATTTCGGACTGCAAATTAATGTTTGGTAAAATACCTCTTAGCTCCTCTGCCACTGTATTTATTCTCTCTTGGACACCTTCCTGACTTGAAATCTCAGTCAAATAAACCCTTTCTTTTATGGCTCCCCAGAAAAACAGTCCACTGGCGTTAGGTCAGGAAGGAGATCTAGGTGGCAAAGGAAAAAGACCAAATCGGCCAATCCACCGTCCATTAAATTTTTGATTTAAAAACGAAGTTACGTTATTGCTCCATCGTGTTGGAAAACCATTCTTTGCTTCTGAGCAAGAGGAACATTTTTCAGGAGTTCCGGCAACTGGTCTCTCACAAATTCTAAATAGAATGTTGAATTTAGGACACGTGGAAGTATGGATGGCCTTATTATGCCAGCCCAGACATTCACGCTAAACCTTCTGTAAAATGGTATACAGTTAAGAAAAACATCTGCATTTCAACTGAATCTTTATCTTTGAGAAGATGTTATTCGTATTAAGTGAGGATTGGACATTGCCCAATAGTGGGAATTTTGTTGGTTAGTAATGAACGTTGTCGTAAACTGAGCTTCGTCAGTCCATAAAATTCTTTGAATAAACTGCTTATTCTCATCTTGTTGATGCAGCAGCCATTGACAAAATTCATTCCTTTTTTGGAAGTCCCCTGGCAAAAGTTTCTGTACGGGGGTATAGTGAAAGGAGTAAACGCGGTTGTCTTGAAGAACTCTATGGATTGTGGTTCTTGGAGTTTGCAACTGTGCTGCAAGCCTTCTTGTGCTAATAGATGGCTGCATTGTTACAGAATTTAAAATTCTTTCTTCCTATTCTGCTGCTGTTATGTTAGACAATCTTTCTCTACTTAACATATGCTGAGCTGATGGTTGTAAAGCGGTGAAAAACATTGATAAAAGTTGGCCTAGAAGGGATCCTCCGTCTAGGATATCGCCGTTGGTACTCTAATCTAGCTAACCCTACATCCCCATTACAGAAACCGCAAACGAAAATTATACCGGCGTATTCGCTAATCGAAAACATTTTTTCTTAAGTGTTAAACACTTTACTCGTTCACTCTTAATTAGTAAATAAATTAAGATCGGCACATTTCAAAAGTTGTCACCTAATTAAACAAAAACATTCTACAAAACAGCGGAAAATTTACCGCTGTCTTAATCCTCCAACTTTGTTTTACTTGTTAACTGACAGCTCTTAGTAATTTTTGTTTTTATTTGAACACACTATTTATTTTGTGACCCATTCATTCATTCATTCATTCATTTTTATTTTTGCAGCATAAATTACATATTTCTTAAAAACTACTATTGCACAGTTAACAGAGATTTGGTTATTGTAACCTTACTACTGACAATATATATACTTCTTGGAAAAATGCGTAACATATCTTTGATTAATATTCAGAGGAAAAGCTGATGAAAAACCTCTTCACAAATTGGACTTTACAAAGAAATAAAGGGGGTGGTGGTGTTATGCTTGATTTCAAGTAACATTCAACATAAGGTTTAACAATTTAATTATTCAAAAATGAGTTATTTATCAATTACAATTAAAACACTTCTAAGGATAAATATACAAAATACAGATAGATAAATAAATAAATAGATGAGTAAATAAACAAATAAATTGATTAATTATGAACGAGAATAAATAAATAATTAAATAACAAGATGAATAAATAAGTAAATAAGTAAATATATAAATAAATCAATAATAAATAAAACAAATATATACGCAAATCAATAATTGTAGAGATAAATATATAACCAATTAAATATAGGACAGGTATGATAAACATATTACGATTCGTTCAGTAGACTTGAAATCAAGTGGTTGTCAGCTGAGCTGCAAGACCGGCGATTGTGCTCGAATAATTTATTTAGTCTAATAGGAACTTTTTCGATTTTTGAAGTTGAATGGAGATCATCGGTCGGAAAATCCCAGGGCAGGTTGAGAATCATTTTCAGTAATTTATTTTGGGCTATTTGCTGTTTTCTGATGTAGCTTTTTGCACATTTACCCCACACAGGTGAGCCATAAAACATAATCGGCTGGAAGATTGCTTTGAAAATAACAAGGTTATTTTGAGAACTCATATTTGATTTTCGATTAATAAATGGGTATAACATTTTTATAGCAAGGTTAATCTTTTTAATGGTTTCTTGAATATGAAGACTAAAGGTAAGTGTTTTATCTAAGTGCACCCCAAGATACTTGGTACTCGATTTCCAATTTGTTTGAATGTTATTTAATATAATTTTGTTGCTTGGTAAGAAACATTCTTTTCTTTTTCGTGTAAAAAAGACAACCTGAGTCTTTGAAGCATTTAATGTAATCTTCCATTTGTTGACATATGTTTCAACTTCATTTGCTCCAGATTGCAATTTGGTTACTATGTTACAACCTAATGAATCTGAAGCATAAATGCAAGTGTCGTCCGCAAATATAGCAGCTTCACATGTGTTCAGGGATGGAAAGTCGTGTGTAAAAATGTTGTACAGGATTGGTGCAAGTACTGAGCCTTGAGGTACCCCCGCATCAATTGAGAGACTTTCTGTACTGTAATTATTTACATAGACTAAGTATTTCCTGCCAGACAAAAAGGACTGTATAATTTTTATTAAGTACAGCGGAAAATTAAGGTTGTGAAGCTTGTAGAGCAAACCCTCATGCCAAACCGTATCGAACGCTTTTTCTGCGTCCAGAAGAATCATACCAGTACTTTTCCCTACAGCTAAATTATCTTTGATATGTCTTGTGATGCGATGAATTTGATGCACTGTGGAATGGTGTGGCCTGAAACCAAATTGTTGCAGAGGTAGTATATTGTACAAACCTACATGTGTTGCTAGTTTAGTTTTGATAATTTTTTCGAAACATTTACTCACTGAGCTTAGTAAGCTTATGGGACGATAACTACTCGTCAGACATGCGTTTTTTCCTGGCTTGGAAATTGGTATTATTTTGGACGTTTTCCATATTTTAGGATAGTAACCTTGTTTTATACAGCAGTTAAAGAGGCGTTGTAAGAATTGTATGCCGCGTTTTGGGAGATTCTTTAAAAATATATTTTTTATTCCATCTAAACCAGGGGACTTGGAGTTTTTCAAGTTCTTTATGACAGTTTCTATATCTTCTGCTGATATGCATTCGCCTTCATCTATCGTTAATGCTTGTGAGTTTATGAGCCCTATTGTCTGTTGTACTAAGTTTTCTTCGCTGCTGTTTATGTTTCTACCAATTGAGTGGTTCGTATAGAACACTTTTGCTAGAGCGTTAGCTTTTTCTTCATTCGAAAGTAAAACTAAATTGCCCTCTTTCAAAGCAGGGATAGTGTGATTTTTTTGTTTAATAACCTTCACGATGTTCCAGAAGGGTTTGCTCCGTTTATCTAAGCCTTGGAGTTTAAAATTCCATTTTTGGTTTCTAAAAATCAAAATATGTTTTTTTAATTCTTGCTGTTAAGGTTTTGACTAGTATCAAGAATATGTTATCTCTAGTTCTTATCCATCTCGACCTTGCAAAATTCCTGATTTTAATAGTTTCTAAAATATGACGATGGAGGACATCTGTTTTGTTCCATCGATTAATTTTTTTAGGTACAGAATGCTTAATACACTCCAGTACCGAATCTGTGAAATAACTCACACCTTCGTCAATTTGGTTCGGATTTATTTCTTCAGGCAAGATTTAATGCCAGTTTGTTAATTTTAGGCGCATTTTGTTTTTAAATAAGTTCCAGTTAGCTTTCTGGTAATTGAAAAATAAATTATTTGTCTGAATTGGTGACAAAACAGTACTACATTTTACTGGTAAATGGTCTGAGCTTAGATCATTTATCACAGTAGGTTGTGTAAAAAGTTCTGACATATTCGTAAGAAATAGGTCTAAAGTTGACGGGTTGGCACGTTGATTCGAAGGAATGTAGGTTGGGTGTGGAGGAAATAGTATATGAAATGGGTGTCTTGAATTCAAGTCAGCAAGGATGTTACCCCATGCATTAGCTCGTAAGCAACCCCAGTTCCTATGCCTACAGTTGAGATCTCCTCCTGTGAGAAAGATATCGTTGATTCGAATTAATTCGCGCAAGTCGTGATTGAGATCGATACGTTTTTGTTGTGAAATACGCCCACCCTGAAAATAAATACAAAATAGTTTCAAAGACCGACCATTGGTAAAGGGTATTTCGACTCCTATGTTCTCTATTAATTTAGTGTTGACAACTGGAAGTACTTTGCGTTTTAATGTTCTTTTAACTACAATGGCAACACCACCACCCCTTCTGCCATTTCGATCTACACGATAGAACTTACGAGTATATTCGCTATTTGATAATTTTTCTACATTCTGATCGAGACATGTTTCTGTGATTAAACCTACGTCAATGTTGTGAGAACTGAATAAAATCGTGGTTTGCAATAACTTCCGTTGTTCGTAGGTGGAAAACTCATCAATAAAAATCGTAGATAATGAAGAGAAAACAAAGGTTTTGATAAAAAAAGTTAACTTAATAGTTGAAAATAAACAGATAAACGCATTTTTCTGATGAAATTGGTCCAACGATTTTTGAAAATGTTAGTTTTAAAATGCCATAATTTTGGCTGCCATTCAACTAACTCAACGAAAATTTAGTATTTTATGCACACTGAAATTCTCTTTCAAAAATATGTACAACAGTTTCTTAAGCTGAATCCATTAGAAAGCTACTGCCTTTTAAGAAGTTTTACCCCGAAATGAGAGGTTCCTTACTTGAACAGCTTATAACTTGGAGGGAGATGAAAATAGACCCCCCCCCCCCCCCTGCAGTACAACTTTTTTTTGCCATAACTTCAGGAATCTTCAGCTATCACGACGAAAATCTAAACTGGGACACCCTATATATTGAATATTAAATACGTTAGTAATATTTTTCTATCAAATCTGCAAGAGGAAGTAAGTTTTTCAACATTGTCTAATTGGTCTAGGCTTGCATTACATATAGGCATAACATAAAATTAATATAAATTGAATTTAGTATTCAGTATTTTTGTAGCCTTGTTAAATAAATATGAATTATTTTACTTTTGTTGCTGGGTTAGTTAATTTTGTATTCTTTTTTTTTTCTAATAATTCTTTACTTCAGTAACAGCTTTTGAATTTTATGCGTAACGTTAGAGTGCTGCGTGCTTGTGATGATTTTGACGTCACAAGACTTTATGTCATCTGTTTTCACATTTTCCTCTGATCCTTTGGACATTAAGTTGACAGCTGATTCCCAAGCATTGTTATTGTCAACATTAGGAACTCCAACGACGTCGACATATTTTTCCAAAGACTTTTGCTGCAGGTAATTCAATGTACGAGTATCCTGGAGATTATTAACCTTCGTAGATGGTGACTTATTTTCTTCCTTCAAATTAAACATTTCCAACAAGGCATTCGAATTGATTCCCTTGAGCACAGTGATTTAATAGAACAGTACCTCAAGGTTGAGAGCAAGTGGAGGAGGTTTGTTTACGGGAGCAAGTTGAGATGCAGGTGATACATCAATAGACGGAAACAGAAGCACATCACCAGGTGTCTTGAGACTTATTAAACACTTGTTTCACTTTTTAAAGAAAGACAATAAGGGCAAGCGCTGCGAATTGCTTCTTTTTGTATTACAAGAAACATGTTGATAGGAGATGTTAGACTTTTTCATGTATTCTACAGGGTATTCCAATGGGGACTTCTAAAATTTGACAGTTGAAAGTGGCAATATTGTTGAAGCTGCATCTGTCAAATTAGCTATCATTTGTTCAGCCTGTCTTGCCAAATCAACGTGGATGGACATAGCGTTCAACAACACGTGCAAATCATAAAATTGTTTTATCGAAATGGGTGCTCTGTTCGGGCAACGTTCCGCGCGCTTCGCCAATTTTACGGTTGCCCTAATCGTCGTACCGAGAGGACTGTTTGCAGTGTGGTGAATAAGTTTGAGTCCACTGGTTAAGTAAACGATAAACCAACACCTATGTCGACGAAGCGCAAGATCTACGCCGCTCTCCGTGAGAGTGTGCAGGAGAATCCGAGCCAGTCGATTTCGCGTCGCTGAGAAGAACTCGTCCTTTCGCAGACAACAACTTGGCGAATTTTGCATCGTGACTTGGGCCTGCACCCGTTCAAAATTCAACTGACCTAGAAGCTGAAGGTAAACGACCATAGACAATAGGTTCTGGAGCAGTTAGAAACTGACTCTAATTTTCATCGAAAATCTTCTTCAGCGATGATGCCGATTTCTGGATGAATGCGTACGTCTACGAACAAAATTGTCGAATTTGGGACGACACCAATCGACATGAGATCCAAGAGCGTCCAATACATCCCGAAAAAGCCACTGTTTGGTGTGGATTTTGGGCTGGCGGCGTCATCGATCCATATTTCTTTGAGAACGACGTTGGCCAGGCCATTACCGTCAACGGCAAGAGCTATAAGTTGATGATTACCAACTTCTTTTGACCTGAGTTGGATGATATGGACACCAACGACATGTGGTTTCAACAGGACGGCGCTACATATCACGCCATATTGGAAATTCTGCACTAGCGACTTGAGGGCATGGTCATCTCACGTGGAGGTAATGTGAACCGGCCATCGATATCGTGCGATTTGACCCCGTTAGACTTTTTCTTATGGGGTTTTCCGAAGTCGCAGGTCTATGCGAATAAGCCACAAACCACAGCGGCCCTCGGAACTAACATAACCCATGCCATCGGTTAAATTCAGCCTGATTTATGCGCGAGAGTCATGGTAAATTGGACATTTCAGATGCGGGACAGAGAAGCCGTGGAGGATATTTGAACTATGTACTCGTAATACTCCAAATGGCATCGATAGGACTTTCAAACGAATGAAAAATTTCGACGATATCTCATACACACTTTGATTTATTTAAATTTCCTGTCTTTATATTAATGAAAGACTCTTTGTATCTGTAATTTTACGCAATTTAAATGTCTGGTTCATGACAGAGATTGGTGATTTGCTGTTTGGAAAAGAATCAGCTCTTATTCGGAGTCAAATTTGTCATATGCGTGAGACTAAGGCTAGAAGTCGTCAAATCCGAAACGAACGAACGTTTTACAATAATCCGCATCAAGGCTAAATTCCCTAACGTAAGCCTAATATGCGACCATGCCCCTACGAAAGAGAAGGACAACGCCACCAAAGAATATTTCTACGACCTCCTCGACAAGACATATCAACAACGACCTTAGTATGACGTTGAAATCGCTTGGCACGATAAAAAGGAGGACATTTTTGGTAACGACCCCACATCTGGCAATGGACTTTCGCTTATTGACATTGCAGCGGGACGTAATATCACTATAACATGCCCATCTCAATAAACGCAAAGGGACATGACGGTCTCCGGTTTATGAAGCGTTAAGTCAAATTAAGGACATTACGATCTACACCATCCATGCCTCTAGTATTCTGGGCGTTCGTATCATCCGGGTAGCCAAGACCACCGCTCAATTATCATGCCTACGGCCATCAATGGCGGAGTCTAATAAAAAACGGAGTGGAGCAATTCTTATCTTATCTTATCTTAAATGCTTTTAGATTGACGCTACTGAAGGTTGCTACGATTTGACCAGTTACAAGCGGCCAGTCATAGGTCCTGTTTAGTAGCAGGGCCACCGGTAGTCCTCACCAGGACTTAAAACTCGATACCATTGGAGTCAGGACCCCTTTGACTTCTATCTGGACTTGACTTGAGAACCGTTGTGGAGGTGCAAATAAATGCTGAGTCCCGCGACCCTAAGGTCGGCAACAGGTCTTAAGTCGGCCTCGACCCAAATCAAGAATTAAACTTGAGCCCTCAACACAGGTCCAACTTGGTATTACTGAAACATGGTAAAAGCTGGCCAGGCGTCTATATCCTGGCTCCCATGGATGTATGGGCATTTGGGTCTACACGACAGGTATTCACATAAAATACAAGAGTCATCTTCCGGGCAGTCAACATTGAGTCGGATTACGACGTTGTTGCAGCAAAGATGGAAATGCGGATTTCCACACAAAGAAGAACTACTCTGAGTAGATATGACGTAGGAAAGCTGCAATAGCAAGGGACCGCCCGAATCTTCTCAACAATACCAGAGGCGACGCTAAATGTAGTCACATGCCTTGGGATCTGTCTAGACCAATATTTCAACAAGAATGTAGATGCTGCTCTGGCCAGAGCCAAATGTGCTTTTACCCTTACAAAGAGACTGTTTTACAGCGTTCAACTCGATGAGAGGATGAAAGTTATCTACTACATGGCCTTCATCCGGCCAATGATGGTGTCTCGTGAGAGCAAGATTAATGGAACACATTCGGGTGTTTGAGAGCGCTTACCCTAAGGTCTGTCTTCACCTTTACAGAACAGCAGAATCGGAGTACATAAAATTTTATCCCAATGAGGTCCTATACATAAGGGTGAATCTAATAAGCGTGGTCATCTTCGTTATTAAGTTGACTCAAGGGCAGGAGCAATGACTTCACTCAACAACCTGATATCTGCTGCTTATATCATGGGTGTGTGCGCTTGAAAAGGTTCGTCCCTCCTGAAAAGTTCCTTTATTTTGACATGAAAGGGCTGATCCAGGATAGCTTTGAGGTGCCGCTAATCTTCCACGTAGCTCGTGCAGTTGGTGAGCGGCGACTCAACTACAACAGAGGTGTCGCACACGGCAGTTTTGAATTTCTCAGGTTTAGTATAGCGGTTTCAAAACGCGATAAAAAGATGTAGTTCTGCAGTACTAACATTTTTGGTGGTTGAGTGAAAAAGACCCGATTCCTTCGTGGTTTCCTTAAAGACCGGGTTAGAGCATCTTTAGAGACATTGCTCGGTATATGTCTAGTTTTGGTATCCCTTCCAAGCTTGTCCATTTGTGCAGAATGACGATGGAGAACGATTTAAGCGACGTTAAAAAAGGTTTAAGACAAGGTGACGTGCTGTGAAATGACTTCTTTAACAAGATACTTGAAAAAATTGTGCAGAACTCACAAGCGAGCATTTCAGGGACAATTTTTCGGAGATTTATAGTTTATCAAATTCTATCTGAGCCCTTTTACTGAAATAAGGCTAAGTGAAGCCTCTCAAAGCATATACTTATCAATGATACAGTTTAAACCATCGATTGATTTTCCTGTGATTTGATGAAGCGAATGTGCCTAACGACCCTAATGGATGGGCTCACTACACATCATCAGAAAAACCTCTAATCCTCTAGCCAACATTGCGTAATCTCCCGCATTAAATGAGCCTTAAAACAGAGTAATTACCATTGATATCTAGAAAGAGTACCGCAAAAGCAAAAAGTCTCTCCCAAAGTCTCCATGTATCCTCTTTTTCTACATAAATCTTTTTAGAAAATTGTAAAATCAATTTAAAGCCTAATTTTATCACTCACTTGAACGCTCAGTGATGCGAGAAAGCTGCTTGAAACAAAAATATCGCTCTATTCCCCAGTGGAATAGCAATCGATTGATTTACTCATACCCCCAATCGATTCCATGATTAAGTGCCACACTTCGTTTTCAGTTTTCAGTTGGCAGATACCGAATTCCCACAGCCAGTGGTTGAATAACCACTTTAGAGTCAGAAAATTTGCGCCCAGGGAATCGTCATCTATTGGGAAAACAGAAACGCGCCTCTATTCGCACCACCATTGGAGCCTATCTATTTCGCTTCATTTAAGCGATAAATTGGGAAATTGTCCAAAAATATGACATACCCCGGGGACTGCGTAGGTGACTAATTCAATCTGAATGTTCTATAGTGGAGTAAATGCACTTGTCACTTGTCACTTTTGCATGGCAAAGCATTTACTTGAACGCGTTTATAGTATGTCGCCAACATCACTCCGGGGACTAGGTTCGTTCTGTCTGCAGTTAGCATGAGGTGGCAGCAATCAACTATCATTTGACGCAATCAAATCGATTAACAATATGCTTCCCCCACCAAAAGTGTCAGAGAAACATGACAGAAAATTGTAGCAGATACATTTATAATAACTATGGCAACATTACTAATTTGAGTGGGCCTGGGCGGTTTGACTTGGCATTGGGCCAGCTGAAATTGTCCTCAACTTTGTGTTAAGAAAATTTCTAACCTCCAAAATTGCCAAAAATGCACCGTTATGTCGGTCCTGATCGATCGTTTAGGTAGTTCTTGGTATGGCAGTCATCAGGCAGAGGAATGACAATGCATCTGACTACTTTTATGAAGTTGCCACACTTTGTAAATTGCCATCGACGATGAAGGAGCACGAGTACGGATATGAGTACGAGTAGAGTTGTGTGTTGTAGTCTTAGCAGCGGCAGTAGTTTTTCATGTGGGAGATCGTAAGTAGTACCATGGCGACCACCAAATGTGCTCGTTTTGATATGAGAGAATGTTTTGGGTGCATCGCTGCCAAACAGCAGTACAGACGGCAGTGTCCCATCATCATAAATTTAGATCCTTGAAGAGTGTAGAGTGTAGAGGTACTGATAGTGCTGTACCATCTGACACCCAGTCTAATGTTTGCGAAAAATTGCAAGACTCTTGAAAGCCCAAAAGTTGTAGTGTAGCATGGGAGCAGTTGGAGCATCAGTAACAGCTGTCAGAGCATAATAGACTTCGATGGTTTTCCCTTTATTACGTAGAGGACTCGACTCAATTTGGCGCGAACTTTGACGCTGTCGTTGCTACTATAGCACTCGTAATAGTGATGGTGATAGCAATGGTTGTGATGCTGATGGGGAAAACCACTACAATAGCTGATGCTTGGCACTGAAAGATGTCATCATCATGGCAAATGGGAAAAGGAACTGTCTAGCTAAGGACACATGGTTGAGTTTTGAAGAATGTTATAACTACGATGGAGACACATTTGGCTCTTGGCATTTTGGCGTCCTGCATATTCTCGAAATTCAGCAATAGTGCATCATTCAACATGAGTGAGTTAAGCGCAGGACGGAGCTTGGAGCAACACTAAAGTTAGCTCGAAATGATAAGTGGGGTGGTGTGGCACAGAAATGATTGATGGTGAAGTCGTTTGTATTCATAGGAGCTGTTTTTGTACTGTTGTGTATTAAAATGATATTATCTGCTTAGAAGCAAGCATGTTTACTCGTTACTCATGCACATACGTGTGTGACAGGAATAAAACTAAATCAATTTCAATTATGCTCACGTGTATAACTGAGGAATGTATGCATATTTGACGTTAACCATCTCATTTAAGACTCGCATTATCGTCAGAGTCGAGTAAAATGCGAGTTATGGGATAAGACCACAGTGCATTATGTGATTTATCAACCTGGCAGTCCAATTCTTTGGATTAACTATCCATTTCATCAGTTTCTGGTCAAATTCTGAACGGGAAATAGCTTTTTACTGCCGTATTTTTGCTCAGAGTTGAACGGAGGTGGGGATTTTCAGAATTATATTCAGTGCACATCTAACTCTCTCCAAACTTTTGTAGACGTCTCTAATTCCACATATCTCTGATGCAACTAAGATACCGTGTATATTTATGGGTCTGACGATCTGTTTTTGCTGTGAATTTCAAATGTTAGAGCGCAATTTGTCGAAAATTCTCCGATAGGATTTTAATTTAATTTTGGTGGGGGTTGAGGCCCCCATTTATTGGCTTAATACAACCTTAATCTGACTAAAAAACTAACAGAAAGCTTAAGAGCGAGGGACCAAGGATATCCGCGACAGCCCAGGTTGAACTCCACAACTCCTTGTTGGTCTATCTGATCTACCCAGTGCTATCGGGTATTTCCATATATGTACATATGTGCATCGTACTATGTTGTCTTTCCGTATCAGAAAAATTCTTAATCCTTGTCTCCCTTCTTGTGAAAACATGGATTAACAGTGGGTTCGATCTGCGCATTACAACATCGACGGTAAGCATGCTGTGTAAAACAATTGTCATAGTTTAGAATTTTACTGACTTTCCTTAAGTTTGATATGGCCGCAGTCCTTGATGGACTAGAACCTGAGCTAATCAATCTCCCTAGCTAGCTATTGTAGATCTCTAAGTAACTGCCTCGTTCTGTGCCGAACCGCCTTTAGAAGGGTCCTACACTAAAATCACCTAATCGCCGTATTATGGACATTCCATTGTCTTGTATATCCTAAGTAACGCTTAGTAACGTCATCCTTCCAATTTTTTAAGGCTTACACGAATACTAGGCCAATGATGAAGAATTTATCTTGGGGCTAAAAGTTTTCTTGTCAAAGTGTGGGTCTAACAATAAATTCGCAACCAAACGTGCGCTACTTCCTTTATTTGTAGAGCACCTTTCTTTCTGTTGAAAGAGAGTACTTAGACAAGAAACTAGTCCTTGCATGTTACATTACTCGTACATACTTTCACTAGAATTTCTCAATCTTTCATAGAGAGATGAGTAAGCGCTTCAGTGTCTAGAGCAACAACACTCCCCATTTCAGCGCCGGGTATGTGTAGCCATATCCAAACGTATACTAGACGCACAAAGAGATAGCCCTCTGAGGTACCGTCATCACTATCGCACCAAGAGTCGCAAGATATTGTAGTCTGATACACTTAGATCTTTTGCAACAGTGTGGCGTCCCGTCAGAAGTCGGAAAGCATTCGTCTACTCTACGAGCAATATGTAGAATTATCTCCAGTTCTGCTCATATTTAACCGAACCGTTAGTGGAAGCCTTAACCGAAGACGTAAACAGTCCTGTGGAAGGTTTGTGTCCTGAAAAACACTCCTCTGAGGCTTGCCTTGTATGTCCGCCGGTGATTTCATATCCGACATCCCATCGTAACCTGGGACCCAAACAAAACTCAATGAACTTAGCCTTCCGGCATTTTTAAACTAGCTTGGAAGTCGACATCTCTGTATAGCCCGTACAGTTCACTGTTGAAACGTCGCCGCCATCCTCCACTGATGCAAAGATAACCGAAAATAACCCAAAGAACTTTAGTCTCGAGGCGCCCGAGAGCACTCTCATCCGCTTTCGTTAGTGTCCATGCTTCTGGAAAGATCAGTGTCCTGTATGTCTTTTCAGTTGCTTGAGAGAGAGCTTTACTGCTCAATCGCTTTCTAAGCCCAAAGAAGCAACGATTAGTTAAAGTGATTCTTCGTATCATTTCCGCCCTTGTGTCGTTGTCGGAGTTGATAGCTGAACCGAGGTAGATACAGTCCCTCATCTCAAAATTGTAGCTGCCTATCGTGACGTTTTACCCTTGTTCTATGTCTCTCTTTGCAGACAGCACCTATTTTGATTTTAATTTGTTGACCCAGCTAAACCACTGACAGCTCGCTCTGTTCACCCGATCATATCAAAGTCGTCTGCATATGCGAGTAAGTAAGATGTTGCCTCAGCAGTTGATCTATCAGCCTCACATGACATCGCATAGCCTTGTTTAAGTTCTCTTCTAGCATTTTTTTCTTGTTTTTTTTTTTCTTTTTTAACGAGGACTCAAAAGCAACGAAAACTTAAGGGTCAGTGTGGGGCTTTAACTGCACTAAACACATGTTCTCATCGTCCGGACGGGGAGCTCCTCCTAAACCATCGTCGTATATTTCGTCAGAAGGATGTCCTGATCAAAGGCTTAAAGCGTTCGTCTAGTCGTCACTATCACAGTTTGTGGAGAAGTTACTCCCCGCTGGAAACGCTCATTCTCCCAGCGGCGGCGTTCTATAGCTCTCAGCTCCATCATCAATGTCACGATTCAGTCTTCAATAGCCTGCCATTTCTGGCGGCTGATTAACATACTGGGGACCAGGTTTATCGCTGTGGCTGGTTCCTCGATCGCTTCGTTAATGGAGCTCCTGATGTGCTCGAATCTCGGGCGCGAGAAGAGAACATGCTCCGCATCCTCTATCGTTCTCTCACAGTTTGGGCAGTGAGGATCATCTTTAATACCGAACCGATGGAGATAGCCTCTAAAGCAGCCATGTCCGCTGAAGGCTTGCGTATTACGCCGGGCATCCTCTTTTGGCAGGTTGCCTCAACGGATCTTCCGCAGCTCTTCCGCGATCAGGTCGATCGGCGGCATGCCGAACAGGATGAATGCAGCTTCATCAGAGACGGTTCCATATGTGCTCACTATACGGAGCGCGCTCAGGCGATGTTATTCCGGCCGCGTAAGAGCGCTTAGCCATTGCCGATGCCAGATGGGAGCTGCGTACAAAATCACCGAACTGGTGACCGTTGCTAGTAGTCTTCGCTTACTAGACCGGATGTCCGATGTATTTGCCATCATCGTGCTCCTGCCGGCTTTACCTTTTACTTGCTTTAGATGCTCCTGCTCCTTGCATCTTGGAGGACTCCCAGGTATCGCAGAAAGGCTTCGATGTGACCGTAAAATCGCCACTCTGGAAGGAAAACACAGTCAAGAGGATTGCTTCGGTCTTCTGTGCCACCAGATCCAATCCTTTTCCTTGCAGCCAACTGGTCACCATGCCGACCACCTCCGTACTCCTCGGGCAGTGCAATCTTGAGCACGTTATTCTACATCGCGTTTCAGAGGGTGGGGCCCTGTACAGAGCCTTGGGGGCCTCCGCTTGTCACTCTGTAACGCTGTACACCGACATCCGTTGTGTGCTACAGCCTTCTATTCCAGAAGTAATAGCGCATGATTCTGTGCAGGTAGTTTGCCATCCCAAGGGCCTCCAGTGCGTGTACGATACGGGACCAGCTGGCTGAGATGAATGCGTTCCTCACGTCCCACGTGACTACAGCACAGTATTTCTTTTTACCGCCTATCCATCTTTCTCCAGCCGTAGCGGCTCGAGCTACGCTAACGACCATGTTGATGGCGTCCAGGGTCGATCTGTGTTTCCTGAAGCCGAACTGCCGCTCGTTCAGACCACCGGGGAGTTCCAAGGCTTCATTCAGACGATTCACGATGACGCCTTCGAGTGTTTTTCCAAGTTCGTCCAAGAGGCAGATTAGTCGATATCCCGAGGGATCTTGGGGATCAGAACCAAGTTTTGCCCCTTCCATTGCTTAGGGGACATGCCTTTCTTCAGGCATGCCGTAAATAGCCTTGCAAAAAGGGCCGGGTTTACCTCTTTATGGCCAAAGCGAGTGCCACGCTAGGGATGTCATCTGGGCCCGGAACCTTATGTGGCTTAAGCCGATTCGTAGCCATTAGGTATTAGTTCTGTTATTGCGGACAATAACGTCATCCCATATAGTCGGATAAATTTGGCAGGGATGCCGAAACTGTACATGGCTCTGTAGAGTTAATCTCTATAGATGCTGTCATATGATGCTTTGAAGTAGATGAAGAGGTGGTGTGCGTGGATTTGGAGCTTCTGGTTTTTTTTTCCAAGACCTTCCTGGTCTAAACCACACTGATGGGGGCCGGACATACTATTTTTGAAGAGTATTATCATTTACACAATACCGGAGACAGAATTTCTATACGATGTTGAGGAGACTTATTGCTTTGTAGTTGGCGCAGTTTAGGGGATCTGTCTTCCTTAGGATCGTACAAATAATGCTGAGCTTTCATTAGTCGGGCATAGTTCCTTCGACCAGATTTTTGAAAATTTTACAGTTGGTGTATGCTGCGAATCCAATCATCACCTGCAGTTCGATAGTTAAGATATCAGGTCCAGCAGCTTTGTTCGACTTAAGCTTGGAGATTACCTTCACTTCATATTGCTCGGGTTTAGGGAAATGTCACGTGCAATCGTCTATGTTAAATACCTCATTCTGGCACCGTTTAACAGCAATAATCTATCCGGATTCTCAGCAACGATTGTGGTTCTAATATGAGGTGTCCTTCTGAATCCTTCCAGCTTTCTGTTCGGGTTTCAAAACTTTGGCACATTCAGTTTTTTTGTTTTTTTTTTGGTAATAATTCGAACTTTATTCTTTTTGTAGCATCTCTCTAGGTCAGGAGCCCATGTTCTTAAAACTCGGAAGACCCGATCGTAATTTTTTCCAGGGCCGCTCTGTACATCCGTTATTTTTCCAGGTTTGCCTATCCGTATTTGTCATCAAAATAGGGGTTTCCTTATTAGTACATCAGAAGCGGCCTCTCTGATTGCTCTTTCTGAGTGATGTAACTGGTGTTTTACATTCGATTCTGGTGGCATCGGACTCCTTGAAAGATTAAGGAAACTCGCTTGGAAAAGCCGCTGGTAGTCTACTATGTTAGTAACCTTTCGACGTTGAATTTACTCACAATGGTTTGCTGGCTTTAGGCTATTATGGATATCCGCATCATATCTTGGCTACATCGGGGTAACTGTTCGATATGTTCGGACATGGGAATAATATCAAATTAGAATTAGCTAGTTCTCTTTATGGATATCAGGCTATAAAAACCGCGTACTGGCTACAGTAGCATTACCTCCCGCTACAAATTTAATAAGTCTGTGACTCTTTCCTGAGGTGATGTCGTGGATGTTGTAAAAGGTGTTCTTTTTATAGGCTTGGTTTTCAAACTGCCAAAACTGTTTTTACAGATTGACAGTGGAAACTTGATTTATGGTTAGTACGTTAGACCATTTTACGATGAATAGATTAACGCCAGAGCAACGCGTGCATATTGTGCAAACTCATTTTGAAAACCATGATTCAGTTGATCAAACTTATCGTGCGCTACGTCCATTTTACTGTCGTCATAATCGTCCATCTTAGCAAGTTATTCGGAACACGATGAGTCGTTTTCGCACCACGTACACTCTAGTGGATAATACGCATCCCCAAGGACGATAAACAGTGCGAACAGAAGAAGTTATTGCCGTTGTGGAGTGTAGTGTTGAGGAGAATCCGAATGAGTTGATTCGCCATCGTGCACAGCAATTGGAGCTATGCCCATCCACTTTGCTATGACCATTATACGCGTCGTAGGTTCGGTGAATGGGCCGAAAACTTGATTCAATTTGATCCTCATTTTTAATGCAAAATTTTGTTCTCCGATGAGGCCCATTTTTGGTAAAATGGATATGTAAACAAGAAAATTGTTGAATTTAGAGTGGAGAAAGTCCAGAAGCCTTTGTCGAAACGCCCTTGCAATCATTAAAACTCACTGTTTGGTGTGCTCTATGGGCTGGTGGAATCATCGGCCCATATTTCTTTAAGGACGATGCCGGCCAGAATATTACCAAGAAACATGATTTCTGACGTCTTCGTTCCTGAGTTGAAGAGCATTGACGTGGTAGAACTTTTGTTTCAACAAGATGGCGCAATATGCCACACGGCGCGCGACATCATCAATTTATTGCAGGAAACATTTGCAGGGCGCATAATTTCGCGTAATGGACCTGTAAACTGGCCTCCACGATCCTGTGATCTCACACCTTTAGATTACTTTCTTCGGTATGTGAAGTCACAAGATTATGTCGATAAACCAGAGACGTTGTACGATTTGGAAGTCAACATTCGCCCAGTTATTGCTGATATACGGCCCAGTTGCTCGATAAAGTTGTCGAAAATTGGACTTCGCGATTGCGCTTTATCCGAGCTAGCCGTGGAGCGCATACTTGATGTTATATTTGAACATAAATGGCGTAAAATTATCTATTAAATAGGTCTAATATCATAGACATTAACATTAGTCTCAAGTACTTTATTTAATATTGAATTTGTATAACTCTAAAAAAAACATCCTTTACTTTCAAACCTTTTGTTTTGGTTTTTTTTTGTTATAATTGGAGCGCGCACAAAGGATTTTGCGTACTCTTAAGATGTTTGCACATGGCGCGGGCGATTATCAAAGATGTTCTGTGTGCCTAGCTAGCTATTGAAATCGTAAAGGGCGATTTTCACGTCATAGTTAGGGCATTTCTCATAGGTTTAGTTGAGAAGCTCGTAGAAGTAATCTTTGATAAGGTCGTCCTTCTCCTCTTTCGGGGCGTAGGCGTTTATGAGGCTTACGTTGGCGAATGTTGCCTTTATGCGAACCATCGTCAAGCATTCGCTTACATGCTTAATGCTCAAAATTTGTTGCCTAAGTCTTCCTCTGAGGGTGCACTCTCCTCCAAATAAACACTGTAACTGCTGTTCTTGTCTGCCCGGTTGTCTATAGCAGTCTCCATACCAGTTTTGCATCCTCTTATCATCCATTTCATCGCGCTTTTTGGACGGTGTGCAGATGGACAGAATATTCCATTTGCAGATCCGAAGGTTGTTATCCTTTAAGCGTTCGCCAGTGTCGTCAACGGTGAATCTGTTATTATCCGTATAGGGTCGTGAGTCCTATGACAGCGTATTAAGCCACTTGTCGATCACGCCTGCAATGCGTAAGGATTCACTCATTTACACTCATTTACTCATTCTGCTGGGACCACCACTGTGAGTTAAGAAAGCTACGTAACAAAGTTGAGAGTTGCGTTGCCTCCCAATTCATGTTATAAGAGAGTTATCACTTTCCCGATCAATCGCCTTGCATACCTGCTGAATATATATGTATCACATACTCGTACACACATCTTAATTATTTATTGAGGCAGCCTTGATGACTTTGAACTCTCAAAAGGAGGTTCCCATTGATCTCCAAACAATGTAAACCTTTCAGAAGAAACAACGCCCAACAAACACTCCATTTAAACCATCAGTTTCCTCTTACAAGTCCACACACATGTTTACACTTAAGCCTATGTGTGTACTTCCGCATGATTACCATTGTTAAGCATATCCTTTACTCGGATAAGTGAAAAATAAAAAAAAATGAAAATGAATGAAATCCTAATCGCTGTAAATTACTTTGAAAATTTCTTTATTAACCTCAGCTGGGAGCGTCATCATTTTGCTCATTATCATAATTTCTCATTAAAACGCTAAAATCCGAAGTGGCAGGGATCTTCCTTGCTCCATCAGGCGGTAGTTAGCAGTACATACTCGCACCTGATACAAAAAAGAATGCCGCGTTGTCATACATACATACAGTGAGGACGACAACGGCGGCATTCAGGTATCCTTTTGTAAAACAATCAACGATGTCTCTAATGACTTAACGTGTACGCAACATTGCACACACATCTGTTGACTGTGTGTACCCTTACGATGGGCTGGAAAATATACTCCTAGGCGGGGATAGCTATGCTAAAGGATAATATTCACAAACGTGGAAGCTTTTCTTAAAGGCGAATACCATCACTACTTGTATGTTGACACAAGGCAAGGGAACAACACAACATAAAACAGAATACATCTGAACAGGCAACACAACATCTAGCACATCATCAACAACAGCAACAACAACAGCAGCAGCAACAGTAATAACACAAACATAAAGGAGAAATGATGAGACTTGTGAAAGGCCTCCTCTTCGTAACAATTTCTACAAAACGTAAACAATAACACACTCTACGCTCTACTTACTCGTACAGAAGCGTACGGATAAATACACACCCAGGTACTGTGATATGTGTAATTAATTATTATTGTTATTGTATCTGCGTACACGCACCTTTTGAACCCCTTAGGGATGGGTGGCCATGGTGGTAGTTCCTGTGGTAGTGCGCTTTACATTGTGCCTCCTGTAAGGTTCACTGAAACTTTCTGGCAATTAAAATCCGCCCCCACAATGCGGTCTTGGGGTGTTTTAGTCCTCGGGGTGATTGTTTCTATAGAAGCCCCCTTTGCGCCTTGCAATCAGCGAAATACATTCTGAGTGTGGATATGACGGGGTGTGGTGATGGGAAACATTCACCGTCAAAGGGTTGGTTGAACTTACCGACGTAGATTGCGGACTTATCTTTTTCCATTTGGTGTTCGTTTCTCTTCTATGTAGTTCCTTCTGTTTTTTAAAACTACATGCAGTGGGAAAGGATTTTGTTTTATTTTTAACCATAAAGACTACCGCACGCCTGAAGCTAAAAGCCGGGAAAAAAATGTCGCATCAGCAAGGCTTTGGGTTCATTTTTTTTTTTTGCTATTTTCTATCAAAGCACTCAAACACATGGAGGATGAAAAGTGGAAAAAAAAGAAAATAGAGACGCTCCAACTGTACATACGGGTATATATATACTATTCTTTGAGATATCGGCGTTGCCACTGGTGTACTTTATAGGTTCCCGGCGCCTTTTGTCTTAGTCGTTGAAGTGCTTGTAGGAGACTATAAATAATTGTACCAATCTATTTTAAGGGTCTAGTTGTTGGGCATACACATCTCAATAGCTCATAACTTTTCACTTGTTCAGTTCTTCGATTTAAGGAAATCCCTAGGACATGTGTATGAAACATGTTCGGGTCCCCCGAATCTTAAGTTATCTACAATAATAGCTGTTAGTGTTCATTTGACTCTGGTTTGAGCTAACTTTCTTCAGGCGGTGTAGCAGTTAAAAGAAGGCCGGGCTCCTAGAAAACTATCTTCGTCGACCTAGTTGCCTCTAATTGACAACACTAGGCTTACTCTATACCCTTTCAACAAACTGCATCACCCTTACATGAAGTCATTCCGAACTGGCTTACTGATGTCTTTATCTCAAGGCTTACGCTTTTAGGCGTTCAAATTTGGCCGTTTTCCTTTTATTGTAGAAGGGAATATCCCGTAGTCCCAGCGAGGGAAGTAATCAATTCTCTGCATACATTCAGTAGCTGCGAATATTTTTGCACTTAGTAAGATACTGCTCAACCACACCAAGATCACGCGAATTCTGGTCTAACGTATCTGCACGCATAGTCATGTAGTTTACCAAACTTCACTACAATCCAATCTCTGTTCCAACTCGGGATTCAACTTCTTCTGAATGAACTTTCATCTCCGCAGAAAATTATTTACAGAAGATCCAGACTGAGTTGCAAATCGATTTTAACGAGTTTGATACGCTATCTGATTCTGAATTGTATCCATGTATCCTTATACTAATGTTGTTATTGTGGACGATTTTAATATCCACAACTCGACATTCTGGACAGACAACACTCGGAAGACAGTGCGATATTTTCGACCCAGTTATGTGAGATCTTCGCTGCTCATAGCAGTATCTGACGTTGGGAGTTATCATAAGTTAGCCATTGATGAATTCTCTTCTCTAGGCTTGTCGGAGCCCTGTGTTATATCAGCTCGACTTAGGCATATAAACCCCACATTTAGAGCAAAATTTGGTAAAAGTACCGAATGGCAATACTAGAAAATCAATTGGAGCATTTCTAACTGCTTGTTCATGAATTCTAATTAGTTCTTAGTACTCTATAACAATGCGAATGCTGCTGCTGATATGGTCAGAAACCCTATTTTCTTCGAAATGACATGCTCTATACCTCGTGTGAAGAGTATCAAGCCAAAAGAAAAGGCGTTGCACAATTCGAACGGCAAAGGGGCTGTCCAGATTACAGAAATGAACTCCAGAGCCAGGATTGACGACAATGCCTCTTTATAACACTTGTCAAATTTCAATACGGTCAAAACCGGGATCACACGATATTAAGTAATTTGTGATCGTCCGTCGAAGACATAAGAAATTCTGTACGATCCCTCAACTTAAAGCTTGTATACTCCGATATTCCAGTTGGCAATTCTTTGAACAAAGCCAATCTGCTTGCTGCGCACTTCTCAACCAGGTCAATGCTTCGAGATTGTGTCATGTCTCCAAACTACACTTGAGTACCTCATTCTATGGAACGATCCACATGAGTTCAAATCATGTATCAGCTAGAGTATTCAGAGACCTCAATATACACAAATCCGCTGGTTCAAAAGATGTACTTTCCGCTCTTCTGAACAGGTATTCTTCCATGATCCCAAAACCATTGCGTACGATTTTTCATCGACCCTACTCCTGATGATTATTTCTGAGGAAGGAAAATGGAATTTGTCCAGGCCGTCCGTAAGAAATGAGAATCTGTTTCTCTCTCCTACTGTAGGCCATCGCACTTACATCACTTGTTTCAAAGGTCATGGAAACGGTGATAAATCGACAGCCATTGAAATATCTCTAAACACGAAACTTCTCAAAAATCGTTTTCTCATCAACAGGTCCAGTGGTAATTTAGGCATATCTCATCGAGAATCGGAGCCAAAAATCGATTGTACAAAAATCTGTCGAAACCAAGGAAATTAGGAAATTTCAATGGCATTTGACAAAGTTCCGCATCGCCGTATTTGGGACCGATGAATTGCTCCTTTGGCGGATTAGAAATTACCTTTCGGAATGTGCTTACTTAGGTGGCGCTACAGTTCGGAGTGAACCTGGGCTTCAACTAACAAGCCTCTCCAGTTAAATGCTACCAGTTGCGTACTCCAACTCGGTTGAGGTCCCCTATTCGAAGATTTTGCGGGTGTCTTGGTGTCCATTAGCTCTACATGTCCTAACCGTCTCAGGCGTCTTATACACAGTTTTCTGACTAGGTTCATGTTCCTGTACAGCTCGTATAGTTCGCCTTCTTGTCTACCTTCTCTTCTCTCTCTTCTCCACCGAAACTCGTCAACGCAAATGCGACCGAATATTTTTCGAAGGATTTTTCTCTCGAAACGATTGAGGAAATCTTCACCCTGCTTACGATAGAATCCATACTTCAGTGCCATAAAGTAGGCCTGGGATGATCAAGGTCTTATATCGAGTCTTCTTAGTTTTTCTGGATAGGGCCTTATTACTCAACTGCCTTCTTAGCTCAAAGAAACAGCGATCGGCAAGAGTGACTGTTCGTTTTACTTCTGCTGGGGTGCTGTTGGCAGAATTTGTAGCAGAACTAAGGTATTCAAAGTCTCTTACTTACTACGTTCTGTCTAGTTCGTCGATGTTGTGTGTCCTTTCTTGTTGACAGTATATACTTTAACTTCATTTACCGCTACTAAACCCATTAGGCAGCTTCCGTTTCAATACCAGCGAATGCACCGGTGACAGCCCGATGTGTCAATATCATCGTCGTACGCGAATAGTTGCACAGACTTTTGAAAGATTGTGCCACCAATATTTACTTGTGAGTTCCGCACAATTCTTTCAAGTATTGACATCGCTTAAATCGTTCTCCATCATCATTCTGCACAAATGGACAAGCTTGGCAGGGATGCCAAGACTAGACATTACTCGGCATAGCTCGTCCCAAAAGATACTGCCAGATGCGGCCTTAAAATCGATGAAAAGATGCTGCGTATCGATTTGGACTTCTTGAGTTCTTTACATGATCCGGCGGAGTGTGCAGATTTGATCGATAGTAAACGTTCGCTGTCTGAAATCGTACCAACTGGGGCCAATCAGGTTGTTGACGAAGGGTTTCAGACCAAACAATAAGGCAGATCAAATCTTGTATCCGACGTTGAGAAGACTTACCATATACCTCTATAGTTGGCGCAGTTGAGGATGTCTCGATTTTTGTGGCAGACGGTGCTCAGATTCCATTCATCAGCCAGCAGCTTTGTAGGTTTTCAGTTTAAGTGTTGCTATTTTTACTTCGTTCTGGTTAGGTGGACGGAAGTTTTGGCTATCGTCGTCTAAGTTGAATGATGTCCTATATGCTGCCTGACGGCGATATGTTGGCCTTCGTCGCCTTATACAGTCTGCAGAAGAAGTTTTCCCATATTTTCAGCATCGACTGTAACTCTAATACAAGATTTCCTTCTTCATCTCTACAGGCGTATGCATCCTTGACTCGTGATTTTAACTTGTTGTTAAATCTTCCCCACATTATTCTCCTGGAATTCAAACTCTTAATATCTTGGATCTCGCGATTCTCGTGCACTCTTTTCTTTTTCCGATGTTCTTCTCGTCACTTCTACTCGTAGACGTCACGAGGGTCTCTCATCCTTCGTTAAAACGGAGCTTTGTACGCTTCTTTTTTAGTTGCATGTGCTTGCCGCCATTCTTCACCAAACAAGAGATTTATTGATGGTAGTCGAGTGAAACCCCGGATATAATTTGAAGGGTCTCTAACAGTACGTCGGTTGAGTCACCACTTGTTTTCGGTACTTGATGCGTTCTGTGAAGATTCTGGAGGTCTCTTGCGATTGCAACTTTCCTACGTTATATCTTCTCACAATAGTTCTTCTTTGTTGTGGCGCTTGGGAAACCCGCATTTGCATTTTTTCTACAACAACGTGGTAATCTCAATGTTGCCTGCCCGGATTACCGGGCTCTTGTGTTTTACGTGAACACATGTCGTGTAGACCTTAGTACACGGGATGTCCATACATCCATAGGATCCAGGATATGAACGTCTGACCAGCTGTTAAATAATATCAAGTTGTACCTGTTACACCCTTGATTTGAGTCGAGGCCGACCTAAGACCACTTGCTGATCTTAGGGTTACGGTATCAAGCACTTATTTGCAACGTTAAACGAACGCAATGGTTAAACAAGACCGAGTACCGAGTTTTAAGTCCTGGTGTGTAATACCGGTGGTCCTGCCACCCAACAGGACGTATGACCAGCCGCTTGTAATTGGTCAGGGGAGAGGGTTTACTATTGTAAATATATTGTATACCATATACATATGCCATATATTGCACTACCCTGTTTATTATTAGACTACGCTATTGATGGGCGTTGGCTTGATAATTGGGCAGGAGCCCTGGCTATCCGGAAGCTATGGACGCCCAGAATACTAAGAGCACGCCTTATGTCTATCGTAATATGATCAATTTAATCAAGAGTTTCATGATCTACATACTGCTATGTCCCCTTATGCTTGAAACCGTGTGCTAGCTGTAGTGATATTTCGTCCCCCTACGAAGACAATATTCCTCAGTTCGCTGCCAGACGTGGTGTCGTGTAAGCAATGGTTACCCAGGATATCCTCTTCTCCTATCTTCGCGTTAAAATCGCATAGTATGATTATAACGTCATACTTGCTCATAAGTCTTATCGAGGAGCTTGTAGAAATATTCTTTCGTGGCGTCGCCCTTGTCATCCGTTGAAGCATGAGCACATATTAGGCTTATGTTAGCGAATTTAGTCTTGACGCGGATTCTCGTAAGATTCTCGCTTATATGTCAGAAGCTCAAGGCTGCTTGCCCATGTCTGCCGCATATGGCAAATCCACATCCACATCCCTATAACAATCGCCATAGTTTATATCACAGTTTTTCATCACCTTTATGTCCAGCCCATCCCATCGAACTTCCTGCATGGTAGAAATTGTGGTGGCCGTGGCTTAAGTGGTAGTGGACTGGCTTCTAAATCGGAAGGTTCGGTGTTCGAATCCCAGCCTCGCCCGAAAGACATATCATCCATTTTTTCAGTTAACGAAAATCAAGTAAGACGAGTAGTTGACTAGAAATCAACATCAAGCCAACTTCCACTAATAATTTAGTTTCCCCATTAAATGTTGGATGCCACCCATGGAGCTAAATAACCACTGAGCCCAAACATCTTTTTTTCTCTCTCTATCCCATTTTCCAAAAAACTTAACACATGCTGAGGCATTATAAGCGTATTCATACCCACTTGAGTGTTAAGTTCTTTACAAAAAAAAAAAAAAACATCTGCGTAATAGCAGTCAAGGGCCTCTACTAATAGCTCGGCTGCACGTGGTTTCTAAGCGGTCCGAACATTCGATGTGCAGATCCGAAGGTCGTTCTGCTTTAAACGTTTGCTAGGATTGTCAACAGTGAGTCAATTTCTATCCGTGGCCATTAGTTGGTTTTTCACATAATTTAATCGTCTCCGTATAGGGTTTTGAGCCCTGTAAAGGCGGAGATCAGGACAGCCGAGCAAGCCTTTGTTATTTAGTATGGGTTCATGAGTATGGGTTCACTCATGCAGCTTCCGAGGAGCACTACTGGGAGTTAGGGCTAGCACTTCGCTACGAACCTAATTGTTGCTCTTCTGGCCCAATTCAAGTTATTGGACAGTCAGCAGTTTCTCAATCAATAGCCACGGAGGTCCCGGTTTAAATTTTTTATTCGTTCTGTCACCGACACTCTTTTTAGTTTCCACTAATGATCTCTCGTCTACTACTTCTAGTCCTATATATTCCTTTCCTGAAGATAGTGCTTCTGTCTCTCGTATTCGTGCATTAACTCACGTCCTTGCTCACTGATTTCTGACTTCAGCTATTTGCTGAATCACCAGGTGGGTGGAATTTGATTCTTCCAAAATTATGTGTTGAATGTTGGCAATTATCAGAGTTGAAGAAAATGTTCAACATTTTTAGCATCAATTATAAATTAACTTTCACATTCCTCATCTTATACCAGCAGGCTTCTGTTTGGCTATTATGATCTTCGACCTTGCGGATAAGCGTTCCACTGCCTGAGTCGTGTGTATTCGTGACCGGCAGTGACTTTGTTTATTTCCTATTTCTCTACATGCGTGGAATTGCTGGTGGTTTCACTTTATGCGTAATATAATAGTTGGTACTCAAGATTACCCCAAATATCAGAGGCCCTCGAATCCGTATGGGAACCTGAAGCAGGAAGGTATATTAACTTGATGGCTAAAGCAAATTGCATCGAGTGATCTAGTTGCTGATTCTTTTGAAGTCAACGAAATGGCTAGCAATCCTTTGAGGCTATAAGAACTGAAAACGTACTTAATTACCTGATGTCACTAACCTATGTGGAGTACCTTCTGAAGACATGGCAGCCTCCCATTGTCCTTGATTTTGGCAAGCTACGAGGGCGGGTCAATAAGTCCGTGATTAAAACACAGATTTTTTGATAAAAAAATAATTTTATTTTTCAACGTAGTCTCCCTTGAGCTCTATACACTTTGTCCAACGCTTCTCCAATTTTTTTATCCCTTCCAAAAAAAATGATTTGTCGAGGTCCTCAAAATAGGCCTTTGTTTGCGAGATGACTTCATCATTGGAGTCAAATCTTTTTCCACCAAGCCATTTCTTCAGGTTTGGGAACAAGAAGTAGTCGCTCGGAGCCAAATCTGGAGAATAGGGTGGATGAGGGAGCAATTCATAGCCCAATTCATGGATTTTTGCCATGGCAACCGCACATGTGTGCACCCTTGCATTGTCTTGGTGGAAAAGAACTTTTTTCTTGGCCAAATGAGGTCGTTTTTTTTTCAAATCGTCATTGAATCGGTCCAATAAGTTGGCATAATATTCCCCATTGATTGTTCTTCCCTTTTGAAGGTAGTCAATGTGGATTATCCCGCGTGCATCCCAAAAAACAGTCGCCATAACTTTATTGGCTGACAAACCCACCTTGGCCTTCTTTGGCGCCGATTCACCCTTAGAAACCCACTGTTTTGACTGTTGTTTGTTCTCTGGTGTGTTGTGATGGATCCATGTTTCGTCCACGGTTACAAAACGGCGCAAAAACTCCTCCATATTGCGATTAAACAACGCCAAACCTTCCTTTGAAGTTGTTACACGATTGCGTTTGTGGTCGACTGTGAGCAAACGCGGCACCCATCTTGCGGAAAGCTTTCTCATGCCCAAGTGATCATTCAAAATTGAAACCACTGAGCCATGCGAGATCCCTACGGCTTCCACAATCTCTCGCACTTTCAATCTTCGGTCGGCCAACACCATATCGTGAATTTTTTCGATTGTTTCGGGTGTAGAGACCTCAACTGGGCGTCCAGGACGTTCGGCATCTTCAGTGCTTGTACGGCCACAACGAAATTCAGTAAACCACTTTTTTACCATTGAAATCGATGGTGCAGTATTTATCAAGCTTAGCCTTGGTCTCGGTAATGGTTTTTTTTCGCAAGAAATAATGCTTAATAAGCACACGAAATTCATTTTTTTCCATTTTCTCCTCAAATTAGTGAGTAGTCTGATAAAAATAGCTGTCAAACACAAACTAACTGACGCAGCAAGTTTAAATTTTGACAGGAGTCAACTGACAAATGCCTGTTGACAGGAGCAGTGTTGCTGTTTCAGTAAAGAGGTCAGAAATTCAAAAATGCACAGAATTATTGACCCGCCCTCGTATTTATCAAGCTTAGCCTTGGTCTCGGTAATGGTTTTTTTTCGCAAGAAATAATGCTTAATAAGCACACGAAATTCACTTTTTTCCATTTTCTCCTCAAATTAGTGAGTAGTCTGATAAAAATAGCTGTCAAACACAAACTAACTGACGCAGCAAGTTTAAATTTTGACAGGAGTCAACTGACAGATGCCTGTTGACAGGAGCAGTGTTGCTGTTTCAGTAAAGAGGTCAGAAATTCAAAAAGTCACGGACTTTCAAGTAAACAAGAGCAGTTGACCTAACATATTTTGCTTTTTTTGGACTTAATCTATGTAAAAGTTTCTACGGCGGCACCAAAAGAGCGGTTGATTGTTTCGTATCCCAGCATGTGGTCATGTGGTCTATGACAGCTGTCGTGGGCACTACGTACTAGGTTTTTGGCTGAGCTGCCCGGTCAGGACTGATACTAGCACTTGGCTATTCAGATTGAATTGAAACGGTCGCATATTGCGTTGGATAGGATCTTATGATATTGAACATATTTCTGCCTCGATGGTTTATGCTAGGCAGCTAATTGTTCAAGATGGGATACATTGAGCTGATTGTCCATCCATTGGCCACACTGTACATATTAAACCATCAGAGTCATTGGCTTTATTATTTATCAGCATCTTTAAAAGCTGCACGAATTTCTTCTTTAGTAGGAGCAGGGACTATTTATCATTCACTGGGAATGGGTGTTTCACCTGCGAATTCACGCCATTACATTATGGCCATTCATTCTCTGCTGAAAATGCTGTTAAAATACGTTTATAATTTGCTGGGAATCGGTATCAAGTTTTATTCTACTGTTTTGAAAAGCGTTCGTTTCGGACTCCTTGACTTCTTTGAGTGGGAAAAATGCTTAGGCTCTTTTTTCTTTCTCAGGATTTTCTCCTCTTCATTTCTTCTGGCTCGATATTCTACCCGTGGTTTAAGATATCCTTTTACCGATATTTGCTGTCATCTCATTTATACTTTTCGAGCAATCTGCCGACGGTATTTTCCTTATCAATTTAGGCAATAAAGTTATCTGGCCTCATTATGTGGACAAGCCCCATAGGCTACATACTCGTATAGGTAGCTACCCTAATGTAGTATTCTCATTCAAAGAGTCTACAGCCTCATCGGTAGAAACGTGTGCACGTTGTAAGCTAATGCCCTGGCACACGAAACTCTTATTCGGATTATAGCCACGCGATTCTTGAGCGTCAATAACTTTTATCCTTGTACGATTGCTATCCTACCAGACTTCTATTGATGCCTCTTGTCGCAGCTGCAGTAGATATCGCTGCTTTTCATTTTTTGTCTATTTGATCTTATCATTCGTATCTTCGGGATCACTGTAATATCTGCGGTAATCACAGTCAAGTGCATATGGGCTGCACATCGTACCTATGTGGCAAGTGCATACGCGCAAGCCATAGACGATGGACGTTCCGAGACGTGATCTTACAAGGTGCGTTCCAAAGCAGACAGGACTTTTTAAAAATAAAAACGCCAACAAGTGTATTTTTGGCAAAACTGGTTTATTTTATTCAAAATAGTCCTCTTCCGACTAAACACAGCTATTTGCATGGTCTAAAAGCATGTCGAATGAATGTTTTATATCGTCGGCTTGTCCTTGTACAAGTATTTTGGACAGCTTTTTCGTCCACAAAACGCTTTCCTTTCATCGGCAAATGCATTTTTCCGAAAAGGTAAAAGTCGCACGGCTCCAAATCAGGCGAATACGGGGAATGGTTGAGAGTTGACAATTTTTAGCTAAAAAATCGGCCACGTATTCTGCGAATATGATGCACTAAATGCTTCAAAACATCAAGATAAAATTGTGCATTAACTGTCTGCCCCGGTGGATTGAATTCCTTGTTCAGAATACCCTTGGAATAGCAAAGGCAAATTAACGTTGTCTTCATTTTTGACTTCTCCAAGTGAGATTTTTTGGGTTCTGGTTCGCCCTGCGCCTTCCACTCGGCACTTAGGTGCTTGCTTTCTGGATCATATTAAAAATACCATGTTTCGTCACCAGTCACAATGTTGTAAAGAAAGTTTTGTTCCTTTTGGCCTCCTTGATGATGTCCTTCCAATGTTGAATTCTGAACAATTTCGCTTCTATTCATCAAAATGAAATTTTGACAGTACATCAGTAAATTATCTACTTTTTCGTCGCATGTAACTATGTGGCTTCACTTGGAATGCATACTTATTTTTAAAAGGCCCTGTTTACTTTGGAATGGATTTTGTTTGAAAAAACTTCTATTTGTATCGGGGGAATGTCTCTCTCTCATAAATTGTCACAAATGGAGACCTAATGCTTTGCAAGAAAACACCTGCGATGAAGAGCTAACCACTTCGGCTGCTACGTTTGTATTTAAGCTGACGGAAGAAACTTCTGTGATCCTTTTCAACTTCTGCTACGGTAAGAAAAATGCTTGACCTTTCTCCTTGCTCGCCTATGGCTATATCCGGTTACTGAAACGTCTCCAAGATACAAGTCTTTCTCCTGCAGATTTGTTTAATTAAACAATTGCTTACAAATTAATTCAAGAGAGTTCCGGGCTGGGTTTTCAAAATTGAAGGAGGATATTTTCTTGATGGTGTTCTAAACATTCCTATCTGCTGAAACACTGGTGGAGCCTTTAAAGAAAAATAAATATTCAGCAACGTGGGTAGGATAAACATGCAGGTGAGCTTTGTAAGATATAAAAGACGCTACCCAAATTTCTAGTACACGATATACCAAGTTTAAGGTACTTAGTTTGAAGTCCAAAAATCGAAATAGCAGTCCATCTGCAGAGTACATGGATGCTTCAATGGCTTCAATCCCTGCTCCAGACCCCTTTTTTTCTGCGATGGCAATTTCGGAGCCACATTTGCATTTAGTTTTCCCCATCAGCAACCCTGCAAAAGATTTAAGCCGAAGAAGCACAGCATCAGCGTAGTCAAAGCGGATGGTTGTTCTTTACCCTCATACACCTGTTAACATGCATCCGTGTAGCCCTGCAGAGAATTTATGCATAAAATGCACACTCCAGGGATAACTTGGTAAATTTAAATTGCGTCAGGCGCTAGGCTTTGGGCAGCAAAGGGTGGATGAACGTAAGGTAAAGACACCACCCCATATGAAACGTGCTCTGGCTATAGCAAATGCTTTAAATCCAAATTTATAATGGATAAGCATGGAGTGAGAAGCAAAACGTAAATCCTACGTAATTGAGTCACGTAAATTAGATGGAATCGGGTAAATGATATTTATCCACCTACAGAGCAAGGTATTCCACCCTTCGCAGTCCTACAGC
Organism: Volucella zonaria; assembly: GCA_963966105.1. Lineage (NCBI taxonomy): Eukaryota > Metazoa > Arthropoda > Insecta > Diptera > Syrphidae > Volucella > Volucella zonaria. The sequence goes on along the minus strand of OZ014530.1, from coordinate 287,071,028 downwards.
CCCTCGTGTGCTTTGCCCACTACTGTGCTATTAAAACGACTATTTGATAAGGTAATTTGAGGGAGCGGCGGGCTCATTTTCTTTCAACCATTCACCCATTCTATGTACCAATCCCTGTTTGAATCGCTTTTCAATTTCTTTCCATTCTTCCTCCTCACCCTCACTTTTTGAATATACAAATTTCTGTTTTATTTAATCTACTCCTTGAAAATATCGTATGGACTAGGACTAGGACGAATTGACGATGCCGAGGACAACGACAACGACAACGATAGCGACTGCGACAGCACGACATTACGGCAAAGGCTCTAGCGACAAGGATAATGCCGAACAATGAAGTGTTTTAATTTTATGTACCAAAGAAAGAGCGAAACGTGAGAGACGGGATGATGCGAAGAAAATGATTTTCCAATTCCTCATAAACGAAATTGAATCTTGAAACGTCCATGAGACTTGAGTTGATTTTAATGACGGTGATATTTTTCCATCGCGAAAGGAAAGCACAGCACAAGAAAGCAAAAAAAAAAACAAAAATAGAAAATAAGTGAAGCAAACGCCCGTCAAAGGAAATGAGCTATTTTCCCGGTAATGAGTAGGATATGGTGTAAAGGAATGATGATCGAAATTGGATCATTAAACTGATTTCATTTTAGCAAAAGAAGGGAAAAAAAAATACAACGAAACCCCCAAGGAGCAAAAAGAAAAAAAACCAAGACGTATGAAATACATCAGGTAATTTGGGCAATCTAAGTAGTTGCGGGTAAGAGGGAAATGAGCTTGAAGTTCTCATTGATTAGATATTGTTCTGAAATCTGGGTTGTTGATTGTGTAGACTAAAACCAATCTGCACCATGGTACTTGTATTAATAATCAACGATTGTGATTGGCTTCGTTTGGAAGGGAATTCTTATTAGGAAATCTGTTGAAAGTGCTGAGTGGACGACTGTCTGCTCAGAAACAGTGCGCTTCGAAATAGGTTGTATGAAAACGATTCTTAGGATAGAAATTATGTGCATCAAGCGACGATTGATTGGCACTAATTTCGTTTTCCTTCTTATCATTCTGATTATTAATTAATTTTGAACTGAATGTCATCCTGGCAAACCTTTTTTCACTACTGATTTCTAAAGTGATTCTGTCGCCCAACTAACAAGTCACCTAAATCTGTGCCTGATTCATTTTGAAACTTGCAAAAACGTGATTTTCTTTAAGATGTCCTTTTAACATGATCGAAAGCTTTCCAAGTCTGCAAAGAAAATATGACCAATCATATGCGCAAGAAATACGCCGAATTTGGCCGTTCATGTGATAACTTCGCACACATGGTCTTGTGGATGTAAATGGTGTTTTTTTAGAGATTTACAAATTCAATATTAAATAAAATACTTGAATCTAACGTAAATGTCTATAATATTAGCTTCATTTAATAGATAATTATATGCCATTAGTGATTAAATATAACATCTGGCATATTCGCGCCACAACTAGCTCGAATGAAGAGAAATCGTGAAGTCCAATTTCCGACAACTTTATCGAGCAACTCGGGCCGTATATTTGACTACCAAATCGTCCAACGTCTCTGGTTTATTGGCATAGACTAGTGACTTCACATAGCTCCAAAAAAAGTAATCTAAAGGTGTGAGATCACAGGATCGTGAAGGGCAGGTCACAGGTCCATTACGCGAAATTATGCGCCCAGCAAATGTTTCCCGCAATAAATTGATGGTGTCGCGCTCCGTGTGGCATATTGCGCCATCTTGTTGAAACCAAAGCTCTACCACGTCAATGCTATTCAACTCAGGAACGAAGACATCAGAAATTATGTTTCTATACCACTCTGCATTGACGGTAATATTCTGGCCGGCATCGTCCTTAAAGAAATATGGGCCAATGATTCCACCAGCCCATAGAGCACACCAAACAGTGAGTTTTAAGGGTTGTATGGGCGGCTTCTGGACTTTCCGCACTCCAAATTCGGAAATTTTCTTGTTTACATATCCATTTAACCAAAACTGGGCCTCATCGGAGAACAAAATTTGCATTAAAAATGAGGATCAAACTGAATCAAGTTTTTGGCCCATTCACCGAACCTACTACGCGAATAATGGTCACGCAGTTTCAACTCTTACACAAGCTGGATCTTGTAAGCTTTTAAGCCAAGATCTTTCCGTAAAATCTTCACCAAAGTGGATGGCCATAGCTCCAATTGCTGTGCACGACGGCGAATCAACTCATTCGGATTCTCCTCAACACTGTGCTCCACAACGGCAATAACTTCTTCCATTCGCACTGTTTATAGTCCTGTACGTGGTGTGAAAACGACTCATCGTGTTCCGAATAACTTGCTCAGATGGACGATTATGTCGACCGTTAAATGGACGTAGCGCACGATAAGTTTGGCGAACCAAACCATGGTTTTCAAAATAAGCTTGCACAATTTGTGTCTTTGTTCTGGCGTTAATATATCGTAAAATGGCAAAACGTACTAACCACAAATGAACTTTCAGCTGTCAAATTAACAATCTGTAGAAAAGGTTTTGCCAGTTTAAAAACCTAACCTCTAAAAAAAACATGCTTTTCAACTGAATGAATTTTGGTCAACCTTGCTGTGTCAGAAGAGGCATTGCTTAACTTGATTTTCTATATGATGAAATTAATCCGGCGTTTCTGAGGAGGATATCTTTTGGCAGGAAGAAGCTGCTCCAAAATATATGAAGCTCAGAGCCTTTCAGGGCTTTTATCTGATATCTTATAAAACAAGATGAGGGCACGTCCCCCAAAGGTGGAATATTGGATTTAGTCTTCACCAATAGAATGAGACGGGCCTTGGCGATTTAGAGTTGTAGTAAAGAACAGCAAAAAAAAAAATCCTAGTTAATGCAAAGACATTCGGTCTGCATATGAAACGAAAGCCGTTTTAACAGGCTCCGTATGGACGAAGAAGCTGAACCGTGTTAGAGAAGATCTGGAAAGTATGCCATTCGAGGATGTCGTGATACAACAGTGGGAAATAGAAGAAAAGCGCCATAAATATATTTAAAGAGCGTTCCTCTGTACAATTTGAAATTGAAATAAAATATACACAAGTTGAGCAAACGAACCAAGGTTTATTTCATTCAATAGACAACTGTACGCCGTTAATAATGATCTCAGGATCTGCTTCCTGAAATTCAAATTCGAATACCCTGACACAAAATAGTCTAGCGGCGTCAAATCATATCATCTTGGCCAGAGGTCCATATCAGGAGATAATGGTTTGCCAGGAGTCTTTGGAGAAAAAAGGAAAAGCAACCACCGAGGACGGACCACGGTCGGCTCAAACAAATGACGTGTAGCGATCGCCCAATAGAGGGCACCACTTATGAACTGATTGGGTTCAGTTCAGTGTATAAGGATGAAATAAATAAAAATGAATTAGGGATTATAAACTTAAATTATAGGAATTGATGCAATAAAATGTGGACTACAGTGAATAAAATAAATAACAAAATAGTTTTATGTGAATTTTCATTACACCATCGAACATACGATAATGGTTACCCCGAAAAAAAGGACAATTTTCCTGACGCAAACAAATTTTGCTTCAAGATCAGTAATGGGCAAAATTGCGGCAGGAAAATAAAATACACGAGATTCTATCTCAAAGCAACGCCGAAATCTATGAGAATTAAGGCACTTTAATCTGGTGAAGAAATGGGCGACAGAAAACTATCTGAATTCTATCGTAGATTGCAAATTATAACAAGTCAATCAATGATCGACACAGAAAGTCTAATACTTGAGCATCGCCTCCTAACACAAGATCAAGTATCAATCAAGTCGAACTCAAAATTAAAAATATATCAACAGCATAGCTGCTCCTCATTTTCTATTTCATCTCACCCAGATAAAGCAATAGCAGAAATTACCCAAGTTAACCAATGTCTACAATCAGAATTGCATGAGATCAAATCCATGATTTCAAACTTAAACTCAGTAGAAACCAATCTCGCAGTAAGAATAGATTTTCCCCATGCAAAAGTTACAGCAAATTGTAAAGTCATAGTCCAAACTTTAAACGCCATGACGGCAATATCAAATTTTCTTGATTCCACATGTTCTTTTAACAAACAATACCCAAACTAAGACCAACTTTCGTTACGGTGGCAAACGACAGTAGGATCCAAAAGTTACAAAACCACCTGTTCATAAAAGACTCTATGTCAAACATTACTTTCTTAATAGAATTCGGATTAGATATTTCAGCCATTCCGATCAAACAGTCTCGGGGGCCAACGGTTCCGCAATAAGTGTTGTTCGAACAAAATACATCCGAACAAGCTTAGATTTCCGGCGAATATTCAACCACACATTTTTAATTGCGTCAGTCTCGAAATCAATGATTGACTTTCTCTAAAACACGGGATTAATAATTGACGTAAAAAACGTAAGACTTATGGACCCTTTCCCTAACTCAACAGTGAAACCCACAATATGCAATCAAACTGTTCCAAAACCACGTTTCTTCGCAGCGCAACACAAATACAACGTTATACTTAAAGAGTGTCCATCATTGGTGGAACCACCCTGCAAACCAGACTGTGCAACACCACATCATGACAAAAGACCCTCTTCCCCATTCACACCCCAGACGATTGAACACATCCAAACTAAAAATATCACAAGATGAATTCGAATATACGGTTCTAATCGGAATCCGTAAACCATCCGCATCACCATGTGCAAGTCTACTACACATAGCCGCGAAGCGCGAAGCCAACAATTTGGGACCATTCGACGATTACAGAATGTTAAACTCCAACACCCTATACCGCATATACGCGATTTCACTGTTTTCCTCCATGGATGCAACATTTTTTCCAAAAATTGATCTGGTACCGTAAAACGGGGTTATTTTGCTCCAGTTTTCAAACTGTTTAGAAAATCTCTTAATTTTTCATCGAATGTGAAAATTTCTCCGGGGTATATGCGCCCATTATATATGAAGGCAGCGAACTTGCCTACCTCTCAGACAACTTTCTCCAGAACGACTACATTTCGATTGCCTGAAGATTTACCTTCTTCTGAGCAGTAGTTTTGGACATGGCACAGTCCTAATGGAGCTACTGCAACTTCCATATAATTTATCCGGAGAGGGAGGACTGGAAGAAAAATGCAATAATGAGGTGAAATGAAACTGCAATATTCACAGATGGCTCAAAAATAGAGAAAGGAACAGGTCCTGATATCTTCTCAGAAGACCCAGAACTAGGAGTGTCTATAAGACTACCGGACGCAAGCAGTGTCCTCCAATCATGGGGTCTGGCTATCCTCAGATCGGTATCCGAAAGAGATATCGCTATCTACATCAATAGCCAGGCCGCACACAAGGCAATGGAATCAACGTCCATCAACGTTAACTCTGATACAGTCAGGCGCTGTTGCACACTGCTTAAGGCACTATCCAGTCAGAACCGAGTAAGACTGTGCTGGGTGCCAGGACACTGCCGTATTAAAGGAAATGAACAAGCAGATGAGCTTGCAAGAAAAGGAGGGCTATTCGACAATAGTGAGGTTGCCAATATCAAACTACCCATTTGCATAGTGAGGGGCACTATCAAGGAACAAATTACAAAGACCCTAATGTGGTCAAGTTTTGAAGGACACAGGGTATGCAAGGTTCTTTGGCAGCTCTTTGACGGCTAAATATCTAGGAAGTTAATAAAAATAAACAGAGATAAGCTTAGGACTGTATTAGGAATCCTGATAGGACACCGTCTCCTGCGGAAACACGCAAAGGGACATAAATTGTCAGATACGGATATCTGCAGATTCTGCGGCGATCTGCAATCTGTTGCGGACATAACACACATACTGTGTAAATGCGAGGTAATATCGCGTAGTCGAAGGAAATTTTTAGGGAAACCTAGGGGAAATAAACGGCACGAACTTCAATGACCTTCTTGGCTTTTGCACGGAAAATGGGTGTTTTAGAAGAGCGATTGCTTAGGTTTTTGCCATTTGAACACAAATTCAGTTGGTTCCGCAAGCATCGGAATGGACGTATTTTGATACCTGGTGTCTGTGTGATGGCATATCCCTCACACCCCTGTTTAACCTAGCCTAACCTACCATCTTCTGAAGATTCATCTTCGAAATTTACATCATCGCAAGAGTCTTCTTCGAAAATCATGGTCTCTTCTATCCTATAACGAGATGAAGGAGAATTGTTGTCCTCATACTCCTACCTATACTGAGAAGTGTTGGGATTATTCTCGTCCTTTTTACTGGAATCTGTTTAGAGACCGGGGCATAGTCACCATCGGCGCAAACACTTTTACCAGCTGGAATATTAATTTATTTCTCGATTTTTGACGGTTGCAGTAACCTCTACTTTCCTAGCCCCAAGATAGTCAAGAAACGCTGACTGAACTGCATCTACATCGCAAGTATTTCTTGGAATGCAGTTTAGAAATTCTTCGACATTCACAGGAAATATACCGCATTTTTCAAAGCCAGATTTCAAATCAGTTTCAGCGTTTTCTTCAATTAACTTCATCATATGTACTCCTATTTGATGGCAATGGTGGAAAGTTCTCTTTTTAAATGTCGGGAGTGTTCTTCCTGTTTGACAACACTTTCCGTCAGGCTATTTTCAATGGCAGAAAAAATGCAACATCGAGCGGCTGTGACAAATGGGTACTGTTAGGTGGAAAACATATTAAGTGCAATGGGTTTTCTCGTTTATTTTCCTTCAAGCTTTTTGAGCCTGGGTATAATCTGAAACAGTTGCCAATCTGTAAAAATATGCGCATTGAACTATCCAGATGTCACTGAACCAAAATCTTTAAAAAAATGTACAACGATTTGTTGGTATTATGAACTACTACCACCGTTGCATACTTCACTTAGCAAGAATCCTTGCATAAAATTTACGATCATTTATCCAAAAATTTAAAAAATAAAAACAAACCAAACGATTTTACGTGGTCCTCAGAATACCAAGAACCATTTGTAAAGGCAAAAGACCAACTTGCTAACGCAACACTTTTGAACCTCAGGAAGGCACAAAACTAAACATTACAACTGACGCCTAAGCGGAACAACGATATTTGGGAATCAATCTCATTCTTTAGCAAGAAACTGCCCCACCATAAATCGTTAACAACAACAACACAAACCAGGGGTAATCTCAGACAGGAACGCCAGCTTGATTTCATATCACAAAACACAAACGACGTCAGAAACCTCAAAGGCTCGTTAACCGTCGTAGACGACATGTTTTCACGGCCCAATGCAGACGCATTGGAACTTAATCATTCATATACCGAGTAATTAGCAAAGGCTCAATTGGGTGACGAAGATCTCACACTTTTCCAGCGTAACATACCGCCCAGTTCCAAAATTAATAAAAATACCTGCTTGCAAAATATCTTTATGGTATGAATCCTTCACCAAAAATATAAGACCTAACGTACCCGCACAAAAACGACAACTTGTGGTTCAAGTTTCACTCGACCATCCAGGCATTCGCTGAACCAAAAAGAAAATTATCAAAATATATTTCTAGCCAAAAATGAACCAACAAATAAATGCTTGGGCGAAAATTCGCGCCGCGTCCCAAAAAGTAAAAGTTAAAAATCGCAACACGATCAAATTCATATTCAAGCCTGTCGGTTTCAACGCAATCACATGGATATTGTCGGTCCTTTGGCGTTATCAAATGACTGCCAATATCTGTTTACAATAATGGACAGGTTCTTTAGGTGGCCTGTCCCATTTCACGATTCGGCGTACCAAGTGTCATCACCACGGAGCAAGGTAGATTTTTTAGTGTAAACTTTTTATTGGTTGAAAGATTCCATCCATATAAGCATCTGGAAATTGAATCAATTGGACACAACAATTGCCTTTGATATTTTCAGGTATTCCGCACGTCGATAAAAGTGGACAACAAACACACACCGTTCGAACTTATTTACAGAGAAAATATCGGATTTCCATCGACAGAAACGTGTGACGAATCTAATTTGGTAAACCAATTAAAAAATGTTTTAAAAAAAACTTAAAAACCACCTCACTACAAAAAAGAAAAACCATCTCAAAAAATCTCCATGCATGCAGCCACGTTCTGTTAATAAACGACAAAGTAAGGAGACCTGACTCTCCTTAAGAGGGTCCATATGAAGTCATTAGAAAACAAAGAACAAACTTTTATTATAACCTATTCGAGAACTTACAGATGACAAAGCCATTAAACGATACCCGCTGCGCTATGAAGAGGGTGATGTAGTCCCATCGGTATGAACCGATTGGGTTCAGTTAAGTGTGCAGGGAAGAAGTAAATAAAAATGAGTTAGTAGAGTAGGGAGATCGAAACGACGTTAGCAGAAGAGCAGGGCTTGTAAACTGAATTAATGTAACAAAATGTGAAGTACAGTGAATAACATACGATAGACCTTTTGAGCACTCACAAGCACAACTTGGTGCAGTCAAACCGCCAACAACCTGGATTTATTTTTAACTTCTCACCCTGATAAGTACTCCGTTGATGTGCTTTCCCCTCCAGGCTCGTCGGACCACAGTGTCACACAGTTAGGGAAAAGATTCCTAAAAGAAGCGTATGGGAATACGAGAAAGCAAATTGTAGTGGACTCAACAGTTTCTTTAGGAATTATAACTGGTCATTATGTTTCCTCGATAACGACGTGGTTGCCGCTGCTGATAAGATCACAGACACCATTCTCCTTGGAGTGAGATCCTTTATTCCTCACTGGATAAAGAGTATCAAACTAAAAGAAAAGGTGTGGTACGACTCGAGCTGCAAAGAGGCTGCCAGGGTTACAGAAATGTTTTGTCGGTGCTTCAAGACCAACGCAACAGAGGAAAACCGAAAAAAATTTCAACGAATGACTCCAACGTCTTTCTTAAGCGTGCGAGATTCCAATACGACAAAAAATTGATGCAAAAAATACTACAATGTCCAAAAGTTGGTAAAACTTGTTGGTCTTTAGTCAAAAATATTAGAAATTCTGCCTCATCCTCCATCTCAACGCTCATTTATAATGACATTCCAGCTGTCAGCTTTTTGGACAAGGTCAATCTGTTTGCTGCACACCTTGCGACCAGCTCTACACCCCCAGATTATGCTTTGTCTCCGCTTACACTTCAGTGCGTCGAATCTTTAATGGAACGAATCCATTTTCGCACTCGTGTAGTTCTTAAAGATCCTAACATCCACAAATCCGCTAGTGCAGATGGTATATCTCTCCGTCTTCTGAAGCGGTGTTCTTCCACGCTGGTAAGACCATTGCGAAAAGCTTTTTCACCAATCCTACACTTTAGGACTCTTTCCGAGCAGATAGAGAACAGCATTTGTCCCGCCCGTCCCTAAAAAACGCGAATCTTCTTACGTCCCTTCTTTCTAGGGCCATGAAAATGCTGATACACCGTCAGCTCATGAAACGCTCAGCTCTCGAAACACGAACACTTCTCAATGACCGGCGGCACAATTTTCGTCGAAACAGGTTCACTGGTGTTCTGATGGCATGACTCACCGAAAAGTAAAACCAAAGTCTACACCAATCTGGCGAAAGCAAGATACTTAGTGGCACTTGATATTTCTAAGGTATTTGACAGAGTTTGGCATCAGGCTCTTTTGTCGAAACTGCATGCTTTTGGGATCGATGACTCTCTTCTTCAATGGATTAGAAACTACCTTTCGGAACGTTCAATTCAAGTTGTCTTGGATGGTTTCAAGTCAGATATTCACAAAATAAATGCTGGTGTGCCCCAGAGCTCCGTTCTGTCTCCGACACTCTTTTCAATTTTCATCAATGATCTCTTGTCTGCTACATCTAATCCAATTTATTCCCTTGTTGACGACAGCACTCTCTGCTTTTCATATTCGTTTCCGAACTGACGTCCCTGCTCTTCGGGTGTAGAACGAGAACAGCAGCGTATTAGCAGATATTAGAAACATAACTAATTGGGGAACTATCAACAGATTCTGTCTGCTGTCGGTAAAGCGGCATTATCCAATGATGACACTTTCATCATTGAAACCGAAAAACTTTTCATTTTCGGTATGTGTGTTAATGACAACTTACGTTGGGATGAACGCATATTCGATGTCGCCAAAAATGCTGCGAAATGTTTAGTGGTGCTCAAGCGATGTAATAAATATTTCACCCACTATGACCTGGCTTCAATATATAAGGTGTTTATGTGCCCAAAACTGGAGTGTAATGTCCACATCTGGTCAGATGCATCTCAATTGAATCTATTTGCACTTGCTAGATAGGATCCCAAATCGTGCGATGAAACTCATAGGTGATGCCAATATCACATAGTCATTCGACACCCTCGAGCATAGGCGTAACGTCTCCTGTTTCACCTTATTGTATCGCCATTTTCATCACCAGTGCTCCACTGAATTTGCAAGTAGCATTCCGCCCCTTCAAATTTTTAACCCAAGCACCCGTCTCGCTATGAATGCCTATAGTATACCCTCAAGCCCACCTTCGGACGTACTCTGAAATACCATGATTCTTTCCTAAGCCGTATAACTCTCTTATTTCCTAGCCAGTATAACTGGCAAACATTTAAAACCAACGCACATCGGTATCTCTGTTTTTTGCCTCCCTAACGTCCCTTCGCCCGCGCTATGTGCAAACATCTTAAGGGTACATAACACATTGGCTGAAAAGCACCACTTGAATTAAATCCATACTATAGTACCAACCTTCAAAAGATACGTGTATAAATTTGACAGCTGTCGGACGATTAGTTCTCGAGATATACCGTTGTGAGTGAAGCAACTTTTGTTATTATGAAAAAAATGGATTCAAAGCAATTTCGTGTGTTGATTTATCATTGCCTGTTGATGGGAAAAAATGCAGCCGATGCAAAGAAATGGTTTGATATGTGTTACCCGGACTCTGCACCAGGCGAACGAACCATTCGCAAGTGGATTGAAAAATTTAAGAGTGGTCATACAAGCACCGAAGATGATGCACGCAGTGGACGTCCAAAAGAGGCTGTTTCAGATGAAAACATCAAAAAAGTCCACAAAATGGTTACGAATGACCGTAAAGTGAAGTTGATCGAGATAGCTGAGGCTCTGAAGATATCAAAAGAGCGTGTTGGATATATCATACACGAATATTTGGACATGCGAAAGCTCTGTTCAAAGTGGGTGCCGCGGTTGCTCACAGTCGACCAAAAATAACAACGTGTTGATGATTCAGAGGAGTGTTTAAAGCTGTTCAACCGCAATAAAGCAGAATTTTTGCGTCGGTATGTGACAACGGATGAAACTTGGCTCCAGCACCTCACACCAGAGTCAAGTGGGCAGTCAGCTGAGTGGCGAGCAGGCGACGAACCTCGTCCTCGGCTGGCAAGGTTATGGCATCCGTATTTTGGGATGCACATGGATAATTTTCATCGACTATCTCCAAAAGGGGCAGACTATCAACAGCGACTATTACATTGCGTTGTTGGAGCGTTTGAAGGACGAAATCGCAGAAAAACGGCCGCATTTGAAGAAAAAGAAAGTGCTGTTTCATCAAGACATTGCACCGTGTCACAAGTCGATGAAAACGATGGCAAAATTGAATGAATTCGACTACGAATTGCTTCCCCACCCACCGTATTCTCCAGATTTGGCCTCAAGCTACTATTTCCTGTTCGCAGACCTCAAAAGAATGCTCACCGGAAAGAGAGTTAAGACCGAATCGCCGAAACAGAGGCCTATTTTGAGGCTAAACCCAAATCGTACTACAAAACTGGTATCGAAAGATTGAAAAATCGTTGCAATCAGTGTATCGCCCTCGAAGGCAACTATGTTATATTGATAAATAAAGTTGAATTTTGCAAAAAAATTGTGTTTTACTATAAAATGGCACTGACTTTTCAGCCAATGTGTTAAAATCCCTTGTGCGCGCCTATTAGAAAAAAAAACATCGATTTGGGTGATTTAGCACCCAACGATTTCTGTTATTGCTGAAGAAGCGGTTGATGCGCTTAAAGCGGATGTTTTAAAATTATCTCGTGCGGAGTGGAAAAGTAGTTCGAATGGAGAATATTTTGAAAAACTGTCTAGTTCTCAAAATTATTGTGTCATTACTGAACAGAAAAAATACAGGAAATATTCTTGCGTTCACTAACAAATGTGCCATGAACGTTGATATTGGTTTGTTATCTGTTTTCAACATCCCAACGTGAATGTCACTGAAATTAAAATTCGTAAAAAAAACTTTATAATTAATCCAAATTTAATAATTGATCACATTTGCCATGTTTGGGTTTCGGCAAGCTCTTTGTCAGGATGTCAGCCACCATGCTTTCTGTCGAACAGTGTTTTACAACAATTAGCTGACTGCTGATTACCTCTTTTATGTCGTGGTATTTTATATCAATATGCTTACTTCGCTTTTGAAGTACACGGGTTGTCGATGTGCAATATTACTGATTCCCCATTGGACCAGCCGACCTCCATTAGAAGCCCTTAAAGGTAAACAGATTATTTTACTGCATCCGACGCTGCCATAAATTTTGTTTCGATACTGCTCAGAGCAACAGAATTTTGTTTTCTTGATTCCCAACTTATCAGTGAATTTCCAAAGAAGAAGACAAATCCTGCATATGACTTACAGTCGAATTCATCACCACCCCATAGGCATTTATGGAAGATGAGCTGCTTCTTTTTCACACCAGTGGTTTTTCACAGGTACCGCCTAGATATCGGAAGATGTGTTCTATTGCTTGTAGATGTTCTATGTGAGGGTCTGAGTTGCACTGTATATTCCCCATGGTATGTAATATATCTGACCTGGTTGCTAAGGCAAGGTCCATTAAAATGCCGACCAAAGATTGATATCTGGCTTTATCAACCCTCTGGCATTTACCATCGCATTGTAATTTATGTCCAGGATTTAAAGGAACTGATACACTTTTGGAGTTTCCCATATCAAAACGCTTGCTTCTGGTCCAGCTTTATGTGACCAGTATCCCCATCACGTTCTGCTTCGATGACCAAATAATAATGAAGGACATCTTTGCCTTAAAATTTAAATTCAGCACATAGTTCTCTTTTGATGTCGGAGATGATGCTTAGATCTTTACAGCCAATTATCAAATCGTCCACATGTACGACGACCAACAACAAGTTTTCTTTTCGCTTTGACAGATCATTTTTACTTTCTTGAAATCCCATGTTTTTCAGAACACTATCGAGTTTTTTATTCCCTTCCATGCCTGCTTGTTTCAGACCATAAATTGCTTTATTCAAACGCAACGCTTTTTCTGCATATCATTCGTTTACAAAATACTCGGGCGGTTGCATACCATATATGTAAATTTCGCCGCACAAATCACTATGTAAATATGCGTTACTTTCGCCGACTTGGTGCAGATACATTTGCCATTCTAACCCCAGCGCCAATAGGTGAGTACCTGGCTACCGGTGAAAATATTTCATCATAGTCGACTCCGTAGCGCTGACCGCTACCCTTTGCTACTAATCTTGCTTTGTAGCGCTCGATATTTCCGCGTTTGTGGTATGGTAATTCCATTTTCCCTTGTATGGTAATTCAGTTACAGACCACGTGTTGGTTTTCTTCAACGATGCCATTTCTGCCTTTATAGTATTAACCCATTTGTCCCTGTCCACTGATGAAGTTGTCATGATGAACAGTTTGCGGAATTTTAACATTTGGCAATAACCGGAATTTGTTAGAGGAAAAAGAATTTAAATAAAACAACAACGATGTGAGATATAAAATTTATTCTGGCTTTATTTTGAAGTTATGTTCCTGCCATTATGTGTGGAACAACCATCTTTTAAATGGCGGCCTCGGCTTCGCTGGCAGTGGTTCAAACGGTCGAGGTTGGTCCGGCTGTTCCGGCAATAGCGTGTCGAATGTCGGCCTCGAACTCGTCCAAAGTGGTTGGCTTGTTAGCTTGTTAGGCTTGTTAAAGACTTGACGTAGCCTCAGAGAAAATAATCGAGTGGTGTCAAATCGTATGATCTCGGCGGCCAATTGATGAACGCTCGCCGTGAGATGACCCAGTCGCCTAATTTCTCCTTCAAAATTTCGAGCGTTGCCTCGCTTGTATGGCATATATTCCCGTCTTGTTGGAACCACAGCTAATTTCGAAAGAAATAAGGTCCGATGATGGTGCCACGCCATAAACCGGACCAAACAGTCAATCTTTATGGATGCAGTGATGATTCGCCGAACACTTGTAGATTGTCTTCGCTCCAACAAAGGCAATTTTGCCAAATGTGCCAAAAATGTGCCTTGTCCGAGAAGTTGATTTTTTGGGAAAAATCCAGATCTCAGGCCAACATTTCCAGCGCCCAATTAGCGAACTCACGACATTTTCTATGGTCGCCCCGCTTCAATTCTTGCGTCAGCGCAATCATATACGAATATAGGCTCAAATCCAGCCCTTAAATAAGCCAGGTTGACACTCTGTCGATGTCCAATTCAGCTGATCGGCGCTGAATCGACATATCTGGGTTTTCTTCGAAACTGGCTGCTACGGCGGCAATGTTTTCTTCATTTCGCACTAATCTATGTCTGGTTGGGGGCTTAAAATCCAAAAGAGTGTGCTCATGCTGAAACTTTTTCACGCTGTGACGAATTGCACTTTCGGCAAGCGATGTTTGATGAAATGGCTAACCTTACTGAATATTTTGACAGCTGGATGTGATTGGTAACTTTGACAGCTGCTGAAATATAACCATTGGAAAAAACTATCAGTGCTATCTGGTCACCCACTATTTGCTCACCCTGACACACCGTTTTGCTGCGGTCTTAGTAATTTTAAATCTTGTTCGTTAGAACATGTGGAGCGCACCAGCTTATAAAGTTGCTGAAATGAGGATTTTGCCAAGGACACAGAAGTAAATCAATTGCCGCAAGTGATATCACGATTGGTATCTTGGACTGGCTTTGATAGCTCTTTTATATAGTATTCACCTTGATCAAGGTCGTTGGTATTGATTTTTTTCAATTAAGTCGAAAAAATCATATCGGCTAAGTGGCCACCTTCAGAATTGATAACCATTCTGGCCCGATTTGTGGCATTTTCTATAACTCTTGCCAGAACTTCCGGCGATAGTCCTCGCATTCTCGACGGATATTCTCTTTGAGGTCTTCAAGAGTATCAAGCTTGTTGATATAGACTCGTGACTAGAACGAGTAAATCAGGCGATCTTGCCGGCCAGTGCAAATCGCTAAAATGAGAGATTAGGTGACCCGAAAATGCAGCCGTCAGAATTTCGGTTGTTGATCGTTCAGTATGCGCTGAAGACGTCATGCAAGACGTCATGCAGTAACTTTGAGTGGGTATAATGGCTCTTCGGCTTATACGTATTCTTATTCACATATCGACAGAGATGGAAATGGACCTTGTCGCACATGATGATTTTCGATGAAAAGTTGTCTCCTTCGTGGTTGAGATTTAGGATGGCTTGGACTTAGGTTAAACGCGCTTGGCGGACAACAGTTAACAGCTGATACACTATCTGCACTTTGTAAGTGAACATCTTACAGTGTTCACCAGCGTCGCTTGTGATGGGAGGTGAGCCGGAGTTTTCTCGCATGAGAAAGCCCGAAAGCTTTAACTTGACCAACTGCTACCGTTTAGGTGGTTTTGTCGATTACCACGATCGTTATCGCATCTTTTAGACCTCAGAGATGTGCAGTTGGATGGCCCAGGGGTTTTGGCGTTATAGATTTTGGGCCTCTTGCGAACCGGCATGGTTTCCTTCAACCACTTCTGCCGTTTGAAGGAGTCTTTTAGCCTTTTGGGAGCAGTGGGTAATGCCTCTTTTAGAATGTTGTTAACCTACTCTATCTTGCTCTTAATGTCCGCACTTCTCTGAACATCCGGAATGTTTCCGAACGTTTGGATAATGCGTAAAGCAGTTCGCCGTCGTAAGTAGAGCGCCTTAGATGGAGTTTGCCGATGCAGCTGAGCCCCTGATTCCTTATTTAGAGGATGAATTTTAATAGCAGTAGCAAGTCCGTGTCCTACCATAAACTCGACAAGTTCGTTGCTCAGTGTAGAGGAAGTAGCAACCTAATGACAAATTTTCTGTTGACTTTTGAATAGAAGATGAAATCCGTTCTGGTTGATTATTAAGAAGCACTTCGTCCTTCTTACTATTGACTTAAGTTCTTATGATTCAACGGAATGTAGTATTTCTTATACCCCCTTGATGAAGAAGACAGATCTTATCGATCTTTAGACTCTCAAATTTCATTAAAGTCCTTCTTGGATCATTCATGGAAGTTTCATACATATTTTTGTGCACTGGGTTTCTGGATTTAAGTTCCGTATCATCATCGTCAGTTGACCTTTAGGATTCTCGAATACAAAGTAACATATGTACGTGTTGTATGTAGTATGTACCTCATGAATTAAATTCTTGTCAAGCCAAAAGTCCATGCAGTCCTTAACAAATCAAACACGAGATAGGATCTCACATCATTCGCGCGCTGGGGTTGAGCATTTCCTAAAAACAACCTCTCTCATGGTCCTCACAAATGAACTCCTGTGTGGATGGAATTATCAAACCCTCATTTTAATTTTGCTTTCCCCCACATAGCGAGGATATCCCTTTTTCTAATTTCGCAATTTTTTTCTTTTCTCTATTTTTGTATTAATTTTACCTCTGTTCAATTTTTTTGTGTCATTTCAGCAAGAATGCAACGAACTTGGAAAAATTCCAACTGGCAATATCAAAGAAGGAGCTCTATCGTGAGAACGACACAGTTGTGGATGCCCTTCTACGCGACATGGCCAATTTACCCATTCAGCACGTATGTAAGTATCCTCGCCCCTATACTCGTAGTAGGATTTTTTTTATGTTCGCTTCCTTTTGAGAGAGAACAATTTCCACACCTTCTAACATCAAATCGACTCATGTAAGGAAGAGTATCTTTGTATTAAAGTATCTATTGAGAAAAAGATTTTATATATTGTACAATAAATAAAAACCATTCCATTGGGATAGGAATACGAATACAGGAACATGTAATCGTAATGTGTTGTTAGAAGGCTGTGGTAAGAAGAAGTTTGTAATTTGCGTATCCTTTTGTCGTTGGCTTTGACGTTGCACGTCCTTGATACATGCCCAAAGCACTATACCCGTACTCGTATACGAATAAACTAAGCGTTTGTAACAATAGCAGAGTGCGGTAAAAAGTTCAATAGTTGTGCTCTTTTTCCCTCTCCTTTCCATTATTATTGCCGTTCGTTGCTGCCTCAGCTCCTGTTCATGGTGCTGCTGTTGCTTCAACTCTCGTTTGCTTCTTTTTCTTCTTCTTTGGTAAAGTGTTTTCGAGAAGCTTCATTGTGTTCCGTACTCTAGGCATAGGTTCAGTCTGGAGTTCAGTGGAATATCCTTGTCGTTGTGCTCCTCGATTTTAACCTTCTCCCTTAGCTACGACAACATTGTTATTGTGTGGTTGCAGTGTGCTATTATCCTGTTTAAATTGTTAGGTGATACCTTAGTTTGCGCACATATTTCCGGGAAATAAAGCATGGGGGGTGTGCAAAAGACACACGAGTATACGAGTATTCGTATACTACAATACAAGCCTTGATTTTCAAAGGCTACAAAAAGCTGTCTATAGTGTATTCATACCTACGCGATTTAATATATGTACTCGTAGATACAATATATCAGATACAAGTACGAGATCGTATAGCGAAATACTCTTAAATTGCTTGTGCGGTGAAAGTTTCTGCATTTGCCTATCCTTCTGCTAAAGGTTGTTGTGGAAGTTGGATTAGTTTCCTTTGTTAAAGGATAATTAGGGGATAGATATACTTAATGTAATTATAGGTTAAATATCTTTGAAGGAGGGTTGTTATTGTTCCAGGGCTTAAAAGGACTTCAATTGAAATTTACAATTTAAACGGTTGTATAGTTAAGTTAGCAATACTCGTAATAAGCAGTTATACAAAGCAGCAATAATTACCATGCACAAACAGGTTGACTCATGAATTTTATAGCATACGCGTATCAATGGCTTTGAATAATCCTTTCACCTAATTGGACTTCTATTTCTACAAAATCTGTGAAATAGCTCTGCCATAATTCATTCATGGGCCAGTTTAGCAGACAATTAGAACAGAAACAACAGAAATCTTTCAAGCGTCCACAGCACACCATTTATTGTAAGCACGAGGTCCAGCAGCCAGCCGGTAAGTTTCTTTTGCTGACAGTCATCCTCCATATCAGGAGCTCTTCTGTATATATTTTCTTAATAAAGGATTACGATCAATTGTTTCCACAAAGTATCAAAAATGCACCTCCTTTTAGGACAATCATGAGTTCCAATTGTTAAGAAATTCGAATATCCGCTCGGCCAGCACGAAGTCTTGAGTCTTCGACATGCTCATAATCATAAAAATGCATATCATCTATCATACCAAGGATTAATTTACGACCTGCTTTCAGGTGATTTCAACGCCAAAATAGGAACAGAGATCATCTTTGACAGCACAGTCGGGAAACAAACAGACGAAGGGTAATTGCTAGTGCTGCGGGGTAGAATATCGCTATAGTTTGCACACTGTTTCCCTAGTATACACAAACAGACATAGTGGTTAACTGATCATCAAACGGACAACCAAATTGCCTCGCTCGACGCAAGGCACTCCTGTCAAGGACCATGTTAAGGCAACAAGAGGCAGAGGCCTTAAATGAGATAAATAAGGAAATTTATTAGCATAGCCACAGTCACACTAAAGATATAAGAAAAGCACTTCTGAGGACTGTAAAACTGAACCATTTAACCTGAATGATGAAAGTCAAGAGATCTGTCCATCCGACCAAAATGAAGTGATGATAGCAAAATACAAGCCTAAGTACAACAAGGCTGCCGGACCACACGGCCTACCTGCCAAGCGCTACTTAAGACAGCGGAAGAAGACTAGATAGAGGGCATGCCTCAAGTAAATTTCAAGATCTGCTCCTCCGAAAGTATGAGTATGTCTGAAGAATGGAACTTAAGCACCATTTACCTGTTCTACAAGAAAGGAGAGTCTCTTAACTGCGTCAATTTAGAGCCGCCAGGCTTTGTAACACAGATCTTATATGAAATCTTGTGTAAGCGCCTGAAGTCATTTATCAAAGAAACCATTTGGCCCGTTAAGTCCGCAATCGATCAGATATTCATACTACGATAAAAGTCGTGGTACTCATGTCCAAATCAAGAAGTCCACATCGATGCGCACCACCGCCCTATGGCCGCATATGACAGCATCTATTGAGACGAGCAATACAGAGTCATGTGTAGCCAAACACGTCGGAATGTGCAGAATGACGTTGGAGAACGTTTCCTGCTTCGAAAAGGTCGAAGGCAACCTCATTGGAAGGAATTCAGTGAACTGTCGCAAGTTCGTTCGCAAGTATTAGGAGCGGCGGAAATGGGTTCAGTCATGAATGATGGGAAAACTAAATATATGCGGTCAACAAGAAGGGACACACAATATCGACGAGTCGGTGACAAAGTCACAATAGAGAGCTGTTACCTTGAGAAAATCAGCGACTTGTACACCTCGGTTCCGATATTAAATCTGATAATGATACCTTTTCAGAAATCAAACGAAGGGCTACTCTTTCCAATCGCTGTTTCTTCGATCTAAGAAGGCAAGTGAGTATCCAGCCTTGTCAAGAAACACTAAGGATACCCTAAGTAAGACGCTCTTCATCACAGCTCTGCTTTATCGTACAGAAACATGGACTTCAACGATGATAGATAGAACCATCTTTAGCCGTTTGAATGCAAAATTCTTCAAATGATTTGGGGTTTGGAGGAGGAGATTTAAAGGAGGACTCTACGAGATGTATTATACATTAACATATCCACTTGTGTGTTAAGTTCTTTAACAGGAAAAAGAAAACAAACGAAACCCACAATAGTTGCACGTAGAGCGAGTCAACACGCTATAGACCGAAGAGTCTCTGATTCCAATCAGAAGGGACAACGCAGAAGAAGACCTCTATCAACTTGGTGTACGCAATCTCACCTTGGGTGTAGCGCACAAATGGAAGAGAACCTCTTTTTCTTCTTCTCCTGAGTTCCTCGGGCCTATTATGTCGGTGGGGTTCCCCTTGCGGGGCATAGGGCCTTTTCTCTCCTACGCGTTATCGTGTACGCTTTCTGGGTTTCCTCTTCGACCGTTCTTCGCCAAGTACTTCTAGGTCGACCCACTCGTCTGCCTCTCTGCGTGAGAGGGTTCCATTGCATTGCTTGACTCGCTACCTTTACGAAGCGTATGCCCAATCCACTGCGACTTACGTCTTTGTACGATAGAGGCAATGGGTTCCTGACCGGTTCTCGCATGAAGTTCATCATTAGAGATACGGTTGGGCAAGAAGATCCTCAAGATATTTCACAGACATCTTTTCACGAATGTTTGCAGCTTTCTTGTGATAGCGGGTGTAACTTTCCAAGTGCTGCACGCATAAAAAAGCACGGATTCAACATTGCAGCGGAACAGTCGTAGCTTGGCCTTTAGGCTGATAGAGTTGTTTCTCTATATTTTGGACAGCTACCCAAGACAGCCTTTGCTTTGTCAATTCGGCTGATTATATCTAGTTCAGTGCCGCTATCAGTAGAGACAATACTCGCAAGAGTATTCTCTACCATCTCTACTGGTTGATGCAGAAATCTGGTTAGATGAGGAAGTTCCAAGGCTGATCATTTTCGATTTTGCCGTATTGATCTTTAGCCCAACGATTTCAGCTTCTTTTTCCACCCTTGTTGTCATTTAATGGAAATTCATGATCCAATGATCATAAGGTGTGTTTACAGAATCCACTCAAGCTCCAGCTTTGTCCATTTCCAGTCGACAAAGCTACATGCAGTACATCACTATCACCAACACAGTACACAACCCTGCCTAATCCCACTTTGCATATGTAGCCTTGATAATAGCAATCAATGTAACTGGGATGCCCCTCCTGCACAAAGGAAGCCAGATAGATTCTCTATTGACACTGTCGAATGCCTTTTCGAAGTCGATGAACAGGACCTCTACTAACTTGTAATGAGCAACTAGAATCAGTTAGCCAGAGTCCGCGGTAAATTTAAAGATCTATTGGTTGAGGCCCATGTGAACCCTGGACTGTGGTGCCATCTAAGTAAGTAAGTAGGGAAGATGTTGTATCGAGCAATCAAATTTTTAAAGTGAGGTTGGCTTAGGTAGCCTATGTGAACCGCTTTGCTATTACACCTAATGTGGGGATCCGAAGGATATGAAGTGGTGCTTTCGATCAAAGTTGAATATTGCTACGTCCTACAACCAATAGAACTGTTGACAACAATTTGAATTTCATTCGCTCGATGTGAAGGTTCCCTTTCAATCAAATCTGAGCTGAGGCTAACTCTGAACCCCTTAATAGTGGCTCGAGTCCACTGTAACGTTTAGAGTAGGCATTGAACCACAACATCGACACATCACGTAGGCTGAATCTGGTAGAATTTTATCGGGATTGCAAGCAGTTTTTAATGTCAACCGGCATAAGTAACACAGAATTGTCAACGAACTTTCCTAAAACATCAAAATCAAGGGGTTGCACAGGCGTGTTTTTATAAGCTTTAAGGCTTAAGGCTTTCACATTTCGTGAGAGAAACATACACTTGTATTACTGATGACGCTACAGTCCTCGATGGTTCTGGTCTGCAACTCTTCAGGTCTCTCCATTCAACCCGATTGCAAGCTAACTGAATCAAGTTACGCAAGCCAAACATTTTTGATTTGTGCACGACTCCTCAGTCGAAGTCTTCCTTCGCGCTGGATTCGAGGATTATCTGAGTTAAAGCGTTGGTTTTCATCCGATATGGCAGTGTTTTTCAAAATTTTCTAAGTCAATGTCGCAGTACCATCCATCAAGTGCCATCCATCCTTGAAAAAGTCAATGCTTCTGCAAGTGCGAGTAGGACTAGGATGAGTAAATCTTTACGTACTCGCTTAAGTTGTTGGAGGTAGGGCTTTACTACTCAAATCTTGGCTTTAAAAAAATTTCTATTGGTAAGAATGGTTCCTCGTTTAACCTCAGTCCTGCTGTCACTGTCAGTATTAAAAGCGGAGCTTTAGTGACCTGGCAGACATAAAATACTTCAAGGAAAGTATATGTTCCCAAGTAGACCAACTATTCAAGTCGTTGATCACCAGTCCCATATTCATATCTTTCAAATCGATACAAACGATCATGTTACTAACACCACGCTGCACTTTTTCGCTTTTATCGTGGTCGGCGTTTGCGAGTAATTAAACAGATTCATGAAAGGTCTTGATGTGTGTGTTTTACACGATTTTTCCACAACCATTTTCAAAATACCGCCTTGCCCTATCTTTTTTGATATCGATTTCATAAGTCCTATCCTAAGTCTAAGTCTTTTGTCTACATTTCCTGTCCAAGCCACACTGATAAGGAGTTATAAGGTTGTGGACAAAAGGCAAAAGACCTTCACATTGCGCAGCAAACGGGATCTTGAAGCTGATGTCCTCAACATCGCCTGTGGTCGCTTTGTCTATTTGTGGTAACTCTAAATCTGACGGACTGACTGTTGTTGCAGGATTCGGATAAGGTTTTATAGATTTGACATGTCGGTCTTTTCCTTTGATAAAATGTTTTAACTTCATCCTTGTAATACTATCCCTTCTATGACCCCGTATCCATCCCGTCTTTTATGCTCGTAGAGCACGCGAGCAACTCTGTTAGTGCAGCATTGGTTTTGCACGCTTCTTATTTCACTGAATGTATCGTTATGATAGCCGTGGGAAACCCAGGCCGACAGGGGCGGTACGTCTAATTGCATTTTGGTAGAACTGTGACTAGTCTACAGATGCCTTTGTTGTTTTTTTTTTTTGAAAGGGCCTAGGTGGTACGGCGATATAAAAGATCTTTTATACCACTGCTGATGGTATATGACCTCTTGAAGCATAAAGAGTCATTTGATCGGAAAAGCTCTGGCGTTCCCTTGCAATTATGGCCTGCCAATGTCAAACTTCCTCACAATATTTCCTCATCTTTTAGAACCGTACCTAAACCGCAATAGTGCTCCGACTCAATGATATCCATTAGACTGGAAGAATGTCTTGCAGGGAATACAATACGTTTAACTTATAGCCACGACAAAATCTGTTAGTCTTTATCCATTTTCGGGGGTAGTGTCGTACAGTCTACCGACAGACCAAGGTTAAGCAAGGTATTTCTGTTGACTTGGCAATATTCGGGTAAGAGTCATTTATTAATTTTATTTGAAGCCTAAAACTACAATTTAAGCCGAGCGCTGATAGGTTTGGAGAGTGTCTGATATGGGCATTGATCTCCAATTTTGGGTCGATAAAACCCTTGGTCTATAATAGGTCGGCCATAATATATCACCCTATCGGAAAGTGTTATAGATTTCACAAATGCCGTCGAGTGTTGATTCTGTTTTGACATTTGCGAAGCAAACAGAATTAAAATGTGTGTGAATAAGCAATGGAACGCTATGCTCCTGAAGAATGCTGAATAATCATCTCGATGTTTTTGGTGAACAATTCGTCAGCGATTTTGGTGCAACGTGCATTTTGTGCCCATTCTTCTGCCTCCCGGCTCACACTGGTCGTTCAATACGGCATTTAGCCGCACGACTGATAGAGGCTGGAAGAACACGGACCGATCAAACTCTGGAAGGCCGAGAATATCGCTGGCGTCGTTGAAGATGCATTCAATTCAGATTGTCTTGGATGGATTCAAGTCTGATATTCACAAAATAAATGCTGGTGTGCCCCAGGGTTCCGTTCTGTCTCCGACTCTATTTTTAATTTTCATCAACGATCTCTTAAAGTCATTGCATGTTGTGCTGTTTACGCTGGAGGAGTTATTGAAACAGTCACTGTGTTTGGTGAGCGCTACAGATCCATGATCAATCAATTTTTCATCCCTCAATTAGATGAATTGGGTCTGGAGGACATGTGGTTCCAGAAAGACGGAGCAACGGCTCTCAATGCACGATCCACAACCTACATTTTAAAGCAAGCATTTCCCCCTCGCCTGATATCGCGTTTTGGCGGTTTGCACTGACCTGCAAGATCATCCGATTTGACTGCCCTAGACTTATTTCTATGGGGTTATTTAAAGCCAAAGTAAATATTCGTCAAGAAGTGGAGAACCTATCGCCGCAAATTCTGAAGACCCTGAAGCGATATCATTTTTAATTCCATTTCAAAGGTATAGACTGGAAAAATAGGGTCATGCAGTATGACCTACCTTGGACAATAAATTGGACAATATACCATACTGCTCCAAGTGCAGGTATGCAGACATGATCACCGATTGAGACATTGATCTGACTCATCTTGCGCTTACAATCCTCTTCTCAAACGGAGCTCAATATTTCATCGTGGGAAACAAAGTTCTCTGGGAGTGCAAAGGAGCTTTCCCAAAAAAATGAGCCTTGCCACAGGAAAGAGTCTTTTACATCTACACGGTTATAACAAGACCACTTCTATCTTATGTGTCGGTTGTCTGGTGAAACAAGTTTTCACGAAAATACGTCAAAAGTGCTCAAATCAGACGCCAATGAAATGCATGTCCCAGCTGCAAACGGGTTGTCCCCAGCATGCCCCATCTCACTCAAGCTAATTTCGTACAACGCATACTGGGGTTTGGAAGATCTTACGCTTCGACTGTCTTCTGACTCTGATCTTACGAAGATGTCGTTTGATGCAATGACACCAAACGTCTTTCCCTATGCACAGGAATCACTTCGCCCAGAATTTGTGCCAGAAAAAGAATGTAGTCGGGTTTTCATGAAGGGCTTCAAGCTCGTTACGTTAGATTTCACTCCACTTTAGGAAAACTTTCGTATGTCTTCCAAGCGGAGATATGCAAAATCCCGATGATAATGAACAATGTTGAAAAGAATCGAAGGAGTAAGAGAAACATCTGCGACTCGAGCGACAACTAAACTGCGCTTAATGCCTTGCCGAATACTCTCACGGTATCTAAGCAAGTTAAATAATACACAGTCGTGTGGCTGAATTGTTAAAGGATTGCCTGCATCTTCTGTTAGGGCTTCTATTGGGATTCATATGAGTCTTTCGAGGCCAGCAACTGTCCTTCTTTCCCTTGGTAGATAACACAGTGCCTACTGGCATCGTAACAGGTGCTAAACTCATAGGTATAAGTGACACGAAATCCTGTGACACTTGCTGTGATGACCTCATACCGGCCCCTGTGAGTATCATACATAGCATCAGCCTGTAGGTACTTTCTACAAAATAGATACAAGGAGTACAATGAATTATTTCTTTGTGTAAATAGACTGTTGCGACTCAAAGTAAGCCAGGATTCGGAAACCATTAAAACATCAATCCAGAGGAGCCAAGCCTTTGTTTCGGCAAACTCCAAAACATTACTTCTTATCGTACCAGTATGTAGGGATGGTATAGTTCTCTCCTGATCTGATTACTAATTTAGGACCTGCTACCTGTTGTAGTTGTAGAATATGTACTCTGATAAAGAACGACGGCTATGGATTTAACGAACTTATTAAAGAAGGAAGGCTACTATCAACAAGAATGAATATTATCCAAGTGAAGGATTAAGGTTAAGAGTGCACAGGAAAAATGTGGTACAAATATCAAAATAGGTGAACATATAAAAGATACATATTATAGTTCAAGTACAGGAGGCATAGGTTAATAATTGTAAGTGTTGTCGTAGCATAGTCCTAATCCGCATAGGTATAATCCAATATGGTTATAGGAATTAGACTCTGTAGCTTATCTACCTAGTCCTGCCATAAGTTCTGTTATACAATTTCCAGCGCTTATCGTTCAAAACTTCTTGCGGGAATAGAACCGTTAACGTTTATTTCAGAACACATGCACCGATCGCTGAAGAATACTAGTCAGTTTGGTTTCAGTTTGCCAACTATTGTAGTGGGGCGTTAAAGAGAATCGAGTCGCGGTAATAGCATTGCATAAGTGCAGAAAGAGTGCTGGTCAAATTATCGAGTTGCTAAAACCACTCGGAATATCGAAAATATTCGTTTATCGGGCTACTGCTCGTTTCGGCTAATTGTTTGGAGGAGAGGTCGAGCCAAGAAGTGGTCGCCCATGCGTCGTCCGTACGAATGCGGTAGTAAAGGCAGTGCGTGAACAATTTCGGAGAAATCCCCTTAAGAAGCAGAAGATCATGTCCAAGGAATTGGATATATCAGCCAGATCCATGCCTAGGCTGATTCGGGATGATCTGCATATGAAAGCCTATTATCGGTCCATGGGTCCGATAAAAAAAATTAGACTGGAAAGATGCAAGCGACTATTGCAGTGGCACACGGACAATGGCCATGAAAACATTCTGTTTACGGATGAGAAAATTTTGACCGTGGAAGATGTTTTCAGCAAAAAAAATTACAAAATTTATGTCACTTCATCTAAGGTAGTGAAAAAAGTTGTTCCAAGGGTTCAACGTGGATATCATCCCGCTTCCGTAATGGTTTAATGGTTTGGTGGGGGGTCTACCGGCATGGTGTCACATCCCTCTATTTCTGTGAAAAAGGCGTAAAAACTAGTACTAGAGGGTAATGTGTAAGGTTTGGCCAATACCCTTTTCAATGGATACAGATGGATCTTCCAACAGGACTCTGCTCTAGCGCACAAAGCCAAAACCAGGCAAGAGTGGCTCAGAGTCAATATTTCTGGCTTTATAGCAGCAGAAGATTGGCCGTCGGATAGTCCAGATCTGAATCCACTGGATTATGGTTTGTGGTCAGAGTTGGAGAACATGGCCTGCGAGACTCTCCACAGAAATTTGAAAAGCCTTAAAACAGCGTTAACCAGAGCAGCGTCCACGATCTCCATGGAAACCGTACATGTCGCTATAGCCCAATGGCCACACTATTTGGAAGCTTGTGTTAAAGCAAGAGGCAATTATTTCGAGTGAATCCAATTTTCTTTAATAATCAATATTGTGGTCTAATAAATGAAACAATATGGTTACTGCATTTTATACATATTTGCAACAGAACTTATGGCGATCTTAAAATCATTGGAGTTGTGCGAAGCCGCTTCCATTACCACTTCCACTTCACTTACAGTTTTATACTTTGTAATCCTGAATCAATAGCTGGACTGATAGATTCACATCGTTCCATTAACTAATCGAATTTTTTTGTTTTTAATTCCAGATCAAAAAGATGGTGGCACTCAGCTGAAATTAGTGATTGAGTATCCAAATGAAATAAAGGCGCTAATGAAGCCAATGAGGTGAGTTGCAGATAATTAAAATTATTTCATTTGTTCATTTCGATTTTTGTTTTTTGTTTTTTAATTAAATAGCAAATATCTTAGTAAAATTCACGACTGAATAAATTCAGATCAAATAAATTAAATCCACATTCTCAAATAAATTCGTTTTACTTTTAAGCAAATAAATTGTTGGTGTGTATATGTACGAGTACATATTAAAATTAAAACATAAATAAGAAAATCAAAAAATTAAAATGGAAAAAGTACAAATCCTTTGGATGGACAGTGTGGTGCAAAAGTTTTAAATAAAAGGAGCTCAGCGTGACTCTTTCGGTAGTCGTTGCAATACTTGTAGCTGACTTAAAATTATAAGGACCGATCTGGTCAAAAAGGGTACTCTTAATCAATTGACCTTTCATTTTACATGATGAAGCTAGGGAAATAGGTGGGTTAAAATATCAAGGGTCTCCTTACCCTCGCAGTGTCTATTAGATATTTCTCTTAATTTTAATTCTGCGTAAATTCCATGCTTAGGCGGAAATATGTTAGAGTTTTTCCTATAGAGAAATATTTAGTACACGGGATAACTCAGTGTCATCAACAAAATGTTTCTGCTCAATTGGCTTCTTGAAACAAGGATGCCATCCTTGATGCTTTATCATTAGACTAAGTTTTAAAGTGCCTTATTCTATAGACGGAAACAAAATGTTGTTATGTTGTTTCAAAATTATATCAATATTGACTTCGAAATACCATTACACGCTCCAAAACTTTGCAAAACCCATTAAAGTTCCGTGGGGAAAAAGCTGCGTGAAAACACAACGCTTCGGTACACAGCTCTTGTACAGCTTGCCATCTGCATTGTCATTTTGAATAATCGAATAAGTTTAGCAGAAATGTTAAAACTCAGGATAGTTTTGTACCGCTCAAGCCTAAAAGGAGATTTGAGACCCCTGACTCTATTTCAAGAATGATGTAAGCCTTTGCTGTACAGTCGCGTTGACAAAGTAAACTTATATGGATCTGAAGATGACACAAAATATCAACAAAACTGAGTGGGTCTTCGGAAAACACTAACAATACCAAGTTTTGAACCAGTGAAATTCATCAGTAATGTTCCATATACCAAAACCGTATACAACGACGATCCTATATAATTGCTAGTCGGTGTTTGGACACTGTCAACAAGCAGTAGATACGAACTTAGTTTGAAATAACATTTAAGAGATATAAAACCATTCCTGAAAAGACTTTGGGGTTTTGAAGAGTTTATTGCTTACTGGAACTCAACGTAGACTATATTGGATGGGGGCATATAATTTACTCTGCCTGAGACTGGTATTCCGATCCTTATCACAGTTTAGTAGTCTTTTGTATTCATTCCTCCATATTTTCGGCTAAATTTTCCACCCTTCCGATGGACATGGAATCTGATAGATTTATACCTGATCATATGCTGTTGCAGAAATATTTAGCTGCCCTCTCCGTAAGTTTATAACTGGCTGGAATTTAAACATCGTAGTCCTATGAGATTGCAAGGTGCGTCCAAGAAGGTGTCCGCCCTGGGACCACCCTATAGACAAAGTTTTTACATCTGCAGCATGGTGGGACCTAAGCTGGCTTAGCTTAAGGTATGTTAAGACTTTACTTAACTTTTTAATAGTTGCGAGAGTGGCATACAAATTCTTTACACAGAATCCTGAACTGACTAATACGTAGTGGCTTAGGGTCAAATCCTTATGGGTAATGGGGTTGCTCATGAACTTGTTTCAGATTATTTTTTTTTCGTGGGAACCGAGAAACTAGAGAAAGTACTTGTGCTATTTGTAAGTTCCTTTTAATGGAATCTTTTAGTCTTTCCAAGAAAGATAATTAAGCGCTTCAGTGATGATGTGCCTACAGTACCGTCACCAACGTCAACGCCGAGTATGCCGACAACCTAGAGAGTCATGCCATCTGCAAGTGTGCTCATATGTAAACCGACTGAGCCTTGCCTGGCAAATTCATGGGCGATTTAATTTTCAGTGATCTCATTGTTACCTGAGACCCAGACAAAAGTCAGTGAATTTAGCATTCCGATTGCTTACGGTGGAGTCTTGCATTGTCGAACCAGCTTGAAAGCCGTAGGACGGTTCAACAAGGCTCTAAGCGCAGCTTAGGCGTTGCTACAAATAAAAATGTTTCGCACCCTTCACGGGTTCATCACAATATAGTTCTCTGCCGTCAGGATTGCGTATACGCTTACATCACCACTTGAAAAACAGACGCAAGTTTTCTTAACGACGAGTGAAATCTAATGCTGTCATCCTGCAGAAAGACACCAGCACCGCATCCTAAATCAGTTACGGATCCATTCATTTCTTTACTGCCTCAAATTCGGGCCCAATGCAGTCTTGGACATAGCGAAAGCCGATTTCGTTTTTCTTCTGCAGCAGGAGTTCCGATGTCATTAACAAACCAGTTAGCTTCGTGCTTCTCGTAAAGAGAACAACTTCAGTTTTGAGGGAATTGCTAGACAAGATCCAATGTGCGTATATGGTACGTCAAAAGTATTGAGCGACTACACAGTGGAAAAATAGACTATTTGGCTACGCTAATATTCTTAATAAAGTGTGACCAGATAAGGACTATAGGAAAAAAATTTAAATAAAACAACAACGGTGTGAGATATAAAACTGATTCTGGCTTTAATTTGAAGCTATGTTCATGCCATTATGTAGGCATCATAATCACATCATTCAAATGGCGGCCTCGGCTCTCTGGCAGTCTTTCAAACCGTCAGTCTAATTTTGGATGACACAGCTCGGACATATCGATGTTGTCGAGCTCTGACCACAGGCAGTCCGTTAACATAGCTCTATACCTGAGACCGTAGACGGTAACGGTGTCTCCTTCCTCATTTCGAAAGAAATAAGGTCCGATGATGCCGCCATGCTATAAACCGCACCAAACAGTCAATCTTTGTGGATTCATTGTTGCTGGGCCGAACACTTGTGGATTGTGTTCGCTCCAATAATGGAAATTTGCTTGTTGACGTAGCCGCTGAGCCAAAAATGGGCCCCGTCCGAGATGAAGAGTTTTTGACCAAAATCCGCATCTTCGGCCAACAATTTCACGCCCAGTTAGCGAATTCACATTGTTGTCTATGGTCGCCCTGCTTCAGTTCTTGCGTCAGCACAATCTTATACGTAGTCCAAAATCCAACTGGAAAATAGACCGGGTTGACTCTCTGGCGATGCCGAATTCAGCTGGTCGGCACCGAATCGGCATTTCTGGGTCTTCTTCGATACTGGCCGCTGCGGCGGCTATGTTTTTTTCATTTCGCACCAATCTCTGTGTGGTTGGTGACATAAGATCCAAAAGAGTATACTCACGCTCAAACTTTGCTACATTGCGACGAATTGGTCTTTTCCAGGATTTGCTGCAGGTTGAAGATTTTGCCTATCTTCGATTTGCCGGGCAGGAAGCCACGCTGGTAGGTGCCGATGAGCGTGGTGCAAAACGGCTTTAATCGTTCACATAGCACGCTGGATAGGACCTTGTAGGCTACGTTAAGCAGGGATATGGCTCGGTAGTTGTTACAAGACCTAGGATCGCCTTTCTTAAAGATGGGGCAAATAGAGCTGATAGTCCAGTTGTCAGGCATGCTTTCGTCCTCCCATACTTTGCAGGTGATCTGGTTCACCTTACTAAAACATTGCCACCATATGACGGCAATCTGTCCGAGCCCGCGGCCTTATTTTACTTCAGCTTTTTAATGGCTGTGCCGACTTCGTTTAGGTTGGGTGGGAGAACTAGGTCACCGACTACAGTTCAGTTTTCTTCATACCCACTTCCTTCTGATCATACCCCACACGCAGCTGTTGGAATACATCCACAATTTCCTGCAGGTTGCTGACAAGATTACCCTCAGTGCTACGAAGGGCCTGGATTCCTGGTCGGTAGCCTGCAGCCAGGCTTTTAGCTTTTTTATAAAAGCATCTTGTTATTACTCCTGCACTCATCGATATCCTTGAGCTGGGAGACTGAAAAGGCTCTTTTCTTTTTTTGCAGTAGGAGGGAGAGAGAAAACTCCTTCTGGCTCTGTACTCATCCCACGTTGTCCGTGTTGTTCCCTGCAACGTCTTCTTATATGCTTCATTTGGTTGCCTTCTTCTTCTGCATGCACTCATCATCATAGCATGGATTTCTTGTAGGGGGTGGCTGGTAGCCTAGAGCTGCTTCGGTTATTTGATGAATGTTAGTGCACCATTGTAATCACATGTTGTTGACGTCTGTGGTAGGCAATGGCATATTACAGAGTCTTTCGTCCAGTTGTTCTATGTAGTCTCTGGCTATCTCCGGTATGCTCAGGGATCCACCTTTTCGTTGTTTGGCGCAACTTTCTTTCATTGAGTAGTCGAGCTCTGAATTGGGCTCCAACTAAATAGTGGCCAGAGTCGACAATTGCCCCCGTAAATGTTTGCACATTTAGGATGTTTGACGAGTGTCTTACGTCAATCATCACGTGGTCAATTTAGTTGGTGGTTCAACCATCCGGAGTTAGCTAGGTTGCTGTGTGGATTATCGTATGAGGGAATCATGTGCTACTTATCAGTATTACCTGCTGCCTCAAAATCAATGAGTCGGAAGCCGTTATCTATTGTCGTTTCGTGGAGGCTGTATTTTCCGATGACCTCCTTACTAATTTTGGTATTGAAGTCCCCAAGCAGGATTTTAACATCGTACTCCAAACAGGTTATAAGAGATCGTAGAAATCCTCTTTGATAGGGTCTTCAGCTTCATTGGTAGGGGCGTGTGCACATATGAGGCTGATGTTGTTGAATTTCCCTTGGAAGCGGATCACGGCTAGGCGACCGCTAATTGGTTTGAAATCGATGACCTTCGATCTCAGCCGCTTTCCAACAACGAATTCGCATCCTAATATATACATCCCTTTGTGGCAGCTGTAATATATGTTATATCGTACTCCTTTCTTTTCATCAACTCTAACCCTATTCAACGCACTTCCGGGATTATAGTAATGTCCGCCTTATACTGCGTGAGGATATTTTCCGGTCTGTCAGGGGTCGTATCTGGCATTTCTCCTAGTTGAATGCGTTCAAAATTTTACCTTGTATGTGCATTTCCATGGCATTGGAGAATTTGAATCCACCAACCCCTACAATGATTTAAGCAGATGTTAACAATTTGCTATGGTTCGTCAGAAGCTCAAATTGACTCCAGGAGTAGGAGGATCACAGATCCACGTATAATTGCAATAGCCCAAATAGCCCTAAGTTGGTTGGTTTGTCCACTGCTCCCTAACCGAACCCAACCTTCTCTACCCTCTGCTGTATTCTGACTTTAGTCGGAGTTTTGACGAATGTGCATGCAAGCAAAGTTAAGACCTCGTATCGGTTTCGTAGCTAATGGATCTTGTTACCAGGTTTTGGTGGCAGAACTGTCCAAATTTGTTTAGTAATGATGGTGGTATCCATGTATGGCCACATGAATATGAGTGAAATAGTTCGTGTTCGTACTGAGGTATGTAGTGTTAAAGTTAAAGTGTTCCACGTCGCATTATATGTGTCCAGTATATTGGAAGCACGTCCTCCATCGGTTACTATATATCTGATTTGGAGAGGTTAATCAACGCCATCTAACTAAGTTCAATATCTGACACAGATTGGTCCTATAAACAACAAAAATAAATTTCAACACTATTGTCCTCAGTAGCACCGAAACTCAGGGACTTTCTTACTAAAACATTCATCGTTCTATCTAGCTGTCAAAGTGGCAATCAAGAAGTCAATTAATTAGCAATACTTTGTCTCATTTCTAGCTTCGACAATCGAAGGACATATGAACTGTGTCGCATGAATATGTTATACTTTTGCGCCATGCTGTAAGCCACTACGAACAAACAAACACACACCCAATGATGCTGTCGCTGTTCCATTTTTTAACGATTTAATGCAAATCAATCCGAGAGTCCATTCCACCCTTACCATAATCCTACTCCCCTTACCGCCTCCTCACACTGTTCCTTTGATTTTTAACGTCTTTATTTATTGCTGTATAAAATATAGAGCAGTCCATTTACGATTGATGTTGTGATGGCATAAAGGATTAACATTTTGCGATCGACGAGAACATCCATCCCTTACACAACACGATTTTCGTCATGCCATCAGCAGCACCACCCCCGAACCCAATATAATTTATGCAATGCAAAATGGAATGATTGCAGAACAATAAAATTTCCTTTTCCATTTAAATTTTGTTTTTCTCTCTTTTAAAACTGTTCTTCTGTTCCTTCACCAATTTTCACAAATTTTATTTTTTTTTTTATTTTTTGTTAAATACAGATTTCCCCGAGATCAACAGACCTTGCCGAATCACTTTTACTTTACGGATTACGAGAGGCACAATGCAGAGATTGCTGCTTTCCACCTGGATAGGTAAGACCATTTGTATTTGTTTATTATATTGAATCTGTGAGATTGTTGTTGTTGTAATTATGATGAAGGCGTGGGTTTTATTGTTTATGTATGTTTTATCGTCCTCCCTTTCTGGAACGTTCGTTCTGGTTATTTGTTCTGTATAATTTCACCCATAGGCAGATCGGCAATGGATTTTCAATGAAATATCTTCGGATACGATGTCCTTGAAAGGAAATCGATTTTTCATTTCATTGTGGACAGATGTAATTAGATTTGCTTTTCGTTACAATACAAGGCGGTCGGTGCCCACAAAAATGCAGAAAGAGAATGTAACGAATTTTCAATTTGATGATGCTTTTGAAAGCCATCTAGGAGATCCTTGTAGAGAGTAGTCCGGCCCAGGTCATGATAAAGCATAAATTACTTGGAAATGTGAATATATGAGTATTAGACACATCTGGAATGGGGGCCTAGTCTTACCTAAATGTTGCCAATTTCACCTCTATTCGTTGACAGACAAAGAGGAACAAAATAATGTCTCCTTTCATCACCGCATATAATTAACAAAGTTAGGTCATCATCCTCTATGAGGAGATCACAACAGGTACGGCGGAGCCCATAAAAATACACATAAATCAATTGACATCGGTCAGCGGCTAATGTAATAACTTCCGCCTTCTGGTTAGCGCCATGGCATACGAAATTTCCGTGAGGCAGGCAATAAAATTTAAAAATTCATAAAAATAAATTATTCAACTTCATTTCTTTTTTTTTTTTTTTTGTTTTGCCTCACTTTGGGTTTGGGTCTGGGATCTGTGAGTTTCTTGTCTGGTGTCCTGATTTCTGACCCCGTACCCTGTGGGTTGGCCTGTTGGTGAATTCGTGGGGAAAAAAATTCGACTTTGGTTGAATTTCGAGCAAGGCAGAGTGCCTTTGGCTTTTCGCATTCCATTCATGTCAAAATGTTGTCAGATGAATTGAGTTCAATTTACTTTATGAAATGGAAATTCAGAGTGTCCATGAAAGATTTCAGTTCGAGGCTTGTGTAGGTGCCACAAATATTTTTAAACGCGTCCTGCAGCTGTGTCAGAGATCACTATGCATTAACATATATTTAGGAAAACATGTAAGAATTCATATCGTGGTTTGATAATGGTTACTATATCTGTCCCGAGAAAAACTTTGACACCAGGAATAACAGAAATCTTTACTTTATACACTGGTCGGCGGCGACCCTTATCTTGATCATGTGGGCAATTCAGCGAAAGCTTGTTCAAAACCAGTCGAGAGTTGATTCCAGAATTTTTTTTTTAAACGGGCGAGTAGTCAAAACCCTACTACTATGAGAAGTATATTAATGCTCCTTTACAAAGGTCAGAATTCCTTGAATTTCATTCTATGAGAGCTACTACAGCTGATACGTGTATATAGGTACCCTTAAGCTATTCACTGTTCTCGTCAGTGAGATTTCATTGCTACCAAAGTATACCCTTCTTATTTCCTTCAATATAGGACAAACTGATGTGAAGTGAAAAATATCCTTTCGTACACCAAAATTGCATAAATTGCACATTATCGGTAGATCATCTCTATGCGGCATGTAATTGAGTTTTAAGAGTTCTCCTCTAGCCTTGCAGATCATTGCAATACGTCCGATGAAGTTATTTCCTTTGAAGTAGTTTGTCTCTTTTAAATTGAGGTTTTGCTGGCTGTAGTAAACCTAAAGAGTGACGAATTAGCTCGTTCTAAAAATCGTTCCTTCAACTTGATGTCCAGACCTCGTGTGAAAATATGCATGTTATCCCTGCACGACCAAACCTTTTCCACTGTAAAATTCAATTCCAAATTGTATCTCCGCGCCAGGAGGCGAAATTCTCTGCAGAATAGAGTGTGAGTGGAGAGAGCTTGCATGACGCCTAGCTTGGTAATCGGTTACTAGAGAGGCTCATCGTTCCTATCACATAGTCAAGGTGCATCTTTAGTGTACCTATAAAGGGTGTCTCCTGTACTGTCTCCAAACTTAGCATGTAATTCGGAGGGTTATATGGCAGTTTGAATAGTCTCTTAAGGAAAAAGTAAGGCAATCTTTCGACCTCATCAAACTGCTTGTTTCCCCACGCTACACATAATATCCATACAGGAATAATGGGTGTAGAATAAACGCATCTGTAGTTTCGGATGTTCGAGGGGCTTCACACCACCCTATGACGGGCGATCGGAAAGTCCTAGAGCATGTCTTTATGTTCCGAACCCACTCCCACCATCAAAACTTATGCAGTTTTGTAACCAAGATTTAGCTGCTGCAACCATAAGCTACGAAATGAATTCGTCGTAGCATCTGCTTATTTTCCCTATGATTCGTTACTGCCGCCACCACCGGAGCAGATAGCAGAACTCATTGAATATTGTGATTCCAGGAAGATGGGACTTATCATATCCTGCAATGATAATGTTCAGAACACTTTTAGGGTCAGTTGCAAATGCAAATGAGAGGTAATCATCTCCTGGGCTTCATACCATCGTCTGGCCTGACTGTCAACAATGTTATCTCACAGCCAACTTTTGCTACGAGAGTATGACAGCGAGTAATCGACTTAACATTATCCAACAGGCTACGGAAATTACTGGCTACAAAGTTCTATCGGATATCTCTATGTCAGATCATAGACACATCGACTTTAGAATCGGATGCGAGGTCTCAGCCTTTTAGAAGAGGAGGAATACGCATAAAACCAACAGGACACGATTTAAGGTTGAGGTTAACAAGTACAATAGTGCTCCCCCGAAGCTCAGGATGAAACAAAGCTAATGGCATGTCCGGCTCGCGCACCTTTCGCTTGCCTGTTGTCGTCTCGACTTAACGAATATTCGGTAAAAAATAAATCATCAGATGTCAAGTGAAATCCATCGAGCAGCTGATTGATTGCTACAAATCAAATCATCCAATGATCCGCACATAAGGCCCGAACCAACATACTCCATCCTGGATTAGGTAGCTTCAGCAGGATCGCTCAACTTCTTCTAACTCCTGGTGGAAAATCCTTGCGTCTGGGACTTCCAGGACTCTTCAGATGTTTTGCGGCTCCAGTACGCTTACAGCTCAGTCTCTGGACCTAAAATTCACTATAAGCACCCAGTGTTGAGCGCTTTTGGTTTTCATCTGCCAGATATGATCAATATCTATAGGGTCTTCCAATAGGGACTTCCCAACTTTGACAGTTGATAGCGGCCGTATTGTTGAAGCTACATCTGTTAATTATTCAGTCTGTTTTGCCAAATCACCATGGACGAACAACATGTTCAATAACACGTGCAAATGATAAAATTGTTTTATCAGAATGTATGTTCTGGTTGGGCAAGTTCAGCGAGATTCGTCCATTTTACGGTCCCTATAATCGTCCTACCGTGAGCACTATTTTGATAAATTTGAGTCCACTGGTTCAGTAAAGATCGTGACAGTAGCTGAAGCTAAACGACGATAGACAACGACGTGTGTTCGCTAAATGGGCTCTAGAGCTGACCGTAATTTTCATGGAAAAATCATCTTCAGGGATGAGGCCCATTTCTGGATGAATGGGTAATTCATCAAACAAAATTGCCAAATTTAGGATGATATCAATCCACATGAGATCCAAGAGCCTCCAGGGCATCCCGAAAAAGTCACTGTTTGTTGTCCATTTTGGGCTGGCGGCGTCATCGGTCCATGTTTCTTTGAGAACGACGTTGGCCAGACCATCACTGTCAACGGCGAGGGTTATACGTCGATGATTACCAACTTCTTTTGGCCTGAATTCGATGATATGGACACCAACGAAATGTGGTTTCAACAGGACGGCGCTACGTGCCACACAGTTCACGCCACATTGGAAATTCTGCAAGAGTGATTCGAGGGCATGGTCATCTCATGAGGAGGTGATGTGAACTAGCCACCGAGATCGTGCGATTTGACCCCGTTAGACTTTTTCTTGTGGAGTTTTCTGAAGTCGCAGGTCTATGCGAATAAGTCACAAACCACAGCGGCCTTCAAAGCGAACATAATCCGATGGCATGGGCTGGTCAAATTCAGCCTGATTTATGCGCCAGAGTCATGGAGAATTGGACACGGATGCGTGCTACTCAGATAAGCCGCTGCGGACATTTGAACGATGTTATATTCCATACGTAATGGCATCGATAGGCCTTTCAAACGAATAAAAAATTTCGATGATATCTCACACACATTTCGGTTTATTAAATTGAAAGATAGGAAGCGCTTAATGAAGACCCTTTACATTCGGGAGTTTTATTAAGTCCATGCAGTGGCCTTCATTTTAGATTTTTCGGCTGCTTCTTCCACTAGTGGCGAATGCATCGTTTAAGATGGCAGTAATCTTTTCGTTCTTGTCGGCAACTCCTCATTCCCGTTTCTTAGGCCCGCAATTTCTGATGGCAAATTCTGTATGTCAATTTTCCTGGCTAAATCTTTCAACTTTTCATCCAGTGGCTTTACGTTGGCTTCTGAAGTGCTAAATACTCTATAGTGCGATAGGGTGGATGATCTAATCCACCGTGTGATATTCGCAAATCAAATTTTTTGATTTCATGGTACTCCGTCTTTGCTTTTTCCTGCGGTGGGATTAAAAGAATTAAGATAGTTTCAGGTGAGCCTAAACAAAGGAGAGTATGATTTGAGAAAGCTATCTTGGCTTGGCTGTCTGATATTGATGACAGATGCGACCTGCATAGTTATTTTCTTACACAAAGCCTGATAACATGGATCTCAGGCATGAATGTCGTTCGTCAGTTGCCAAAAGTCAGTACATTTCCAAAGCTTAACTTATAGATTACAACATCAGCAATGTTGCCATCCACTTTCGGGCTATCCAAATCAGACAGTAATCTGCGTCTTTGCCTCTAATTGTTGTATAAAAACTGACAAGACTCAATGTATCGAACTGTTAAATATTATAGTGACTAACATTATATTTCGCATATCAAAATTATTAACAATTCCATATAATAATTAGAGTTCATGCATCCTTTGATATGAGAGACATCTTACATAGATTAACATTGCCACTTTATGGCCCAACGTAAGATCGTAAGTTATTCTGTAGAAGCCAGCCACCCAGACCCAGACCCAGAACTCAGACTCTTGCAATATATCCTTGCATCCATAACAATGTTTTTGTACTGCAATCGGGAATGATTAAAGGTCCCCACAAAAAGCCATTGTCTGCAAAGTATTTCCGGGTTATTACGCACACCATGGCATCCCTTAGCGATGCATAAATTATCATTGCCTTCTGCTTGGGCCAAACACCGGGCGCCAATAATTTAAACTTTAACCTTAGCAACTGAAATGAGTGAGTGTGTACAAGAGAGAGAGTGATAAAGAGAGAAGGGAGGGAGGAAAGAAGTAATGTGCATATACTCGTACTTTATATTTTATAATTTATCCCAAGACACTTACCACACAGATGTTTGGTGTATCTTTTTACAGGCTTATGGGATTCCGTCGTGCAATGCCAGTTACCGGTCGCCTATTAAACATAACCACGGATATTTACCAGGTTGCTGATGATAATTTATTAAAGACGTTCTTTGTATCTCCGTCCAACAATTTATGCTTTCACGGGAAATGCTCATACTATTGTGATACATCGCACGCCATCTGTGGTAATCCGGACACACTCGAAGGATCCTTTGCGGCATTCCTGCCAGCATTCGAGCAAACGCAGCGAAAGGTAAGATTAATGTTTTACATTAGAATATTATTACAGGGCTGTGCATTGGGACGCAACCGAATGGAGGGCTGCCGCCTGGTGAATGACTGAGAAACTGCGGTACTATTGTATCTTTAGCATCCTGCCGACGGCGGTGTCGTTGTCTTTCGAGTTGGCGTTATCGTCCGAAGTTTACGACATGAAATATCCTGTAAAACTGAGTGGCGGAAAATTTTCTGTAAAATAGTTTTTTTTTTTATTTTTGTCATAAGTTGTTGCATTTTTTTCCAGATTTTTTTTTCTTCTTGTCCTTTTGTCTTCAACTTGTCTACCGCCATAGTGTGATATTTTAATTTGCTAAGTTGGCAAGGATAGTGGTGGAAATTTGCGGGGCTTGCTGTAATTTAGGTTCTTATTTTTTGTGGCATACATAGTAGTAAGTTTATGATATTATAATATTAACTTCGTGCTGTTAATGGATAGGGGAAAAAAATGTTAGTGCTAAAAAGTCCTGACAATGGGAATTTATATGATTCGAATGCGTTTTGTGTCCCCCTTTCGTCCTTTACTTACCGAAATTAGATACAGTAAGGCTTTTTTGTCAAAGGGGGTTTATGTGAACTTTTTTTTCTTTTTAAAAAATAAGTTGAAATGCATAGGACTGTAATTAAACAACTCTATCAATAGCGGTCCTTATAAAAGGGTTTTACTTAACAATAAAATTTGTAGGAGTATTACATTTCTACTAGCTAGCTTACCTTTACGCATGTAGCCCTTCTACTTTCAGTTGGCTTTCACATCTGAATTGTTTTTCCTTACAAAGAAAACGTCCACATTTCTCAGGGGTAACGAATCAAGCACGGCTCTTCGGAAGAAACAACAAGCTCTTTCTTATATTCGTACTTCATTGCTAGAAGGCTCCATCCCTGCGTAACACTTCGAGTAGTACGAGTAGTTTATAGACCCTCTCCGCTTCAGTATGCCTTTAAAACCAAGCATGCTGTTCCTTCATATCTGTTCGATTGCTGTTTGTAACCGTGTTTCTGTATCACCGATGTTTTGTATATTAGTATCATACGTCGTATAACCCGTACTAACACTTCAATAATTTTAATATGTTACAGAGGCTCTATATCTCATGCTTCACATCCACTTGAAACGAATCATTTCTCAACCAGCTCCTATCATCGAAGCTGTAAGTGAACTGAGTAACACAACGCAGCTGGTATCTGACATTGGTTGTGGCAACGGATAAAGACATCAAATACGCTTTAATATCTTCAAGCCAAGCCGCCTGGCCCGATGGCATATCCAGTTATGATACAAAAAGCTATAGTCCAGCAGCTAGCAACTTTGAAAAGGTACTGCACTTATAGCCTGACAAAGTTATACATATCGAACCCGACATGTTAGAGTAGCTTCTATACCGGATATCTGAAAATATGTCTACAAGGAAGATCCTACGAGATTGTTTTCCAAATCAGCTTGACAGAATTGAAGGTGCAATAGATAAGCTCGCTAGTCATTTTTATCGTTACTGAGGAGCTTTTGACTACGCAAGTTTTCATATATGTCGGTTCGATCGTGCATAGCGATTATCTGCTCTACGACACAGGCATCCCTTGAAGGGATTGACAAAATTAGAACAAGAAAATTAATGAACTTTCACATAACCCCCCCAAAACTTAGGTTGTTCTCTTTTTAGTGGGAAGCTGACTGATCTGACCCTTCTAGCGCTTAAAGGCATCACCATCCGTTTTTCAAATGAAGCTAAGTGCTTGATGGTATGACATGGGGGTTCTATCCTATTTCCTCCTTGGTATAATCGTTGAGTCCTCTTTCTACCCATTCGCATACTCTCGGTATTCCTTCGTACCAACTTCTCTTTCGACAATTCGAACTATCTAGCTACATATCTTCATTCTGTCGAACTCTACAACACTCACTATCAACGCTGCCTAAATAGAACGCAAATTAACCTTATAAACGACACCAAGTCCTTTTTTCAATTTGCCAATAGCAAAAGTAAGACTGGCGGATATCCTTCCTCACTTTCTTTCCAAAAGAAATCTTCAATTGATCCGCCTATCATCGCTATATTTTTGAAATAATCATTTGCCTACAACTCCTTCATGCCAGATCCCTTGTACTTCAATTTCTCTGTGGGTCTATTTCTTATTCAAATCTTGGTCCTACTTTATTGAAGGAAAGTTACAAAAATTAAAGTTGAATTTCTGCGCGACCCATATGGTCTTCCTACCGTTTTTCTCAAATAATGTTCTTCCAACATTTCTCTTCCCCTTTTTCTACATATTTCGTGTATTCCTTACGCAGGGAGAATTTCCGCAGGTTTGGATAACCTCTTTTATAATCCCGATACACAAAAAGAGATCAAACAATGAAGTTACCAACTATAGTCGCATTGCTAAACTCTCTTATACTAAACTATCGCAACCCAAGTTGAATTCGTGCCTTTTGCAAAATTAGAAAATAACAAAGAAATCGATGTTATAATTTTCAAATTGTCTGCTCTCCGCTTTGAATCTCTTTTATTAAAATGGATATCTTCTTACCTGGTAAACCGATATTATAGTGTTCGGTTTAGATCCACCCTGTCCTCCTCTTAGGTTCCACAAGGCAGCAATCTTAGCCCCATTCTCTTCATTCTTACCATTAACGACGGAAGGTCAATAACCACTTTTCCCTCTCCCTTTACACTGACGACACAAACATTTGTAAAGCTATTCCTTCTCCCCATGACTTCAATCTGGTGCCTTGTAAACTGCTTAGAACTTAATATCACCAATGTCAATCTACGAGTATAACGTTAGCACATAAATGCAACCCGTCTCATCACCGACTTTATTTTCTCTATGGTCAACCAATTCTCTTGGTTCAATGTTTTCAAAAATTTGTCATATTATTCGGTAGAGTGCTTAATTTCCATTCGCATATCGATAAGATGATCCTTAACGCCAACTCATCACTTGGTTTTGTTAAACGGTGGCCCAAGGAATTTTTCAAGAAGAACATAACCAGATATTTCTATGTTCACTTTGTTTGCCCCTACATGACTATGCCAGTCAGGCATGACACTTTCGTTGAGTTCATGTTTCCCAAATCGAGGGTATTTGACGTGAATTCCTGGAACGACCCTTTAATCTTAGATCGCTATTAGGACCGCCTCAAGCTTATCATTTTGAATTCCATAGACGAACGTAGATATATACAATAGCTATCATATATCATATATCATATCGACTGCTCTCAGGTTCCATCGACCGCGCATCCCTTTACAACTCTATTTTCTTCAACCCCAATCCTTGTCATTTACATTGTCCTCGTCTCTTCTACCTACCGGTCCACCGCACCTCTTATGGTTTTAACTAATCATTCTCGCATATGACGGTACCTCTTTTTTTGCATTTCAATATGAGCAACCCTCGTCTCAAACTAGATCTCCTTCACAATTCCCTTAAATCCTTTTGTTAATTTTTGAATCCTAGTATAAAGCTTGTATTAAGCCAATTATATAGGGGACTCAGCTCCCATCAAAATCAACACCAATTAGAAGAAAATCCTATGGGCCGGTTGTCAAGTGGAATAAGCATATCAGAGACTGCTTTTACCAGACACCAAAGCCCCGGCTGCCAGCGGGATTACCAAGCACGTCTGATTCATTCAATTAAACGCACTGATGTATCTCCCCCTCTTTGATATGATAAAGCCATCTTCCGTTTAAAATGAAGTGGTCTTTGATATAACACGCACTGGAGTTTTGTTAACCTTGCGCGCCTATAGTCTTTTGACTCTGCCCTTATGGACAAGCAGTCTGATGCGATGACACCAGAACTCCAGTGCTGCGAAAATACGAAAACGGCATTCCATGTGCAATGGAATGGTTTCATCCAGAATCAGACATGGCTGCAAAATCGATCTATAATGCGCCGCTGGTGTAGAGGGTGACAACATTTGATATCACTCCTCGTTAGTTGCGGCTGTCTTCTAAACATAACCAAACGGTAGATTTGTCAAGCTTGGAAGATGCATTTGTAAGTCTAAAACCAATGAGTCTGTTTTGGTTGCCAAACTATGTT
This sequence comes from Volucella zonaria, assembly GCA_963966105.1. Classification (NCBI taxonomy): domain Eukaryota; kingdom Metazoa; phylum Arthropoda; class Insecta; order Diptera; family Syrphidae; genus Volucella; species Volucella zonaria. Next base: position 287,027,543 of record OZ014530.1, on the reverse strand, counting down.
ACAATACGATCACGGTAAGTCTCAGAGGAGAATTTCTCAGGACTGGAACTTACGTTGAGACTCCCTGCATCTTCGGTTAGGGCTTCCATTGACAATTGCTTTCGAGTGAGCATAGCTGCAGATGGCATGATTTTTCGGGGTATCAGCAGACCAAATGATTTCTCCCGATATCTCTCATAGCTCTGCTACTTTCCTGCTGTCCTTTAGTAGGACAGACTGCTTACTGGCGTTGAAAGCCCCCTGGACAATTATATTGGCTATGTCTTTTCTACGTCTGAGAAATAATGCTTGTCTTATGCAAAATAACATCAGAGTTGCAACTGATGTGCATAACATTTGACTAGCGACATATTTGAAAGCTTTCAGCGGCCAGCCAATATATATGAGACCTGCAGAATCTTACTGGTAGCCCGTCAGCAGCTTATCAGGAGCTCTCGGAACTCCGGATAGAGCTTGACTTGAAGAGGTAGGCCCCTTTGTGGGAGTGTCATGGTGGCTATGGCTTAAACCTAAAGTCGCAGTGAGAATTCTCTGACTATCGTTGGAAAACCCATAATTGTAGCAAATATTACAGATTAGCGGAGGTTTTACGTAAGCCTCGCCCTCGACCAAAGTTGAAGTCTAACGTACACAATGACTTCGAATTAGTACTGGTCTGAATTGGGTTTCATCAGGACGATCAAATGATCGAGAATGGTGATTATTCCGCATTGTAGATCAGGGTGTTGATTGACGAACTGCAATCCCTATGAGTGTAGTCGATTCGCGGCCGACATGACAGATTTCCACGTAAAACACTAGCGACGTATTGGCGTTATAAGGGGCCGCTAAGTGTGCTAGATATAAGTAACACGATGACATGTAACGCTTGCTGTGTTAGTGATGGCGACACTGCGAAACACTATCTCTGTGAGTGTCCGGTCTACGCCCTAATCAGTCCGCATATTTTTGGCGCTAATATAGTAGGTGTTGGTACAGTAGGCATTTTATCACTGCAGTGTTTACTCGTCTTTTTGCGAAAGAGCTAGAATTTCGAGTAAAAGGAGTGTACAAAGAGTGCAATATGTAGACTAGTTCTTTGTGTGAGTGGTCTATCGCGGCCAAAAAAAAAAACGTTGCTACCGGTATTGAAAAATGCTTTCACGTTGGACGTACCTATATCAAAATTAGTTCGATTGTAATTTCGTATGGGGAAAAAGCTGTATAGTTCCCATGGATGATGCATATTCAACTTTGTTCAACTTACTTGGATTACTAAAAAGATGGTCTAATTTACCTTTGATGACGCTTTAGTCCTTACATAATTGATCGCATTCTTCACGTGAAAAGTCCTTATTCTTTCTTTCTTTCCTGCTCATAATATTCGTGATCCGGTTCCTTTATCTTGCACCAAGCCGCTATAAAGTATTAATTTGATCGAATTTGTGTAATTTTGAGGCTAGGTGAATTCCAGCTTACCAAAGGGAGCGTTTCCGCTAGTCTTATGGTAGCATTTGTATTCTATAATTGATCTGATTACGTTATCCTTCTGCTCTCTGCACAAAAGTGTAGTATTGGCGAATTCACCTGGCATTCGGCCCCATGCTGAAAGCTCTTCTAGAAGTCTGCTTCTTACGATCAATACGTATCAATGCGCTGCTTCTGATCTAAGCGAGAATGATTCTGGTTGATGTCCAGGAATCATTAGAAAATAAAGCCCAGTGAATAATAGAGCTACATATAGTTTTCAATGTGATACTATCCAATCGCCCACGATTTATATCTTACGTGCAGTTACCCCTGAATCAAGGTGTTATCTGAGCTCCAAGCTTTGAATGTAAGCGCATTAGCCTAAGGAATATATTTCGGTTACCCCAAATTGAGTTTTTGTGCCTTTTACGAGGTGAACGATTTTCCAGTGTGTCCAATTGCATTGCTTGACGATCTCATTTATTGAAATACAAGACTGAAGAAATAGCAGACTCTTATCTTGTCTTGTCTTCATCGTTAGGTGGAGTAGTTTTGCGAACTGCACTAGGAAATTCTTGCCTTATTGCTGGCGCTTGAGGTGCCCCGAGAGCTACTGATATGTTGTGCAGTATTTTTTTTTCACATGGAGCTGTTGACATAAGTGGTTGACTGTTGTCATTGTCGTGCTTCATGCGCAACATCCTCAGATTATTTGACGAGTTTGTTGGTAGCCCTATTTTGAAGAAGAGGAAGTAGCAGGCCTTTTTAGGATATACGAAGTAAAGAAAAGATATCCATATATAATCATTTTTCCACATACGTCCACGTCTGTAAACTCAGCTGTTTTGGCACTTAGTGAGACGCAGGTAGATTGTCACCTACACTTCTCAGATCACTATGATCTGAAGCTACCTGGCTACGAACTAGTACCATTATTCTCTTCTCACCGCGGTCTCGCCATATACGTGCATATACTCCTCCACAATGTAGTCCCTGTTCCAAACTGGAATTCAATTTCCTGTGGTTACAATTTCATCTTCGTAAACAAATTATCCACTACCGCTTTATTTATAGAAGCCCCAAAATGGAAAGCAATTCGAACTTTTACGAGTTTGATGCGTTGTCTGACTCCATTCTAAGAATTGTATCCCTGTATCCTCATACTGAAATTGTTATTACTGGCGATTTCATTATACACAATCCACTATACAACAATTAGCTTCGATATTCTGGACAGACAACTTCCGAAGGACGATGTGTTGAGACCCTAACTGGGGAAAACCACTTGACGCAGCTTGTAAATAAGCCCACGCAATTACCAGACGTTAATAGTCATACCGCCAATACTCTGGACTTGTTTTTAACTTCTCATCCTGATAAGTACACCGTTGATGTGGTCTCCCCTCTAGGCTCTACCGACCACTCTGTCATATCGGCTAATTTATTGTACAATACATCGACCACACAGATACAGGAAAGGTTCCTATGACAACCGTATGGCAATACGAGAAAGCCAATTGGAGCGGACCCAACAACTTCCTTAGGAATTTTAACTGGTCGTTATGTTTTCTCGATAACGACGTGGATGCCGCTGCTGACATGATCACAGAAATTATTCTCTTTGGAATGTGATGCTTTATCTCTTATCGGATGAAGGGTATCAAACCAAAAGAAAAGGCATGGTACGACTCGAGCTGTAAAGAGGCTGTCAAGGTTAGAGAAATGTTTTTTTGGTCCTACAAGACCAACCCGACAGAGGAAAACCGAAAAAAGTTTAAACGGGCCAGAAATGACAGCAACGTTTTTCTCAAGTGTGTAAAATTCCAATGCGACCAAAAACTGAGGCAAAATAGTTCAACACTTCCAGATTGTGTTTTGTCTCCGCCTACACTTGAGTGCGTCGAATCTTTAATGCAAGAATTTTTAAAGATCTTAACATCCAAAAATCCGCTGGTCCAGATGGCATATCTCCCCTTCTTCTGAAGAGGTGTTATTCCTAGCTTTCAAAACCACTGCGTAAGCATTTTCACCAATCCTATTCTTCAGGACTCTTTCAGAGAAAATGGAAAACATCATTTGTCAAGCACGTCCCTAAAGAAGGCGAATCTTCCACTCTCTCCTCCTACAGACCCATTGTCCCTTCTTTCCAAAGTCGGGGAAACACTGATAAACCATGAAATATCTCGAAACTCGAAAACTTCTCAATGACCGACAGAACGGTTTTCGTAGCAACAGGTCCACTGGTGATCTGTTAGCATGTCTCACCGAAAAGTGGAACCAAAGCGTACATCAATCTGGCGAAAGCAAAATACTGACACTTGATATCTCTAAGGCATTTGACAGGAAATGCGTGGATTTTGGATTGATGATTCTCTTCTTAAATGGATTCAACTAACTTTCGGAACGTTCAATTCAAGTTGCCTTGTAAGTCTGATGTTCAAAAAATATTTGCTGATGTGCCCCAGGGCTCCGTTCTGTGTCCGAAACTCTTTTCCAATATATTCCTTTGCTGACGACAGTACTCTCTGCTTTTCATATTCGTTGCCTGACTCACGTCTCTGCTTTTCTGCTGTAGAACAGGAACGGCAGAGTATGTTTTAGCTCATTAAATTTCAATATTAGCAGCATAACCAATTGGGGAACTGTCAACAGCGTGGAATTTAATGCTTTCAAAACACAATGCTGTCTGCTGTCACCGAAGCGAAATTTAAGTACCCAGCCATTATCCATGAACGCCACTTGCACTCACTCAGAACGAAAAACTTTCTACTCTCGGAATGTGTGTCAACGACAACTTACGTTGGAATGACCACATATGCGGTGTCATCAAAAATGCTGCGAAATATCTAGGTTTCCTCAAGCGATGTAAGAAATATTTCCCTTGGCTTCAATGTTTAAGGCGTTTATCCACCTAAAACTGGAGTACAATGCCCACATCTGGTCAGGTGCTCCTTAGATCTCTTTGCACTAGCTAGATAGGATCCAAAATCGTGCGATGAAATTCATAAGTGATGCCTATACGAAACAGTTATCCGACACCCTCGAACACCGCCGTAACGTCTCCAGTTTGACCTTATTGTATCGCTATTTTCACCTCCAGTTCTCCACTGAAATTGCCAGTAGCATCCCACCTATTCAAATTTTTAACCCAAACACCCGTCTCGCTATGAATGCTCATCAGTTTACCCTCAACCCAACTTTCGGACGTAGTCAGAAATATCGTGATTTTTTCCTAAGCCGTACAATTTTCTTATGAAATGCCCTGCCGTGCTCCTTATTTCCTTGCTAGTATAACTTGCAAACATTTAAAACCAACGCACGTCGGTATCTCTCTTTTTTCACCCCTAACTACCATTCGCCAGCGCTAGGTGCATACATCCTTGTGCGCGCGCTACTTATAAAAAAGAAAATCCACGTATGGGTATTACAGATGTATAAAGAACCTCAAATTTCATCCGCCTTCGGCAATCTTCATGCCTTTGTGCTACAGGATAAGCTTGGGATGATCAGAGCTTTATATATATAAGATATGTATGTAGAGTTTTCTTGGTGTTTCTTGTCAAGGCCTGATTTTTCAAGTGCAGCGATTTTCAACACAACAGCGATTGGCAAGTGTTATTATCTCATTATCATAGTTACATAATAGCGGAGCATAGGTAGATAAAATCTCTAACTACCTAAAAGTTGTATATTGTGACATTCTATCAGACACTTCGATTGCGAGCATCCCTTTCTGTTGTTTGCATGTACTTGCTTTTCCCAATTTATATTGAACCTTAACTCACAAACTAGAGGTTGCTGAGCTCTGCTACTGACTTGGGTATCAGGTTACGAAAATTGCTGCAAAGAAGCCAGAAGAAGGCGTGAAAATTTTGCACAATCTGTTAAAGTATTGTACCTGCTTTAGTCAAATGGCAGCGCATCACGTCTGAACATCAAAGGTGTCGGTGAGAATGCTCCCGACCTTTACGGAGCAGTGAGGATCTCCATCGTCTTTCTGCATATTCTGAATAGTTGGACGGGGATTTTAGAACTTAATATGAAAATATGAGAATATGCGGCCTTGAAATCGTTGATTTTTGAGCTTCGGTGTGAACTTCTATGATTCGCTGTTATCTCTACGGTCTGGGGCGTAGTAATAATTTGGTCAATTATGGGCACATCCGGCTATATACTGCAATGATGAGGATCAATCAGATCGTTGGCACATGGTTACACGCATGCCTCTATAGCTGGCGCTGTTTAGAGAGTCTCCGTTTTTCTGGATCGAGCAAATTTACTACTCGTAGCTCAAATTCATTTCATTTAAGTCTCATTTTTCTGAATCGCTTTTTAAGACCCATTTTAAGGAGATGTAGTTGTCGAAGAAGCTATTTGAGCAAGAGATTCATATTTTTCCCTCCGACAGTGTGTATATGGGGACTTTTGTCGCAACTATCCAGTTTCTATAAAACCATGTGTGAGAAAATCACTAAAGGACTTGTTCCCACAGGAAATAGTCGGCCGTTATCCATCTTTTCTTTACCTTACAACGTATCTATATTTATTTTCTACACTTGCTCACATGGAATATGTTCACAACTCGGTCTTATTTGTGCTTTTCTAGCCTGCACAGAGACTTTGTAATACTCCGGTCCTTTCTTGACTTCTCGTCAAGAAGAACTTCGTTGTCCCGATGAATCTATATTTGTAAAAGTTAAGAAACCGCTGAGGGTGTAGCATGCGTTTGTCCAGTTGGCAAGCTGTCTACAACTCGTTTTTGTGGCCCAGTCTACCCAGTTCATATCTTATGCCGTTCTCTGTGACTTCTAAATGTCCCGAAATCGCAAAAAATATCTGATCTGGAAGTGTTTGTCCATCTCGTTGAGAGATGCACGGCAGTCTCTAACCACACTCGAATTTATGGTATTCCAGGTTGAAGAGCTAAGTGCTTGATAGTCTATTGTATATTGCAATATCCAACGCGGGTATTTCGTATTTGACTTGTCAAACGGCTCAGTATGTGGGAAGACAGAAGCATGTAGGTACTTCTAGAATAGTTTGGGCATCCATGATAGGGCAGATAGGCTTTTCCGTTTTTTTATTTTCAAAGCGAAAATCCGGGGAGCAGTAGAAGTCCAATAATCACTACTTATGCCTCGGTAAGTTCTGTTCAGCACTCAACAACATACGATACTATATAATTTTCCATATTCTTCTTATGTTGCTTCTTATTTGGAGTCGTTTATCTAGAAATCGATAGCCTTTATCAAAGCCACCTACAACAGATAATTGTGCTGTAAATTATGCATTTTTCAAAATTCTCAAAAATCCTTTGATCTCGATACAATTTTATGAAAGGAGACAAGTCGGTAACCAACCAAAAAGGATTTGAATAATGTGTTTACTACAAAACAGAACTTGCTCGATATTGTTTCTCTCTTGTATCTTAAACCACAATAGTTAGCCGCAAGCTAAAAAGATACAAATGCAAAGAAAAAAAAAAAATAGAAAAAAATTGGTTCTTGAATAAATTCATTTTTTTATATCCAAGTCCTGCCCTCTTCCTACTGGGACAACAATGTTGCGGATGCATTCCATTTTTTTATGGTTACGAATAAGTTACATCTACCTAGCAATGATCCTTGCTGCTACGGAAATGCAACTTTGACCTATTTGAATCCGGGAGTTTGCCTCCTTTCTTTTTTATATCTCAAACAGGAGATGGAAATTTTTTTTTCTTCCCGTAGAAAGGTAAAGGTTTACTCTCCAAGGAAGGTGACTTGTTTTATGCTCCTCTCTAGATCCAATGCATAGACTGAGGTGAATAACTTAAGCGACTTGAAGGACTCTTTACGTGGATTTTTTGTTTTTTCCTATTTTTGGTTCTTACAAAAAAAAAAAGAAAAAAAAAAACCAAAGAGGAAACAAGTAACCCGTTTTGCTTTGTGTCTGGAAAGAAAAGAGAATAAAAAAAAAAAGCATAAATATGCAAAACAGTAGGTATTTACGTATAAGTGCTCAACCTGCATCCTTCAGCCTCAGCCTCAGCCATTAAAGATGCTTTTGGTTGGAAAATTAATCCCTTAAGGCCCAGTTTCGAGGCCAAATAAAGTCAGGGAAAAAGTTGAAAGAAAATAAAGCAAGTAAAATTCTAACCACTGTACGAATCATGGTGAGCGCGGTAAGGGGTTTGGATCACCTAAAAAAAGAAACTTTCCTCATCTCTTTTAAAGGACGAAAAATACAAAAAAAAAAAAAAAAAAACAATTTATTTGGAAGAGGAAAAGAGGCGCGCCTTCACTTGGTATTGTGAGACATTTTGCAGGGGTTTTACAGAGTTGACCGCTTGAAAAACGGCTGCAGATAGGTAGACCTTCTTTGGCTTAGTCGTTCTTGTAATAAATCACTTAGCCACTGAGTTTGAGGGTAATGGAGGGGTCACTACTTGAATCAGCCAAGGTTTGCTTCCTTAATTAAAATGTAAATAGGTTTTTCCTTTTGTTTCTCTTGTTTTTTTTTTTTTTTGAGTTGTGATGGTGTTTTGCTGGGCGAAATAAGAAGCGAGCGACGAAGAAAACTGAAGATAGTATTTTGAAGGACCTAGTGCTTATCTCATTTGTAAACATTTATCTAGGAGTCCGTCAACAAAGGAGATTTAATAAATTGAATTGGAATATCAATGGAGTTTCAGATCTTGATGAAATTTAATTAGTACGTACGGGGTGCGTTTTTCTTTTTGTTGAGTTCTTGAAGGGGATATCAAGGCACTTCGGCAACTACTTCTTACTTATTATTTGGAATGGTGTGCGTTGCGTATGCTTTTATTTATTAAACAGACCAATATCTCTCGTAGAATATATAAGGCTAAGTAGTCTTTACTTAACTTATAAATTGGCGGAAAGGAAAAGATCGTCAGTCACAGTCACATTCTCTGTGATGTCGGTGTTCGATACTTCGAAAAAATTTGGTTGCATTGATTTACTTTTTGATGCCCGATCTCTTCTACCGAGTCCAGTCCCTGATATCTAGGAATGTTATTATATAAAATTTCAGAGTCACAAATCCAGCACAGAGCCCCACCATCTCTATTGCAGTGTCTGACTAGCTGTTCCTACTTTCCTCTTGCTCAATCTCCGACCCTGTAAGTTTAGCAATTCAAATCTGATTCGACGAGAAGGTGAAATAAACAGAACTGGTGCGCTGTCATGGTTACCCCACTGAGCATCGCTAGGTCAGGTAGTGCCTACCCTAATCGTACAATGGCCAATCATCCATCACCAACACCCGATATAAATCAGTAGTATGATAAAAAATGTCCTAATGTCCTAAGAGAAGCAATATTTTGGCTTGCAAGAAGTACCGAAACAACTTCCTCTATTTGGCTATCATCACGGACGGCCAGTCTTGGAAACCTACAAACTGCTGCATTATTCCCCTTTGCTCTACACTGAATTGCGACCAATGGCATTCAGTTCATGATGGATGTGATCCTATCAATAAATATTAGGATGCAAATTCCATTTATTTCGAGAAGAGTATTTTCTTGGCCAGAACATTGCAATATATTGAGTTAACATGGCTGCTGAAATTGTATACACATAACCATGTCAATATTGGCACAAAGCTTGTATAGATCATGTTTACATCTAATTTATACAGTGCGGGTCGTAAACGTAGGCTCAACCGTAGATCTTGTGAAGAATTTTCACTTCGAAGGCAACCATCATTCTCACATCCTTTGCTGTCGATTCGGCAGAAGTTTGTGACTAGATCGATTTCGTCGTACAGCTCATACAGTTGGTCGCTGAATCTTCTCGTCCAAAGCCTGTCAACGCAACAGGTCCGAATATCATACGATAAATGGAAATAATCACTGGAAACAACCGAGGATATCTTCATTCCCTTTTGATAGAGTCCATACTTTACAGCCATAATGTAGGACTGGGATGATCAAGATCTTATATAGAGTCCATTTAGTTGTTTGGTATAGGGTCTTACTACTCAATTGCCTTCTTCGCCCAAAAAAAAAACAGCGATTGGCAAGAGTGATTCCACATTTTATTTCTGCTGAGATGTTGTCGGCAGAATTTATAAAAGAGCGAAGATAGACAAAGTCCCTTACTACCTCAAAATTATAGCGGTGGACTGCGACGTTATGTCCCATTCGTGGATGTTCTGTATCAGTTCCTGTTGACACTATACACTTGGTTTTGCTGAACCTTTTTTGGCAGCCTCCGTTTCAGTACTAGTGACAGCACCGGTGACTGCCCTCCGAGTTATACCAATTATGTTAATATTTTAGCCGTTAGTCTTATCGCGTGTAAAACAAACACAATCCTTTAAGAAAAAAATAATTTATGCTCTTTATTTGGTTGCTTATAGGCGTCTGTATTCTCCAGTGTTTGACTTACGACTAATCTCCTACCTACCGGCAGATTCTTTTCCTAGTGTGGCCACTTTACAATCACTAGTTAGTGTTGCCTCTTTATATTTCTTACATTCTTATCAGTTTCTCTCCTATGGCTTGCTACAATATCATCGGCGTACGCTAGTAACTAGTTACACAGACTTTTAAAAGATAATGCCTCCGATGTTAACGCTGCCTAATCTGAAATCTTTCTTGATATCAAAGTTCAGATAAGTCGTTACCAATCTCGCCAGAGCAGCTAGCGTTCTCTATAGTCTTGCTGTGCAGAATGATAGACAGACGATGGGTGGATGTCTCGTCGTCTACAAATAGCTCGTCTCTATAAATGTCATATTATGCAGTCACAAATTCGATGAAAGTGTATCAATTCGGATATCTTGAGCTTCCTTCAGGATCTGCCGAAGTGTGAATATGTCGGAGATTGTGAGTTTTCTTGGACCAAAACCGCACAGATAGAGGCCAACCAGGTTGCAGACGAAGGGTTTTAGACGTACACACAGTATGCCACATAAGATCTTTTATGCAAAACTTATACCTCAATAGATGTCGTAGTTCAGGTGGTCCCAAAGTCTCTTCAAGCAACTTCGGCCGTTAAGCCATCAGGTCCAGCTGCTTTGTCAGTTTTCAGCTTAGATATTGCAATCCTTACTTCGTTTTCGTCAGGTGGATGGAGGTTTTGGCTATTGTCATCTGAGTTTCTGGTCGAATGTTTCTCCTCGTCGCCGTTGTACAGTATGCAGAAAAAGTTTTTCCGTATTCTGAGCACCGAATGCGACTCCACTACATGGTTTCCTCCTTCATCTCTACAGGCTTTTGTACGGGCCTTGTTGCCGTGACATGTTGTTCTTACCTGTTGATAAAACTTACATATCTTGTTCCTGGAGTAGAAACTCTGAATATCTTCAATCGGGCTCAACCTACTGTGCTCTTTGCTTATTCTGGTGAAGCCCATGTACTTTCCATTTCTGTTGCTCATAGAGCTTACGAGCGGCTTGTGTCCTTCGTTGCAGCGCCGCTTTGTACGCTTCTTGTTTAGTTTTATACACTTTCTGACATTATTCATTAAACCATGAATTTTTTGGTGGTAGTGGGCTGAAACGCAGCACAACAGGTGCGTCATCTCTGAAAGTACGTTGGCAGCGTTGCCAATAAGTAGTCTTCGGTACTTAATGCTGGCCGCATAGGACTTGTTTAGGGGTTTCGAGATAAGTGTGCGACGATGATTCTGGAGGTCTCTTGCGATTGCAGGTTTTCTACGAGTACTTTATGGATTCTCACAGCAGTTCTTCTTTGTTTGACGCTTGGGAAATCCATATTCGTACCTTGACTGCAACAAGGTAGAGGTCTGGTTCAATGTTTGTTACCCGGAACGTTCGGACGTCCACAATACCGTAGGTATTCCTTACGTCTATTTCGATGTGATCATTGTGAGGAAAACCGTGTGCTTTTATAGTGACTTTTCATCACGCCGCAAAGCTAGTTAGCCTAAATCAATTCCCATTTGTGGTGTCATGTTGGCTATGCTTACAAACTGTCCTACTTAAGATGTAAGATGTCCTCCTTTTGTATCGTACTAAGCGATTTCAACGTCATAGTAAGGACATTGCTTATATGCCCTTTCGAGGAGCTCGTTGAAACATTCTTTGATGGCTTCGTCCTTATCTTCCGTGTAAGCATAAGTGCGTGTTAGGTTCATGTTAGCGAGTTTGGCCTTTATAGGGATTGTCGTACAATGCTCGCTCACCTGTTGGAAGCTGAAGACTTCTTGCCTAAGTATATTGCGTATGACAAATCTGTACGCGAAGTTTGTGCTCCTCCATTGCACTGGGTAATATCTGATATCTTCTTGATAGCAGTCACGGGCCGCTACTAGTAATCGAGTTACATCTAATGACTTATGTATTTCGGGAAATATGTTGCCGTTGAATCAAGTCCCTATTAAATCCATGTGCACCATCATGCTGGAAAAACAAATTGTGAGGATCAAGAAACAATCACCGATCATTGTCAGTTAACGTTGCCCATTGATGGTAACGCAAGTTCAGGCACTATTTTTGAAGAAGTAAGGGCTGATAGTCTCACCAGTTCGAAGACCACACCCAACAAGATTCTTATGAGTCTCTTCCAGATTAGCCCCACTCCAGAACTAGCAAACTTATTGAGCCAAATGTGGGCTTCGTCACTAAATAGGATTTCCGATAAAAATAAAAGGATGCGACTTCAAGGAGTTCAAGAGACTAATCCGTGAATTTCCTTCGCAATCCATGGAATCTTATTCTTGGTTCCTGCACCAGCTGTATCTCATACCTGTCTATATCGAGATCTTTACACAAAATAGTGAACGGATGAAGGACAAATTGTTGCAATCGACACCGATTGGATCTTCTGTTGAAATACAAGGTGGCGCAAAAGTTGTCTCCTGATGTTGTTTGTCTGTAATTTTTTTTATGAATGAAATATGTTCGTTCCGCCTTTGGATTATGTTTATCTGAGTCGAGAAAATGATATCGGCTAAGTGGCCAGAATTGATGACCATTCGGGCCCGATTTGTGTCATTTTCCATCACTCTTGCCAGAACTTCCGGGGATAGGTCCTAGCATTCATGACGGATATTCTCTTTGAGGGCTTCAAGAGTCTGTGGCTTGTTCATATAGACTCGTGACTTCAAAATACCTCACAAAAAGAAGTCTGGAACGGTTAAATCGGGTAATCTTCCCGCAAGTGTAAATCAGCAAAACTATAGATTAGGCGACCCAGAAATGCAGCCCTCAGAATTTCGGTTGTGGCTCGTGTAGTATGCGCCGTTGCTCCATTCTATTGGAACCACATGTTCTCCAGTCCCAATTTGGCCCGTCCTCGTCGTCGTCATTTAACCCGTAGCGTTTTCGTAAGAATAAGGCCCGATGACGCCTCTAGCGTAAACAGCACACCTTGCAGTAACTTTGAGCGGGTGTATTGGCTCTCCGTGAAGATGGAAATGGGCCTCGTCGCTCATGACCCTCGTGGTCGAGATTTAGGACTCCGCGTGGTTTGGGAGTATAACGATTCATGTCTTGTTGACGTATATTTTGTATCTGTTTACTTCACAAATGTCAAAGTAGAATGACATTTTCCGCCATTTGCGAAAATTATAGCATCTTCTGATAGTGTGATGAATATTGTATATTCACGCCACCACGAATACCAAGCTCAGTTTGTCGATGGTAGGGACTAAAAAACCACGTTATCTTCTATACGTTTCGCGAATTGGTGATTGCCAAACAATACGGAATAAAAATGTCAAAGAACTGTCAAAGTTGAAAGGACGATTTGAATGTTATCCCTATTGTATCCACACCATTCATTAAAGACACCCTTTATTTCATTAGGTTGTTATTTTCTTTTTTATTTATTATCTTAGAATTAAATTGAATGGTCTCATTATTTTTTTATCTTTTAATATTTATATCCAATTAGGTCTTTTTCATAATGCAAAAATAATAAAATTAAAACCACACGAGCAACAGGACTTTTGTGAAAACAAAACTCCCTCGTTCTTGCAAGTATCTGTAAGCTATCCCTCCGCAGACAAAAGAGTGAAATATATTAAAATCGCAGAAAAGCTGGAATAAAAATAATATTCGTTACCGTTATCAAGTTATTCACAGTAAACCAGGTATTACATCCCTTAGAACGAGAGCAAAAATTATTCGTTAAAGCGAAAACATTTCGGAAAAAGGGATGACAAAAACCAAGGGCGGGATTATTCATACAAATATTATTCTTAAATCCTAATCCCGCGTAGCGAGAGGAAAAAAGAGTATTTGAATGGTTGTACTGTATGCTTTGTGCTACAGGGAGCTACGAGAATTTCATTATTTGTCCTGGCATACCATAGCCATTGAAATTAATATTAATATTATTACTTTTTTTTTTCTTCCTGTTTACCCTTTTTTTTTTATCAATATCCTTCTTTGCAATAAAGGGTGCACGACGAAAATTTATTATGATCTACTAGGGTGAAGAATGTTCTTACAGATATCTCGCATTTGTCCAAGCCAGAGGGTGCCCTGTTTCTCTGAAATCGATCAGATAGTTATGGGTATATGGGTATATCGTTAGATGGGTTCCATGCCAAAGCGCCCTCGGGGTAGATTGAAATAGAAATTCTTATATAAAAGTTGAGAGATACACGTGTAACTTGAGTCGGGGCCTTAACCGCGGATAGATACTAAACAAACGCAAACTCCTAATTCAATTGAAAAGTTTTCTCCAACTTCTACGAGTGCTCAATGCTTCTCCATTCATCTGTAAGTTTGTCTGTCTGTTTTGCCATTTGTTTTCTATTTTATAATATTTTCAATAATAAATAATAAATGAGCTGTGTAATCTTGAAATACGTTTAATATTTAATTGCAGGTCTGGAGACATCCCTGGAGACGTTCCTATCACAAAAGGAGGAAAGCCCAGTGGGAAACTGATGCTGACTACTGTACAATGGTAATGCAAAGGCACCAGAACCTGGTTATCCTGGTTAAGGTTGCTACTTCTTTTAGTATTTTTTTTTTGTTTTTTTTTTTTTTTCTGCTCTACCTTCTACCTTTGATTATGGTACCGATAGTAGGAGTCCTTTGGCTTGACTTGGGGTAGGTACGAGTTGGAGTAGTCGTAGCTCGTACATCTCCTCTAAAGAAATGATGCAGACAACTCAATTGAAAGATGTTGTTTGCTGCTTATTGCTTTAGTACTTTAGTCCTTATAGCGCGTTGCCTGTACTTCCTTATTTCTGTGTTTCCGTTTTCTTTTGTTTTTTTTTTTTTTTGTATTTTTGCACGCGACTTAGGTGAATAATAAAAGAAGTCCTGCTATTGCTGGAGTGATAAAGTATGAAATTTCATGTTTTGTTGAATGAATGTGCAAACAAATAAATAAAGAAATAGACGTAGAATGGAAGCAGCAGGAAATTTATTTTGTTCCATCTTAGGATGTCCTTTGGTGAAATTTACCGACGAAACGCCTGATGACTACAACTATGGCTATAACTATGAATACGAGTCCAACTGCAAGTATTACTCTCACATCTATACTTACAAGGAAGGGTAGTAATAATGAAATAAACTCTGACGAAAAAGGAAAGCATCAATTTATCCTTTGAGTCTGTAGAATAGATTGGCTGCATCTCGGAATCATCAGTTTCATTTTAAATTTTCTCTTCTATTTATTGCATTCTTTGTTGGAACTGTAGAAAGAAAGTGAACGCCTTCTCTAGTTTTCTTTGTTTGTCCTTTTTATTTTGAATGAATAAATGAGCTGATTCTTGGAAATTTTTTAATACTGAACAAATTATTTAAAGTACAAAAAAATTGAATTGACTTTCCAGTCCTTAAACGATATTACATTGGAGTTCGTTCCCTTTTAGAATTTAACTCACAAAGTCCAGTTTAATGATGTAAATTACGAAAAACTGACACAAATTAGGATGTATGATATTTTGGACATTACCAGTGGACTGTTGGTCATCGAAAAATATGGCAAAAAGGGTGCTTTTACCTAGAAGACTACAGATTTGTCGGAAGAAAAGAGTTCTTGAAGTAATCAAAATTGATTGACTCCACTCTTTTCACAAACACATAAGGTTTAGGCAACTCAAAGCCTTCCCAACGAGGAATTCGATCAGTTAAGTTACTTTATAAGTACTTCGTATCTATTCGTCGTTTTGCCAAGAAAGTTATATTATATTGATCGGTTTCTCGGGGTTTCTTGGAATTGGCATTGCCCAGTTCTCAAACAAAACAATTCAGGCTGCCAAATACAGCTCATAGTCCAAAATAATCGTAAATGGCGCCATTAATAGTGCTATTCACCTTGTTTATTTGTAAAAAAATAGAGGGACCTGCCGTTTTTTTCCCCAACTTCGAAAACCAAAATAATAAACGAAAATACAGAATTTTTTCGTTCTCAGAGGAATGCAGTTGTCTGCCAAGAATTGTATTCGGTTTTTTTACTTTTCGCTGAATGGCTTGTGAATCGAACCCAGTTCTCCTGTCGAACTAGCTGAGGAGGTAAACCACTGAACTTTGAGGATATAGTAGGGAACCAAAAACGCATAAATATGTGCGGAAAATAAAGTCCAAACCCTGAAACTTAATTTTGAATGCACAGCCCTATCATCAGAGCATTTTTAGTGACTGAATGTCTTCTAATCTTCAGGTACTCATAAAAAGAGCACGTGAGGACTTACAAACCTAGAAACTGATCTCAACTTCCACACACGAGTATTACCAGCTATCCCTTGCACTACATCTTTAGAATGTTTGCATTTCTAGGAGAACAGCTCTTGGTGTCAGGACATGGACAAGGACATGATCGATGTCCAAGAAATAGTATTTCTGGCAAGCCGTTTTAAACCTGTGGCTGTTTAATGAAAACTTGAGAGTGTTACTATTCATGTTACCAACGAAGCTGTTCGTCTGGGTGTAATCCCGTATAGCAGACTTTTTGAAGAGAAATATCGATGTTGGTGCGCTTTGGTGCAATGGCCGAGTTCGTCGACTGCTTTGCAAGAGTATCTAAGCTCCTCCGAAAATCAGAAAAATTGCTTAAATTTTCTGACGTCACTACTCTTCCGTTGAGCAATGGCAAACTTTCAAAAGTAAATCATGAAACAACCCCGCATTATTTGGAGTAATTGAAAAATCGTAGGTTCATCAAGCACAAAATAACAAGCCGAACAACAGGGAGACACTACACCTGGGTCCACTACGAACTCTGGTATGAGCTTTATAGCCTTGGCATGTTTTGCTTATCCGTTGGTAAACCTTTCGAATCTCATTGTCGGTGTAACATCTCTTTATTAGTCGATTAGCCCTCATTATCCAGTTTTTCTTTCTGAATGCTCGTAGCTCACAAGCTTATCTTATTATGCCTTGGAGCAGCGAAATATAGCTCCGTCTTTAGCTTCATATGAATGCATCTATTCATCATCAAATCAGGGGTTTTTTTGATCGGATAAAGCACAGCATGTTACAGACGATGCCACTGGTCTTCAATACTTGATGAAGGTGATAAAGGACTTCTGGAGACTTCGGACTAGTTTTCGCATAGCTACAGTTGTTAGGCTATATTCATCCATACCTTGGCTACAAAAAGGTACTGATCCAAGTCAATGCCACTCGACAATTTCAAATCTCCGGGAGGAGTAATTTGCGTCGATCTGGTTCACAATTGATTGACCAGGATGTAGCCTGGTAAATGTTGAGATATTGAAACCGAGTGCTTATCTACACAAAGTCATTGGACTAAATACAATACCATATGTTATCAGAGTTTCCGAGGGTGCCTTGTTTCTTGGCGATGTGTTACAATAGAAACTCAAAGGAAGATATTTTACTCATATTTAATGTATTGGTCGTTTGCCTTTTCTGAGACCATCTACAAACCGTTCTTGGAATTATCATCTTACTTCTCTGTGGCAGGGTGATTTCATCCCAGGCTAAAACTCACATTACCCTTTTTCATAGCTTCTTTAATAATAAAACAAAATGGAATTGCAGAAGTCATTATTTCTCTGACTTGAACTCTAAACCCTCTCTAAACTTTTCATATTCCAAAATTTGAAGAAAACAACAAAGTAAATGGAGAGTAAATAGCTCTATTTTAGAAGTACCTGCAATTGCACTGTCGTAACTTCCTTGAAAATCGCAATAGACCTGCGTCTTCAGAAAACCCCACCAGAACAAGTCTAACGGGGTCAAATCGCACGATCTCGGTGGCTAGTTCACATCACCTCAATCGCTCGTGCAGAATTTCTAATGTGGCGTGAGCTATGTGGTAAGTAGCGCCGTCATATTGAAACCACATGTCTTTGGTCTCCATATCATCCAATTCAGACCAAAAGAAGTTGGTAATTATCGATCTATAGCAGTCGCCGTTGACGGTGATGGCCTAGCCAACGTCGTTCTCAAATAAATATGGACCGATGACGCAGACAGTCCAAAATCCACGCCAAACAGCGATTTTTTCGAGGTGCACTGGACGCTCTTTGATCGCATGTGGATCCATAGACAAGTTTGTTTGTTGGCATACCCATTTATCCGGAAATAGGCCTCATCGCTGAAGATGAGGCGAACACACGTCGCTGTTTATAGTCATTTACCTTCAGTTCCTGGGTCAGTTGAATTTTATACGGGTGCAGGCGCAAGTCACGACTCAAAATTCGCCTATTTGTAGTCTGCGAAAAGACAAGTTCTTCAACTGCCTCGGATTCTCCGGCACACTCTCACGGACAGCGGCAATGTTTTCGGCAGATATTGCGTTCCATCGACGTACGGGTGCTGATTTATCGTTTACTGAACTAGTGGACTCAAATTTATCCACCACACTGCGAATAGTCCTCTTGGTAGGGCGATTATGGCGACCGTAAAATGGGTGAAGCGCACGGAACGTTAGCCGAACAGAACACCCATTTTGACAAAAGAATTTTATCATTTGCACGTATTGTTGAACGCTATGTCCATCCATGGTGATTTGGTAAAACAGACTGAATAAATGACAGCCTATTTGACAGATGTAGTTTCAACAATATGGCCGCTATCAACTGCCAAAGTTCGGAAGTCCCTGAATATTGCGAAAAATCAGCGGAGGAGGAATCATAGTATCTGCGTGCTAATAACCTAATGGCAAGCCATTGATAGAATATTCTTTATAATAGAAAGACTGAGTGCATTGCCCTCAATCATCAATCAGCTCTATAGAAATGTTATCATTTGAAAATGTTTTCAGACTTAGGAGACATCGGAACCTTATTCATAGATACTTTGATTTGTCCGTGATATGCACTCCGATTACACCGTATTTTAAGATTTGCCTATATCTTCCTTCTCTGCTCTGATGACCGAACCTCACCCATATTCGCATATCAGGCCTCGATATTTTAAGGCAAAACCGTTTCTGCAAACCTAAAACTTAGTGTTTATATGACTGTTTGGGTTACATGTCTATCATAGTAGCGATGACAAAGGATGCTTACATTACCTACATATTGTTCGACAGGGTTTTGCAGACGATATTTAAGTGTCTTGTCCGTGCTAAAATTCGTTTTACTACCAATATGGACGCGTTGTGCTTATGACGGATGAACGTAAGTATTCCACCGAGCACATCCTTGATCAGTTTTCATCTATGTAGTGGTTTAAGTCCATTTTCAGAGTTTGTCTTGAAAATATTGGGTCTACAAGTAAGTTTCCAGCGTTTTTTTTCCAAAATTTGAAGTTTTATTATGAAAACATAGTTACAATGCTTTATTCAAAGTATCGTCCATCGGAAGCTACAACTTTCCCCCATCTTTCTGGCAATTTATGAATTCCGGACCAAAAAACTTTCTCGTCTTTCGAGCCCAAGAACGTATCGAGCCAATTTGATTTGAAGCGTATTCCCGTAAGAGCGTTCTCCATCGAACGAAACAAGTGGTAGTCAGATGGTGCCAAGTCTGGACTGTAAGGCGGGTGAGGCAGAATTTCCCATCCACTATTTGCCAAATAGTTTTTCACCGAAACCGCAACATGTGGCCGAGCGTTGTCGTGATGAAAAATGACGGACTCATGAGTGGTCTCATATTCTGGCCGTTTTTCTTTTAATGTCCGCTTCAAACGAATTAGTTGGGTTCGATATAATGGTCCTTTGATGGTTTCACCACTCGGAAGCAGTTCGTAGTATACGACACCCTTTTGATCCCACCAGATGCAGAGCATGACCTTATTCACGTGAATATTTCGTTTCGGCGTCGATTGGGCGGGCTCGCCGGGCTTGGATACGATTTTCTGCGGTTAGGATTATCATAATAAATCCATTTCTCATCACCAGTGACAATACGATGCAAAAATGATTTATTTTTATCGCGCTGCAGTAACATTTCGGACATGCAAAATCGCCGTTCGACGTCTCTTGGCTTCAATTCGTACGGCACCCAGTTTCCAACCTTTTGAATGAATCCCAGTGCTTTTAGGCGCAGGGAAACGGCTTGTTGCGTGACGCCCAATGATGCAGGAAGTTCTTCTTGAATCTGACACGGATCCTCATCCAGTAAAGCGTCCAATTCCTCGTGTTCAAAACTTTTCGGCTTTCCGGGGCGATCTTTGTCTTCAACTCCAAAATCACCATTTTTGAACCGTTTGAACCACTCGCGGCACGTCGATTCACCAATACATTCCGCTCCATAAGTTTCCGAAAGCGAACGCTAGGCCTCAGCCGCACTTTTCTTCATATTAAAGAATAAAAGCAGCGCTTCCCGCAAATGACGTTTATTTGGCTGGAAACTTGCCATGATTTTGCTCGATAAAATGTACGACACCGATAGAACTGCTCAAATATAACGCTGCAAAGTTGTTGACAGATACAAAACCTACAAATAAAACACATGGGGTCTGACATTTCTGCCCGGGATCCATTGGGGGCGCCATCTCTGACAAACGCTGGAAACTTACTTGTAGACCCAATACATATAACTTGACAATTTCGTTACCACGGTCTTAAATTTTCTTCTTTTTCAGGTTCGTGATATTCCACCTTACGATGAAGGACGACGTCTCTTGGATTTAATGGACATGTCTGTCTTTGACTTTTTAACGGGCAACATGGACCGCCATCACTATGAAACTTTTAAGTAAGTGCCATTACATCTCTATACTCGTTATTAATTTTCATAAACTTTTGTGTGATTGATTAAATGTGAAAGACTGTCAATTTCGATCTAAGGATACGATGTTCGAATTATTAACGTTTGTTCTGAGTGCGTGCTACAATACATTTCATTCACCCGTGTTCTATCTGTGAACTTTTTGAGCTACATCGCTGCTTCTTCGTAACCATTTTGTAATATCCTTCATGCGCTTTCTTCATACAAAATAAAAAATCATAGGTGATGCCTTTACCGGAGCACTCCATTAAGGAAACACTTTGCAAATAACATACGGTGAAACATTCTGAAACTTTCACCTTTTCCGAACCGAAGACCGAACAATTAGTGGAGGCTTTCATACGCTACACAGCAAATCCTATTGCTATTTAGTATGAGTGGTGAAATGCTCATTAAAGTCTTGAGCTTCTGATACCTAACCGACGACTCAAAGCTACTTCGCAGATATTGGTTTTATATTATTGCACTTCCCAACAGATAATGTATAGCGTAATAAGGATTGGTAATTGGTGCAGTAAGTTCGGATCAGGAGGAGCGGAATAGATTTTAGATTAGGAAATTGGAAGTGAATGAAATATTTTGCGTTATTCTCGGGCAGTCAATGTTTCCAGTCAATAACTGGTGGATGGAAAGTACATCAGCGGCTTCAAGACGGTTTTTTAGAGTGTGCATGCTAATAAGTTTTAGTCTATTTTCATAGGGAGGTCATCCATATGGATCGGCCCAAGGTAGACCACGAAGTGCGAAACGGATAAACCTGCGTTGGACTGTTTCAATTCTTTGAATGTTGATTTGTTTATTCGAGAAGAGGCCTTACAAAAGTAATGTATAGGGACCTTGGAATGTAAGGGTTGGAAAATTCTTTTGACCAGCATTTGATAAAGCCAAGTGCAGAGTTAGCTTTATTTATAATGCTGTCAATATGTGAGTCGAAATTCAATTCTCTGTCACAAATTATTCCCAGATCCAGTAAAAGGAATAGGCTTATCGCAGATGGAGTAGTTTCTTGGGAATAGGTTATCGCTTGGCATTTGTTGACCATGCTGCAAAAGGTTTTGCTTGAACCATACCGAAAATTTATTTAAATTATCTTGCAGGCAATAGGAGTCAGAAAATAATGAAATAACTTTGAAAATTCTCATGTCATCAGCAAAAATAGAAAGATTCGAATTCGTTAAGATGAGATCTATATCATTAATCGTTAGTATAAAAATGATTGGTCCAAGGTGACTGCCCTGAGGGATACCAGATGTTGCTTTAATGGGGTCGGATATTGAAGATCTGAAGATGACTCTGTATTCTAGGTATTCTAAATAGGATTTGGTCCATGCCATAAAACAAGGAGGAAAACCAAGTTTTTTAGTTTAAAAACGATAAGTTGGTGAGAAATTTTATCGAATGCCTTGTTGTGAAATCAGTGGAAATTGTCCTAGACCAACTGTGTTAGGTTAGTGGTGGTTGATTTATCTTTCATGAAACCGTGCTGATTTATGGCCTACAGTACGAAAGCAGTTATTGATGGACTATGCTTTCGAAAAGTTTGGGTATGCAAGACAGTTTTGCTATGGGCATATAATTATCGCCTTCGGCCGTGGATATAAGATTCTTTCCATAGGAAAGGGAAAGTACCAGTTAAATAGTGCATCGAGAGGAGGACCGTGATGGGTTACAACCTCTATTATTACAATAGCCGGAAAGCCATCAGGGCCGGACGAAAAATCGTCTTTAAATTTGGCATCTTTTCAGATTCCAAAGGCATTTGGCGAGATGGATGAGGTCTCAGGACAGATTTCATATAGCTAAAGCAACTAGGATCTGGTTGAGCTGTTTGCTTAGAAAAGGATTTGTTAAAATGACAGGCAAAAATACTTTTTGGGTCGGCTGAAGATTCACTAAGAAATTTGAGAGTAGATGGATAGCCGTCTGACCTTCTTTTGGTATTAACAATCTGCTAGAAGTATTTAGGGTCCGATACTAAGCTAAATTCCATGCGGTAGAGGTACTCAAGGTAAAGAGACTCACAAAGTTCCGAACAATGACTGTATACCAATCGATAATTACTGCAGTCGGAACCAGATCGAGTTCTTAAGAATTTGTGCCACAACTTGTTTATGCTATTACTGAGAGAGCGCAACTCCTAGTTGAACCAGGGAGGTGCTGGCATGCACTCCTTCGGAACGTATATGTAACCGATTGGGCAAAGCAGGAGAAAATTAACACGAATAGAAAGTTGATAGGGCAAGATCAATGTTAGTTTTCTCAGCAATAAAGTCAAAGTTAATGTTACTGATGAGGCTTTTAAGTTTGTTAAAGTCGGATCTTCGGAAGTTAAATAAAAATTAATTTTCGGTTGGCTTCGACATTCTGGACAGACAACACCCGAAGGACGGTGTGTTGAGATCTTCGTTGCGGAAAATAACTTAACCCAGCTTATAAATGAGCCCACACGCATACCAGACGTTGATAGTCATACCGCTAACACCATAGACTTCACCCTGGCAAATGCAAGATCAATGTGCTAACCCCTCTAGGCTCGTCGGACCACTGTGTCATATCAGCTAATTTCTCGTACACCCACCACACAGTTAGAGAAAAGATTCCTAAAAGAACCGTATGGCAATACGAGAAAGCCAATTGGAGCGGACTTAACAACTTCTTTAGGAATTTTAACTGGTCGTTATGTTTCCTCGATAACGACGTGGATGCCACTGCTGACATGATCACAGAAACTATTCTCTTTGGAATGAGATGCTTTACCCCTCATCGGATGAAGAGTACCAAACCAAAAGAAAAGGAATGGTATGATTCGAGCTGTAAAGAGGCTGTCAGCGTTAGAGAACTGTTTTTTCGGTCCTACAAGACCAACCCGACAGAGGAAAACCGAAAAAAGTTTAAACGAGCCAGAAATGACTACAACGCCTTTCTTAAGCGTGTGAAATTCCAATATGACCAAAACCTGAGGCAAAAAATACTACAATGTCCCAAAGGCAGTAAAAATTTTTGGTCATTCGTCAAAAACATTAGAAATTCTGCCTCATCCTCCATCCCAACGCTCATTTACAATGACATTCCAGCTGTCAGCTCTTTGGACAATGCCAATCTGCTTGCTGCACACTTTGCGGCTAGCTCAACACTCCCAGACTGTGCTTTGACCCCGCCTACACTTGAGTGCGTCGAATCTACAATGGGACGAATCCACTTTCGCACTCTTGTAGTAGCAAGAGTACTCAAAGATCTCAACATGCATAAATCCGCTGGTCCAGATGGTATATCTCCCCTTCTTCTTAAGAGGTGTTCTTCTACGCTGGCAAAACCACTGCGTAAGCTTTTTCATCAGTCCTACTCTTTAGGACTCTTTCCGAGCAGATGGAAAACAGAATTTGTCCAGCCGGTCCCTAAAAAAGGCGAATCTTCTTCTCTATCCTCCTACAGACCCATTGCACTTACGTCCCTTCTTTCCAAGGTCATGGAAACGCTGATAAATCGTCAGCTCATGTAATATCTCGAAACACGAAAACTTCTCAATGACCGGCAATATGGTTTTCGTAGCAACAGGTCCACTGGTGATTTGATGGCATGTCTCACCGAAAAGTGGAACCAAAGCGTACATCAATCTGGCGAAAGCAAGTTAGTTGCACTTGATATTTCTAAGGCATTTGACAGAGTTTGGGATCGATGACTGTCTTCTTCAATGGATTAGAAATTACCTTTCGGAACGTTCAATTCAAGTTGTCTTAGACGGTTTCAAGTCTGATATTCACAAAATAAATGCTGGTGTGCCCCTGGGCTCCGTTCTGTTTCCGACACTCTTTTTAATCTTCATGAACGATCTCTTGTCTGCTACTTCTAATCCAATTTATTCCTTTGCTGACGACAGCACTCTCTGCTTCTCATATTCGTTCCCGGACTCACGCCCCTGCTCTTCGGCTGTAGAACGGGAACGGCAGCGTATGCTAAGCTCATTAAATTCCGATATTAACAGCATAACCAACTGGGGAACTATCAACCGAGTGGAATTTAATGCTTCCAAAACTCAATGCTGTCTGCTGTCATTAAAGCGAAATTCAAATACCCAGCCATTATCCATGAATGGCACTTGCATCATCGAAACCGATAAACTTTCCATTCTCGGTATGTGTATCAGTAACAACTTACGTTGGAATGACCACATATTCGATGTCGCCAAAAATGCTGCGAAATGTCTAGGTTTTCTCAAGCGATGCAAGAAATATTTTACCCCCTCTAATTTGGCCACAATATATAAGGCTTTCATCCGTCCAAAATTGGAGTACAATGCCCACATCTGGTCAGGTGCTCCTAAAACATCTCTGCACCTGCTAGATAGGATTCAAAACCGTGTGATAAAACTAATTGGTGATACTAATATCAGTCAATCAATTGACACCCTCGAACACCGACGTCTCACTTTGTTATATCGCTATTTCCACCACCAGTGCTCCATTGAAATTGCCAGTAGCATTCCGCTTATTCAAACTTTCAACCGTAACACCCGTCTCGCTATGAATGCTCATCAGTTTACCCTCAAGCCCATTTTCGGACGTACTCTAAAATATCGTGATTCTTTCCTAAGCCGTACAACTCGCTTATGGAATGGCCTGCCGACCTCTGTGTTTCCTGGTCGTTATAACTTGCAAACATTTAAAAACAATGTACATCGGTACCTGTCTTTTCTTCCTCCCTAAATTTCCTTCGCCCGCGCTGTGTACGAATATTTTAAGGGTACAAAAACCCCTTGAGCGCGCGCCGATTATAAAAAAAAAAGAAAAAAAAATCGACAGATGTGTTGCCGTATTCATATGGGTATATAAATGACAGCGTGGGAGGGGGTTTAGGCGGCCCAGGGGGAAAAGAAGATGATCACTCTTATAAACGACATAGTCATCCGAATGGGATGTGAAGACAGAGTCGAGTTGTCTGTTCATTGTATTAGGTTTTCAGGATACGTCCCGTCGTCATACTGAATATGTCACTAAAATAATAAAACAGAGCAAAATCAACATCACGTCCACCACCTGACACCGATCGACTTTGCTACGTGCACTTCAGCAGCTTAGATATATGTCAACCAGATAGAAGATAATACAATTGACGAAGGGATATAATTCTAGTCTTTTGGAGATCCAAATCTTTATATCTGCAAAACACCTACTTCAATATGCGGACATCCCAGAAAACACAACGGGTAGCTCAGTTAACAAAAATTAGCTTGAGATGGCTACAATTGTACGAAAATGTAACCAAATCTTCCCGGTCTTGGATCCCGTAACCTCGCGACGAAGGCATAAAATACAAAGACCTATTAAACGACTATCATTAGAGACACTACATCTAATGCCATGGATTTTTCACAGAGTAGCTCTTAGAGCAAAAAAGAAAGATAAACTGCAGGCGCCAGATTTGGAGTGAGCAGTAGAAGCGCATGATCGGACGGAAGAAGTTTAACCAAGAGGTAGAAATAGTATATCAATATACAGCCGACTGGGAATTTCGAAAGAATAGACTGCTTAACGTCGAAGACGAAGAAACTTCCACTGTTAATTCGAATGGTCCATTCTACAAGTACGGCGGTTATCACCCGATATTTTTTGGCTGTCATTTTTTTTATGAGTAAAAAATTTTGGTGCTGCTTTTGGATTATGTTTGTTTCATGACTTAAATTTTTTTTTCATGCAGTCGAGAAAATAATATCGGCTAAGTGACCGCCGCCAAAATTGATGACCATTCGGGCCCGATTTGTGGCCTTTTCCATCACTCTTAGCAGAACTTCCGGCGGTAGTTCCTCACATTCTTGACGTATATTCCCTTTGAGGTGTTCAAGGGTCTGAGGCTTGTTGACATATACTCGTGACTTCAAAAAAAAAAAACACAAAAAGAACTCTGGAACGGTTAAATCAGGCGATCTTTCCGGCCAGTGAAAATCGCCAAAACGAGAGATTGGGCGACCCGGAAATGCAGCCCTCAGAATTTCGGTTGTTGCTCGTGCAGTATGTGACGTTGATCCATCCTGTTGGAACTACATGTTCTCCAGTCCCAATTCATCTAATTGAGGAAAGACAAAGTCGTTGAACATGGCTCGTTCCCTGCGTTTTCGAAAAAATACGCCTCCAGAGTAAAAAGCCCACCAAGCATTAGCCTGTGTAATGGGTCTTCCGGGGTTAAACGCAGATTTTCGGTGCCCCAGATGTGATAATTTTGCTAATTCATCCATCCACAGAGATGGAAATGGGCCTCGTCGCTCAGAATGGAGTTGTCTCCCTCGTGGTTGAGATTCCTAATAGCTTGAGCGTAGGTTACACGGGCTTGGCACTGACATTGATATTACTGGGTAGCTGAGTTAAATAAAGGCCAGATCTATCCTGTACCTTGCCAGTTTTATCTCAGCCCCTGGGGTGGACCAGGGCCTCTGCTAACATGACTCTCCAGCTAGAGTGGTCTTTTGCCAACCACCTCCAGTTGTCACACAAAGTTAGCTGAGGTCCTCTTACACTTGTATGCGCTAATTATAATGAAGTCGTTCTCTGCGTTGTTTCTCTGGGTTGAAGTTGAGCCCTTTCCGAGATCGGACGCTGGAGCGCATGCGTTGAAAGTGATGTAGCCATATAAGCCGGAGGTTTTCTGACGATGATGGCATCACTGTGCAATTCGTCATGGGGCCAGTAATCATACGAAGAACTTTGCTTTCGAGGTACCTAGGAGCATTTTCATTCGCTTTCTGGGACTGGGATGATCAGTGTCTTGTACAACTGATGTGTTTTTGATTGCTCGAGAGAGGGCTTTACTACTCTAAACTCAAAGAAGCAGCGATTAGAAAGAGTAATTCTTCGCATGACTTCCGCGCTGATGTCGCTGTCGGTGTTGATAGCTATAGCTCCCTATCGTGACGTTTTTTTATAAGATCTAGATGTTGTGTGTTTGCCTTTGTTGGCAGCATATACTCTGCTTTTCCTTCATTGACCGCTAAGCCAATCTTGGCCGCATCTGATTCAATCATCGCAAATGCTCCATTGACTATGTTTGAATTTGAAATAGGATACCTCTGGAGTTGACTTACGAGTTTTTCACAATTCTTTCAAGAAAGATGTTGAAAAAATCACGCATCGCCTTGTTTAAATTCTTCTCTGACATTGAAGGTTTTCGTTTTGCCTAAAGCTAGAAATGGGTGAGGGTTTAAATAGTTCGTCTCTATAGATGATGTTCAAATGAAGGGATAGAGTCAATAGATTTGGGACTCTTGATTTTTTCCAAGATCTAACGAAATGTGAAAATTTTATAATATTTACGGTATACTTTTATAATATTACGGTATACTAAAGAAGGATCGGACACACAATGTTGTGATTCCGTTTGTCGACCCGGATTTTGGAGATGAGTTGATGTATGCGCCGCATCCAATCACCAGCTGCTGCTTTAAACAGCTCGACAGTTAAGTCATCGGATCCAGTAGCTTCATCTTGGTCAGGTGGACGGGATTGTTGTCTTCTGTCTTCATCCAGGTTGAATGATTCATTCTGCCCGATGGTAGGATGTGGTCCCTCATCACCGTTTAGCAGTCTGCTGAAAATCCCGAACTTCATTATTCTTGTAGCACCTCTTTAAAGCCTTGATCGAGCGCTTCTCGTGCTTTTCCTTTTCTCTCTAAGGAGACCCTTCCATTCTTTTCTGCTCTTGGAGCGGTCTCTTAAGGGTCCCAGTATGCAGACTGGAAGATCGTTGGTCTTTAATCGTTTAGTGGGGTCGTCAGCAGTGAATCCGTTATTATTCGAGAATGGTAGCTGGTTCGTCAAATGTTTTTTTTTTATCTCTTGTATGTATGGACTTGAGCCCTTTTACGGCGTAGGCAGTCGGGTAGGCATTTGTCATTTTAGCCTGCATAAGTAGGGATTTACCCATGGTGTAGCCAGTGACGTTACGAACTTGATTGTTGCGATGCTGACCCAATCCAAGTTCAATCCAATCCATATCAATTGCCGTACTGATCCTTCGATGATATTAATAAATACGAGTATGTATATTTGAAAAAATAGGCAAACAGTCAAGTTTGTCTTTTTATTAGGGTCTGATAGAAAATGTGGACTTGGAAAGATGTCAATATTTTAAGATACTAATACACATGAGTATATCTGTGATCGGAGAGAGGTTATTACCCAAATTCAATCAGCACTTAACCGTACGCGGTATACTGCCCAAGATGAGGGTTTTATTCAGAAATCTTCATGCGTTTCGAACACGACGAGTTGATAGCTAGCGCTAAAGACAATGTACTTTTTTAGTGGTGCTAGTATTGCTCCAAACTGCTTGGCAAATGTAACAAAATGTTCTTTCATGATATGTTGTTGAAGGTTTAAGAATGGATATAATGCACTGTAGTAACGATGTGAATCTCTCTTGGAATTGATACATCCTAGAAGGTAACTCTCGATTAACCTTATTCCGCAACATTATTTTCTATGAAATTCATCTTCCTCCTGCATTCTTAACTGCCGTTAACCCCTTATCCTTAGATACCACTTCAAATCAACTTCTAAATCAAAAGTGTTGACAAACAAGTCTTTTCTATCCCAACCCACTTGTTTGTCCTCGATGTAAAGCTCGATTAAACTTCTTCAAGAGTCGTGAGAAATTTCTCAAGGAATTTGCATCAATTTGCCACTAACTTGGCACAATATGGAAACACCTGCAACGCTTTAGGGTTTACTGAAATAAAAAAAAAAAAATCTCAAGAAAAAGTTTCCAATTCCATTTCTAAAACTGAAATCAGATATGAAATCAGTTTACTTCTGCTTGCGTAGAGAAAACTATTCAAACTTTCGAATTTCTCCCCCAAGGATCAAATTCATCATAGGACAAGTTTTCTTGCAATTATCTTCAGGACTAAGCCCTCCAGGAGTGGTAGAAAAAAAAAAAAAAACAGATTTCCATGCGAATAGTAATACGATGCAAATTTTTTAAAATTTGTTTGCACAAAAAATTACATTTAAAGTCGTCCTCCATTGGGGATTAAAGGGATGGAAAGGGTCTAACCAATTTTCCTATGGAACACGGCACAAAAGTGTCTCCTCATTGAATTTCATCGATAGATACATTCAATGAGTCAAACATCAAATACCGACAAACAACCCTTAAAGACTGGCTACCCAGGCTACGGCATTCACAGAGGATGTTCGCCTGGATTTATACCCTTCCGGTAGGTATGGCCAGAAAGAAAGTTGAAAATTAAGCAGGCGGTTTGACTTCCGGCACAAGACAGGAAACATTGTTTTCTTTTTTCCTTTTTGTTTGAGCCTTCTCGGAATGTTGAACAGAAGAAATTCACATCAAGTCGCACTTGAAGACGGGATGACACGTTCTTGAACAAGAGTCAAGTTGCTTTAGCACCTCATTAAAAGTTAATTAAAATTGCTGATGAAAGGAGAATTTTTAAAATGACTTCTTCGTTATTCTGCGCTTTACACTTTTGATGTTGCTTGTTTTCGCTGCCTCGGAGGTAAAACGAGTGTATTCCTTTTTTTTTCATATCCTTTTGATAGGATTAACCGAAAATCCCTGCGAGGAAAGGTTTCTTTTTTTTTTCTGATGGGTTTATTCTCGTCATCGCACCTGCTGAAATGTGAGTTTTCGAGATTTCGAGAAAATAAGAATCATTTTTGTAATAAGAAAAGCCAAGAGAAGCTGCAAGTGATTCTGTCGGACTGAAGACAAAACAATGTTTGAAGTTACCTATCGAGTTGGTTTCACTTTCCTGGTGTTCAACCAATCGTCGGCCAGTAAAATAATTTGATGGCCTACTACAATATATAGTATAAGGCAAGTTGTTTTGAGCCATGCTGAACTGAACTGGATTCCAGGATTCCTTGGATATCTATTTGTTCGTTGCATAGATATCTGAATTTAAAAAGCTATTTTCCTTATTTAGTGGTTTTTTGGCTAGAAGCTCATTCGCTTTGCGTACTATGAAACATGGTTATATCTTTGTAAGCCATGGATGTTTCGGGCTGCATCATTAAATATTGCTGGAACAGAGAGTCAGTACAACTGTATACTATCTCAGTATACATGACAACGGGCAGAAATAGACTTTGGGCTAATTTGTTGTCTAGTGTTAGTTGGAGCAAAACTTGCAGATAACCAGAGTTTGCGAAGCCATCCGTTCATTCGTCCTATAATATAGATAATACGGTTGCTTCCTGACAATTTACAATTAACGATAAAATCCAGACTAGTAACAGTGTTAACAATTTTGAAGTTATTAGCAGAAAACTAAGGGATATAGTTTTATTAGAAATATGAATTAAGTGGTGAACATAATTGGATTCAAAAGCAATCCACTGGTTGCAGGCCAAGAGAAAATTCTGCCAAGGTCTTCATTAGGATTACTAACCAGTTCGCCTATATTTTTAATTGGAATTGCGCCAGCGAAAAGTACGCAGCATATTAATTTGACACATACGTCATTTTGTTCGACTGACATTTAACTACAAACACACACAAGTTGAATCCGCCAAAAACTAGCGTCTTTGTTTTATCGTTCAGTGATCATGTCGAGTTTTGTGCCTGAAAAAGAACATTTGTGACATACGAGGGGCGTTCAAACTATTCTCGGTATCGGGGTGAAGCTGTGGTTGTATATATAAATTGACTTATTTATCAAGTAATACTATTATTTTAGTGCATTCATGTATATGAAATATATGTGATTATTAATTCGCGTTTTATCTCTAGTTAAACAGAATCATAATGGCAACTGAGACGATGATGGTGAAAATTGAGCATCGCGCTGTAATTAAATTTCTCACTAAGCAAGGAAAAAGTCAAAAAACTATTCATGAAGAGATGGTGGCTGTTTACCAGGGTTCCGCACCTTCATTATCAACTGTGCAAAAGTGGTCAAGTGAGTTCAAGAGAGGCAGAGAGAGCATTGAAGACGACCCCCGCTCCGGCGCCCCGGCTACTGCTTGTACGGGAGAAAGCATCAAAGAAGTCGAAAAACTTGTTCTTGAGGATGCCCGAATAAAGGTGAAAATGATGGCAGAGATCACCAAGCTTTCAATTGGTACCATTCACACCATTCTTCATGACCATCTTAACCCTTCAAGGGTCAGTGCAAGGTGGGTGCCACGAATGCTCACAGCGCCTCAGAAAAAAGTGAGAATCGCATGCTGTAGAGAGCTTTTGGAGATGTGTAGTGAGAACGCGGACGGTGTTATGGATCGAATTGTTACTGGGGACGAAACATGGGTCCACCACTATGACCCTGAAAGCAAACCAGAGTCCATGCAGTGGCATAAAAAAGGAACAGACCCCCCGAAGAAGTTCAAAGTCACTCCGTCTGCCGGGAAGCTCATGGCCACAGTTTTTTGGGACTCAAAGGGAATCTTGCTCATTGAGTACAAAAAAAAAGGTGAAACCATCAACGCCACATCCTACGCTTCCACTTTGCATAATTTGCGGGAGGAAATTAAAAAGAAAAGACGGGGTAAACTCGCAGCGGGTGTGTTGCTTCTTCATGACAACGCTCCTGTTCACACGGCGCGAGTTTCCAAGACTGCTGCGCGAGATTTTGGTTTCAAAGAAATCCAACACCCACCCTATAGTCCAGACCTTGCCCCTAGTGATTATTTCCTGTTTCCGGATTTGAAAAAATGTCTTCGTGGAAAAAGATTTTCGGATGATGTCTTCATCAAATCGGTATTTTGCAGAGAAAGAGGAAATTTATTTTTTTGAGGGTTTAAAAAAGCTTATCTCAAGATGTAACAAATGCATTGATGTTAGGGGAGATTATATTGAAAAATAAAAACAATTTAAATTGAATTCGCATTTTCCTTCATATCGATACCGAGAATATATTGAACGCCTCTCGTACATTGCTTTTCTTATTTAATCAAAAGAAAAAGGCTATGGAATGGTCATGCTTTGCTGGTAGAAACATATGGTGAGCACGCTCCATCAATTAGAACATGTGAGACATTGTTTCAACAATTTAAAAGTGGTGATTTCAATGTGAAAGACAGTGAGCGCTCTGGTAGACCACAAAAATGCGAAGATGAGCAATTGCAGGAGTTATTGGATGATGACCCAACTCAAGCTTAACGACAATTAGCAGAAGCATTAGATGTGTCACAAGAAACAATCAGCAGGTGTTTACGAGCAATGGGGAAGATCGAAAGACGACCGAAATGGGCCAGAAAACATGGCAAATTGATTTTGT
This sequence comes from Volucella zonaria, assembly GCA_963966105.1. NCBI lineage: Eukaryota > Metazoa > Arthropoda > Insecta > Diptera > Syrphidae > Volucella > Volucella zonaria. The sequence goes on along the minus strand of OZ014530.1, from coordinate 286,994,786 downwards.
TACACGACAACGCGTCGTCTCTCACAGCAAAACTAGCGAAAGACACCTTAAAACCGCTTGGATGGGACATCCGTCTACACTCACAGTACATCTCAAACTTGGCGCCATGTGACTATCACCTCTTCGCTTCAATGGGGCACGCGCTCGCAGAGCAGCACTTCAGCGATTTCGAGGAAATTGGGAAATGACTCGACGCATGGTTTGCCGCAGAAGACAAACAGTTTTTCTGGCAAGCTATTTATAAATTACCAGAAAGATGGGCGAAATATGAAGAAGCCGATGGCCAATATTTTGAATAGCAGAGAATTACGTATTTTTTTTAACAAAAAAATGTATGCATACATCTGGTACAGAAGACAATCGGACCAAGAATAAATTCTTGTGGCACACGTGGATTAACTAGCAGAAATGCTGGGGAAGATCCATATGCAACAACTCGCGTACTAACTTTGAACACAGTAACCAATGTTTAACAGTGTCCAAAGCCTTCGAAAAATCCAAAAGTAATAGGAAGGCGATATCCTTTCAATGCAAACCAATGCAAATGTCTTCAGTCACCAGTAAGAGTGCTGATTTTCCGCTTCGATTGGAGCCGAAACCAGACTGGTTGCTGTTAAGCAAGCCTTTAAGCTTTGCATTTGTTAGGGCTATCGCCCTACAGTCCGAGAGGGTGCAGATTTTCTTCTTGTGTATGAGAACGACTTTTGACTTTTTTCCAAATTTTGGGAAATATAGAGATGAGTTATGAAGGGAAGAGTATAAGGCAAGATAAGCTTTATGAATTTTTGGGTCTACATCAAAATTTCACTACGTCCTCGTCGCATACTCTTGTAAAGCTAAAACCATTGTTGTTGCTAAATTATGCAGATGCCTTTGGAGGATTATGGGAAACTGATGTAGGACTAAGTTAGTAATACCTTAACATTGGATAATATGACATATTAGCGTTTAACTGGTCACAGTGAATGTCGTCAGGAACAGCTGTTTGTTGTTTCCCAATACCAAATTGACGTAAGTCTTCCATAGTCATGCTTCTGGTATCGTTAGTGCAATCCTTGCCATATAAAACCTTGCCTTTTCTATTCTTACTTTGCAAGCAACCTTACTTAGTTACTTAGGCGGCGATACAATCCGGGATGGACCTAGGCCTCAACCAATAAGTCTCTCCAATTAACGCGATCTTTCGTTAACTGATTCCAGTTGCGCACTCTAAAATGGTTGAGAGTGGAGCGTTGGTTTTCATTTGCTCTACATGTCCCAGCCATGTCAAACGCCCAATGCGCCGTTTTTTGATCATGTCAATGCCGCTGTACAGCTCGTAGAGTTCATCGTTGAATCGTCTCCTCCAGAACCCGTCAACGCATACGGGACCAAATATCTCACGAAGAATTTTTCTCTCAAAACGACCAAGGACATCTTCATCCGCTTTAGAAAGGGTCCATGCTTCGGAACCATAAAGCAGGACTGGGATTACAAGGGTCTTAAATAGAGTTCCCTTGGTTGTTCGGGAGAGGACCTTACTACCCAGTTGACTTCTCAGCCCAAAGAAACAGCGATTGGCAAGCGTTATTCTTCGTTTGATTTTTGAAGAGATGCCTCACCCGGTGCATTACTTTTGTGGGTGACAGTGGCTCAAGTGGTAGTGGACTGGCTTCTAAAGCGGAAGGTTCGGTGTTCGATTCCCAGCCTCGCCCGAAAGATATATCATCCATTTTTTCAGTTAATGAAAATCAAGTAAGACGAGTAGTTGACTAGAAATCAACAGCAAGCCAACTTCCACTAGGAATTTAGTTTCTCCATTAAATGTTGGACGCCACCCATGGAGCGAAATAACCACTGAGCCCAAACATCTTTCTTTCTCTCGCTATACCATTTTCCAAAAAACTTAACACATGCTGAGGCAATATAAGTGTATTCATACCCGCTTGAGTGTTAAGTTCTTTAAAAAAAAAAAAAAAAAAATGTCGTTTTCAGATGTGATAGCAGAACCGAGGTAGACAAATTACCTTATTATCTCAAAGTTATAGTCGTCAATTGTGAGATTCTGGCCGATTTGTTTATGTTGAGTATCCCTTCTTGTTGACAGTATATACTTTGTTTGACCTCGTTTACCGCTATATCCAATTATGCCGTTTCTGTTCCTATACTCCCAAATGTACCAGTGGCAGCTCGCTGTGTCGAATAATATCAATATCGGCAGCGTATGCAAACAATTGAACAGACTTTTGAAAGATCGCACCTCGTGTGTTGGCTTATGAGTTTTGCACAATTTTTTCCAAGTATGATGTTGAAGGAGTCACATGACAGCGCGTCGCCCTGCCTAAACCCTTTTTTGTCATCAAAGGTCTCGGTTAGGTGTTACCGACCTTGATGTAGCACCGAGCTTTTTGAATCTATTCAGAACGCCTGCAACTTATCTGCTTACTCTACATTTTATTCTTTGTCATATGTTTTATTTACTGGAATGCTTTCGAATTAATTTTGTCTGCATTAGAACTGCCCTTAGATATACTATATGTATGCTCTTGGCGAAATTTAAAGCTTCTTAGCGATATAGACCTCAAAGGCCAGCAAGATACCAGAGAGAAGATAACTGAATAGACCTGGCAAAGCATTCATTGCTTGATAACTCTTCAGCTAGTCAGTACAAATGCATTTAGCCAATGCTACTGACTTGAGTTTGAGTGATATACTCGTAGCTTCAACCATTCTTGAAAGTGTAACAACTGCACAAATATCGACTGGAGTTTGGGGCTTCTATCTTGGAAAATCGTTGACTACAGAATTAGTGTACCCAGATTGATTTGGTCGACTTGGCTGTCGATATAAAGCTTACAAACTTAGAGGAGTATAAGGTTTTATATGATACCACGCAAATTTAGAAGAAGTTCTCTCTACCCTCGTTGAACCGGTTGGAGCTTCTGATGAAGCATAATCGACTTCGAATGTCAAATCATTTAATCATTTCAGTTGGAGTTTTGTTTTTTTAACAGAGCTGAACATATACAGAGAATAAGGAAAAGTGTATGTGAATATTTGTTAAGTAGTCCAAATGATTTATTTAAATAATTATAAACAAAAGAAAAATGTAAAATAAAATAAAAAAATAGAAAATGAAAATTAATATTAATCTCGTTCGCTCAATCCGTTTCGTCGTCTTCGTAGTTACGTATTATCGTAGCAACTCGCTTCGATATATGATTTTTTTGTACGTCGTTTTGATCTCCTGATATTCGTCTCCTTTAACGTGCATTCAGTTAATTCAGTTTGTTCATTCGTTTAGATCAGTTTATTGTTGTGTGTCTAAAACCCCGTTCCCATGTATTCTTGTCATCTAGACTATCCAGAGATAGTTTGAGTATACGCCAAGTCTTGTTGCATGTTTGTCTATAACACAGTTCTCAGTAGTGACACCAATTGTTGCACTGATATGCCATCGAAAGACACTTCAAGCGGCTTCAGATAAAAGTTTTTGCCTTTGGATGTTTAAGCTAAATATATGGTTCTGCATGTAGTGATCAATATACATAAGTTACCTTTCTCTGATAGAATTGATATCAGAGTTCCATTCTTATGGAGTTCAATAGCCTTACGATTCTCTGGAATGTCGCTATGCTTACCCAATAGTTCATAGAGGCAGGTTTCAATTGCAACTTGGTTGTCTGAGAATATTCCCATGTCTGAGTACTTTGTGGATATCACATACCTTCTGGAAGACCAGAAGACAGAAGGAGATTTTGCTTGTTCGTACCTATTATATGTTTTCAATCCATCGGTCGGTGTAAAAGTGGATCGATGCGTCCTCCAAAAATGCATCTTTGTCATAAAATAACTTGGGAATTTCTATTGAAGTATTGCTGGGATGCTCAAGGATGACACGCAAAATCGTGTAGCATTTCACATATTTTTTTTATATTATTAAATCGCACCGAGGCAGCAAGAATTACAGCAATTAGCCCGGATCGCTGGTCAGTTGGCTCAGCCGCTGGCAAGTTAGGCATTCTTTTTAACTCCCACTGCCCTAGCTTTGCACCTATTATGATTCTTACATCCAGCGTCATGGTCAGAAGAGATGATACTTCCAAGTTATGGGAAACTATTAACTTTGTCCACCCTCTGCGCAGCAATACTAGAAATGGTCATTTAGGGGGAAAGAATAACATTTTTTTTTAATTTTGTCCTGTTCTTTTTCCAACAGCCTGCTTGTAGGGCCATGATCCTGTGTAAAAAGAACACAAATATTGTCGACATCCTAACGCCTTGTCATTGTCAATTGAATGCCTTTGAGACGAGTACTTCCCTGATGAGAGCTTATTAAAAGAATGCTCTCCTGGCGTGTGTTTTTATAGATTTCAGATGCATCTGGCTGCGAAACCATTTGGGGGAAGCCTTGATATAAAGGTTTGACGTTTTTTTAAGTTCTTGTATTGCACAACACTGTGCAAAAGGAGTTTTGGCTCGCACTAGTGTTGCTGTTACAAAGTCGGATGAGAAGAGCTGCACTCAATATATCGCTCTACGGTCAGGTGTTAATGTAATCAGTAAAAGGGGATCTAGCATAATCTTTTTGGCCGATGGTATAGGTAGAACTATTTTTCAACTATTTAAAACCCTGCCGATAAAATACCAATGGGGAGTATTTTCAACATGTCACGTTTTTGGGAGCTCGATAATGATCTCGTTTTTCTATTCTGTTGGAACAGATTCAATGGAAAGTGGAGCAGTAACAAAGTTTCAATGCTGGGAAACTGTGCTTTGCTATTCTGAAGTGCTCCGATGACAGAAAAAGTCGCAGGATTATTTAGAAGTTTAGTGCGTACGAGTATATGTGAATGTATTGCTAGGGTTCGCTCGTTGCGGTTTGAGATCACACTGTACTGCCATATGTAGTTTAGTCCAAAAGCGAATTATTCCTTTCACCTGAGTTAATCCCAGTCGGTGACCGGGAAATTAGAAGCTCTAAGTGGCATACGTTCATATTTTCTTTGATTAAGAACCAGAATTCCAAGGCATTTTTAAAGTGTTGAAACAGAAAGCCTTACAAAACATGGATAGTGAATTGACGTGAACTAGAAATTGCAAGCTTTAAATCTAGAGGCACAATCCTATAGAACATAGAAAAAGTGTTAGCCATTATTGCTAGAAATGTAGTAGTTGTAGTAGTATAAGTAGTTAAGGCCTAGTTTAAAGCAGAAAGACAAATAATCTATCTACATTCTGTTCATATCTCTGCTCAAAGTAAAGCCTTTTTATAGCACTTGTTTGGAAACTTCAAAGTAAAAAAAAAAATATTTTCATAATTCATGTAAATTTTTTTTATTTGCTTTAAAACTCTGTTTTTATTAAATTCATTCACAATTACAAAAAATAAAAAAAAATTATTTGGTTTCTCATTGTTTCCTCAACTTCTTTCGAATGTCCTTCATAAGGTTGGTGACAGTTACATCCGTGATCGTTTCGGACGCTCTTTTCCATTTAGCACTAAAATCTCTTACGTCCTTTGCACACTGCTCACTTTTCCTCAATTTAGCTTTGACCAAAGCCCAATACCTTTCAATGGGACGGCACTGTGGAACATTGGGTGGATTCATGTCTTTTGGGACAAAGTCGACATTTTTAGCAACAAGAAAGCTCAACGTCGCATGAGCATAGTCAGCTGGAGCTAAATCTGGCCAAAATAATGTTGAACCCTCGTGTTTGTTTAAGAAAGGAATCAACCGTTTTTTTAGGCACTCGTTAGTGTATACTTCTCCGTTAATTGTTCCCGTTGTAATAAACGATGAGCTTCTATGTCCACATTGGCAAATGGCCTACCAAACGAGATATTTTGACCCGAATTTTTCCATCCCAATCGATGTTGTTGATTCCGGAATAATCTCAGCTTCAAACGAGTTGTAAAACTGCGCACCTGGAAGAGTAGTAAAGTCGACTTTGACATAAGTTTCGTCATCAAAAACCAAGCACGCTTCCTTGTTGCCGATCAACTCGTATAGCTTTCGGGCTCGTGTTTTTATGACTTTTTTTGCTTTTCAGTAACTTTTGGTATTTTTTGTTTTTTTCGTGTTTTTAGACCGTTACGTTTTTTAGATCTTTGCAGCATTGTTTGGTTAGTATTACATTTCCGAGCAACATCTCTGGATGACATAGTCCGGTTTTTTTGTATCATGTGCTCCACTTTTGTGTTTTCGCTTAACTGTCAACGTCTCCAAATATCGTTTAATAACAGAATCCACTGTACTGCGTGCAATGTTTAATTTTTTTGCGATGAAATGGTTTGGACGCGAAGTTTTTTCGAGCCATTTGTCGATGATCTTTTTATGGCGTTCCTCTTGACTCATATTTTATAAATATTTTAAACCGCACAGGACTAAAATCAATAACAAACTGAAACTAGAGAATATACAGGCTAATTTGGGCACAAAATGGGATTGCAATTTTTACGCATTGGAAGTATAGCCTGTATTAAAATTTACAGATTTTATTCGTTTCAGTCCTTAGTAAAATACTTGGATGGAGCCCCAAATGGAATGCTGTAATGCTGACCGAAGACTAGCCATCATATCAAGAAACCAGCTGCTTGAACACTTCATTGAATCAGGGGATTCAACTCAAAGGCGATTGTTCATTCATGGTCTTTCTGGAGGCTGTGCTAAATTCAAGCATAAGTAAGACGCGTCTAAGTCTTGTGACCTTATACATCTACCCCGACAGAGAGAACAAAACGTTACCATAAGTATGAAGAGATATTGTACGTACACATTTCTGGAAATCGAAATTGGCCCCTCATAACCCTTAAGTTCCATTTTAAGTACAATGCATTTGGTTTTTGCTTCACTTTTAGTTGCCCTATTGTACCCAAATGTATCCGCATGTTCCTTCCGTCATTACCGAAAACGAACCTCCTCCAACAAGGATGGTTATTTTCCAAGAAATAAGTTTAATAGCCCGTATGACCGTTTCGAATAACAGCAGTTACCATCCATGCAAGCTTGTCGTGGATTCCCATAACCAATGATGGTTCTCCGATGCACAAGTGCAACGCAAATGTGGTAAAGTCACCATCTGGTTAATGGTTTCCTTATTGGTAATAAAATTCCACAATACATACTACCATCCATAGGGGTACGGACACCCAATGAACCTACCCGCTACCATCTACGTGCCTCTGAATATTCTTAAGGATCGGTTGCGAGTATTCATTTCATGCGGTCGCACCGCGTCATTGTCGATACACAGTCAGGTCCTCTCGATGCCAAGTATGGTGTCTCCTATTCTTGTCTGAACGTTATTCCTTCAATTTAAAAGTACTTCTTGTGTGTGCTTCTTTAAAGCTTGTTTAAGGTATTTCGTGTACATACATGCATATGTATGTACAATACCTGCACGAAGATTCTATAGAAGCAGGAGCAACCTTTTCGCCAGACGATAAGGACCACAAAGCAAAGGAAAAATAAGAAATGACGAGATGGAAAACACTGAAATGATGCCATTCATGTGGAAAGATACGTATTCCTTAGTGACTGGAGTATAGTATATGCACAGTACAGTGTGCCATTTGCAGTTTCAGCTTCTGGTAGATCCCTCTACTCCTTCACTTTTGAGTGGCTATTTAGATGGCAATAGTTTCTCGACTGCATGCCCAAGTTTAGTTTAGCTTTCCAAATCGATTCGACTGCGAATTTGGCTATTTTGAATTCGCATAATGGTTCAATAAATTTCTAAAGTTGCCTCAAATTTTGTACTATACAGTGTTTTCGAGTATTGTGCACCGTGCAGCATTGCCATTACCCAGTTCTTTGGTTATGGTTTTGGAATACACGCGCTCCTTCATTCACCTGGGGACAGAGAACTGAAATTTCAATTTTTGCGTTGGCCCAGTTTAATTTTCCCAAACGAGATACGGTGCCATTGGTGGTGCAAGTATCGGCGCTACAGACGCGATTGGCAAATTAAGTGGAAAATAAATAAAAATTTCAGTAGCGAGGTTTTGCTCCTTCAGAGCATGTGGGGCAATCGTAACTGTGTTGTATGGCTAAAGTGGTATCGTTTTTGACTGAGGAGAATATTCGTACTACGCTTAGGGGATAGTTATTGCCTAGACGGTCCCTATCCGGTCGAAATTGAAATTGAAAAATTGAAATAATTCTTTTTGTTTTGTTTTGTTTTTTTTTTTTTCTGAGAAAATTGTGTTGCTGCCGCATTTTGTATTCTTGCCCTGGGGGCACAAGCAAACTTTGACCTACCTGGCGTTGCATGTCAATTTCAATGTTTTCCTTGCGATAATTGCAAAATCAGCAACAGATGCAGTTTACCTAGCCGAAAATCTGAATAAAAAAGAACAGCATAAATGATTGGTTCGCAAACAGTAGCTTGGCAGTTGTTTTCACGGTTTATTGCTTGTTGCTATTTTGTTTGTGTTTCGGACGTTTAATTGAATGAAAACGACTAAGGAAAACAGAAAGTGGGAAAGGGCAATGATCTAAACTGCAGATATATTTAAATTGAATGAGACTGTTGACTTTACTCACTTATTTGTCCAAGCCATATTGTAAAATGAACTGTAATCTACCTCAAACCAAGCTTATGATACTCTGCATGAGTACAAAAGATGTCTCAGGTCAAAGCACAAAATCCTGGATTACCTCTAATGCTGTGTTCTAACTTTTCGCTTGTAGCTACAGTGGCGTGGTAGCTGATTTCTAAAAGAATTTTGATCCAAAGCCGGATAGATCATAGTTACACAAAGTGGCTTAGAAATGTTATGGTATGACAAGAGTTTCTCAGTAGAGGGAGGTTGGCTTGGTGGATGTTGGGCAGAATGGTTTTTAGCTTACAAGCCTAAACCAAATATCTGGCTTTGTCCCACAAGTAGAAATCGAGTGGCGTCAAATCGCATGATCTCAGAGGTCAGTTGGGAGATCAATCTTGCGAAATGACCGTCTTGTCAAATCATTGTTTCAATAAATCGGTGATTTGAATAAATACACCCTGAATGACTCGAACTGCAACCAACTTCAGACTGCTATAATTTCCAAACCGTTTATGACAGTGAGCTCAAATTTTGACACATGACAGACAATTTTATTATTTACAAGCTTTTTAAACGATTTGCGTCTCAGTTGTGTTGAAAAATTTTTAACCGCTATGGAATTCAAAGGTGATAGTGATATTGCTTTATATTTGGCTGGAAAACCACAAGTAGCTATCGTTAGAGCCTTCCAACACCTAAACGTGAATAAATCATTTGTGTCTCGAACCATAGCTCGTTACCGTGATACTGACAGCGTTGCAAATCGCCATGGAGGTGGCCATAAAAAAAGCAGCAACATGGGCAGAAATGGTTCGGAAAGTGAAGGCTCGAATTGAGCGAAATCCGCGTCGAAGTTGAAGAAAAATGGCTCGTGAGCTCAACATACTCGTATCGTTGGAATGGATGCAACACATACTGAAAAATGAGCTTGACCTCAAGCCATTGAAGTTCCAAAAAACACACGATCTTACACCGCAACAAAAAAAAGTTAGAGTCGAAAGAGCGAAGGAGTTGCTACGCTTGCACGAAAGTGTTGAGTTGCCGAATTTGGTTTTTTCCGATGAGTCGCCATTTGTTATCGAGCAATATGTCAACAAACAAAATGACCGAGTTTACTTACCAGAGAGGTCCTTCGAAAATTTACAACTTCGGACGGCCACCAGAAAACAGGCAGCACCGATGGTGATGGTTGGGGTCGCCATAACCGCCGATGGTCGTTCTCCGCTCGTACTTTTGGACCGTGGCGTCAAAATTAATGCGATCGTATACCGTGAAACTGTCTTAGAGATTTTATTCGTTTCAGCGCGCGTCAAACAAGATTGGTTATAAAACAATGTTCCACACTTCATTTCTTCGACACAATGGATTGCAAATTCTCCGGATGCAAATCCGTTGGATTTCTCTGTCTGGGGTATTTTAAAATCGAATGTTGGCACTAAAAAATACCAAAGTTTGGACCGCCTCAAACAAGCACTTCGCCGGAAATGGGAAAAAATATCGCAGAGCCACTTGCGTGCAGCGTGCGATGCTGTCTTCGGCATAAAAAAATAATAGCATTTTAAAAAGTTGGAGTTTGAGTAAGTCACTCTGTATATGCCAGGCAACAGCATATAAACCACATCTCCGTATTTCGAAAGAAGTTGAAAATTATCCGAGAATAATCTGCACTGCCCATGAAGTCGGTTCTAGTCTTATATTTGAAAAAATAAGGACCGCTGATGGATATTGGCCAACATCGTATACTTAGATATAAACTAATAGATGGTTCGACGAATAGATTGTTTAGATGGACGACTATCTGCATCAATAAATGGACGATACGCTCCATAAATCTGGTAAACAGAATACGAACTTTAGAAATAAATTTCCACGATATGCAAGCATTGTTGAGGCGTTATTTTTTTGTTTTTTTTTTTTTTTATTAAACGATCTGATCCGCCAATTACGGGGGCAGATCTTTTGTGCCACAAAATCAGTATTACTCATAAGAAACCAAGAAAGATTCAATTCTTTTGATGAAATTGAATTGAATTGAATGAAATATGTTCCGCAGTTTCGTCATCTTCCATGCGACATTCAGGTTCCTGAATAAAACCTATTTTGTGCAGGCGATATCGAAGGTGGCCGTGTCCGGTTAGAAATCCAACCAGTCTTATGATATCATCCCAGTGGGATTTACGCATTTTGTTCGCCCAACTCTTTACCGTTGAGTTGAATTCCGACTATTACAGAACAGCTCAGAGCCAATGAAAGCATAGGCCGAACCGTTTCTAGCCAGTTCGTCGGCTATTTCGTTAACGACAATACCTTTATGACCAGGTACCCATCAAAGTTTTACTTTGTGTTTATGGGAGAGATCTTGTAGCGTATTGAAACAGTTCTAGACTGATTTGGAGTCAATGAGGTTAAATCTTTAATGGTGCTTGACTGTTCGTGAGTGGATGGGGATGCCCTTCATTCCCTTATCGAGGATGAGATTGGCGCATACCTGGATGGCATGTAATTCCGCTTGAAATACACTGGGACTTTTCCCATTGGCTTCAAAATTCTGGTGTCTGACCCAAATATACCAGCACCCATCTTTGAATCATCCGCTTACCACTTGATATCTTTGCGGTTGAAAATTGAACCTTTTGCCGAAGCAAAAAGACTTAGGTAGGCGATCATTTACCGCGCCGATCATATCAAGCTTGGCGATTTCGGAAAGAAGATTCATTTGATCCGTGTGATCAGAGTGATTAATCATATTTGGAGTAGTCTAATCGTGGTACAAATTGCCATCTTTTTATAAGGAGATGGAATGGCGTTAAATTAATGAAGCATTCTACAGCTGCATGTGTGCATACTGTCAGCGATGCCGAGGTATGAAAGCTGTTTGTAGGAGCTGCATCTTTGCTATGGCAGCTTTCTCTTTTGTTTTGTTTCACCGTACTACTGATGAGTAGGTGTTGATGGGTCATATCATCAATTTAAAGGATGACCAGATAGCAGTGATAGTTTTTCCAACTGCTAAGTAAAAGCTGTCAAAGTTACCAATGACATGCAACTGTCAAAACATCAAGGAAGGTTTGTCATTTCATCGTTTTACGTTTTACGACAGAGATTGGTGCGAAATGAAGAAAACATAGCCGCCGTGGCAGCCAGTATCGAAGAAGGCCCAGAAATGTCGATCAGCTTAATTGGGCATCGCCTGAGAGTCAAGCCGGTTTATTTTACTGTTGAGTTTGGGCCTACAACCATATAAAATTGTGCTAACGCAAGAACTGAAGCCAAACGACCATAGACAACGCCATGGGTTTGCTAATTATGGCATGGCGGCATCATCGGACCTTATTTCTTCGAAATGAGGAAGGAGACACCATTACCGTCTATGGTCTCAGGTATAGAGCGAAATTAACCGGCTTTCTGTGGTCAATGCTCGAGAACATCCGATCTGTGGTTCCAACAAGAAGGCACTACATGCCATATAAGCGACGCAAAGCTCGAAGTTGGGAAGCAGAAATTTGGCGATTGGGTTATTTTACAGCGGTAGTGGAATGGCTTCCAAATCGGTGCTTGAATCCCAACCGCGCCCGAAAGCCATTCATTTTTTCCGTTAACAAAAATGAAGTAAGGTGAGTAGTTGACTAAAAATTAACAATAAGCCAACTTCCACTATTAATTTAGTCTCCCCATTAAATGTTGGGTGCCACTCATCGAGTGAAATAAATACTGAACCCAGGCATCTTTTTTTCTTTCTCTATCCAATTTTCCAAAAAACTTAACACACTCATACCCACTTGAGTGTGAAGTTCTTTAAAACAAAAAAAAAATGCGATTTGACACCACTCGATTATTTTCTCTGGGGCTACGTTATCTCCTAAGTCTAGCTAACGAGTCAACCACTTTGGGCTAGCTCGAGGCCAATATTCGACACGCTATTGCCGTAATAACGCCGCACATATTACACCGAAACATTAAAAATTGGACCGACCGCTTGAAGCACTGCCAGCGAAGCCGAGGCGGCTATTTGAATGATGTGCTATACCACACATAATGGCATGAATGTAGCTTCAAATAAAGCCAGAGTCAAGTTTTTTTCCTATCCTTCTTATTTGGTCACTCTTTTTCTAAGCGTATTACGTCAACCTTCACTGGATTGCTCATTTCAGTGCATTTTGTGGCCGGGAAAAGCTTACGAGTAACTGAATATTGTCATTGGGGTAAGGTAAGAGAACAAAGGATTTGCCAACAGAAAGGTCAGACCATATAACACAATCAAAAAGTATCTGCTCAACTATATGGCTACAGATCATCTGACTTTACATCAACCAAAGTGCAAATTAAATTGGCTTATCTGTCAGAGCGTAACGTATTGGTCATTGGTTGTCACTTCAGAAGAATGACCCATGTTCCATACTTTAACTGTCAGACTAATACCGAAAAATGTACCTTGAAACCATCTCAACCTACAAAAGGTCGATACTTCAACAAAATGTAATGAAAGGCACCCAAATATCTGTTAAAATCCTTCCTTCAAACAAAACTATTGTATACACATTCAAAGATAACTTAAGTTCCACTTAATATCTCTGAACCTAAGTCTAGAAATCTCTCCTGGGATGAACGATTTCTGTCGAATGAATCTATAAAGATCAATTTCATTGAAATCGATTAGGAATTTCTCCAAGGACCATGTCCTCCTTTACAAAACAAGCAAGGCAGCAACGAAGAAGATTTCTTCGTCTTTCTTTTGTGATTTCCATTCATCTTGGTATCTTGTTACGATAATTATGAAGCTTCATTGGATCCAAACGAAATATGATAACTTCGTAAAAAAAAAAAAAATTTAATTCCACTTAATTATGTAGAAATTTACAGATAATTGTAATTTGTTTAGTCTCTAATTTTAATGTGTAATTCATTTTTCACTTTCAGAATCTATGGTAATGACACGTTTCCTTTGCACTTGGATCACGGTCGTGGATTTGGCAAAGCCTTCCATGATGAGCTAACCATTTTGGCGCCAGTCCTTCAATGTTGTTTAATACGAAGGCCTACTCTCAAGAGACTGTTAGAGTGAGTATTTTCAGAATATACACACATACATATTTATGTTTACAGACGTCCCTTAAACGTGTCTCATATTACTATAGATTTCACAATGGCCCTAAACATCTATCCGATTTGATGCGTGAAATAATGGTTACAGATCCCATTAATCCCATCCTATGGGAACCCCATCTAGCGGCGCTGGACCGTCGTGTTGGAATCATTTTACAGGGAATTCGTGACTGCATAAAAAAGAACCCACCAGAGGAGACAGAAAATTCACTGGACGATACATCATAGCGGTAAACAAATTTTAGTTAAATTTACTTTTGTTAGTTACTAAATAATTTTATTATCAAACAAAAAATAAGAAGTAATATCCGTCACGTTGTTAAGTGTAAAAAAAAACACACAAAAAAAAACAAAAACAAAACAAAAAACTGTTTCAAACGTTAAAATAAAAAATCTTCCTGATAAAATTTTAAAAATTACAAACAAAACCAAGATATCAATGTTTCAAAGAAGATAATAAGACATATTATGATACCAAATATTTGTGTAGACTATTTTAGAATTTTTCTTAAGCTATTGATTGGTCAATACGTATATTATAACATATACATAAAATTGAAAAAGAAAAAACATATTAAAATTTAAACAACTCAATGTTGTAAAAACAAATTGAACAAAATTAATATATTTTTGGCAGCCTTTACGCACTTGAGATTCAATTACTAGATAATTAAAAGTAGCTAGTGCCAAATATTTTTTTATGATTCTCATGTTCACGTCGGTTTTGAAAAAAAATAATATTTTTTTGTGTACGCTGGTATTAAAAAAAAAAAAATTCTATTTTACGACTGAATTTACAGGTCTTTACTTTTAAATTTAAAACTAAAACTTTTTGTAGTTTAAAAAAAAAGAAAACACATAATTCCAGCTGGGTTTTCCATTAAGGGCGCTCGAACTTTAAATTTAAATGAAACTAGTTGCGTATGTGATATCAGTAATTTGTTTTGTATGAAAGACTATTCGAATACATAGAATATGATATCGGCCAGGGGTCCCAGAGTTCCAATTTTTAATGACTCGACCGTATAAATAGGGCTCGGTTATGTTGACTTTTAAGGCATCAGTCGTGTGCGGCTTACTAGCATAGACCCCTGACTTAATGTTACCTCAGAAGAAAAAGTCTAATAACGTTAAATCACACGATCGCGGAACACAGCTGAAGTCGCCGAAATTCGAAATAACCATGCCATCGAATTGGTCGTGCAGAAGATCTATTATTGCATACATCCATGCATCCATATCTTCCAATTTGGGGAGCATTTTGGAAGAAACTCCACACCAAACAATGATTTTTTTTTCTGAATGCATTTTCGACTGATAGATCTCATGTGGATTGCTTTGTCCCCAAAATGCGGCAATTTTGCTTATTAATATAACCGCTCACCTAAAAATTGGCCTCGTGACTGGAGATGATTTTCCGGCCGAAATCTAAGTGAACTTGGAACTGCACCAGAGCCCAGTCGGCGAATGCTCGTCTCTGCCCATGGTCGTTTACCTTCAGTTCCTGGGTCAATTGGACTTTGTAGTGGTGCAGATCTAAGTTCTGACGTAAAATTCGCCTGGTTGGGGTCTGCGAAATCCAAGTTTCTAGGGGCGACGAGGAATTGACTGCCTCGGGTTATCCTGCATACTCTCGTTCACTGCAGCAATGTTTTCGGCAGACCTTCCGTTTTGACGACGTATTCGTATGCGATTTTTTACTGAATCAATTGATTCGAATTTGTCCACCAAACGACGAATGTCTACCCAACATGATAATTGATTTGCCCAACATTAACTGATGAAATCTCCAAATTTGGACAGCTGTATCTTCTCCTGAAGGGTCTTTCATTAAGCGATTCCTTTCTTTAAATTTAAATAAAACAAATTATGTGTGAGATAGCATCGAAATTGTTTATTCGTTTGAAAGGCCTATCGATGCCGTGATGTATGGAATATAACATCGTTCAATTGTCCGCCCCGGCTTCACTGGATGGCGCGCAACCGAAATATTCAATTTTCCATGACTCTGGCACATAAATCAAGCTGAATTTGCCCGATGGCATGTTGGCCTTGAGGGCCGCTGTGGTTTGTGGCTTATTCGCATAGACCTGCGACATCAGAAAACCCCACAAGAAAAAGTCTAACGGGGTCAACCATGCCCTCGAATCGCTCGTGCAGATTTCCAATGTGACGTGAGCTGTGTGGCACATAGCGCCGGCCTGTTAAAACCACATGTCGTTGGTGTCCATATCATCCAATGCAGGCCAAAAGAAGTTGGTAATTATCGATCTATAGCGGTAGCCATTGACGGTGATGGCCTGGCCAACGTCGTTCTCAAAGAAATACGGACAGATGACGCCGCCAGCTTAAAATCCATATCAAACGGTGACTTATTCGGGATGCATTGGACGCTCTTGGATCTCATGTGGATTGATATCGTCCCAAATTCGACAATTTTGTTTGTTGACGTACCCATCCATCCAGAAATGGGCCTCATCGCTAAAGATGATTTTTCGATGGAAATTAGGATCAGTTTCCAACTGCTCCAGAGCCCATTCAGCGAACACACGTCGTTTACCTGCAGCTCCTGGGTCAGTTGAATTTTCTACGCGTGCAGGCCCAAGTCACGACGCGAAATTCGCCAAGTTGTGGTTTGCGAAAGGCCGAGTTCTTGTGAGCGACGCGAAATCGATTGCTTCGGATGCTCCTGCATACTCTCACAAACAGCGACGATGTTTTCAGCGGATCTTGCGTTTCGTCGACGTACGGGTGTTGGTTTATAGTTTACTGAACCAGTGGACTAAAATTTATCCACCACACTGCGAATAGTCCTCCCGGTTGGACGATTAAGGCGACCGTAAAATGGGCGAAGCGCGCGGAACGTTGCCCGAATAGAAAACCCATTTTGATAAAACAATTTTTTAATTTGCATTGTTGAACGCTATGTCCATCCATGGTGATTCGGTAAAACAGACTGAATAAATGACAGACAATTTGACAGATGTAGCTTAAGCAATATGGCCGCTATCAACTGTCAAAATTGAGAAGTTCCCATTGGAAGACCCTGTACATGGCCGCTATACATTGTCAAAGCGCCCCTCTTGGAAAACTTGTAAAGATCATGGGAAAAGTGTTTTCCGGGTGTATATTTGGGGTGGAATAAAGTTTGATTTACGTATAATGTATTAAGGTTACCACTGAATCATGCTTTGAAAAAAGCACACAGGAAATATTGTTAGTCCACCTAGTCTTTGATTACACAAAAATCTGGGAATACCTCTGCTCTTGTTGTAGCTATCAATAAGAAATAAGGATATTAATTACTATTCATGTAAACAGATCCATTTTACCAGATCAAAAATAAAAACATTGCTACCTGGAGGTTATCCAAGAACAACCGCCGCAACTGGTGAAAATCGGCCTCTTTGAAACTGACGGTGACTTTAAACTTCAAAGTCGGCAAATTTTGACAGAAGCAGTCGGTTTCCATGTTTGTTAATGGAATGTAGATATGACCACCGTTCAACCATTTTGCTAGTGGATTTTATGCCAGTGTGATTTCTCTCTAATAATGACAAAGTCTTGTCGGGCAGGGAAAAATAATCAGAAAAGTTGATCTCAGTAGTGAGTTGACCATAAAGCACCAGATTTATTGTCCTCTCAAAGTGTAAGCTTGATAAATCTCTAAATGTTTCCACTATAGAATGTCAGTTGGAGACACTTGCATTTACATTTTGGACACAACCCAGGTTTTATTTGTCTGATTCCGCTTGAAATATACATAGGTACTACCTTACACTTTTCAATGAGTCTGTGCTTTACGGAAACAAGAAGTTCCACATTCGGTATGGACTCGAAGACATACTGTTCATTCGCTCAACATATCTTAGCCAACGAAGCCGATATATAATAGCCTTTCTGGCTTCGTCAATATCGCTGTATCGCCCGTATAATTCATTGTTATATCTTTATTTCCGCATCACGTTTAAGAATACGGCCAAGGGGATTTTGATCCACCTTAGATAAAGTCCATAGTTTTGAGTAATGCAATGGAATTGGGATGAAAAGCAACAGGGAACATGAAGGGATTTTTTCTCGGTTGCATTTTTAGTCCAATATAGTCCAAAGTAATAGTGATTGGTTGTGTAACTTCCAATGTCATATCGTTGATAGCACTTACAGCCGAGCCGACTAGACAGACCCTTTTAAATATTATCTCAAACTTACAGATGTGATTCAAGTTCGAGCCGCTGGTGTTAGGTTGACAGCATATAATTTGTGCTACCCACATTTTACAATTTTACCCATCTTCGGCGCTTCTAGTTTAATGAATATATATCTCAGTGACAGCTGAGTTTTTATCCCTTACTTGGTAACCTGGTAAGCGGATACCATTTCATGACGTACTTCGTAATGTGACTGATTATTTACCACGTCTTCATCAACTTTTGACCTTTTCTCATGTCAGTTTGAGTAATGGTTCAGCCAGCATATTTCGAAGGACTGTGGTAGTCAGTTTCGACGTATTTCACCCATATTACTCGTAAGGTAGTCACTTACTCAACATTGGATTAAAACTGCCGCAACTTGTTCTCGGTGAACAGCTTGTGTTTCGTTTTGGGCCTGTAGGTATTAGATTACCAGTTGAATATCCGTAACTCTTAGTGTATAAAGACAGGTGTCATCAACGAAGTTTAGATGTTTCAACTCACTCGTCATTGTCCATGCACTTTCTCTACCTATTCTGACATCGCATGGAGATAACCTCGCTAGAAAATAAGTGTTTAAAAACTGAAGAGAAGTGCTACACCGCTTTGGACTTAAACACATTATGCACATTCATTTCTAGCCTTTCTTGTGCAAAGTTATTCATATAATATGACGATTCACACTATCGCAGGACTTCCTTATGCACTCAACGCATCTGCCTATAATGCCCACCAGCATTCTAGTCCTAAGTAGCGTCGAAATTGTACCGTACTTGGATGGTAGGAGAAAAGTTATAAAGACCGAAACAACTTACATATGAGTATACTCACCATACCTGGAGTATACAAAAAAGGCTGTACAAGAAAACAAGAATGATGAGGGCCTTGTATAGTGCCTTCTTCGTTGCTCGCGACATGATTCTGCTACTCAATTGCCTTTTCAGCCCAACGAAACAGCGGTTATTACTGAAGTTCACTGCAGAGCCTAGATAGATAAATTGCCTAACCATACCAAATTTATAGTTGTCGACAGTCACATTTTTCAAATTCGCTTCCAGTGGTACCAACTTGATAACTATATAGCGACGAGCTAAGCTTGATACAAAGCTAAGCCCCTAAAGGTGAACAATCGGAAATGCTCTTGCTCGTCCTTGTTTTTTTATATAATTTTCGCGCGTTCAAGGGATTTTGGTACGGCAAAGGAAAATCAGGGTGGAAAGAAAGAGAGGTACCGATGAACGTTGGTTTTAAATGTTCGAAGGTTATAATGACTAGGAAATAAAGGGCTAGGCAGGCCTGCTGGGTGAACTTCATCGCTGAAATGACAAACTGCATGAAGTATTAATACCAATTCATCAGAGTGCCCAAGTGTATCTTTGGCTATAACCCTAAGTTAAAACTTATGGTAAGGGGTGGTTACAGAAGTTTTTTCCTTCGGGAAAACTAGGAAGTCATACAGTGATTAATAAATAACATTATTCCACATAAATACGTCGCCTACTGCCCCACAAGCCTTTGCAAAAAAGAAATAATTGTGAAGCTATGACATAGCTGCGCGCATTCAAACATTTTTAACCTCATCAAAAAAGTTTTGGAGGAATAAACTTTTAAACTAAACTGCTCCAATGTTTTTGATTTCAGTCGATAACTGCGACTGATGTTTTTTTTCTGCGCAATATCATGTCCTGTCTCTTTCCTTTGATGGGACTCAAAAAATTCCTTGCCTCTATTTTTTTTTGCATTACAAAGTTCAAAACGTGTATCTTTTTGGTGATGTTCCATCCTTAAAGCAGTCCTTATTCCATTTTCTCTACGAGCTTTGTAGTCCGAATACTCGCTACATGATGGCATGATATTAAGCTTATTGATTACTTGCATTTGTTAGAAACGCCATATGTGTTTAAAAGTTTATGGGTTTATCAGCCTAGAATCTGGCTATTCCACTATTCATACAAGCTCCATGGTGGTACTTCTTTCCAAAATGGATGCAACCTAATTTATATGAGGCGTCTGTCTTCCTTGTTGTATTCGTAATGCCTCTGGCAAAAACGACGGAAAATACCAACACTTTGTTTCAAAAAAATGTTGAAGAATCAGGTCGATCATATCTTTAGAGTTATTCATCTGCTTTTTGGATTCAAGAATTGGTAACCAATGGGAGACACGCTTAATCGATTTCTGTCATCATCCGAATATGGAATTGTGGCTTTTCGAGCTGGTTATTCATACCTTTATACACATTTCATCTGGGCTCGGAAGTAAATTTGCACCTTAATGTATCTGCATTTAAGACATCTTAATTGATTTAGTTTGACTCAGTCAGGATATTAAACGGCTGTCATTGCTCTACTATTTGAAGAGCAGACATTTTCAGATCAGGAATTATAAACCTTCTGAACGTAGCTCCCTTACTTTAAAACTTGAACTATTTGCTGTACGCAATAAAATTGTTGTTCGCCGGAGAAACACTGCTTACAGAGCGGTCTACCTTCTTCAAACTCATCGCTGTTTGAGAGAGGGGTATAAGAACGAATTTATCATATCTGATGCATCAATGTAACATTTTAGACTTGAACCGTTTTTATAAAAAACAAAATCACCACATAAATAAACATTGAAGTACTTGAAGGCATTTTTAAAGCTGTTCCTTATATTTATAGTTGCGTTGGGACTAAGGAATATTGTGGGCAACGGTCGAAATTCTTTTACAAAAGATGTTGGTAAATTATTTAACTTGTCGAAATAAGACGACCTTATCTTTATCCATTTAACTGGAATTTAAAATTGCATCGTTTACTTAATCCTACATTTTTAAATTTTAATTTTTATGTGTTATTCCATTGTACCAAATATTGCGAAATTTAGGAATTTAAAAATTCGCTGTCGCGATCTGGAATGTATCTAACTGCTTTTCCCTTTCCGTACCTCAGTGTTCAAACGTTACCAATGTCACTACTCCAGTGGGTAATACGGCACTTTTCTTTCCACGTTCTCCGTAATATACTCTCTCAAACTTATCAAATTCAAAACTAAATAGCATGTCTTCTTTAACATATTTAGTTCTTCCTAAAAAGTCACATAATCTACCTATTCATATACGCGTATATGAATATATTATATGTACACCACATAATCACCTTTAAAAGGAGCACTATTTTTCTCCCCCAACAACAATTAACTTTATTAATGCCCAGTGTATGCAATTAAATAAAAAAAAAAGTCTCTAATTAAACAAACATGTAAAACACTTAGCTAAATTATAATTTAATTGGCCTTCAAGCCGCGATACACATACCGGTTGTATAAACTCAAAAAATAAATTTGTAAATATTTTTCGTTTATGAATAACTTTTTTCACTGTGTGATTCACATGAACGTTGCGAGTGTAATTAATTCAATTAACTGATTTTATACAATTTTAATGTTTATTCTATAGTTTAAAACAATTTAGCTTTTATTGTTATTTGTATTCTTTTTTTTTTTTTGTTAATTCAAATTCATTATTTAATAATATATTTTTTTTTTGTTCTACTTAGACTATTAAGACACGTAGTTAAATTTAAATTCACTCTACATAAAGTCACAATTAAAAAAATTAAAAACGAAAAATACAAAAAAAAAGTTATTGTATAATCAAAATATTGTAATTAGAATGCGCAGCCTCATTAAATGTTGACAATACGAATGTTGAAAGAAATTTAAAAAAAATATTAAAAAAAAAAAGTAAATTATTATTGTGACTCTAAATAGTTTTTAATATAAGCGTTAAGTTAATTTAATTAATTTGAACTGAAACTTATAAGATGTAAAAAAAATGAATATAGTTTAAAAAACTACTAATGGAATTTAATTTATGCGACTGTTACTAAGTAAAAAAAAAACATTTCTTTTGTGTGAAAAAATTAAAAAAAAACTCTACTAACAGAATGTAGATAAAAAATCTAAAAAAAAAAACGAAAAAAATATGTAATTATGAGTGTAATGTTAATTTATGTACCTAAATTTTAAATTACAAAGAAAAACATAGTAAATGACATTATAAATTGTAATGAGTTGTCTATTGCAAAAGATACAATAAAATTATATTTGTTATAAATGGAAATCAGTTGTTTCTTATTTCTGTTGAAAAGAAAAACCGTGTAAGTGCTGCGTTATTTATGTGTCTTATGCAATATTCACCGCATATTTCATAGAATTGACGGGAAGTTGCTAAGCAAGCGCAACACGTGGTGTTTAAATTGTGCTGCACGATTTATTCAAATGCGGTATTGCTGTTTAAAATACTCAAAAGCGTTCAACTTTTACTTTTCAATAACACTGAGAACAACAGCATGTTTTAGCGATACTCGTAACTATCGAAATAGATTTCTTGTATTTAAACTATGAAGACTTTAGCTCATTTGCTGGTAGAGGCACTATTAATACTGATGTAACAAGAAATTCATGGCCAGAGCTATAACTCCAAGCTTGGCTTGGATGCTGCAAATAAGAAATGAAAGCAGTTAGGGTTATTCCATGAAGGATCAACCGACGTTCTGAACGACATCCCTAAGATTTAGCTGAAAAGTGGTAGAAATACTCACTGCAGTGGTACAAATCATAAGGCAAAAAAGGTTCAGGAAAAAGTGGACTTTCAAAGATTTGGAATAATTTTTATTTTCAAGGACGAAAGATATTCCGGAATGCCCCTTTTACATATATCCTTGGATAACTGAAAAAATGGCATTTTGTTTTTTTTATTTTTTTATATACGCACATATTATAGAGAGATTCGTCCTCTATTCCCATTTCAAGTTTCAAGTTGGGATCTCTATGGGTTCGGCCAAAATAGTGTTTTATAGGCGGCTAAATCAAAAACCAATGTTACTCCTCTTATATTCCTCATATATGTTATAACCCGAGTGCACATACATAAGTATATAGCTGTTTTTTTTTTTGGAAAAAAACGTCACTGTGCTTGTTTTATTTCTTCAATGACTAGTAACTGCACATTTCCCGTGTTTGAGGATTTTAGAAGTTAGGCTTAATTTATTTGCACTCACTTGATGTCAATCTGTGGTGGGGTCGGGATTTACTCGTATTTTAGATTGTATCGTAATAAGAGTTGTAAGTAATATAAATTTATAATGAGTGCTTTTGTGTGGAAAACGTGCTGCAATCCCCTGGATTTACCACCTCATCAACCCAGAGCTCGTGACTTGCGGCCTGTACGACCATGGATAGTTACGATGCAACCAAAATTGAACACAAAGTTGGTAATTTGCTCTGTAGGAAAAAATTGAGTCAAACTCGAAATTCTGATACAACGCCATCATTGCTAGAGGTTGAAGATTAAATTGAAGTTGATGAAATGTATTTCGATAAAGGCATTGCATTCACTTTGATTAATGAATGCATACAGTATATTGGAGAAGATACATTCCACAAGAGAAGACTTAACATAGTGACTTAAAATATGTGCACTCAAAATTGAAAAAGTCTATGTTGAAAATTGTAGAGAAAGTTACGAGGGCGGGTCAATAATTCCGTGCATTTTTGAATTTCTGACCTCTTTACTGAAACAGCAACACTGCTCCTGTCAACAGACATTTGTCAGTTGACTCCTGTCAAAATTTAAACTTGCTGCGTCAGTTAGTTTGTGTTTGACAGCTATTTTTATCAGACTACTCACTAATTTGAGGAGAAAATGGAAAAAAGTGAATTTCGTGTGCTTATTAAGCATTATTTCTTGCGAAAAAAAACCATTACCGAGACCAAGGCTAAGCTTGATAAATACTATGGGGACTCTGCACCATCGATTTCAATGGTAAAAAAGTGGTTTACTGAATTTCGTTGTGGCCGTACAAGCACTGAAGATGCCGAACCTCCTGGACGCCCAGTTGAGGTCTCTACACCCGAAACAATCGAAAAAATTCACGATATGGTGTTGGCCGACCGAAGATTGAAAGTGCGAGAGATTGTGGAAGCCGTAGGGATCTCGCATGGCTCAGTGGTTTCAATTTTGATTGATCACTTGGGCATGAGAAAGCTTTCCGCAAGATGGGTGCAGCGTTTGCTCACAGTCGACCACAAACGCAATCGTGTAACAACTTCACAGGAAGGTTTGGCGTTGTTTAATCGCAATATGGAGGAGTTTTTGCGCCGTTTTGTAACCGTGGACGAAATATGGATCTATCACAACACACCAGAGAACAAACAACAGTCAAAACAGTGGGTTTCTAAGGGTGAATCGGCACCAAAGAAGGCCAAGGTGGGTTTGTCAGCCAATAAAGTTATGGCGACTGTTTTTTGGGATGCACGCGGGATAATCCACATTGACTACCTTCAAAAGGGAAGAACAATCAATGGGGAATATTATGCCAACTTATTGGACCGATTCAATGACGATTTGAAAAAAAAACGACCTCATTTGGCCAAGAAAAAAGTTCTTTTCCACCAAGACAATGCAAGGGTGCACACATGTGCAGTTGCCATGGCAAAAATCCATGAATTGGGCTATGAATTGCTCCCTCATCCACCCTATTCTCCAGATTTGGCTCCGAGCGACTACTTCTTGTTCCCAAACCTGAAGAAATGGCTTGGTGGAAAAAGATTTGACTCCAATGATGAAGTCATCTCGCAAACAAAGGCCTATTTTGAGGACCTCGACAAATCATTTTTTTTGGAAGGGATAAAAAAATTGGAGAAGCGTTGGACAAAGTGTATAGAGCTCAAGGGAGACTACGCTGAATAATAAAATTATTTTTTTGTCAAAAAATCTGTTTTAATCCAAAAGTCACGGACTTATTGACCCGCCCTCGTATCTCTGTTACTATTGATTATGATGAAGATAATTCCAGAGAGGAAGAATATTTCGTAGAGGAAATAAAAGAAAATTTCCATAAAACTATTGAGTCTATAACTTATTTCGGGCGGTTTGCTAAGAGATGGCGTAACTTGTATTATTCCATTGTTATTATTCCATTGGAACATGCGTTGGAAAGCTACTGTCATTTTTCTTCTTTTCAGTATATGTCATTCATTTGAAGCGTAAACAACAATAAATTTTTTTCACTCAAATACTCGTAAGTCGAACTTTGTGCCTGAAAAAGTGTTTTTGCGGGGAGTTCTTCTTCATTACTTTAATATGAAGAAAACTGCAGCCGAAAGTCATCGTATTTTGGTGGAAGTTTATGATGAACATGCGCTAGCTGAGCGAAAGTGCCAAAAGTGGTTTGCACGATTTAAAAGTGGTGATTTTGGCTTGCAAGACGATGAAGGTCCTGGGCAGCCAAAAAAGTTTGAAGATGAAGAACTGGAAGCATTACTCTATGAAGATTGTTGCGAAACACAAGAAGAGCTCGCAGAATCTTTGGGTGTCACTCAAGCAGCCATTTCAAAACGTTTAAAAGCAGCTGGATATATTCAAAAGCAAGGAAATTGGGTTCCACATGAACTCAAGCCGAGAGACGTCGAAAGGTGGTTTTGCAAGTCCGAAATGCTGCTGGAACGCCACAAAAGGATCCATTACGACAACCCGAAGCGCAAAAAATCATATGTAAAACCCGGCCAGCCAGCCAAATCAACGGCAAAGCCGAATATCCATGACGCGAAGGTAATGCTCTGTATTTGGTGGGATCAGATGGGTGTGCTGTATTATGAGCTGCTAAAACCGGGTGAAACCATCAATGGACAACGCTACCGAACACAATTAATTCGTTTGAAGAGAGCAGTGGCCGAAAAATGCCCGGAATATGCGACCGGACATGAGACAATAATTTTCCATCATGACAACGCTCGGCCCCACGTTGCTATTCCGGTTAAGAACTATTTGGAAAACAGTGGATGGGAAGTCTTATTCCACCCGCCTTATAGCCCAGACCTTGCCCCTTCTGACTACCATTTGTTCCGGTCGACGCAGAACGCCCTCACTGAAATACGGTTCACATCAGAGCAGAATATCAAAAATTGGCTTGATTCATTCTTGGCTGCCAAGCCGGCGCAGTTCTTTTGGGATGGGATCCACAAATTGCCAGAAAGATGGGAAAAAGTCATAGCTTCAGATGGGCAATACTTTGAATAATACTAATGTACATGTTTTTCTTAAATAAACGTTCAAATTTTGAAAAAAAACAGCACAAATTAATTTGTATACCCAATACTATACAAGCAAAGACAACAAACTTGTATTATTGTCTTTACTTTCAAGAGAATGGAGCGTGGACAAAATTATAGAAGAGTTTCCAGGATCGACAAGCTCTATGATCAAGAAATCCAGAAAACTTCAAGAAGATCAAAGAGTTCCATCTACTTATGGGAAATGCTTGGATGCTGATATCAAGCAATTGGTAGAAACTTTTTACTGTGAAGACGATATCAGCCGTTTAATGCCAGGAAAAAAAGACAACGTATCCATAAAAGTAACAAAAATTTATTTTCTCAGGTTCAAAAATAAGACGTTTTGCTTTTTTGTTAGATTGATAATCAAAAAAAAACATATTCAAAAACGCCTGGTTCTGGCTAGCCTTAGGGAGATATATTATAAGTACAAAGAACTTCATAATAATGTGAAGATTGGATTTTCAAAATTCGCGTCGTTAAGAACTAATCACTGCATTCTGGCTGGGGCATCAGGAACTCATTCCATGTGTGTTTGCACCATCCATCAAAATATCAAACTCATGTTTGAAGGTAGCAATATATCAAGGCTGATAGAAAACGAAGATAAGCATCTCAAAGACAGCAGAGCCTGCTTAGCTTTGGTTATTTGTAACCCTTCTGATATAAATTTTTACTTGAGCAAGTGCCTTAATTGCCCAAACTATTCTAAATTAACGAGAATCTTTGACACTGCTTTTAGTAATCACTTCATAGAAGACGTAACATACTATCAGTGGATAGATCGATCAAAATTGGAAGTGAGATTTTTGCAACGGTTTGGTGTTTTCATTCGTCACGTTTTTATAATTGATCAATAAAATTGGTATAAAAAGGAAGCCAAAACTCTCTTAACGAAACGGACATACTTGTTTTATTGGACTTTTCCGAAAATTATGGTTTTGTTGTACAAGATGCAGTGCAGGGATACCACTGGACTAACTAACAGGCGATGATTCACCCTTTCGCAAAATATAACCGGAACCAGATGGATGATATTAATAATGAAAGTTTTGTTGTAATCAGTGACTGAATGACACTATCGCAGTACACTTATTTCAGCGCCGTCTCTTAAAGTTCCTGCACAAGAAATGCCAACATTTTAAGAAAATTATTTATTTTTCCGATGGATCTGCTGCGCAGTACAAAAACAAAAAGAATTTTTTAATTTAACATTGCATGAACAGGATTTTGAAGTGAATCCTGAATGGAACTTCTTTGCGACCTCTCATGGTAAGAGCGCATGCGATGGACTTGGTGGTACAATAAAAAGCTTGGCTGCCAGAGCTAGCCTACAAAGACCGTATAGGGAACACATAACAACTCCCTTACAGCTACGAGGGCGGGTCATTAAGTCCGTGACTTTTTGAATTTCTGACCTCTTTACTGAAACAGCAACACTGCTCCTGTCAACAGGCATCTGTCAGTTGACTCCTGTCAAAATTTAAACTTGCTGCGTCAGTTAGTTTGTGTTTGACAGCTATTTTTATCAGACTCCTCACTAATTTGAGGAGAAAATGGAAAAAAGTGAATTTCGTGTGCTTATTAAGCATTATTTCTTGCGAAAAAAAACCATTACCGAGACCAAGGCTAAGCTTGATAAATACTATGGGGACTCTGCACCATCGATTTCAATGGTAAAAAAGTGGTTTACTGAATTTCGTTGTGGCCGTACAAGCACTGAAGATGCCGAACGTCCTGGACGCCCAGTTGAGGTCTCTACACCCGAAACAATCGAAAAAATTCACGATATGGTGTTGGCCGACCGAAGATTGAAAGTGCGAGAGATTGTGGAAGCCGTAGAGATCTCGCATGGCTCAGTGGTTTCAATTTTGAATGATCACTTGGGCATGAGAAAGCTTTCCGCAAGATGGGTGCCGCGTTTGCTCACAGTCGACCACAAACGCAATCGTGTAACAACTTCACAGGAAGGTTTGGCGTTGTTTAATCGCAATATGGAGGAGTTTTTGCGCCGTTTTGTAACCGTGGACGAAATATGGATCCATCACAACAAACAACAGTCAAAACAGTGGGTTTATAAGGGTGAATCGGCGCCAAAGAAGGCCAAGGTGGGTTTGTCAGCCAATAAAGTTATGGCGACTGTTTTTTGGGATGCACGCGGGATAATCCACATTGACTACCTTCAAAAGGGAAGAACAATCAATGGGGAATATTATGCCAACTTATTGGACCGATTCAATGACGATTTGAAAAAAAAACGACCTCATTTGGCCAAGAAAAAAGTTCTTTTCCACCAAGACAATGCAAGGGTGCACACATGTGCAGTTGCCATGGCAAAAATCCATGAATTGGGCTATGAATTGCTCCCTCATCCACCCTATTCACCAGATTTGGCTCCGAGCGACTACTTCTTGTTCCCAAACCTGAAGAAATGGCTTGGTGGAAAAAGATTTGACTCCAATGATGAAGTCATCTCGTCATTTTGAGGACCTCGACAAATCATTTTTTTTGGAAGGGATAAAAAAATTGGAGAAGCGTTGGACAAAGTGTATAGAGCTCAAGGGAGACTACGTTGAAAAATAAAATTATTATTTTATCAAAAAATCTGTTTTAATCCAAAAGTCTTACTTGACTTATGACCCGCCCTCGTATACACCCTGAATGACTCGAACTGCAACCAAATTCAGACTGCTAAAATTTCCAAACCGTTCATGACAGTGAGCTCAAATTTTGACACATGACAGATAATTTTATTACAGGGTGAATGACTCGAACTCCAACTTTTTAAAATACTGTAACTTTTTTATTTTTTGATAAATTTTATTGTGCCAAAGCAAAAAATGTTGGAAAATTAATTTTCAATTTTCAAATTGTATCAATAGTTTTCAATGTGCCCACCTTTGGCGCGAATAATGGCCTTGAGACGGCCGAAGAAAGCATCGCACGCTGCACGCAAGTGGCTCTGCGGTATTTTGGCCCATTCCCGGCGAAGTGCTTGTTTGAGGTGGTCCAAACTTTGGTATTTTTTAGTGCCAGCCTTCGCCTTCAAAATACCCCAGACAGAGAAATCCAACAGATTCTCATCTGGAGAATTTGCAATCCATTGTGTCGAAGAAATGAAGTGTGGAACATTGTTTTTAACCAATCTTGGTTGACGCGCGCTTTGTGACACGGTGCCGAGTCTTGTTGAAATGTCCGCGGTCTCCGACCGAAATGATTGTTTGCCCAAGGCTTAAATACTACCTGACGCCACGCCACGGTCCAAAAATACGAGCGGAGAGCGACCATCGGCGGTTTTGGCGGCCCAAACCACCACCATCGATGCTGGCTGCTTTCTGGTGGCCGTCCGAAGGTGTAAATTTTCAAAGAACCTCTCTGGTAAGTAAACTCGGTCATTTTGTTTGTTGACATATTGCTCGATAACAAATGGCGACTCATCGGAAAAAACCAAATTCGGCAACTCAATACTTTCGTGCAAGCGTAGCAACTCCTTCGCTCTTTCGACTCTAACTTTTTTCTGTTGCGGTGTAAGATCGTGTGCTTTTTGGAACTTCAATGGCTTGAGGCCAAGCTCATTTTTCAGTATGTGTTGCATCCGTTCCAACGATATGTTGAGCTCACGAGCCATTTTTCTTCCACTTCGACGCGGATTTCGCTCAATTCGAGCCTTCACTTTCCGAACCATTTCTGACGATGTTGCTGTTTTTTTTATGATCACCTCCATGGCGTTTTGCAACGCTGCCAGTATAACGGTAACGTGCTATACTTCGAGACACAAATGATTTATTCACGTTTAGGTGCTGGAGGGCTCTAACGATAGCTACTTGTGGTTTTCCAGCCAAATATAAAGCAACCACACTATCACGTTTGAATTCCATCGCGGATAAAAATTTTTTAACACAACTGAGACGCAAATCGTTTAAAAGGCTTGTAAATACATACGAGTATATACTCTTAAAAGATAATAAATAAAGATTTTTTTTAGTTTTTAAGGCCTTGGGATACAAAGGCCCCAGTCCGATTTTTTTTTTAAATGAAAATATTTATTACAGAATATTTAGCCCCCTATAAAACATTATTTTGGCCGAACTCATATAGATCCCAACGTGAAACTTGAAATGGGAATAGAGGACGAATCTCTCTATAATATTTGTGTATATAAAAAAATAAAAAACAACAAAATACCATTTTTTGAGTTATCCAAGAATATATGTAAAAAGGATATTCCGGAATATCTTTCGTCCTTGAAAATAAAAATTATTCCAAATCTTTGAAAGTCCACTTTTTCCTGAATTCAGCAAGGTATATTTTATCAAATTCTGATGAGCAGAGGCAAAGTTATGACTTTTTTAAATGTAAAAGAAAGCATAAATTTTGATTTTTTGCCAACTTTTGAAGTTCTGTTACATGCAAACTATGTATATCGAATTCTGCAAAACCTTTTTTGCCTTATGATTCGCACCACTCCAATGAGTATTTCTGCCACTTTTCAGGCAAATCGGAGGCATGTCGTTTAGAGCTCCTCATATTGCTTCGGCGATTTATCGTGGAATGACCCGTTAGCCATTGTGCAAAATCATTTGTATCACTGTTAGCACAATAAAAAACAGCCACTTTGGATACTTTGCAAAAAAAGATAAAAAATAAACTGCGACCGATTTGTCTCCGGTACCGATTCAAATTTATGTGGACAGAACCGAGATTAATTTAAGCATGGGAAATGAGTGATGCGAGCTATTGTAAATAAAACAAATTAACTTTCTGCGATTTAAAATATCTTCTACAGAACGAACGACGAACGTTTCTGCTTCATTCGTAAGGTAACTTTCCTGGTCCAGCTGATTTTTGAAGGCAAATCTTAATTCGGCCAACAACCCGTTTCGTAATTGCGGATTTTGTAGGCAGTTACGACAAACTCTGTCGCTTCCGCACAGTGCATCATCTGGTCAACTGGTGTAATAGCCACCAACACACATACTCATAGCTGGGCCATGCTCTGAGGGCGGTGTCGTGAGCGGAGCCGATTGGCAAAAACATTGCATTGCATGAAGTTTTTCTATTACGACGACTGCTTTCGTCTACGCGTCATGGTGCTGCTGCTCTTCTGAGCGCCCAATTTTATCATTCGGCTGTCAACGATGGATGTTTTGGCTTAGGGTTTTGCTTAAGTAGAACGAACGACAGGAGCCATGCCGATATTAAAATGTGGATGCTGGTGAGCGAAATGCGATATTTGGGCAAAAATGTTCGTTGCAGTGCAACATCCTGCAGGGCCACAGAAAAGCACTTCCGCTGCATTCATCTTATTTGGTGTTTTGTCTTTGAAGTTTCAGCTTAGTTTAGAGATGTAGTCTGAGTGATGATTTTAGCTGGCGGCGCCCTCTTCAATCAGGTGTGGTGAATGGCGTGCGGCAATATTGGTTTATGAGTTTTTTTTTATTTTTTGTTATTTTAGGTTAATTCAATATAATTAGAGCATTAGGTTAAATGTTTACATTCGTTATGGTTTGTTTATTATTATTCTATTAATATTAGTGGGTGTGTGTCTCTGGAAGGGCGTTTGGGATGCCTGTCCATACCATTTGCAGAAGGCAAATTTTAACTATTGGGGACTTCAATGTTGTTGTTGTTGTCTTGATTGTGACGATGCGGATCTTGCCATCTGCCCCAGGATGAGTTGATTCGATTCTCCCAAGTCGCCACGGAGTCCTGCTGTCCTGCTTTAAGCTGCTCATCTGAAGTTAGCCTTTTTGTGCACTGTTGAATCCGCACTTGCATTTTATCCAAAAGTCTTGTTGGATCCTTTGAAGAAGATGCCATCTTTCTAAGTGTTTCTCCTAGACTTCTGATAAGTACTTTTCTGATGTTGTGTTCAACGACGCACCAATAAGGAAATATCCCGGCGTTAGGATCTACAAATCTTCGAGATCATCCGATATGGGACATAGTGGACGCAAATTCAAACATGCTTCCACTTGAGCTAACACTGCCGCGTACTCCTCGAACGTTAACATGTCATGGCCGATAGCTTGTTTCAGATGGTGTTTCATAGATTTTACTCCCGCTTCCCACAGCCCACCATGTACGTCGCAGCTAGAGGATTAGAGTGCCACTTAGTTCCATTCGCCTGAAGTTTCTTTGCGATGTCCTCAGTCTATTGCTTTGACAGCCGTGTTTTTTCAGTATTGTAGCAGTCGCTGTATAGGGCGCCGTGAAGCATTTAAAACCGGCAAGAAATGCAGGAGAACTATAATCGCTTATGAGTTCGAGGTGCACTGGTTTCGTTGTGAAGCAAATATATATTGGAATGTATGCCTTCGTTACTTTGGTACTGCGACCCTTCCTTGCCTTTAATTGCACTGGCCCGGCATAATCGACCCCAGTTGTGTGTGAGCCTTAGTGACTCTTAGTGCTGCATTTTTGGAGCTTTGTGTCGATAGCTTCGGGGACAATTACGAATGCAGCTTCTCACAATGGATTTTAAATGGTGAATCCAATACTCAGTTCTGAGTGTTTCCATCATGAGTTGTTGTTCTCCATGGAGCGATTTCATGTGAACATCGTGCACAATGAGGGTCACTAATACATTTTGGGAGGGCAGTATTATAGGGTGACGTATGTATCGGCATTTTTCAATCGTCCTCCAACTCTCAATATCCCGTTTTCTTCGATGATGGGTGAGAGTCTTGCCAATTTACTTCCCTTATGAAACGTTTTGTTCCTGGAAATTCGAGTAATCTTGTCGATGAAGAATTCGTGTTGGACGACAGCTACCAAACGCATTCGGCCTGATGTGATTTCTTCGACCGATAGAGGTACAGACGTTCGTTCTGATTTTCTATGGGCGTTTTTGATGAAGCGAAGCCAATACGCTGTAACTCGTACTAGTCGCTGTAGTGACCAAAACCTGGGTAGAAGTACGTTGGTCTCAAAGGAGTTGATACGGATGCAGAGCTGAAAAATATTTTTTTATGTGGTACCCACAATCCCACGTTTGATGCTTCTTCCAGATATTTTGCATCAGAAATTTGCCGAGGATGATACAAGGAGATATCCATCCCATTGGATCGTCGAAACGCGCGATGTCCGACCGGATTGTTCTTTTTGTCGTTCGTTAGTTTGAAGGAAAATGTATCCCTTCCTAGATGTCGCTGGATCATTAAGGTTTTTATTGCCGTGCCTTCGTCGAATGACAGCGGTAACTTCTCTATCAGCTTCTGGAATGCCTTCTAACCTCGCCTGATTATTAGTAGCCCATTTTCTCAACGGAAAACCTCCACGCTTCAATATGATAATGAATTGTCGTTGCATTTCCAGAGCTTCATTAACTGAGTCTGCCCCACGAATGACGTCGTCCACGTAGAAGTTCCTTCTCGCGATTTTTGATGCAAGTGTATAATTGTCTCGTTCGTCTGCAGCCAGTTGTTGGAAGGTAGAAACCGCTAGGTACGGTTCTGCAGCAGTGCCAAAGGTGACGGTATTTAACCGATAAACTTTAACATCTTCGTCTTCCCTGTCTCTCCACAAAATGAGTTGGAGTGGAATGAGTAACTGGAGTTACCCAAATCAGCCTATACATTTTGTTGATGTCTTATGCTTTCTGAATCGAGTAACGTGTTCAAATATGTCGTCTTGAAGTCTAGGACCAATGGTCGTTTAGCGACGTACCATTTGAAGGTTTACATGACGCGTCAAATACAATTCGCAGCTTTGTGGCGGTGCTGGATTACTTTAAGACTGGTGGGGAACGAATGCGGGTTCTACTTCCGACATATGTCGCAACTCCTTGTATTCCTCCAAGACCCTTTTGTATTCCTGATGGACCAAAGTATTGGAATCGAATTTTTTCTTCAGTTGAAGATACCTTATCCTCGCCAAATTATATGACAAACCCAATGAAGGTCGTGTTCCCTTCTTGAATAGAAGCTGAACCACATATTTCCCATCTGACTGACATTGGTGAGTACGACAAAAGTGCATTTCGCATTGTTCGTCTTCAGGAGACAACAGTTTTTCCTTCCTATTTCCTCAAGCTCCCAAAATTTTAACAGAATTTTTTCTGTATCCCTACTTTCGGTAATTATCTGGAGAGATGCTTTAGTTTGATCAATATAGGAAACACCACCAGACAGTACCCATCCCAGCTCAGTCCTTTGGGCCATAGGGGAACCTGGCGCTCCCTTGATCACACCTTCAATTGATGGGTAGATATCTGCACCAAGTAAAACATCAATTTTGCTTCGTTTGTAAAATGTGGGATCAGAAATTTGAAGATTTCGGATATGATTCCAGTTATTGCACCGGATATTCTTCGTCGGCAGATCCGCTGTGACTTTGGGTAGGACCAAAGCATTAAGCTGAATCTTAAACTGCTCATTTATGTTGGATTATATTGTGAAAGAAACCTTGTGCTTGGAAACACCTGTGTTGTTTACTCCAACTCCTAATATTTGTACTTTTCCCCTTTCTCTTTTAAACTTTAATAACAGTGAAGCGGACTCTGATATTAAGGATATCTCCGATCCAGGAATTGCGTGAGAACCTTGGCACATCGAACACTTGGAAACTGTTGAGTTGTGCAATCGAACTGTGCGGACAGAATCTCTATTTGATTTCGACTGAGCGAGCGTTGGAGCGGAGTGTCCAATCATTTCTAGAGTTCTTGCCCTCATTAACATAAAATCCTCTAACACTGTGTATGTTGGATAATCTGCATAGAATGATATAGGTGATTCCCACAGTCTGCGAGTAGTGGGTGGTAGTTTTTGTACAGTATGGAAGATCAGTACATCCTCCCATGCTTCGACGGAAGCCCCTAGATTTTTCAATGTTTGTTTGGCAATTGAAATTGATTGCCTTTTAAAAGTCTCAGATTTTGGTATCTTTTAATCAATGTTACCCAAGCTGAGCCAAAATTACCGTCGGTAAAAGATGTTCTCAAAAATCCACAATTAAAAAATCAAATTCAGAATATGACCTGGTAGCCAGGACGAGCGAGAGTTTATTACAGAGAAAGAAAAAGGTCTTACATTTGACAGTGTGTCTAAGAAAACTTGGTTTCGTTTAGAAATTGGTGAAAAGCATCGCCAGAAGGGCTTACAATTAAATTACCAAGTCTAGAGAATAGAAGAGAATTGCCTGATGGGCATTTTACATTTTATATTCAGGGTAATTTTACTCAACACCGAATTTGACTTATGATTTATGATCAGCTGATTGGTTTACTAGTTTACCATGAACAGGCATTCATCAGAAAAACTTTTGTGTAAATTTGTTCCAAAAAAAAAGTGGTTCAGTTCGGCAAACTGATATGCATCCGCAGAGACGTAAATGTAGTAGTGCAGTACGCAGTGAAGAAGCTGTTGTTCCCTTGGAGCGAAGTATTGAGGAGAACCATCGTATGCTCCAAAGTTTCGATGAATAGGCCGAAAACGAGACAGTTTCTGATCTTCCTTTTAGCCATAAAATTTTGTTAGACGACGAGACTTATTTTTGGTTTTGGTGTCATAAAAATCCCAAAAAGTCACTGTTCGATGTGGTTTATTGGCTAGGGGAAACATTAGTCGATATTTCTTCAAAAATTATGTCGACCAGAACGTCAGATAATGGATAGTGTTCTATACCCATGATTACTCACTTTTGTATTCCAATTGAATTGCATTAATGTGGAAAAAGTGTGGTTTCAAGGAGACGGTGAAACATGCCACACGGAGAGAAAGCCACAATCAATTCATGAAGAAACATTCTATGAGCGCATATTTTAGCGTAATAGACAGCTCAAGATTATATGGTTTGATAACTTTGGATTATTTTCTGTGGAGATATATGAAATCGCTAGTCAACGGCGATAAACCAAAGTTGAAGGACGATGATTTATAATCCAACATTCGCTGCGTTATTGCCGCTATGGTGCATATATCTCCAGCTGCTCGTGGTCGGAAATTTTACTTCCAAATTGCGCATTATTTGAGTCAGCGAAATCGAAGTGGTATTCAAAGTTAAACTTATTCGACAAAAGAGAATTTGCATTTATCAGTGTCAACGACATTGAAGGTGTCTTCGTTACTATAGCTTTGACAGGTATTGACTAGGTATTCAGTAGGATACATGATGAAGTTCATTTTGTTGTCCTGTTTGTTGAATCATGCGCAATCATCTACTTTAGTCACTTATGAAAGTTTTTGCCACCTAAGCTACAAAGCTTAGAATCAACTTTCAAGACGCAATCAGGTTTAAGGTAGTGGAAGCGGTTTTTTCCTATCATATAGCGAAATGTCCTGCTTGGCTTTGATACGACTCGTAATTCCATTTGTCGGTTGTTTGATAAACTAATCTCACTTACACTCGTTCCTGCTACTTTCATTAAAATCCAAGGAATTGATTTTTCATTGCGAAAGGAATTAACGTAAACAACTTATTTTTTAACGCAATGATACCAGGTACTTATCCTGCTTCAAGCTCTTTCAATAGTGTGAACTGTCGTTTATTGTGGCTGTTGAAAAGCTCATATTTCACATCGTTAGGAAGCTAAGGGTATGTGGTCTAAGAAGAATCACATGCAATCCGAATGCCTTTAACAGCTAAGGAAGGCGAAGCATCATTGACTTTAGTTTCCAATTCAATGATATTTTTGACAAAGTCTGTTAAATTCAAAAGGTCTCGTCTAAATCCTGTTAGAATAAAGAGCTTATGCTCTCAGTCTAATGCGAGTATAAGCCGGACATTCACACAGGTAATGCCCCGCGGTCTCGTCATCACTTTCAGAGCAAGCATCGCTTAATATCGTATCACTTATGACCAGCGCATTTAAGTGATTGACATTATTGTAGTGCCAAGTCATGACACCAGTAAGCAGCCTGCAGTCTTTCTTACCCAGAGGCAACAAGAAGGCAGCAGATCTCGTAGAGACGTCAGGAAGCATTCCTTTGGTCTGGCTGCAACATAGAGAGTGATGCCATCTGTTGCTGCGCTTATATGAAACCCAATTGTCAATGGAAGCCCTAACCGAGAAAGTAGGCAGACCTAACGTAGATTCAGGTTCTGAAAAATTCTCCTCTGAGCCTTGCCTAGGAAGTTCATTGTGATTTGTGGAATTCCTACAAGTTCTCCGACAGCGTTCAGTGAAGTCGTACATTCTCGAACTAGCTTAGAAGTCGTAAGAGGGCACACCAAGTCTCTAAGAGCAGCTTGGGTGTGGCTACAGATGCAAATGCCCTGCCTCTTTCACTGATTCTTCACAATAAAGTTCGTTGCATCAGGATTGCGTATGGAAGACAGACGCAAGTAGAGTGAAATCATTATCGTCCTCCAGAAAGTCACCATCGTCGCACTCCACATTCCTATTCTGGGCGAAACCAGTCTTGTGCACAGGTAACGCCGATTTCGTATTTTTCCCCCAGCAAAAGTTCTGGTGTCATTATATCAGAAGACATGTGCATAAGACCAGAATCATAAGATAGTCGCCGCGCAAGGCCATCTAAGCTCCAGTGTGTGTTCAAAAGACGTCTTCTTTTTAAACGGACGATGGCTTTGAGAGTGTGGTCCATTATATGAATATCAAGGGGAGGGAGATTAACCAATGTTAAGGAAAGCCCCCATGCAGTCGTGATAGGCCGTTCTTTGAAATCTGGTGAAAGCCGCAATGGCATTATTTCGTGATAGTTTATTCTACCAGATAACTCATACATTTGATATAGCTGGACTTATCATAGCCATGTAAGCTATTTTCTTTTTTATAACAGGCCCCATGTCTTGCCGACAGCTCCTTAGTAGATAGCGCCTTAGAGGCGTTCGACGTAACATGTTTAGTCTACAGAAATTTGTTATCCCTCTCCTTTGGAAAATTGGATGGTGATGCCTTTAGGCACTAGATGAGTCGGACTTAAAGCCCTTGATGCACTAGACACCAATCGTCAATCACAGTCGCTAGGCACTATCCAGCAGACAGTACAGCTACATCAGTTGCATTTGCTTTTGCATACACGTCAGAACTATTGAGCGCATTCAGCTGTGATTCGACCAACACGCAGCATACTCGTAGGAATGGAGTTAGATCGCGGGCAACCGCTGTTTATCCCCGCCATCACATATTGGTCACAGTCAGTATCCGCAATCAGAGTCCTATTCACCAGCATTACTTGTATTCACAAAACTAATGATCCATCTACACCGTGTCGTCTCTCCGATTTACACATGCCGTCTGAAGTTAGGTTCCGAGAGAACTATCAATGTCGATGAAAATGCCCAGCGCGTGTTCCTTCTTGTCAAGTGCGGCTTCAATTCTGCTTACTAGATTTTGAAGCGCACTCTCGTAAGAACTTCCGCGTTGGTAATCATGTTGCATCTCAGACAGAGGATGCATTCGTACGGCAGTTCTGCGTGCATGAACCCGGCCATTCTCTTTATGATCTTCAATATGAAAGAAGTCAGACTAGTAGGTCTTAAGCTCTGGGTGAGCGTGTAGTCCTATTTTTTCGTAAAGGCTGCTCTCACTGTTCGCAAGGGTTTCGGTATGTATGTCTATGCCAGGCTAGCAGTGAAGATTCACTTCAGAGTTACTAGCAGCTGGTCTATATCTTTTTGTAACTTAGCTCTTGAAGCCATCAATGAAAGCAACAGCATTAGCGATAACAGGTTACCAGTTACGACGTGTTTTGTTAATCAGCTCACATTTTTTGTTGGAATTGTGAGCAGTTTCTGGTTAGGTTAACTGGAAAGTGATAACAAGCATTAGACAGAGGCTTTTACTCAGAGTATAGGCCACCATGTTTCGTGAGTGATTCCAGTTTGTCTCATATCCCGCTTTTAAGGACCTCGACTATCCCTCAGGTTTCACCGACAGTCTCAGCCTTTTCGCAAACGTTTTTATAAGTCGCACTCTTCAAAACCCGAATTATCTTCTAATATTGTTTTTGCTTCAATCTGTAAAGACTACAGTCTTCCTCCAAGTTAGTCTTAAGTCATCTGTTCATAAGTTTTCTGGTTTCTATATGAAATCACTGCATATCTGCGTTCCATCGAGGAATTAGCGATTTGCAGGATTGCTTCCTAGCTGGACACGTCACCTTAAACACTTTATGAGGGTACCGTCCAGGTTCTGAATAGCCTCTTCTAGCTTTTGTTTTGTTGAACTTTCATAGCTCCAGCTCAAGTCGTGATCAGCTGTTTTTCCGCAGATTCCACCTCTTCAACAAAGTCGAGACCTCGCATCCGATTCTGAATTCGTTGTACCTATTGTCTGACATGGAGGTCCCCGATAGTGTTGTATCTTCTAGGCAGTAATCTCCTCTTCATATCTGATTAATTACATCAAATCGATTACTTGCTATCTTATCCTCGTCACATTGAGGCTAATTTTACCAACATTAGACTTCCATGCTACCAATGGGAATTATGACGTTATTAAGGGTTGATTCCATGAGCTCTTAATCCAGCCACATGGATAATGGCACGCCTTAATTCTTAAGAAGCGATTTCAGCAATTTGAAATCCATCCAATAATCTCCCGACTATATGACTGGCAACCATATAAGAAATATTGCGATTGCCATAGGACACGCCTTCGGTATTTTGGACGCCAAACTTTCCGAGCTACAAACGCCCATTAGGATTACCAAGCCCGATGTACAGACCCAGATACTATATTTCAGATACCACACTTCTTACCATGTGAAATAAGGGCGAAAGGACTGCAAGAAACTCAGCCGTTCGTGTATATCAAAACCTTCCAGGATATCCGGCGTCACTAACATCAATCATAGAGGACCAATGCCAGCAAGTCATCACAAATGTCATATGAGCCTCACAAGGAAGTCTTTCGTTTGATGAAGAGTGCCAGAAAATATACACAGCTGACCAATAAAGAGGCCTTGAAAAGGGGGAAGGGAGTAGCTCACGAGCTCTACTTGTGAAAAAGAACGGAAAAACATCAGCTTCTTCACCAGAATTTACTACCTAAATTTAGAGCAGGAGTGATGATCAAATCGGATATCCGACGCCAGAAAAAAAACCCGCAGAAACTTCAAATATGTAGGGAAGTGTGTACATAAAAAAACTTAGTAGGGACTCACAATAGGGACTAAGAACTTGGAAAGAATATTCTATAGATCGATAAAATTTCACTGCAAAATAGATAGGTTGTTCACACTGTATAAACAACGACACCGAAAACTTTCGTCCATCCTTCCAAGATGAGGTATTGGAAACAAACGGCTTACCTGGCGAACTATTAAAAATTATCTGAAAAATTTGGAAGCTTTCTTATGGGCGGTATTGTAGTACCATTCGCCCCGATTAAAACTAGAGATTTTCTAAACGGTGCCAAAAGCCGAGGCATTAGTCTTACCGCACTCTGCCTCCAATAGAAAAGGTTCCAGTACAGCACAAACGCGGTCTCCTCTGCTTCGTCATCCCTCGGGGTTTGGCACGAAGACCCTTTACGTTACCTGGTTAAACTGGTGTAGTACGAGTAGTACAGCTACTACAGTTCATAGTTGAATCTCCTGCTCGATCGAAAATCATATACACTATCCTTCTTGTGCTTTATCCACTGCCCCAAGAGCAGGACTGGGATGATATAGATCCTATTATGAAGCCAGTTTATTTTTACTAAAGAATATCTGTTACCTAATTCCCTTCCGATTCCAAGAAACAGCGATTGGAAAGAGTAATTCCGTTCGTCGTTGCTGCTTGGAACTGTGAAGGAATGCAAGACGGAGTCTTGCCAACTCTGACGTTTTGGCCAAGCCGTCGTCGTTGAGGTCGTTCATTTTCTTATGACAGCATAGTCTTTTTGTGTTCAGCTTCACTGACGGCTCGTTGTATTCAGCCAGTCACACAAATAGCATCTACATGCGCAAGCAAAAAGAGCGATGTTAAAGAAATTACATATCAACGCGTCGTCTTATCTAAACTTTCTTTGACATTCAAGGTCCAGTTTAATTTATTACCCACCTTGATCTAGCAACGAGAACTCTCCACAGTCATCCTGCACAACTTGACAAGAGCAGGGATATCAAAACGAGTCATGGTGTTGTAAAGCTCGGCCCTATGCACGCTGTCATATGTCCTTTTGAAGTCGATAAATAGATTATGAGTGTCGATCTGAAATCCAAGATCTGCCGAAATGTGAATACCCGATCGCTGGTGGACGTTCCTGGCCTGAAACCGCACTAATATGGGCCAGTCAAATTGTTAATGAATAGTTTCAGACGCCCGGATCTCAGGGTATCTTTTCTTACCGGTCTGACAAACAATGCTGAGATTTCGTACTTCGGGCATGACCATATTCTGCGGATGGGTTGGTGCATGTTGCCAACCATGTCATCTCCAGCTGCTTAGTAGCAATCCCTCTGCCCCAGTAGCTTTATCTGACTTTAGCCTCAACATTGCTCCCTTTACTTTGCCCAGGTTCGAACTTTGGTGGTCTTTTTTGAGTCCATTGTCGATGTTGCCTCCTCGGAAACTTCGGCAATACAGAATGTCTGGCATTGATTGTAATTTGATCGATCTAGTTGACGGTTGATTGGTCAGGGGATAGCCAAGTCCATTTATGGATATTTAGATGTTAAAACAATGTGCTGGCTACTAAGATTGTACGACCCGTTACAAATTCTAATATCTTGGATACATCATCGGGCTGTATTTTCAGGTGATTCGCGCAAATACGACCTCTTTACCAAGCCTAGCACGATTTTGGTATCGAAGCTATCTGAATTTGGCTTTATTGGGGATTATTATTAGGCGTTTGCATACATGGCGAAAGTTTAAGACTTTTGGCGATAGTCTCCCTCGAATAGCAAATCCACATTCATTCCTTCTTTGCAGCAATTGCGAATTCTTGGTTTACGGTTCTATTTGCTTAATAGCAGCCAAGGGCCTCTACGAGTTATCTCGCAGGACGTAATATGCTAGGGGCTCCTAACATAATTTTTAAAAAGTTTTGGAAAAACGTAAGAGTTACAATAGAAAAGACAGAGCCTGAACGCTTTGGAATATATGTTAGTATCAACATTTAAAACTGTACAACAACAGTAGAGATATCTCAATCAACAACAGGAGAAGCTGTTTGGTTGAGAACTGGTTCACTCAGGACTGTATCATACCAAAAGAAATAATTAAAGTAACTTCGCTCATCTGTCAGCTTCATAGTACCTTACACCTGTATAGAGATATATGTAGTTTGGGATATTTGCATGCCACATTATGTAGGTGAGATTCCATTTCTCAACCTTTATCCACTAAATTACATTTCGCTGATTGCAAAAAGACAGTGTTTACCCAACCCAGTCTAAGTCAACACAGCAAGCTTACTTAACGCTTAAACACTTTAACCTCTTTAAGGTGAAAAAAGCACTTGGAGAACAACAGTAACAGTAACTACAATTAGTGCTCTCGTGATTGTTTTTTCAATTCGAATTCTTACATAACAATATGGTAATTCCACCTTAATTGATAGGTCAGACCTCAATAACCCCCCATTAAATGAGCATCTGTTTGAAAACAATTCACAGCTACTACATGATATGGCAACGTAACGTGTTGTTTACCCAAATTGATTAGTCAAATGCAATGATGTTTGCAAATAAATATGACCACATTGTCTTATCTGAAAACGAAGTGTACTCGTATCTGACGAGGGTGGATTGCATTGCAGTCCAATATTGATTATAAGACGATATGAAGCCTAATTATTGTAGAAGCATGTTCTTTATTGGACTATAGGATTTCCAGAGATGTCAAAAACAATTTATGTAGGAAGACAGATAGTCTTGCAATGTTGGTGGCATAATAGTATCTTTCGCTCTTAAACCTTTTCCTTCAAATAGGGATCTTAATTACACAAACGAGACACTTCTCAAATGATATCAATTCCTTAGTTCCTGCTATTAAGATAATCGGACTGGCCACTGGCCTGTTGAGGACCACTTTCGGGGTTCAATTTGCTACTTATACACTTTTTTTAGCATACAGATTGACTCTGCCCTGTGGTGAAGAGACACTCGGTAATGGAATGACCTATATGTACCATAGTTTTCTTAAGCCTCATCGCGGCCTCCGCTTATTAACCACCCTTCAATTATCTGAAAGTGACTTCAATGTCGACTGGAAATCTTCCTCAGTAAGTCCATTTGCACCTTCACAGGCGGGTCTAATACAGCCTAAGGAACAGCAAATATTCGTAATAGGCAACTTGACAATATTAAACAACCAATGTTCTACGCCAAAGAAATGCCATACTTTCTAGACTAATATATTGTTGCAAATATATAGCGGATGAGTTCAATTTATTTGGATTAAAATAAGCAATATACATAATTTTATACAAAAGATTGAGAAAAATTAAAAGTAAAACCACGATTATCGCCTCGCCTGACTGTTCTCTCTACGAAAACAAAAAATTGTGCTTAATTGTCAAGTTGATAATTGATGGGTTGTTAGGCTGTTGAGTTAGTAAGTTGTTGATTGGTGAATTTAGTGACTGATTAATTGTGTCACACGTAACAATATAATGGTTCCTACTTGATCGTTTACACTCACAAACATAAAAACCGGACACTATGTAATTGGAAGTAACGCAGAATGATTGATTAATCCACACAACGATTTCTTCAAGAGGTATAGAGGCGAAGAGGAAGATGACTTTCAATCAAAAAACCCGCTGAACGGCATCTATTCGATCTAAACCGTCATAGGGCTATCATTGTCCGCTTGACTTTGTAGCATTAGCACAGGAAAGAGCAACCCTCTATCGTTGCTGCATCAGGTGACTATAATCCGACACACGACTCCTCTCGTTGTGACGAGACAGCATCTCCTAGATGCCCCTTTATTCGCACAAGAACTACTTTGGCTATTGCCATAGTAATTACGGGAAGAACGTAAATGCCTCTCAAACTTCACAAGACTAGTTTTCTTAGGGAACTTGCCAATCATTCCCTTCTTTCATTCGGAAACTTTCTGCCCCCCAATCTCTCGCAACAGAAATCAAGCAGTGTACCGAGATGGGGGATCGCATGGGAACTCGGTATAAAAACCGTTGATAAAGATACTTGGGTATAGTACCCCGGTATAAGGTCCTGAACTTTACAAATTTATTTTTATTGTATCCTGTGCAACGTTTCTCAGATGACCTGATTCGGTAAACCAACTCTGAGTTTTTACTTCACAGCTGTGCTTAGTAACATCGGTGATTGCGTTTTTGTGTTTGTCTTTCTTCATAATGACTCGGGAATTCAGAGTAGATATTGCCAATATACACGGGTTAAAAAGAAATCACTTTTCGGCGTACGTCCACGACTGTTAATATAGACCATCTGATTTGGCACGTAGTGAAACACAGGTAGATCCCCGCCAACACCTCTCAGATCACTCTGATCTGAAGCTACCTACCACTATTCTTCTCTTACCGCAGTCATGGCATTTACGTGCGTAGTGATGTACCTTATTTAACTCCACCACAATGTAGTCCCTGTTCCAATCCGGAATTCAATTTCATGTGGTTAAAATTCCATCTCCGTAAGCAAATTATCCACTACTGCTTTATTTACAGAAGCCCCAAACTGGACAGCAATTCGACTTTTAACGAGTTTGATGCGCCGTCTGACTCCATTTAAAGAATTGTATCCCAGTATCCTCATACTGAAATCCTTATTACGGGCGATTTCAATTTACACAATTCTAGGTAGCTTGGACATTCTGGACAGGCAACAACCGAAGGACGGTATGTTGAGAACTCCGCTGCAGAAAACAACTTAACGCAACTTGTGAATGAGCACACGCGAATACCAGACATTGATAGTTATACCGCCAACATTCTGGACTTGTTTTTAACTTCTCGCTTTAAGAAGTACTCCGTTGATGTTATCTCCCCTCTAGGCGCGCCGGACCATTGTGTCAAATCAGATAATTTCTCGTACACTGACCACACAGTTAGAGAAAAGATTCCTAAAAGAACCGTGTGGCAATACGAGAAAGCCAACT
The DNA here is from genome assembly GCA_963966105.1 of Volucella zonaria. Taxonomy (NCBI): domain Eukaryota; kingdom Metazoa; phylum Arthropoda; class Insecta; order Diptera; family Syrphidae; genus Volucella; species Volucella zonaria. Next base: position 286,949,885 of record OZ014530.1, on the reverse strand, counting down.
TCTTTAGGAATTTTAACTGATCGTTATGTTTCCTCGATAAGGACGTAGATGCCGCTGCTGATATGATCACAGACCCTATTCTCTTTGGAATAAGAAACTTTATCCCTCACCGGATGAAGAGTATCAAACCAAAAGAAAAGGCATAGTACGACTCGAGCTGTAAAGAGGCTGTCAGGGTTAGAGAAATGTTTTTTCAGTCCTTCAAGACCAACTCAACAGAGGAAAACTGAAAAATATTTAAACGACCCAGGAATGACTGCAACGCATTTCTTAAGCGTGTAAAATTCCAATGCGACCAAAAACTGAGGCTGAAAATATTACAATGTCCCAAAGGTAGTAAAAATTGTTGGTCGTTTGCCAAAAATGTTAGAATTTCTGCCTCATCCTCCATATCAACGCTCATTTACAATGACATTCCAGCTGTCAGCTCTTTGGAAAAAGCCAATCTGCTTGCTGCTTACTTTGCGGCCAGCTCAACACTCCCAGATTGTGCTTTGTCTCCGCCTACACTTGAGTGCGTCGAATCTTCAATGGAACGAATCCATTTTCACACTCGTGTAGTAGCAAGAGTTCTTAAAGCTCTAAGCAATCACAAACCCGCTGGTCCACATGGTATATCTCCCCTTCTTCCGAAGACGTGTTCTTCCTCGCTGGTAAAACCACTGCGTAAGCTTTTTCATCACTCCTACCCTTTAGGACTCTTTCCGAGAAGATGGAAAACAGCATTTCTAAAGCCCGTCCCTAAAAAAGGCGAATCTTCCTCTCTCTCTCCTCCTACAGACCCATTGCCCTTACGACCCTTCTTTCCAAGGTCATGGAAACGCTGACCCAGAAATATCTCGAAACACGAAAACTTCTTAATGACCAGCAGTATGGTTTTCGTAGCAACAGGTCCACTAATGATTTGATGGCATGTCTCGCCGAAATTTGGAATCAAAGCGTACATCTATCTGGCGAAACAAGATAGTTGCACTTGATATTTCTAAGGCACTTGACAGAGTTTGACATCAGGCTCCTTTGTGGAAAATGCATGCTTTTGGGATCGACGACTCTCTTCTTCAATGGATTAGAAATTACCTTTCGGAACATTCAATTCGAGTTGTCTTGGATCTACCAAGATCCTTAAAAGAATCTCCTGGTTTCCTTAGAGACGAATATCGTGAAGGTTATTTGATTAGAGATGTCTGATGATAAGACCGGATCTTCTTCCTTTTTATAGTTAAAGTTGATTAGCTGCTCCTAAACTCCTAAATATTTTGAATGAGAAAATACCATGAATTCAGTCTTGTTATTATGGTTTTTTTTTTATAATTTGCGCGCGCTCAAGGGATTTAAGCACCCTTAAAATGCTTGCACACAGCGCGGACGAAGGAAAATCAGGGAGGTCAAAAAGAGGTACCGGTAAACGTTGGTTTTAAATGGAAGGAAATAAAGAGCTAGGCAGAGCATTCCATAAGCGAGTTGTACGGCTTTGAAAATGGACTGATGAGCCTTGATAGCGAGGCGTGTGTTACGGTTAAAAGTTTGAAGGGGCGGAATGCTACTGGCGATTTCTATGAAGCACTGTTGGTGGAAATAGCGATAAAACAGAGTGAGACACGATACATTATGTCGGTGTTCGAGGGTGTCCATTGTTTGAGTGATATCAGTCTCTAAAACGAGTGTCAGAGACAGAACGGAGCCCTGGGCTGTTCCACACCAGCATTTATTTCGTGAATATCAGACTTCAAACAATCCAAGACAACTTGAATTGAACGTTCCGAAAGGTAATTTCTAATCCATTGAAGAAAAGAGTCACCAATCCCAAAAGCACGCATTTTCGACAAAAAAGCCTGATGCCAAACTTTGTTAAATGCCTTAGAAATATCAAGTGCAACTATCTTGCTTTCGCCAGATTGACGTACTCACTTTTCGGTGAGACATGCCTTCGTATCACCAGCAGACCTGTTACTACGAAAATCGTACTGCCGGTCAACGAGAAGTGAGACGATTCTCACTATAAACAGGGTATCGAAGCTATTGAACGTCACTGGGAAAAGTTTGTTGAACTAAAAGGAGACTACGTAGAGAAATGAACATATTTTCCCCCGATTTTTGTGTATTTTCTTTGTTAGATCGGGTACTTCTGTGACTACCCTCTGTAAATCCAATTTTATAATTTTGAAACTTTAGCGAACTTAATAAAAATGAAAAAAATTAAACCATTTCAAAATCAAAGTCTAATGCAATGTTCAGATTCTGGAATTATTTTCAGAAATTGATACTTCAACGATTTTGAGGGGACAAATGTCAGTTGGTTAATCACAATCCAAACCTCGAGTCATGATCCAGTAAAGAGGAACCCTCTTTTCTCAACTCCCCCAATTTTCCACCCTACTTTAGCCGACATTAAACACAAAACTTTTTTTTTTATCCGAACGAAAAGTTTAGCTGGCTTCGCTCCTCAGGCCCTGGTGACAACTTCCTGACAGTGTGACAAACCACAACAAGAAACTACCTCACGTGCACACGAGAGAGACCAGACCGCATGGTGACAGAAACTAACTTTGCCTGCAGATATGAGATAATGACACAAACGAGGAAAAGTGGAAAGAAGAAGAAAAAAAAAACAAACAACTGGGGCCAGGTCTGACACTGGCAGCGACACCGCTCCTAATATGAACTTCCGAAATGGTCGCGGTGATTCCATTAACTATGAATGGGACAAGAACTATAGATACACGAGCATGTGCGTGTGGATGCGGTAGACAGTGCTCTTGCAAGCAACTGTGAAGTTTCTGCCAGAATCTAAAATTAATGGATTGTCGTTTGGCCAGAGGGGTGCGGCGCTGGGACATGGAACTTCAATCGAGCGAACATGGACCAAAAAGTCCACTTTTGTGAGACACCGACAGATTGTCGAAGAGTGTAATGGGTGAATGGACAAAAAACCAAGCACCTCTGTTTGATTCTGGCAGTTGTTAAAGTGTAATGAGCAGCCGTGATGAGCATGGTGACATTAACGGATGGATTGTGAAAAGAGGCGCAGGGAGAACCTTGAAGTGTGTAGACATTACTTGAGCACTACTTTTAGGCATGTGTTTTTCATGTATGCTGAAAGAAATTCACTTTTTAACTAAACTTCTAAGATTTCGTAAATGTTGGAGAAATTAATCCATTATTAAATTATTTAGACGTGAAAGCCTGCCTAAAGCCAGTGTAGGCATTAATAAAAGAAGAACTTTGAAGAACAGTATGGTATTTGAAGCGTTGTTAATGGAATTTTCTACCTCACAGATGTAGGAAAGAAAGAAAAGAAAAGACAACGCCTTTTATTTGAATTCACTAAGTTTATTTTATAGAAAAAGATATGCCAATGGGTGGTTTCAAGTCGGGTGGAAGAAAGCAATCTGAAGTTGGCTCATTTAACTCATCGCCAGCTAAATTGAGTGGTGTCGTCTCTCTGTTTTGGTTAGCGGGCAAAGTAGAGGCCCACAATTTGCCCACAAACGGCCGTCCTTATTTTTTCTCACCTTCGAGAACCGTCTTGAGAATATCGTCTTATCGTCTTAGTTGTTCTTGGACCCCACTTTATTTAACTGTATCTTCTTTCTTTGATTAGTCTTTTATCACTTATTAACGTCTAATTATCCACGTCTTCATTTTCGTCCTCTTCCTCCGTTGTACTTGCATAAATATCGCCCCATGCCTTCATATTTTCCGCACTTGTCGTCGTTACCCGTGGACCCTCGTGAATCGCTACTCTTCTTACTTCATAGCGATCATTTGGAGACACCTTCGTATCGGTGTACGGACCTAGAAATTTAGAACGAATTTTTTGATTGCACCGAATTGAGTTTTCTTAATAGCTACTAAATCGTTAGTTTTGTATCTTAAGGATGGTCTTCTATTTGAATTCTACGTCTTGCGATTCTCTTCCTGTACGGCCTTGATCGCAATTTTCGCGAAAATGCTCTTTAATGATGTCGGATAAGTCAATGTCTTCGGTCCGTCGCATTTTTACTCCGAATAATAGTTCAAATGGAGTACGCTTTATACTTCTACTCCATGTAGAGAAGACACCGTTATAGCTGGATTGTATAGCTTTGGATCATTTACGCAAAACTTTTCCAAAGTCAAAATGATCATTCGGTTTATTCTCTCCACCTGACCATTCCCACTAAATACGCCTGTTGTAACCAATGTGTGTTCAATATTCTCTTCCTCACGATATTGTTTAAATCCGTTTGAGGTGAAGGCCACTCGTCTATCAGAGATTATGCGGTTAGGGTTCCCAAAACAGATTTTCTGTAACCGAAGTTTGGCAAGCACTTCGGGAACTCCGGTAGATTTCACTGGGTAGATCCAAACATATTTGGTAAACGCGTCTACAACGCAAAAGATATAGGCATGGTGCTTTCCTGTAGCTGAAAAGGGACCAAGGTGGTCTATGTGGTATGTGTGCAGTGGTTCCTCCTTCTAGCATATCGGATTCAAATATCCTTCCTGCTTCCCGGCCATACGTTCACTGACAATACATGGGATGCAGTTTCTCCTAAACATCTCGATCTTCTGCTTCAGCTTTGGAATAAGATAATCACGACAAATTACCTCTTCCATTTTCCGCAGTCCGAAATGTCCTTTTGGAATGCAAAGCAATTTTGTTCCGTTGTCATTGGCCTTGTAAAAATACCTTGTTCTGTGAAGAAACCCTCATAAGGGCCACTTGCTAAAGCCCTGTTGGTAGCTCACATAAACTCATCTTTATCTCGCTCTTTTCTTATCCTGGCTAAAAACTCGGAATCTAAAATCATGACCATTGGATTTCGACTCAAAGCATCAGCATATTTCATGCTTATGCTTGGGCGGTGTTCATGTACAAAGTCGAATTCTTCCAAGGCTAACGCCCAACCGGCTATTCTGGATGAGGTCTCTCCCCTCTCCATTGAGCCCCTGAAATGCCATGCAATCGGTTATAATTTTGAACTTCAACCATAATAGGTATACTCTGAATTTCATTACTACGGGGACCTCTAACTCGTTGCTACAGTATCTCTGTTCCGCACACGTTGTTTTCTTAGTGTAACAGTAAATTGGGTGCAATTTGCCATCGTCACTTCTTTGAAGTAGAAAGCTCCATAGCCAAATTTGCTCACATCGGTGTGGACTTCAGTTTCTGCCTCCGGATGGCGATCAGAGAATAGTTCAGAATTAACTTCCAAAAATATCCGGTGCGACCAAGAAAACTTTGGACTTTCTTAGCGGTTGTTGGCTGCGGAAATCTCCTTACTGCCAAAGTTTTGTAGTGTTAGGGCTTTATAAAACCAAAAACAATTACGTAGCCCAAGTACTCGATTTCCTCACATAGGAATTGACAGTTTTTCCATTTTATCTGGAGACCAAAAGCAGAGGCTACTTCAAGGACTTTCTTTAAATTTTGAACTGATTCGTCGTTCGAGTTTGCTAGGACTACCACGTCATCCATGTAAAGCAAAACGAGATGTCCTCAGCAATCAATGGCTTAAATACTTTGTTGATGTGTTTTTGAAAAATCACGGGCGATGTCCGCTTTATTGAATTCCTATAGTCCACTAGCTGTAACGAATGCGGTATACTTGGGTCTTCCCTCTTCAAGTTCTACATGGAAAAATCCATACTCCAAATCAAGCATTCCTTTCCTTAAGGCATCTACTTGATCCTCGATTAGCGGTAGTGGATACCGATGACGAACTCTGTTTAGGCTAGGGTAGTCTACGAACAGCTTTTTTGTTCCGTCCCGTTTCCCCATATTCACTAAATTAAACTCTCTATAACATTGGCATAAGCAGGAGAGCCTACGTTAGGGCTTGATCCATTTAACCAACAATACGGTTCTAAATTCATTTTGGTGATGGTCGCTAAGCCCATTGTAGAAAGCTTTATACATATTTGTACCATTAAGTATAACTCAGTCTACAATGAAAGGTATTTTTAAAACTTCTCCCGACATTACATAGACTAACGTTTGGAAACGGCAACCGTCGATTTCTATTGTGGCAACAAATGACCCTAAAGCTTCGACTTGTTTATCTGATAAGCCTTGTATATCCATTCTCTGTGATTTTAGTTCTGGCGCACCTAGCTTAACATAATCTTCGCACCGTATAATGGATAAGCCACTCCCTGAGTCAATTAGAGCAGTGATTTCTTGATAATTGACCTTAATCATTTTTCCCGCGTTGCCCTCTCCTATATTTACACAATTTGTTGATCTTGGCTTGGTATAAGTCGACGATTTGTGCCCAAATTCATTGCAGCTAAAAGATTTTATACCATTTGTGCAGTTAGAAGTCTTATGACCTACTTTGCCGCAATTGTAACACTTTTTGGCGTCTGCATATAAGTGTGTCCTGATGCTCGGTGGATGATCTTTATGGCTGTTCTTTCATTCGGGGACTGGCTAAATCCTCTTTGAATCTGGAGTACAAGGATGTCTTTTCTGTGAATTCATCGAGTTAGTTCCATACAAAATAACTTTGTTCATAGTTGCATCGCCAATTCCAGTTTCAAACAGTTTCAAACTGTCGCCACTTTTAAGCCTCCGGCTTCACAACGTGTTAGTAAACGATCACAAAAAGTACATGCTGTCATCAGAAAAGGACGGACCTCATCGTCAGAACGTCGGTAGGGGCAGTTGTAACTCCGAGGTAGGTTATTATTTCGTCTACCCTGGCTCCGCTGTTACAAACAGGGACGATGTCAGAGCAGAATTAAGGCGCAGAATTAATCTCGCTGTTCCCTACTTCGTTGAACTGAACAGAGTAACAGTAACAGAGCCCTCTCTCATAAGAATAAACTCGTTTTATACAAATCGTGTATGATCCCTATCCTGTTCATTCTGCAGATAGTTGGACCTTGTCAAAATCAGATGATGAAGCTCTTGGCCGCTTCGAGAAAAATATGCTGGAGGGGGAAATTCAACCACGATCTCTACGGGCTGTACGGCGACATCGCTCTAGTAAGGCTTCTACGAATCCAACTACTGAGATGACTAGGCCATTTTCAGTGAGCGAAGGCGCAGCAAAAGACGATCACATATAAGTTGGCGCACGCAAGCGGAAGGGTTCACCCCGGATTGTAGGGCCACCTAAGTAAATAAGTATAACAAAGAGTAAATTCCTTATAGATATATCGCTGAAATATATTAAAGACAAGCGCAGATACCTGAGGAATAACGAAATGCGCAGCCTCGGTGATGAAGTATTTACAGTTCCAATGCCGAATACTCGTACCTACACTCCGAGGCGAGGGTTAGCCAGACTGTCATAGTCGCAGCGCTCGTTGGTGCCGTCATCATTCTCGCAGGACGTTGTGTCACTTATACCACTCATACTTAACGAAACGTAGTGTTCCATAATTGTGCCAATAGGCAGTCAGAATCTTTCGCACTGAGGTATAATAGGAAAGTCACTGACCTCTTAGAGAAGTCATTTGATTTGTCAGAATCCCTTAGAGTCATGCCATTTAGAATTATGCCCACATGAAGCCCAACTATCAATCGAAGCTGTAAGCGCGGACGAAAGAAGTCCTAACACAGATTCATATCCTTGTCCAGCGATCTCATTCCACACAATCCAATTCTGAACTGGAACTCTAACAAGACTCGAGCTAGCTAAGATAAGTGAGAGGGTTCAAGAAGATCTTAACCTAGCGTTCACACAGGCGATTTAAACTAGTAGGGTTTACACGTGTTGTGTATTTGTACACTAGAGAGCGAACTGATGCCATTAGAATTTCCTATCTCTCAACCTGGAAGGCGGTCGACGAGTTTTCTTTAAAATGTAACAAAATCTAATGTTGTCGTCCTCCAAAACCACTTCCTCGATAATTTGGGACCCATCCGTGAAGAAATAAACCATTTCTGGGAACGGAAAGTCGATTTTGTACTTTTGCAAAAAGAGGAGTTCTGGTATCATTGTATCAAACGTCATTTCCATCATCAATATCTCCTGCATGTGGAAGACGGTTTTGGGAGTGCACCCGATTATATTAAAAGAATATCATGGGGAGGAAGATTCATCGGCGGGTTTAGTATAGAGTAAGGCATTGAATCTATTTAAGGTACGTACCACCAGGCAAACTATGCAAATCGGTTTAATCATACTTGTGCAGACCCATATGTTCGTCATGCAGGATGGCACCTAAATACTTAGCTTCGTTGGAAAAACTACATGAAGTAGCCGCTTCGTGAAGAGAAGTTTTGAGATGACTGTCTGAAAGCCAATTTCGGGTGAACCAATAATCAATCAGCTTTGATTTTCATTTTAACCACACATTGTGCGTGAGGAAAGCCACCACCGTGGTTGCTTCTCAAAAGGATTTGACTGCGTTAACCCACCGTTAACAACCAGAACTACAATCTTTGCTGGATATAGCTCCAGTTTTATTCGGACATTGGGTTTGACCTTTAATCCGATTTCCGGTTTCATTCGAGCATCTTAGGCGGAAAAATCCGTTGACAGAGGGAATGCCAAGAGCTTGCTTCGTCTTGCCCCTACTTGTGATGAAATAAAAATATACAGTTCTGAAAGTTCAATCGGTTTCAGTATGTGCCACTTCTGACGATCTATTTCTTCTGTTCATAGCTGCTGGAAGAGTAATTTATGGATCACACGGCCTTGGACGTCGTTTGCCGTCTCTATGCGCCGCGCGTTTACCTCACGTCTTCAGGATGTACCTCTTTTGAAACCCGTTCGACACTTTTAGTTCTCCGTGAAACATCATAGCCTAAACTACTTCGGTATGCCTCTGTCTTTCTACTCCACTCTAATGAAACTGTCATTGAAAGACCAGCAGTAGTCATCGGAGTCGAAAGATCAAGCAAGTACTGCGTTAGCGCCTAATTCGCCGAAGGGTTTCTATATTACGTTGGTTGAAGCTCTCAGAAACAGTGTCTCAGCCACTGTTAAAAAGACAGCGCCCGAAATAAAGATGCTACCAATGTCTCTGATAGGAGACAACTATTTGCGAAGGATTGATGCAACCTTTGACTGGCAATGCTGGTAACCTTCCAAATACTACACCCGTGCTATACCAACCGCCCACAGATACCCAACATACCCATCAAAATGCTGGATAGAGTGATAAGAAACAGCAGAATTCGGTTCAACCAGACAATGAGGAGACGTCACTTAGCCGATATGATTTTTAAAACAATGTAAACCAAAACTTGTTTAACTCTAAAAAAAATTTGAAATATATCTTTACTACTATATTACTACTGATTCTATGTATATTGGATCTGAGCGGTCTCAGCTTAGTTTTTGTGATGAGAACATAGCTTTTCCAGATAGCATTCGAAACGCAGCTTTAGCTGTCGCGATCCTGCTGCCCCGAGTTCAGTGCCAACGTCGGCGAAGACGATACTTCCTAAATATGGAAAGTTACCGGCTTTCTCGAGTTGTTGTCTGGCAAAGTTGAGTTGAGTTTTGGAATTTGAAATGCTCAGTGCCTTTGTTTTTCCCGCATTTATATTAAGCCCTACTTTGTTTGCTTTAGGCTGCACATTTTGTGACATTTGATGGAGATCCATTATTTTATGGGGAAAGAGGCAAACATCCCCAATGTAGTTCAGGTATTTGAGGTAAGCCATCATTGTCCGCCTTAATCCTTGGTTTCTTTCAGTTATTGGTGCTCACAGTACATCGCTGATGACTACCAGGAATAACAACGATGAAAGTCTACAGCTCTGACATGGACTTCAAAGTCATTTGACACCTTGCCAATGTGCAGAACCTGACACCACCCTTGTTAGTAGTCTTAATAATAACGATAAGTTTTCCCGTAATACCTCTCCTACGCAAGGCTATCCAGACAGCTCCTCTGTTCAAATTGTGGAAAATCTTTTTTAAAGTCAATGAATAGTACATGTAGCGAAGACCTGAACTCGAGGCATTGGTCAATGATGATTCGCAAGGTAATGACGTGATCTACGCAGGAGTATCCACTCCGAAATCCCACCTGTTCGGCATCGAGTGTTAAGTCTAGATGCTCTCTTTTACGCTCTGTAACTATCATTACTACATATTATCTTGACTCCACTGGGAGAACGCATATTTCTCCCCAGTTTCCACATTCCATCAAATTGGGTTTCTTCCGAAGCTTGATGATCATCCATTTTTTCCACTCCTCCGGGAACCGCTCATTTCCCACGCTCTTAAAATGAGTCGGTGTAGTTGGCACCGGTGGAAAAACTAGACAGGAATACCATCAATGCCTGCCGCTTTATTTCTTTTGAGGGATTTGAAAGCGGCTACGATCTCTGAGTTGCTTTGAGGTCCGGTTCAAATTCGGTAATTTGTTGCTGCCGCACGCTAGTTGGAATTTGGGACTATGACGTTATTGCGTAAATTATGTAGAACTAGCGCGAAATGTTTCCTCCATCTTTTGAGCTAATCCTCATCCGAGATCAGCAGACTACCATCTGAACTTTTCACTGGATGTTGTTTAGAACTCGCACCACCAGTAAGTTATTTTGTGATGCTGTAGACGGTCCAGCTGTTACACCTGCTAGCGGCTTCTTCAGCCTTCGAGGCCAGTGCGTTGATGTATGAACGCGATGCTTATCTTGAATCCAGTACTGCCTTCTGCATAATAATACCTGCTGATTTAAGGATTGCTAGGACTATGTGTAGTTACGATCGTACAGTGTAAATGCTTGTATTACATAGTGATACGGATTTTTGATTTTCGAACCATTTTTCTCATTTAGTGACAGTTAAAGCGCCATTCAAAAAGAAAGATCATGTCTGACATTGTGTGCTTAATCTATCAAACGTAGAGGGTGGTTCGTCTGCTAGTATCGTCAAGGAAACCGCAAGTCTTTAATTTTGAAAGTGCGTGGCCTTGTTAAAAATATAAGCTGCCTCGGCTGGCTAAGCATTAGCCCATTCTGTTTCCACCAATTTTGCAGTAAATTGTCGTTGTCCGAGGCAACATTTCCATTAACATTGCGTTTGAATAAGTATCTAGATAGCCAACGGATGTCCCAATGAAAAAAAAAAATAAAAATAATAATAATCATCACAAATGCTACGTATTTCTTAATCGTCAACGTCTATCTAAAGTAAAGTCCAGCTGCTTACTGCAGCACTTTTGCGATACATAATTTAATCCAATCCCATTTGTTCCGTTGGCAATTTTTTTTTTATAATTTCTATCACACATTCCGGCAGCCGGCACGCGGCTGAGTCAAGCTGTCAGTTTAGCGAAATATTTCTGATCAGTTTATTGCACTTGCTTAATCGGTGTGGTTGTGTTACAGTTTTCTCTAAAAAGGTTTGCAAATTTTATTAACAAAATAAGAATTGTCCAATAATTTGTTTAAAATGAAATGAATGAAAATTCTGTAAAATTTGTGTAGCAAATGACGGATTATGGGTAAAAGATACGAGTAGATAGCAAGTAAAATAACTCTAACAACCGATCTAATTAGTGGATAGTGGGATAGATTCAGCATTTGTATCTAATTATTAAAATATTCACGTGAATATTATGGTTTTGCTTGAACCGACCGGTTGATTTTTTCAATAAAAATTGATAAACTTTAATGAATTTATAAATTATCCGAGTATGCTAGGAAGTCTTGAGATAAATTGCAGAAATTGATTCTGAAAGAAGCACTTAAACTGCACAATTGGTGCCGGGCGATCTAGGAGGTGTGTTTGTGTATCTACTTAAAAATTTGTTACGTCGGTCGTGTCTAAGTTCCAGTGTTCCTATTTTTATCTTTCACTTCTTAGATTGTTTGTTTCTTTGACACTGAAAGTGAAATTTGGTCAGATGTTGGCACCTTAAACGTCTCAATTAGTTGGCATATGGTATATTGTGTTACGTTCTTATGCCCTGCCTACGCTGGTAGATAACTTATTCTGTCTCTCAAAGGCGCTTTCTTGGAAACGAAACCAAGTTTCAGTTTTCAAAATGTATCCAAAACTAGCTTGCTTAATTAGTTGCTTAATTACTTATGACTTTTCGAAACGCAACCTTCTGCAGTAAAGTCATTACGCCTCTGCAAAAATTTATAACCGTTGTTATGGAAAAAATATTCTTTATGAAATGAAAATGAAATGAGTGTAGGTACTTACCTTTACAAAGTATTGTAATTATTATTTCTTTTATTTTCTAATTTTATTTAAAAATTCACTGAGTTAAAATTCATATAACCTTTGTATTATTTTATTCGAATTTTTGTTTTTGATGACAGTGTATGTAATTTGTCATCATCACTTAAATAACCTCCTTTTTTCTTGAAGTACAGCACGCAGAGTTTCTGGCGCTAAATATGTTGTTTATTCACGAACATTTTGCATATGTTCATGAATTGTTTTAGGTGTGACCATGTGAACTTATCCCCTTAAGTAGTTTTACAACAAGAGACCTTCAAATCTGGTGAACGGGTATACCAAGAGTAATCTGCACTTTTCTTTGCTAGGGTTGTTCTGAACCCCCGAACGTTACATCTTTTCTATCTTGGTCTGGTACACTGCCTCTTCAGATGATTTATGGATATTTTTCATTATCTTCTGAAAAATATCAACTGGTCCATCTACAAGAGAGTTCATGACCCTGATGCAAAGCCCTCGGATTCTCCGTTCGAGCATTTCGGTTTCTTTACATATTCATGTAAATGGAAATGTGCGAATCTATTGTGGTAGCAATTCTTAGACAAATTTAATCATTTTTTCGAGCAACTATAGGTTCGCCTAAGCGATGTTCTGGACATGCCCAATTAAGTAGCACATTGGCAAAAAGAAAGAGATGGATCGTCCTCAATACTCTGTCATACAGCCTCCAAAGCTTCTGCATTGTGAACAGAATGATGAACATTTCGTCATGGCAGATCAAATATTCCATCCCGTTACCCAAAATAGGTAACTAAGTTCTTATCATGGTTGCACTAGAAGCTGCTGTAGCATTTAAATGCTGGCGGTAATTACTTTCCGTTGTGACTCATTTTTACACTGGATATGTAGCTCTTACAAATTTCCATAAAATTCTATAAAATCAGCCAGAAATAAAATCTTATTTCTTATAAAATATACAAATTTTGCCAAATTTCTATACAAAAATTCTCTGACTTCAATTACCAAACGCTATAAACAGGAGGTTAAGCAAGAATTGTTTTGTTGCGTTATTAGCAACTATTTCGCCAATTTTCCGCTATTAAAGAAACAAATCAACTGGACAGAAAAAAACAAAATCTAAAGAAAGCTGTTCAGAATCTGAACGGTTGGCATGTCAAGCTGGAAAGCAATCCTTCAGATCGGCCGTTCCTTCTTACAAAGCAGATCTGCAGTGTCTTCGTAAAAAAACAGAAAACTTCTACACTAAAGGTGACTTCAGACTTATTCAGAAGAAGACTGGAATCTGTACAGATAGAAGCAAAAATAATACGAGAAGCTTCTTCGGATTTCCAAGAGTGGCTCTTATAAAGACTTGCGAAAAAGTCGAAACTATCAGTGAAACCATTGGGCTTGTCAAGGTCCTCAAAACGGGAAGATCAACCAGATTGGAATCGCTCAGAAAATCTAATGGCACCTACACTGATTCTAAAGTAGAGACCCATGGTTGGGGCTCACTTCCCAGGTAAGCGAATCAGCTCACAACCAGCTCATATTAACGAAGCTCCCAGTTAGCTGAACAGCACAACACGCCGTAGCTGGTATATTTCATGGGTTATGGTGACGGAGGAGGCCTTTAAACATGCTGTTGCTTCATTTGATGGCTTCAAGTCGTCTAGCATTGATGGCATATATCCAGTTACGTTGCAAAAAGGTATTGATCAGTTGCTGTTAGCTCTGAAAAGAAAGAAACTTCACTACTAGCCTCGCACATACCCCAACCATGGCAAACAGTGAGAGTAGGGTTTATACCAAAAATTGGAACAGACGATTACATGCTCCCCTAGAGCTTCAGCATGGAGAGAATGGTCGAGATCCATGTGTGCAAGACTGCTTTGCGAATGTGTCCTCTATCTGCGTTGCGACACGGTTGCAAACACGGAAGGTCTTGCGAATGTGTGCTTCAAAATCGGATGGGTAGAATTGAAGGCCCACTCGATATGAGGGAATATGAGCTGGGCATTTTCATCGAAATTGAAGGTGCTTTCGACAGCACAACTTTTGGCGGCATGTGTAACTCGGCCCGACAACACAGCGTAAACGAATCGCTAGTTTAGTAGATCAAAGCAACTCTGGTGCTGACTGTGGCCAATATGTTTTGGCGGAGGTAACCAGGAGTTACCCGCAAGCTGATGTTCTATGTCCACTACTATGGTGTGTGCTGATCGATACTCTGCTCAACACGCTCAATAGTTTATGCACAATCGTACGCCGCAAATGTGCTTTTTATAATTTGCACGCGCTCAAGGCATTTGAGTACCTTTAAAACGCTTGCACACAGTGTGCGCGTTGGAAAATCGGGGAGAAAAGAAAGAGGTACCGATGAACATTTGTTTAAAATGTTTGAAGATTATAATGACTTGGTAGGTAGGGCATTCTATCGTCTGTTGGATCGTGACTAAGGACTGACTGCCTGACACGCAGGCAACCCTAGACGTGATCGACGATTGGTGCACTAGAATGTCTGGTCAAGCTTATCTAGTCCTTAAAAGCATTACCATCCATTTCTCCAAGGAAGCTAAGTATTTGCGTATCTTCCTGGATAACAAACTTCTATGGACTGAACATGTTACGTCGAAGGCCTTTAAGGCGTGGTCGGCCTTCAGGCGGTGCAAAGGAGCTATCGGCAAGAAATGGGGTTTTTCACTGGATGTACGTGGCTATAGTGAAGCCAATTATCTCCTATATATCTAATGGAATAAGCTCTCACGAATATAGTAATTACTACTTTAAAAGACGGTCTGTCTCGGTTGAATTTGGGCCTTTCCTAGCGCGACTGGCGCCGCTCGCGATGCATTGATGAATCTCCCTCCCCTTGATATTCATATCATTGGCTGCACCCCCAAAGCTGACTTCCCTTTAAAACTAGTGGTGTTGTACAATACGCACTGGGGCTTTGATGGCCAGACTTGACTTATCGATGTGCCATCTGATGTGATGACATCAGAACTCCTGCTGCAGAAAGAATACGAAATCGGCTTTCCTCGTGATCAAGACTGTTTTCGGCCAGAATCTGAGCCAGAAAGGGAATGTAGTCTTCGCGTATGGCACCAAAACCGATATAGGATGCGGCGTTGAAGTCTTTCTTGAGGACGACAACGTTAGATTTCACTCCTCGTTAGGAAAACTTTCGTATGTCTTCTGATGACAACGAACTATATTGTGAAGAACCGGTGAAGGGAGCTATGCATTTTCATCTGTAGCAGCATTCAACCTGCGCTTAGAGCCTTGCTGAAGCCTCTTACCAATTGCAAGTTAGTTTGAGAATGCAAGACATCAGTGAACGCAGTCGGAAGGCTGAATTCACTGAGCGCTCTCTGCATCCCAGTTCACAATGGGATCACGGGAAATGAAATGGCGGATGAAGTTACCAGGCAAGGCTCAGATGAGAGTTTTTCACTACCCGAACCTGCGTTGAGTCTGCCTGCGTCCTCGATTAAGGCTTTCGTTGATAGTTGGTTATCATGTGAGCACAATTGCAAATGGCATGACTCCCCAGGTTGCAGGAAGACCAAACGAATGCTTTTCGACGTCGCTAAGAGGTCAACGGCCTTCTTGCTGTCCCTCAGCAGGAAAGTCTGCAAGTTACTTATTGGCATCGTGACGGGCCACTACACTTTTTCTACGACGCTTGCTGAATAGAAGAGACGTTTCAACAACGAACTGTACTGGCTCTACAACTACCACGTCAGAAAGCTCGGATAACCCGGTTTAAATGGTTAGGTCAACTTGAGCGCTTGGGCACCAGCGTTCAGCTCGGAAACTTTTCGGCTCCAACCCAGAGAGTCAATGCATTAGCGGACGACCTCATTTTAGGTGGCGCACACAAGTGAAAAGCGACCTCATTCAACTTCATGTGCGTAACTGGAGGCAGATGGCCGCCCTAGTTGGGGAGGCAAGTAAGCAGAGAGCCTGATCTACCCCGGTCTGTAGCGTCACCTAAGTAAGTCGAGAATCGATATGGGTGATGTTTATTTCCAACAAAACGGCACTACGTCAAAAATGGTTACATTAGCGAGTCATTTCTCGAGATTTTGAATAACATTGACCGCCGATGTCATGTGATTTAACAGTGTGTTGACACTTTTTTTCATGTGGGGTCATGTGAAAGAGAAGGTTTATGCCAACATTTCTCAGTAAATTAGAACACTCAAAGTGAACACCCGTGCTGATGTCAACGAAATAGAGTCCAGATGTGCCAAAATGTAAAACTAATTTCACAGAGGAACCTGGATGGGCAACGGAGGTCGTGGAGGTCATTTGGCTGACGCATCTTCTTTCGATTAAAACAAAAACTTTGTTTCATAGTATTTCTTGATGAGTCAAAATAGAAACTCTAATTGGAAACTTTGTGTACATCGATATGGAACGGAGCCCCCAATTCATTTTGTCCAGCTTTATTGATCTCTCACTATTTGCCAAGACTCACTTTATGCCATAATCTTTGTACAACGGTGAACTAAGTGCAATGCTAAAATAAGTATCTACTCGAACTCGTAATCTCTTCTTAATAGCATAGTTCCAATTGCTTACGATACTTAAGCTTTTAGATAAGTGTCAGGCGGTTTTCATGCAGAATATTAAGAGTGATGAGTGCGATTTTGTTATCACCTCGACTGCTTGTAAATCGTCTTTAAGAGCAGAATGTTGTAAGCATTTAACCCTGTACATCAAACATAATATATTGGTATTTTCTAGTATCTATACTTGTATTTATAAACTCATTCGTAAATGTAACATTGCAAAAATAGGAATAACATTCACATGTAGGTCGCATTATGTAGATTATGCCTCCAATCCAATAGTTCAAATGAACGTCATAATTTCCTGCTCTGACGTTGATTCTAATCGTTATCGATCAGTTATAAACAAACTGTCAAATGAAAACAAATATTTCCATTCGCTGCTGGTGGTACAATTATCAGTTCTCGAAAGGCAGCAGATAAGAAGAACATACAAAATTTTCCACTTAACAGAAACTCTCATCTTAACAACAATTGTTAATCTTTTGTAATATTGACCTTAAAATGCTAACCTTCGCGCGTTGATTGTTAATTTAATTATAGTTAAATTTGCTGTTGCAATTTTTTCAGAAACTTATGAAATTTTCATCTCGATTGCATAGTTATTTCTTATCTTAGCAAGGGTATTCAAGTCATGATGCCATTGTCAACATGAGACATACTTGACCTGATATTTCAAACCCGGTAATGATTAATGGGCGGTGCCGTATTATTTTCCGGTCTTTAATATTGTGACTTCAACTAACTGAAACCCTACTACATATTGTGACCGAAAAAGTCAATAGACTATTTGTAAATGATAAACAGATACAATGAGTTGGGTTTTAGTTGATTAAAACTTCACCACTATGATCCCTAATATAGTAGTGCTTCGTGAGAACAACATGAAAAATGCGTTTGGATAACAATTTTCTATCTCAACATATGCAGATATGGTACTTGTAATTTGTATATGCTAAAATAAGAGACTCTTCTGTGAGTGTCTATCTAAACCAAAATTTAAGAAATTATAAGGCCTGCAGCAAGCATTCTGTAGAACACAGTTTTAATGAGTCCAAATCCGAGCTCATTTGTTACGAGCTCCTTGGATCCATAAGGATAAAATCTTTATTCGACCATTTAATAATAAGGTTTTTTCTTTTATAATTAGCGCTCGCTCAAGGGGTAGCCTTAGCCTTAAAACGTTTGTACACAGCGAGATACCAAGTTATAATGACGAGGTAATAAAGAGTTCGGCAGGGTATTCCATAAGCGAGAAAATGAGCTACCCTCCTTGCTGGGGCATAAAACGCACAACATGCTTTTTAATGCGACTGGAACACCGTGGAACCTTAACATCAGGAGATGGCGTCTTCAAAGTTAATTTGGATGGTGTATTTGTACTGCAACCAGAAACAGGATTAATTACAAGTGAAGAACTGCTTGCCTGGTTGTGATCAGGTATGGTGTCAGCAGATGTCTTAGCTTGCAAAAATAAATGTGATTCGCTGTCGATTTCAGCTCAGCATTCGAATTGATTTTGATGACGTTTTCATAATCTTAATGGAGTGTATGCTCAAAAGATCTTCATCCCGATTGGCTTCACTACTACTCCTTCAATTCTTTTTTTAAAATTCCTTGTGCAGATAGGTAGGTTGCTGTAGAACTTGCGATGTTGACTTAGAGTTTTCGTTGGTGTTTTACTGCTGTCTGGGATAAGATGTGAAATAATACTTCGTTGTTGTCTACCATGAAGCAATTCAGCTAGCGATTTTTTAGATTTGGGGTTTGACATGGTTCCGTAAGTGGATAGTTATCTGAATAATGCTAGGTTCTGCTTTGGATTTCCTTCTAAGATCTTTGCAGAGTCGGTTTTGAATGTGCGAACGAAATGCTAAGCTGCGCCGTTGGAGATAGTGGGAAAAACTTAAGTCCGCAAATGGTCGATGCCGTCCTGATTGCAAAATTCTGTGAATGCTAAAGCTGTGGACTTTATTGCGTTGTCCGAGACTATGACTTCTGGTAATCCCAGAATCCCAGATTGTCGAGATAGTTGTAGTAATGGTGTTCTTCATTGTCATGTCGAATGGGAATTTCGAATAGGCGTCGATACAAATAGGCCACATCAATATAGATTCGTTGCCATGATAACTTCGTCTTTGGCCAAAAGCTCAATTCTTTTGGAGGGTCTGCTGCCAATAGCTGACATACTTTACATGTAGCAGCCCGTATTGCCCGGTCGACCTTTGGCCGCCAACAGTATTTCCTTGCCATCTACTTCATTCGTACAGCGCCCCAGTGTCCTTTATGTAACATGTCTATTACCCTTTTCTATAGAGACAGTGATACTGCAACTCTAAGATGAGTCGTTTAAAGCAAGACAGCCTTGATGCCCTGACAAATTCTTCGTCTTTTTAAAACTGGAATCAAGTCTTGATCTTCCTTAAGTAATTTATCAAGTCATCCTCTTTGGATAAATTGTCGAGCTCTTTTGCATACCCTATCCTTCTTTGTTGATGCTAGCATCTCAGGAGCTTTGATTGGATGATCGTCGATTTTGTCATCATATTTTGCAGATCTCTCATCTTAGCATCAAATTGTAGATTTGGCATGCTTACCCGTGGGCCGATACATAATTCGATATCTGCAAGCCATGATGAACGGTCATGGCTGACAAGTTTTTATGCGGACTGAAGAGCAAATGTAAATGTCCGTCCATACAAAAATGTGTGCAACTTTTGCACTATGTATAGTGTGAACAGTGTCTCTTTCTCGATTTGGCTATACATCCTCTAAATGGAAGTACCACACCGTAGCTGGTATGGTGAATTGGGTGTCAAGCATTGTTGGTTCCAGTAGGACAGAGCAACCGCTCACACATTTAGATTTTGAATCTCCAATTTCCAGGGCGTGTGATCTCCCGGTTTGGCGATTTCAACTGACCGGCCAGATCGCCAGATCTGACGGCGCTAGACTTCTTCTTTTGGGGCTTTTAAAATCTCTCATTTACCGGATTCAAAATCATGATCATTTGATCGATATCATTTTTTCAACTTAATGTCGTCAATTTTACGCCTTCAAATAAAGTTTTGGTGAAAACAGAGCTAAATTTTTTTCATTTCTTTTTCATCCATTTTGTCCGGCCCATCAGAACGAATATCTTAGATGGTGATAACATCTACTTTGTAGCAGTATAGGGCCTTCGCTAGTTGTTCGGCGGCTGCACTTAGCCTATTAAGTGACCTAACGTTCCACATGCAGATCCGAAGTTCGTTGTCCTTGTTCCGCTTGCAGGAACATCGCTGCCATCTCTTTTCCAAGACCCTGACTTAGTCTCGAAGATCATTAACGGATTTTTTTTTATAATTTGAGGCGCCTTAAGGGATTTAAGTAAGCATAGTAAGTACCACAGCGCGGGCGAAGGAAAATCAGGGAGGATAGAAAGAGAGGTACCGGGGAACGTTAGTTTTAAATGTTTGAAGGTTATAATGACTAGGAAATAAAGAGCTAGGCAGGGCTTTCCATAAGCGAGTTGTACGGCTTAGGAACGAATCGCTATATTTGAGAGTACGTCCGAAAGTGGGATTGAGGGTATACTGACTAGCATTCATAGCGAAATGGGTGTTACGGTTAAAAATTTGAAGGGGCGGAATGCTACTGGCGATTTTTATGGAGCACTGGTGGTGGAAATAGCGATAAAACAAAGTGAAACAAGAGACATTATGTCGGTGTTCGAGAGTGTCAATTGATTGGCTGATATTAGTATCACGTATGAGTTTTATCCACGGTCTTGAATCTTATCTAGCAGGTGCAGATATGTTTTAGGGGCTCTTCACCAAATGTGGGTATTGCACTCCAATTTCGGGCGGAGAAATGCCTTATACATATATTGAGGCCTGATTAGAGGGGGTGGAATATTTCTTACATCGCTTGAGGAAACCTAGACATTTATCAGAATTTTTGACGATACCGAATATGTGGTCATTCCAACGTAAATTGTCATTGGCACGCATACGGAGAATGGAAAGTTTATTGGTTTCGACGATGCAAGTGCCATTCAACGATAATGGCTGAGTATTTAATTTCGCTTTAATGAGAGCAGACAGCATTGTGTTTTGGAAGCACTAAATTCTACTCTGTTTAGTTATGATGTTGATATCAAATTTTAATGAGCCTCACATATGCTGAAGAGCATGGACGTGAGTCCGGGAACGAATATGAAAAACAGAGAGTACTCGTACAGTCGCCAGCAAAGGAATAAATTGGATTAGAAGTAGCAGACGAGAGATAATTGATGAAAATTAAAAAGAGAGTCTGAAACCGAATGGAGCCCTGGGGCACATCAGCACTTATTTTGTGAATATCAGATTTGAAACCATCAAAGACAACTTGAATTGAACGTTCCGAAAGGTAATTTCTAATCCACTGAAGAAGAGAGTCGTCGATTCCAAGAGCACGCATTTTCGACAAAAGAGCCTGATGCCAGACTCTGTCAAATGCCTTAGAAATATCAAGTGCAACTATCTTGATTTCGCCAGATTGATGTACGCTTTGGTTCCACTTTTCGACGAGACATGCCATCAGATCACCGGTGGACCTGTTGCTACGAAAACCATATTTTCGGTCATTAAGAAGTTTTTGTGTTGCGGGATATTTCACGAGCTGACGGCTTATCAGCGTTTACATGACCTTGGAAAGAACCGGCGTAAGTGCAATGGGTCTGTAGGAGGAAAGAGTAGAATATTCGCCTTTTTTACGGACGGTCTGGACAAATGCTGTTTTCCATCTTCTCGGGAAGAGTCCTAAAGAGTAGGATTGATGAAA
Source organism: Volucella zonaria (assembly GCA_963966105.1). NCBI lineage: Eukaryota > Metazoa > Arthropoda > Insecta > Diptera > Syrphidae > Volucella > Volucella zonaria. The sequence continues at coordinate 286,928,419 of OZ014530.1, read as the reverse complement.
AAGGTTACGCGGTGGTGGTGGTGGTTTTGCCAACGAGGAAGAACACCTCTTCAGAAGGAGGGGAGATATACCAGCGGATTTGTGAATGTTATGATCTTTTAGAGCTCTTGCTAGTACACGAGTGCGAAAGTGGATTTGTCCATTTGAAGATTCGACGCACTCAAGTGTAGGCGGAAACAAAGCACAATCTGGGAGTGTTGAGCTAGCCCCAAATTGTGCAGCAAGCAGATTGACTTTGTCCAAAGAGCTGACCGCAGGAATGTCATTATAAATGACCGTTGGGATGGAGAATGAGCCAGAGTTTCTAATATTTTTGATGAACGAACTAACATTGTTACTACGTTTGGGACATTGTAGTATTTTTCGCCCTAGCTTTTGGTATTTCTGAAATTACACATGCAGTCAATCCTGGCTCGTTTAAACTTTTTTCGGTTTTTCTCTGTTGGGTTGGTCCTGATGGACCGAAAAAAAGATTCCTCTAACCCTGACAGCCTCTTTACAGCTCGAGTCGTACCATGCCTTTTCTTTTGGTTTGATGAAGATGATGAAGGATTTCAAACCTGCAGCGGAACCCACGTCGTTATGGAGGAAACTTAACGACCAGTCAAAATTCCTAAAGTAGCTGTTAAGTCCGCTCCAATTGGCTTCCTCGTATTGTCATACGGTTCTTTTAGGAATCTTTTCTCTAATTGTGTGGTCAGTGTACGAGAAATTAGCTGATATGACATAGTGGTCAGACTAGCCTTGTGAGAAGTTAAAAACAAGTCCATGGTGTTAGCGGTATGACTATCAACGTCTGGTTATTCGTGTGGGCTCATTTATAAGCTGCGTCAAGTTCTTTTCTGCAACACACAGATCATCGAGGCTTGTCTGTCCAGAATGTCGAAGCCACCCATAATTGTGTATATTGAAATCGCCCGTAATCACGATTTCAGTATGAGGATACAGGGATACAATTCTTTGTGTGGAGTCAGACAGCGCATCAAACTCGTTAAGGGTAGAATTGCTGTCCAGTTTGGGGCTTCTGTAAATAAAGCAGTAGTGGATAAGTTGCTTACGGAGATGAAATTTTAACCATCAATTTTAATTGAATTCCGGATTGGAACAGGGACTACATTGTCGGGGGCAATAATGACATTAGTTAGCTAGGTGGCTTCAGATCAGAGTGATCTGAGAGGTATGGGCGGGGATCTACCAGTGTTTCAATGAGTGCAGGAAAGTGGTAACTTTTAAGCCCGAGAATATTGGCTATATCCACTCTAAATTCCCGAGTCATTATAAAAAAAAATTCAAGCACAAAAAACACAAACATCGATGATACTAAGCACAACTGTGAAATAAAAATTCAGAATTGGATTGCCTAATTAAATTGTTGTAGGTGCTATGCCCTTACAACAATAGGAAACTGCACACCAACAAAACTCATACCCACAACCTGCTATCCATCGACCTGAGCTCCAAGTACGTTGCAGTAGCTCGGATAAGGTCTTGTTTGCCTTATCCGGAATCCGCTGTCCCGTTTATATGAGTGCTATTTTCTACTGCTGAACAGCACTCGAGCTTATAAGTGTTTGGCAAGTCGACTTCGGACAGACATAGGACAGTACTCGTTGGTTACCACTTGAAGATAAAATAAGCACAATTGAAGTGTATTTTTTTTTTAAATTTCCCAGCATTTAATCCAATTGTTTGTACTTCATTCAAAAATGTACCTCAATTATATCAATTAACTTGTATGCCTGAGCCTATAGTATTGAACGACTATTTACTAATTGGAATGTAACACTCTTTTTTGTACTTCCGTACTTTGCAAACAAACTTCCAACACCAATTGGTTTAATTAAACTTCCACCGAATGACCGTAATCTTATTTAACTTTTGACTAATTCCTTGCAAATGTAGTTGCAATTAGTTGCGTTCCCCTCAAAATGCATCGATTCTTTACAAAATCAGTCGAAAGTTAATGTCGTTTTCTCTATTTTGTTATGCATTTTCAGATTTAAAAACAAAAATAACAAAGTAAAATGTCGCAGAAGCACTATACCATCGACATTCGTTCGGATACTGTCAGCACGCCGACCAAGGAAATGCGTCAGGCCATGTACGAGGCAGTCGTAGGCGACGACGTTTACGGTGAGGATCCAACAGTCAGGAAATTGGAAGAAAAGTCAGCCGAATTAATCGGCAAAGAAGCAGGACTCTTCTGTCCCAGCGGCACCATGTGCAATCTATTGGCAAGTAAGTGTTTTTTCTTCATTTTATCAATTTCCATAGCATACTTTCATGAGTCTAAATATTTTGTGTAAGTCCCGAATATTGATATATTCCCCATAGTCTACTTATGGGCGCAAAAACAAAATCAATCGCTCTGCTCTAGAAAAAAAAAAAAACTTGATAATAAAAACCCGACTCAACCCTTCTATGCGGTGGAAAAAATTACATGAATTTTTAATAAAATCACACTCTCATAAATTCAAATCTCAACCCTTTTGGCAATACAATTACTTTCGAGTTTTAAGCCATGAACCGCACTACTACAACCGCATCGTTCTTGTTATGCTGTGGTAGCTGGTTGACTTACAATCAATCGCGTACCACATACCCTGCCACAGCATTATACACAGTCAATTCCATTCCCAAGTCACAACCTTTACTCCCATACAGCCACCACCACCCGCAGGGGTTGAAAATCATCAAAGCAAGAAATGAACAATTTTAACAACAGCCAGAGCTCCAGTTTATTCCTGTAAATCGAACGCAATAAAACCACCTGAAATCCATAACAATTTATATGACTTACTAGTACAACAGCGAGCGACGGTAGCGTCCCCCTCCCCTTTGAGCAACATAGCGAATCACCATCAAACAGTAGTCAAATTTTCCTTTTTTTTCAGGTCACAAATATTTTGGCGAGATAGGATTCTTCAATCCAAGCTACATTGCATTTGAGCGATATTGTTTGCTGAGTACGATTGTAACAGAGCCGTCGGGGAAAGAATCGTGAACTTGTCAGTCGTTCATATAAAGATAATGTTAAATCTCCAAATAAGAATTCACCGCTCAATTCAAATCCACTCTATTTTAATACAATATTATTAAAATGCCTAATGCTCTATACTCTACGATCAAATCACAACGGTTTCATCGTGACTGATGGAAAATAAATAAATATATGGTATATCGACTATATAGTACATAGTTTTCTGGCAGTAAATAAAGATCAGTGTTGCCACTATATACTTAACATTTCTTTCCCCTAAATTTGATATCTCCTCGGAATCTACAATTGACTACGGCGCACGTCTCAAATTATATTTTCGAGGAATTGATTTCTCTTTCGAGAACCTTATGACGACATGATCACAGTCGTTTTTCGCTTCATTGTATGCTGTTGGAATGTTCGTCGACTCGGAATCCGAAATGTTAAAAAAAAATCTTCACTTGGATGAGGTGCCTCTTCCACAACTTATTTCCATCAGTAGAAACAAGATACTTTTCTTCCTGATCCTCTTCTTTATTTCTGGCATTAATGATGCAGGTGAAAGACCTGTTGTGCAATGATTTGGCGGTTATGCTATACACACAGACTTCTCTCCTCCCTCTAAAATCTTCTTTACGTCCGATTTGAATGGCTTAACTGCATTTTCTGCCAATCCGTTGATTTGTGCGCCTCCCGGGGGCGTTGGTATGGCCCTATCCCATTTCTTTCGATAAAAGCCTGGAGTTCGCTCCCCGTGAATATCGTTCCATTATATGCCACTAACGTTTTCGGCAAACCGAATCATTCCAACCGAGAAGGTTTCGCAGAACTTCTCATCGCAGCGATGGTGTTCATCGGATAAATTTCCTTTCATTTCCACCTGTGGTGGCATCTACGATGATCAAGAATTGCTGATTGAGAAAAGAACCCTCGAAGTCAGCATGTACCCTTTCCCATGATTTCCTTGCTTCCGACCATTGGTTAATGATAGTTTTTTGGAGGATGTGCATTGTCAATCCCACATTGTTCAGTGCACAAATCCATTTTTGGGCACCAAACATACGATCTTGCTAATGATTTTGATTTCAACATGCCCAAGTGTGTAGCTCCTCAAGTACATTTGACTGCAACTGCTCTGGTACCAGAACTCGGTACCCCACATGATTACGCCATCGATCAATTCGAGCTCAACTTTCCTACGCCAATATGGTTTCATGTTCTCTTCGACACTCTTTGGATACCCCTTGACCATGTTTTTTAGGATTTCTTTAAGAACTCGATCTTGCTTGGTAAGTTCTTGAACGATATTTGAGTTGATTACTTCTGTTTTTGCAATTACCTTATTTATAAATCCCTCCTCTGCCTGTTCGTTCTCATCTATTTCGTCCCTATTTGAGGATCTGTATAGCATGTCGGCCGCTATTATTTCCACCCTTGATGTATTCAAATTTGTAGTTGAATGCTGCTAGATACGTGACCCATCTCTGCGCTCTTTTAGCGACCAAGTGCTTATGATCGCTTCTGATTAAGAACTGCCTGCCGTATAGGTAGTCCGAGAACTCCATAAAACACTGCCAAAGCCTCTTTATCGAGCACGCTGTAATTGCGGCCTGCCGATGATAAAACCCTGGACGCAAACGAAACAGGGCGTTTCTCTTCATACGGCAATTTGTTAGACAGCGCTGACGCTATTCCCTCATCTGACGCATCATACTCCAGTATGATATCCCATTCTGGGTGGTAATGCACCAATATCTTCTCGGACCCAATTACGTTTTTGATCCGTTCAAATACTGTTTCACAATATTGAGTCCACACGAATTTTACCCCCGACTTCAACAGATTGTAGACTGGCGCCAAGAGTATTGAAACATTCGGATTATATCTTCCAAAAAAATTCACAAGACCAGAAAGTGCTTGAACTTGCTTGACGTTTCTCAGTGGATCAGCTTTATATACTGCTCGTACACCTTCTGGATTCTTCCTAATGCCTGTTTTATTGATTATTTCCACAAGTAGTAGAACTCTTCTTTAAGAAACTCAGCTTCACCGACATACCCGCATCTTGTAGTCTTTTGAAAACACTTTCAACGCTTCTACTGTGCTCATCGTCATTTCTCCCAGTGACCAATATGTCATCAACAAAAACCATAATATTTTTAATATCATGAAACATTTTTGCCAGAATCTTTGGTGGGTATTGCCGATGATATCCAATATGGCATGCGATTTACCAAGTAATTCCATCAGCGCCCATACTGGGGCGCCTGATGAGAGCCTCAGGAAAATATTCCGCGGTGTCGTCATAAGTCTTACAGCAAATGTCGCAGAAGGTTGTGTCAATTTTGCCTAGTTAATTCCCGTGCTTAGCGAAAGTGAAATACTCGGTTACGACGCCGATAAGCAGTATGAAGTCTTTCCTACAGAGACACCCCAGAAAAATCGCAGACGCTTAAGAGACGTGGGGAAGCATTCGTCTAGGCTTCCGGTATCCTGCTATATGCAGTAATACTCACAAGAAACCCAACTGTCAGTGGAAGTCCTAAGTATTCAAAGACCTCAATATGTATGTAATCGTTTGTTATAAGAGTTGTCCTCGGTTGCTCAAACAAGAAATGGAATCAAACTTTATAGCAAATGGAAATACAACCCCTTCCGATCTGATTTGGCTTCACTAAAAGAGCGCGTAATAATTCAACCTCTGTTTTCCGGACTGTCAAGAGAAACTATTGTGCTTCTAAATTGAGCCCAACACTTCCATCTATACAACTCTGGGCTAATTTGTGTCGAATTTGTGTCCCTAGCAGTATAAATAAAGTTAATCCTGACCTGACCCTTTCTGGGAAGTAACCCCGACACGCCAGGCTTTCATCCAAGTGAAGTTTCTGGCCCATTTACCCATATATTGGATTTTAAAGTGGTTACCGAAGGTGAAATAGTTGACTGTAGTCAGAAGTTGGCTCTAAAATCCAACTGCTTTTTTTTTGTCGGAATAGAGCACTCAGACAAAGAACTAGTCCATTGTTCTCTTTTTAAGTTCCTTGTAATGAAATCTTTCAGTCTTACGAAGAAAGATGAGTAAACGCCTCAGTGATAAGGTGTCTACAGTACCAGCACCCAGCACGTGCACTCACAGAGATAGTGCTCCACGGTGTCATGATCATTTTCACAGCAACCAAAGCAGGGTGTTGTATCACTTATGCCCAGCACATTTAAGTGCTTTGCAAAAGTGTAGTGCCCTGTCACGACGCTAGTTAGCAACCTGGACAGCAGAAAGGCCGCTGATTTCCTATAGATTTCGGGAAGTATTCGTTTGGTCTGCCTGCATCCCGGGGAGCTATGCTATCAGCAGTTGTACTCATATGAGACCCAACTGTCAATGGGAGCCTTAACCGAGGAGGCAGGCAGACCCAACGTAAATTCGGGTCCTGAAAAACTCTCCTCTGAACCTTACCTGGAAAATTCATTGGCGATTTCATTTCACGCGATCCAATTGTGACTTGGGACCCAAATAAGGGTCACTGAATTTAGCCTTCCAACAGCGTGGAGTGATCTCTTGCATTCTAGCTTGGATATCGTAAGAGGGTTCAGCAAGGCTCTAAGCGCATCTTAATTAAGCTTTTATTACCCGAAATTATAAGCCACCTAACTCGTATTCTTAACCGCTATATAATCTTATCCATATTTCCTTAGTTCTGGAAAATTGCAAAAGTCATACCTGTTGCCAAAAAATCGAATGCAGTCTCCGTCAATGACTTTAGGTCCATAAACATTTTACTGTAGCTATCACAAGTCATCTCCCTTTTAATCACCTCCTTAACCCTTTCCAATCTGGGTTCAGAAGTAATCAAAGCTGCTCCTCGTCTATGATTAACGTCTTAGATGATATTAGACATGACTTCGATAAGGGATACGTAACACTTCTTTGCTTACTTGATTTCTCAAAAGCCTTTGATAAGGTAAGTCAGGACATTGTATGCTGAAGGCTCCAAAAACTATTTGGCTTCAGTGAACAAGCTGTTCAGTTTCTTAGAAGTTTCTTAGAATCCTTCCAACAGATATCAAAAAGTTATCAATGGTGGCAAATCCTCAGCCATGAAAATAATCAGACAAGGGGTACGGTAAGGACCGATTCTCGGTGCCGTTCATTAATGGCGTGCCATCAGTATACCAGCATCCAACAACCCACCTATATGCTGACAACGTTCATAGATTCGATCGATGAACTTTCCTTAAAATTAAATGAAGATTTGTCAAAGATATATGATTGGCTGGTGGTTGTTTCTTACCCCAGCGAAGTGAAAGGTTCTGCGGAAATTTAATCGATTTAATCGAAAATTTGACATTAACAATGTACCAAATTTTGATACTAAGAGTAAACTTGTAGAGTCATCAACAAGTTTCGGTTTTGTTTTAAATAGAAACTTATCCGGGCACAAGTATACAAACCTTCCCATTGGTGGCATTTACGGATGCTTGCGAAAGCTCTTGCTACAGCTAGCGAATTCACACCCAGCCCAGATGGCTTCCCTGCCATTTTTCTTAATAAATGTTCCTCCTCTCTTTCCCTTGCCATTTCTAATCTCTTTCGTCTATCCCTTTCACAAGGAGAATTTTCTCAGGCTTGAAAAACCTCCTTCATAAACCCGATCCACAAAAAAGGGCCAAAGAATGAAATAACCAACTATCGTCCCATCGCTAAACCCTCCCATATACCCAAACCCTTCGAAAGTATTATGTATGAATGTCTAAGCTTCCAATACAAATCACTTATTTCCCCTAGGCAACATGGCTTCCTTAATGGTAGGTCAACCACCACAAATCTTATTGAATTCGTATACTTTGCTCTCTCTCTGTCCTATAGAATGGTAACGAAGTCGATGTAGTAGCAACCGGTTTTAGCAAGGAATTCGATAAAATCTCTCTCATCGATTAATACTCTTCAAATTGTATGCCCTCAACTTTGAACCTATACTGTTAAAATGGATATCCTCTTGCCTGGAAAACCGTTTTTACAGTGTTCGCTTTAGGTCAGCTCACCTGGCTCCATTTTTGGTTAACAAGGTAGACACCTTGGTCATTTTCTTTTTATATTAACCATAAATGATCTCGATAGCATCATCAAACACTCGTCTGTCTCACTATACGCTAACGATACCAAATTTTTCAAAGCCATTGCCTCACTCCATGACTCCTTCTTCCTTCAACAAGACCTTGATAGTTTTTCGATCTGGTGCCTCAAAAATTCCTTGGAACTTAATATCGCCAAATGTCAATCTATTACCTTTTCACATAAGCGGCACCAATCTCCACCCCGACTCTACCTTCTCCTCAACCAACATATCTCCTCCGTTGTGTGATGTAAACTTCCATTTACATCTGAACTAGGTTTTGTGAAATGGTGGTCCAAACGATTCACCAGCACATACGTGACCAGGTCCCTCTATATTACTTTTGTTCGCCCCCTCGTAGAGTACGCCTGTCAAGTGTGGTCCAACATAATCGTGTCCATATCTCGAAAATCGCAAGCATCCATGTTCAACCTTATTAATTTAAACACCCTTGAGAAACGCAGATATGCAGCCGACTTCTTCTTCATTCATCGACTCCTTTCAGGTCCCGTTGAATGCGCTTGCCCTCACAACTCTATTTTCCTCAACACTAACCCTCGAAATCCACGTGCCCCTCGTCTCTTCTATGTATATATCAACCCACAACGCCTCCTATCGCGTGAACGAACCAATCTTCCGTATGCAATAAATCAATACAAACTCTACTTTCTTTGACTTTTACCGCACCACTCCCTACCTTAAATCCGCTCTCCTTCACCACTCCAACCATCCTTAGTCTTAAGTTTAATTTTAAGTTACAGCTTGTATTAAGCCGAACAAATGGGGGCCTTCGCCCCACCAAAATTAGCATTACCCCAATAGCGGTCGACAGAAATTGGTAAGGACTCTAATTATACCTTTAATGAGTTCTGCTGCGGTGATATATGGTACAGTGGCCTTGACTCCTTATCACAGCGAATACATCAAGCAGCTTTCAATGACTCAATGCGATATGTATACAGGCTTCGTATTGCAGAAACAACAAGATACTCAAATGTATCTTGAAACAATATCTCAGTGCTCGAAACTGCACTTATATACCATACTTGTGTCAGGTCAATACTATTAAATCCCCATCGTACCTACACAGTATACAATTTGAGCGATCTCAAAGAACTAAGAATCTTATATATATAGCCCGTCTATAATTACTTAAATTCACAAGTCTGTTTTTATTCATAGAGTGAAGACTATCGAATTCAAGTCCCCAACACATCAGGGGTATTAAAAACGCCGCAAACTTTAAAAATGCAATTCTTTTACACTTTTCTCCTCAATTTTAACTAATACATCTGTGTTCTCTGTAAACTATTGTTTCTTTTTTTTTACATTTACTTTTTTAATCTTTAATTAATTGATTTTTTGTATTTTATATTAACAATAAATATTATAGATTCTCACATATGTACGAGTAATTGCTGAATTTTGTACTACTGTTTCTATGCTTAGTTATCTTTTGAGTATTGTAAAAGAAAATTGAATTGAATTGATATAACTCGTGTGTGATGCTAGTATTACACAGTTAATTCACACCCTCGAATACTGAAGATATGTCCCCTACATTACCTTGTTTTATGGCTTTTTTCACTAGGAAATTGCCAGCATCAAACTTAAACCGTAAACCCCGTCTCGCTATTAATGCCCATAAGCCTAAGTACTTTCGGACGTACTCTGAAATATCGTGATTCTTTCTTAAGCCGTACAACGCTCTTTTGATATGGCCTGCCGACCTCTTTATTTAATAGTCATTATAACCTGCAAACATTCAAAACCAACGTAGACTGGTACCTCATTTTCTATCCTCCTTAATTTTTCTTCTATCAATCGCTTTGGTCCTATTTTGACTTGGGACCCAACCAAAGACTCAGTGAATTTGGCCTTAGGAATGCGTTTCGAGGATCTTTGTTCACTTAAAGTGGTGAGAGGGCTTTTAAGGCTTAAGCACAGCCTGGTTCTTGCTGCAGGCGCAGTGACTTCCTCCTTTTCGTCGATTCCTAAGAATACCATATATTGGGAGCACATTATGTCAAGTTTCGTAACGTAAGCACCTGTCGTGTAGACTTAAGTTTACTGGATGACCATAAATCCATGGTACCAATTCGGAACTGTGTTGGAGGCAAAAGTTCCACCCTTGGTATGAGTCGAGGCCGACCTAAAACCTCTTACTGTTCTTAGAGTCACAGCACCCAGTACTTATGGCAACTCTACATTGGGTCAACTAACAGCGATTTGAGTTTAAACCACAGCCACCATAGCGCTCCCACAACGGAACCTACCTCTAACAAGTCAGGCCCGAACCGAGATCCGGAAGGCTCCTGACCCTCATTGTACCGTGATTTAAGTCCTGGTAGACACTACCGATGATCCTGACACCCAACAGGACCTATAACCGGCCGCTTGTAACTGGTCAAATCATAGCAACCTTCGGTAGCGTCATCTGAAAACCGTAACAATAAGACCAGTACTTTGCTCTGCCCCTGCTTTTTATTAGACAACGTCATTGGTGGGCGAAGCCTTGATAGTTGAACAGCGGCCCATATTTGGAGTACAGATAAATTTCTGCGTTTTTTATCAAAAATTGGGCATTTCTTGTGAAAAAACGGTATAATGTATTTTACTAGATGGAGTGAAAAGTGACCCCCTTGACCGCCAGAATGCGCTGCTACTGCAAAAAAGGTTATGGTGCCTTGAAGTCCGTTCATATTTAGGCAGACATGCCAAATTTCAGTGCGATACTGTCTTTAGTATTGTTTTGACAGCTGTTTGTTTTTGAGGTGTTTGGCATCATGTTGGGTATGGAAAGAAACGATTTTCATTCTCTCATAAAACATTATTTTTTTTGAGAGGCAAACCGGCGAAGGAAAAAAAGGAAAAGTTGGATAAATATTATATGGCCAACGCTCCGTCAGATTACATCGTCAAATATTGGTTTTGAGAGTTTCGTAGTGGCCGCAACTCCACTACCGATCAAGTCTGCAGCGGCAGGCCCTCCGATGCGATTACAGAGGACAATGTCAAAAAAATACATGAAACCGTCTTGGCTGACCGGAAAGTGAAGGTGCGCGAGCTTGCATTTACCACAAAGATTAGTACTGAGCGCACATGTCATATTTTGGGTAATATTCTGCATATGAAAAAGTTATCCTGCTGCTAGGTGCCGCGAATGACCAAAAACACGAAGGCGAGAGCACTCCGAAAGAGTGTTTGGACTTGCTGATGTAAAATCGGGCGGACTTTTGGCGTCGATTAGTAACTGGATTTAGATCCCTCGGACTATTATCTCTTCCCAAACCTCAAAAGATGGCTCATCAATAAAAAATTCAGCTCACGCGTGGAAATCATCGACGCCACGGAGGAGTATTTTGCAGACCTTCCGGAAAATTACTTTTCGGACGGGATCAAGAAGTTGGAAAATCACTGGAATAAGTGTATCAAACTAAAAGAGGACTATATTGAATAATATAAAAAAAACATTTAAGAAAACAAAAATTTAATTCCCAAGGAGGTCACTTTTCACTCCATCTAGTATTCAAAGTATTGCCCATCGCCGCTATCCACTACTTTTTCCCATCTCTCTGGCAAGAGATGCATACTGTGATGGAAGGACACTTCATCTTTTGAGGCTATTTTGATTACTTCATAAGACTGGGAACGCTGCTCAGGTAGGCCATGCGCCATCTATCGAAACAAAGGATAATTCGAAGGAGGAATGGCTGGTGAATATGGCGGGTGGGTTAAGACTGAGTATGTGGTTGAATATTGTCATGCTGGAAAATAATTTTTTTCGAGTCTGGAGTAGAAATGGGTGAGTTTTACCTTGAGTCGTCGGCTCAATCTCATAAATTGTGTTCGATAGAGTGCTACAGGGTTGGTTTCGTTGGGTTTGACCAACTGATAATAAGGACTGAAACGAATAAAATTTGGAAACTTCAAAGTAAAAAAAAAATATTTTTATAATCATGTAAATTTTTTTTTATTTGCTTTAAAACTCTGTTTTTATTAAATTCATTCACAATTACAAAAAATAAAAAAAATTATTTGGGTTCCCATTCTTTCCTCAACTTCTTTCGAATGTCCTTCATAAGGTTGGTGACAGTTACATCCGTAATCTTTTTGGGCGCTCTTTTCCATTTAGCACTAAAATCTTTTACGTCCTTTGCACACTGCTCACTTTTCCTCAATTTAGTTTTGACCAAAGCCCAATACCTTTCAATGGTACGGCACTGTGGAACATTGGGTGGATTCATGTCTTTGGGACAAAGTCGACATTTTTAGCAACAAGAAAGCTCAACGTCGCAAGAGCATAGTGAGCTGAAGCTAAATCTGGCCAAAATAATTTTGAACCCTCGTGTTTGCTTAAGAAAGGAATCAACCGTTTTTTTAGGCACTCGTTAATGTACACTTCTCCGTTAATTGTTCCCGTTGTTATAAACGATGAGCTTTTGTGTCCACATTGGTAAATGGCCTGCCAAACGAGGTATTTTGACCCGAATTTTTCCATCCCAATCGATGTTGTTGATTGCGGAAGAATCTGAGCTTCAAACGAGTTGTAAAACTGCGCACCTGAATGAGTAGTAAAGTCGGCTTTGACATAAGTTTCGTCATCCAAAACCAAGCACGCTTTCTTGTTGCCGATCAACTCGTATAGCTTTCGGGCTCGTGTTTTTATGACTTTTTTCGCTTTTCAGTAACTTTTGGTATTTTTTGTTTTTTTCGTGTTTTTAGACCGTTACGTTTTTCAGATCTTTGTACCATTGTTTGGTTGGTATTACATTTCCGAGCAACATCTCTGGATGACATAGTCCGGTTTTTTACGATGGTATCCACTGTTTTCCTGTCCAAATTTGTATCATGTGCTCCACTTTTCTGTTTTCGATCAACTGTCAACGTCTCCAAATATCGTTTAATAACAGAATCCACTGTACTGCGTGATATGTTTAAATTTTTTGCGATGAAATGGTTTGGACGCGAAGTATTTTCGAGCCATTTGTCGATGATCTTTTTACGGCGTTCCTCTTGACTCATATTTTATAAATATTTTAAACCGCACCGAACTAAAATCAATTACAAACTGAAACTAGAGAATATACAGGCTAATTTGGGTACAAAATGGGATTGCAAATGGGATTTCAGTCCTTAGACAACACCGACCTGATTCCACAAAATACATGGCATGATTTGTTTACCATGAATATTCCGCATGGGCATCGATGTTGAGGCATGACCAATTAGTCTCCATGATTTTTTCCTCTTTGGGTTATCGTAGGGGATCCATTTTTCGTCACCGGTGACAATCCGATTGAAAAACTCTCCCATTCATGCCTGGCAAGCAGCATTTGACATAAGCGTTCGACCGTTCGCTATGCTGAAATCACCGTCCTTAAACTTTTGAAACAACTTACGACAACTTCTTTCACTAAGGGCTTAATGGTGAGGCTTCATATGCGTTTGCAAGCAATCGATGTGCAGCAACAGTTCCCTTCGAATTAAAGAAGTAAATCAAAAGTTCCTGCAAATGACGCTTATTTTGTTGGTACAAAATTGATAATATTTATATGTGTCGTTGTTGACACATGCCCAAGCCTATATGACATTTTATGTATGCCATTTTAACTATAATTTACTGGTGCAGCCATGTTTCGTAAAACTTGGAAACTTATTTGTTGAGCTAAGTTCATTGCTATGAAGATTGGAATCTTACCTTGTCATCCTCCAGAAGGGCACCAGTGTCGCGTATTAGATAGGTTTTGGAATCATCCGTGAAGAGCTGACTACATTTCCAAACTGGCCCACTTCCTGCCGAAAACTATTCCTGAGCCAGGTACAGTCAACATCGTACTTTCGCATCAATAGAGGTTCTGATATCATATCCTCATAGGTCCGAAGGTCCATGGTTATCAAAATAGCAGAGCATGTTGTAACAAGTACTCTCATTGTCGATGAAAATGCACAACGCGTACTTCCTATTGTCCAGTGTATATTCAAATCTGTCCACTAAGTCTCACAAAATCTTCGGCGTTGGAGAAGGAGGACAAGGAACTGTCATTTGTACTTTAAATTGGAAAATAACGTCAGCAAATCATTTCAAATGTCAAAAACTGCACATTGTAATGGGTGCTTGAGCCAATGCAAGGTAGGCAAGGGACGTCCCTCCATTTCCATTGCTGACGAAAATAATGAATGCGAGCCGCACGCCCTTTCTTCTAATTAATGAAGTATTCTATAAACATGTACTTGGTGGACTTTTTAAACGGCGACTGGTTCTGCACAATAATGCTCTTGGCGTGCGTCGTGATCAGTCACTCGACGGATTTGTCATCGGCCGACGTTTTCTCTTACCTGAGCTAAACACTGCCATGAAAAACAAGTGTTTCGATGGTGGGAGCTGCTCAATGAAACGTTACGGAGGCGCCAAACATTTCGGAAGAAGATTTCCCGACAGCCTTCTGTGTATTTAGCTTCTGCACTTGCACTCTTGCACTCTTTTAAATGTGAGGGATTCAGTATTCTGAATAGAGGTGAGTGGAGGGCTTAATCGGGAAACTGCTGACTGTCCTATAACTTGGCCAGCGAAATGTTTGTTTGCCTTACTTCCCAGTGGTAGTCCCCGATAACTAACCCATGTTGGCTAAAATGGCAGGGATATGCTCGGTCACTAGCATAATACTGGCCTACGCCGTCAGGGGTACCACAACCCTATATAGTAGAGATTAAAAATATGTGGCGAACCAACTAATGGCCTCGCATAAAAATGGATTCACTGTCGACGACCCTTGCAAACGTTTGAAGGAAAACGACCATCAGATCTGCTCGAACCCTGGAATGTTCGATCGTCGCCCAGAAGGCCGACAATTTTCCGGCGCTTAAGCTGTTGTCTAAGGGCCAACAGAGGTGCAGATTAGGGTATACGGCAAACCTTGATCTACTGCTCATGACATAAGCTTTGCTAATGAGAGAAGAGTCGTCCTTAACATATGTTTCCGTGATTCTTGTTCTCCGTGAGAGAACAAGAACAGGGTTCACAGTTCGAAAACGTATTTTCGATTTTACTGAGCTTCTCCAACTATCCAGCAAATGGCGCGCGTCAGCTGGAATATTTTGTAAATCTCAAGCCAGGGTTCCCAAAAAGGGGCGCAGAGTTCCGAAGCCATTCAAGAGGTTGCTGGGAGCTTTTCATCCTAACATTTCCCCTTTCCTTGTCCCAGCATTCTCTTTTTGAGCGTGTTGCCTTAGCTGATCCCCACAGAATTTGCATACTGCGTCGTTCAGGCTGTTGTCATAATTAGCCTCTCCCAATCGAGGTTTTAATGGACGCGAGCTGAAAAAAGTGAGACCGCTTCAACGTCAAAAGGTTGATCGCTTACACTTGGTATCACTTTCGCTGACCTGTTTCTTACCGTGGATACTAAAAGGTGAGCCAATAGATGGTGTGGATGTTGACTGTCAATTACTGGCATTTACTGAATTCAATGTGGTTGATCTTTTTGGCAGATGTCTAACAATTTTTGTCAAAGAGTCGTTTAACACGCAACAACGCATTTTTGTTATTCAGTCTTATTACTAAAATGGCCGATCTCTGAAAGTAAATTCGTAAAATTCGTGAATTTTTCGGTCAATATGATCGCCCCATTCATGCAATGGTAAAGCGCTTTGAAGAAACTGGGTCTGTATCGCGTCAAACTCCATATCAGTGTGCTCGGCCAGCACTTAACGCCAAGACATTACTACTATGAGCGAAAGTGTTCAAACCTAGCCAGGCACCGAAGTCAACAATTGGACCTCACTTATGGCACTTTACTGCGAATTTTAAAAGCTGGTCTTCATTTGCCTTTGCATCATCTACGACATCGCCGATTTGTTAGCTGGATGTTGGATCGCCAAGACAATTTGCTATCGAATTTGATTTTTCCGATGAAGTTAATTTTTGGATGGATGGGTACATAAATAAACAAAATTGCCATTTCTGGAGACCGGAAAACCAGCACGAGATTCACGAAAAACCAATGCATCCCAAAGAAATCACTGTGTGGTGCGGATTATTGGTTGGCGGCATCATTCTTTTTCGAAGACGAGGCTGGAGAGACAGTTAAAGCAAATGGAGAATGTTGCCGCAACATGTAGACCGGCTAATTTTTTTCCAAAATTGAATGAATTGGGTCTGCACGAGCTCTGGTTTTAACAGGATGGATACAAGCTATCAATCCAACAATTTATGGTGTACGAAATTTGAAGATCGCATTATTTCGGTTAGAAGGGAAGTTGATTGGCCTCCAAGGTCATGCGATTTGACACCTTTAGACTTTCTCCTGTGGGGTTATTTGAAGAGTAAGGTCTATGCCAATTGAGGATCTCAAACATAACATTAAAACTGAAATTGCGGCCATTGACCTACCAATTCTTCAAAAAGTCATCGATAATTTTCATCTTGCGAAGATCGCTTGCAACAGAAGCCGTGGTAGTCACTTGAACGACTTTGCATTCCATTCATAACTGCTATAGACCGAGCTTTATTAATCAATAAGTTTCTACATTGATTTTACAATAAATGCGTGCTTAAATTAATAAAAACTTCCACACTAGTAGTTAGCACATCCTTTACTTTTACAACTTGCCTTTTCAATAATTGTATCTGCAGTTTTCTAGCACTGTGCTTCTGTCTAGTATTCAAGTGGCATTCTCCCATTCACGTGGTATTTCGACTGTTACTCTTCGTTTCTATTTGTTTTTTTTTTATGGAAAGTATCGGGTTTGAGCCTCGCTGGTATCCTGTCCTTCGTTTCAGCCACAGAAGTCATCGGAGACGAAATATTCCAGCAGCTTCCGCTCCTGTATCTACGAGTAATTCCGCGAGGGCTTAGAAGCATGTTTGTTGTGACGTCAAAAATCCGTGACGCAGCTACGGTTGAAAACATCAGGGGGGATCTTCGCTATCATGAGTACATACATTTGTACTTTTGAACAGTTTAACGTCTATTCGGGATGTCTTTGGCACTAAGTTCGATGTCTTTTCTGGGTTTACTTCAGAAGCCCTTCCACAAGTAAGGGATATTTTTTCTAGTGGTTTAGCTCTTAAACTGACAACACTGTTTCTACGGACTGTCAATTTGACAGTTGGAAGTTGATTTGTAGTTAGTACGTTTGGCCATTTACGATGAATAGATTAACAACGCGTGCGAATTGTGCAAACTTATTTTGAAAACCATTGTTCGGTTCGGCAAACTTATCGTGCGTTACGTTCATTTGACTTTAATGCGACAAACAGTGCGAACAGAAGAAGTTATTGCCGTTGTGGAGCACAGTGTTGAGGAGAATCCGAATGAGTTGATTCGCCGTCGTGCACAGCAATTGGAGCTATGGCCATCCACTTTGTTGAAGATTTTACGGAAAGATCTAGCTTACAAGATCCAGCTTGTGTAAGAGTTGAAACTGCGTGACCACTATACGAGTCGTAGGTTCGGTGAATGGGCCAAAAACTTGATTCAGTTTGATCCTCATTTTTAATGCAAAATTTTGTTCTCCGATGAGGCCCATTTTTGGTTAAATGGATATGTAAACAAGAAAATTGCCGAATTTGGAGGCGGAAAGTCCAGAAGCCGCCCTTACAACCATTAAAACTCACTGTTTTGGCCCATATTTCTTTAAGGACGATGCCGGCCAGAATGTTACCGTCAATACAGAGCGGTATAGAAACATGATTTCTGACGTCTTCGTTCCTGAGTTGAGTAGCATTGACGTGGTAGAGCTTTGGTTTCAACAAGATGGCGCAATATGCCACACGGCGCGCTACAAAATCAATTTATTGCGGGAAAAATTAGCTGAGCTCATAATTTCGCGTAGTGGACCTTTAAACTGGCCTCCACGATCCCGTGTTCTCACACGTTTAGATTACTTTCTTTAGGGGGTATGTGAAGTCACTAGTTTATGCCGATAAACCAGAGACATTGGACGATTTGGAAGTCAACATTCGCTGTGTTATTGCTGATATACGGCCTCAGTTGCTCGTCAAAGTTTTCGAAAATTGGACCTCACGATTACGTTTATTTTGAGCCAGCTGTGGTGCACATATACCAGATGCCATATGGCATAAAATTATCTATTAAATAAAGCTTATATCATAGACATTTGCATTAGCTTCAATTATTTTCTTCCATATTGAATGTGTATACCTCTAAAAAAACAGACTTTAGGAAGGAAAAGAGAGAGCATACTTGTATACTTGCTTACTACATTAAAAGGATATAAATAGCTTGAGACTATAGTTTGATTCTAGTGGTGCTACCAGAACCCAATTTTAGTTGAGCTTAAATTTTCAGCACCCCTTGCCTGCTGTAATAGCAATGCGGGCTATGTTCTATCCCATTGGTGACATTAACAAATAGTCAAATGTAATTTTTCCGTCCAATTTTCCATCACTTTGGACCACTGTGAATAAATTTTGAAGTTGCCACTAGGGATATTGCTATTGAAACGTTCCCGTCACTGCGGTACTCATATTAAATTCATAGTTACGAATATAAATTCCAATCGGATTCTGATGTCTGCCATTCAAATAAAGTTACGCCTCCCGGGTAGAGAGCTACAGCGCCGAAAGTGAAGTGTAAAGAGCCACCTTACGAGTCTAACATACATATTCATTCTCATCAGTCCTGAGCTCTGTCGTTCTCACTCATATCATCATGCGCTGCAATACAATTTTCTTTCATAAAACTCCTCTTCATCATCCCAAAAAAAGGGAGTTAAAATAAGTGTGCCCCATAATAGTAAATCTATCGGATACATATGCGGCTCGTTTACGACTTTAGCCTGAATTTAACCCTTTTTTTCGATGTACATAGGTCCACGAGTAGGTTCTCGCCTAGAGACACAATGACCCCTGGTCCTTAGTATGTTTTAGATTAGGACAAGGGGAAGGTTAACCTATAGAAAACGACGATACCCTGACATGAGTAAAATAAAACCCAGGTTTATCGTTACAAGTATTAAATTAAAATTAAATAAGGCAAAGGAACACAGTCACGGATACTAGCGAACTAACGAACATAGTGCCGACGTTTTTCTTCTCTCTTATTTGTAAGTGTTTTCGAGGCGATGACTCACATCCGGAGGTAGCTTAAATTTTTCGAGGCCAAACAGGACGACGAATGATTTAGATTTAATGAGATGAAAGGTAGCAGAGCATTAGTGCTTCATTAATATTGAAGATTCATAGTTTGTTGGAAAGAGGATTGAAATTTGCATCGGGTTTATGGCTGGCCCTAATATTCTCTGTTGTCGGGTGCCTTGCGTTGATTGAATTTTGTTAGACGTGCCTCTAAATGCGTTATCTATTCCAGGATAGCTGTACTCGAATATTTACCCGAGAGGGAAAATTACTGGTGTTCTCTTCGGGATATAAAATGGAATTATGTCGAAACGTGAGCTACAGTGGGGATTTTGAGTTTTCCAATTGGATGGCGGGCTTTGGACGTAGGAATGTGTAGTTTTTAAATATTCAACAGAATAACAGATATAAAATGCAAGCACGTGGAACTGATGTTAATATGAATTTTGTTAATTGTGTTTTTCTCTGAGGGATGTTTTATTGCGAGTAAAGCTGGGTGTACAAATGTAATTATGAAGTGAGTTAATTTGAAGAAAATTTTAGCAGAGCTTTATTTTGTGGAATAACTCGTATAACCTTGAATATGAAGCTCAATCTGAGAGTTTGACAATTCATAGATAATGCAGATAGGACCTGTATTTCCTAATTGTAGACAGGCTGAGGTACTTTGAAGATTGTTGCCAGAATTTTCTTTGAGAATATACATCTCGGAGAATTGTGCTGGTAGAACCTTCTTCTCAGTACTTGCACATCCTGGATATTGATTTCTTCTTTTCTTTTTTCTAGTAAATCAGTGAAGCGGACGCAAGAGTGAGAATAAGAAAATAATCTGAGAAATACATTAGGTAAGACACGCTTATTACATACTTTGTTGGTGCTACAGTTCGTGGTGAACCGGGTCCTTAACAAACAAGCCTCTGAAGTTAGTCCGACCTTTAGCTAACTCCCTCCAGTTGCGCACTCTAAGCCGGTTGAGGTTCCCTTCTACTTGCGCACACCATCTAAGGCGAATTCTCCCTCTGCTGCGTTGTCCCTCCGGGTTAGATCCGAAGCATCTGCGGTCCGGCGCATTGGTGTCCACTCACTCCCCCTGAGACGACTGATGCGCAGTTTTCTGATTAAGTCGATATCGCTGTTCGTATAGTTGAATCTACGTCTCCAAAACCTGTCAACGCAAATGAGTCCGAAAATTTTTCAAAGGATTTTTCTCTAGAACTGACTGAGGACATCTTCAACGGCTTTCGATTGAGTCCATGTTACAGCACCATAAAGCAACACTGGGATGATCAAGGTTTTATATAGAGTCTCCTTAGTTTCATGGTATAGGGCCTTACTACTCAATTGCCTTTTTAGCCCAAAGAAACAGCGATTGACGAATGAGATTTTTCGTTTTATATCTGCTGAGTTGTAGTTGGCGGAATTCATTGCAGAACCAAGGTAGACAAAGTCCTTTACTACCTTGAAATCATAGCTGTTGGCTGTGGCGTTCCGTTCAATTCGTTGATGATGTGTATCTCTTCTTCTAAACTTTGACAATTTGTTGCCATATTGTTCAAGCCACGTTTGTCAAATTGGCTGCCATTTATTCAGTTTAGTTTGCCAAATCACCATGGATGTACATAGTGGTCAACAACACGTGAAAATGATAAAATTGTTTTATCAAATCTGGTATTTGCTTCGGGCAACGTAAACGATAAACCAACACCCGTACGTCGAGTAAATGCAAGATCTGTCGCAAACATCGTCACTGTCCGTGAGAGTGTGCAGGAGAGAGAGGCAGTCGATTTCGCGTCCCTCACAAGAACTCGGCCTTTCGCAGACCACAGCTTGTCGAATTTTGCGTCGTGACTTGGGCCTGCACCCGAACAAAATTCAACTGAAGGTAAACAACCATAGATAATGACGTTTGTTCGCTGAATTGGCTCTGTAGCAGTTGGAAACTTGCCCTAATTTTCATCGAAAAATCATCTTCAGCGATGAGGCCCATTTTTGGATGAATGGGCACGTCAACAAACGAAATTGTCGAATTTGGGACGATACCAATCCACATGAGATCCAAGAGCGTCCAGTGCATCCCGAAAAAGTCACTGTTTGGTGTGGATTTTGGGCTGGCGGTGTCATCGGTCCATATTTCTTTGAGAAAAACGTTGGCCAGGCCATCACCGTCAAAGGTGAGTGCTGTAGGTCGATGATTACCAACTCCTTTTGGCCTGAATTGGATGATATGGACACCAACGACATGTGGTTTCAACCGGACGTCACTAAGTGTCACACAGCTCACGCCAAATTGAAAATTCTGCACGAGTGATTCGAGGGCATGGTCATCTCACGTGGAAGCAATGTGAATTGGCCACTGAGGTCGTGCGATTTGACCCTTCTTGTGGGGTTTTCTGAAGTCGCAGGTCTATGCGACCACAGTGGACCTCTAAGCCAAAATAACCCATGCCATCGGTCAAATTCAGCCTGATTTATAGGCCAGAATCATGGAAAATTGGACATTTCGGATGCGCGCTATAGAAAAAAGCCGCGGAGGGCATTTGAACGATTTTATGTCCCATTCATAATTTCAAACGAATAAAAAATTTCGATGATACGAGTATCTTACACGCACTTTGTTATATTCAAATTTAGAGATTGGAAGCGCTTAATGAAAAACCCTTTACTTGCAAAACCCATTTTGGGGGTATCCGTTTCAAAATTAACGAACGCACCGGTTACAACCAGCTGTGTTCTCCCAATTATGTCGGTATCATCCGCGTATGCTAGTAGTTACAGAGAATTTTGAAAGATTGTGTCTCCAGTCTTTCGCTTGTGAGTTCCGCACGATTCTTTCAAATGATATTAAAGAAGTCACATGATACTGCATTACCTTGTCTAGAACCTTTCTTGACATGAAGGGTCTCGGTTATGTCCTTACTGACCTTGACGGAGTAGCGAGCGTTCTCAGTCGTTATTCTGTACAAATGGACGATTTTGCAGGGATCCAAAACTAGACATGGCTGTATGTACCTCGTCACTATAAATGCTGTCATATGCGGTCTTAAAATCAATGAATTGATAGATGGAGGGTGTCGATTTGGACTTCTTGAGTTTTTCCAGGGTCTGCCAGAGTGTGAAGATTTAGTCGATTGCGGACTTTTCTGGCCTAACACCACACTGATAGGGGCCATTCAGGTTGGTGACGAAGGATCATGTACGCTATGTTAAGGAGACTTAAACCTCTATAGTTGGCTCAGTGGAGGAGTTTCATTTTTATGGATTGGTGAAACGTTAATGAGGTTCCCATCTTTCTGGTACAGCTCGAATACATTTACGGTAAAAGTGTTCATCTTTTGAGGCATGGAATCGCTTGGAAATGGCTTGGAGGGTGACTTTTAATGCTGAAGCAAGCTCTTCTTGCATTTGGCATGGATCCTCATCGAGCAATGCCTCCAATTCAGCGCCTTCGAAGGATTTTGGCCTTCCTTCACGCGGACGGTCGTCAAAATCGGAATCACCGTCATTGAAGCGACGGAACCAATCACGGCACATTGTTTCACTTAGAGCAGCATCCCCGTAAACTTTTTGGAGCTCTCGATGCGCTTTATCCGCCGTTTTCTTCGAATGAAAGAAGAAGATCAACACTTCCCGCAAATGACGATTATTTGGCACAACATCAGGAATTTTCACACAACCAAAAGTATATGACGTCAAAACAAAATCACTAATGTGTCAAAACGGTTTGTCAAAACTTGGTTCATGACATTTCGAATATGTCAAAATCGACCAGCACTTACTGCTGGAGCCATCTATAGAACTTCGAGCAGAACCGAGGGTATATAGCAAGCGTATGTTCCAGGATGTTATATTATCCAAGATCCTGTTGTATAGTGCAGATGCGTGAAATTTCTCATTAGCATATGAAAATTGTAATTATAAGTAAAATTTGATTCAGTTTAAATTAAAAGACACGGAGATGGAGATCGCGTGATTGGATACATCCCCATAGCAAGCTTGGTTGAGAAAATTTGCACCCATCTCCTTATATGTGGAGGAAATGGATTATACCTAGTAAGATGATCACTGAGTGGCATACGTCGGATATTTTCACCTGAAGCACACACGGTCCTATCCAAGATACCTTTTGTATAAAAATTCAGTCCATTGTCGACTTTCAATTCAAAACATATTCTTACTTGAGAGCTTCCAATACCCGAGACCTGTTTCTCAATTCTATCAGATCAAACAATCACCGGTTCACTGATGTTTAACAAGTGTAAAAACCACGTATGCCGCCAGCAGCGAATGCAATAAGCACGCTTGAAAAGACATCAGTTATGCATATTGGTGTTAACATTCTCCAAAAACACTTCTCAATTCGCTTTTGTTTGGTGTAGCCTTAGGTTGCAAACCAAAACACTGAGGAAATTGAAATTGAATACTTGAACACCTTTGTGTTATCGAAAAACATGGTAAGAGCGGAAGCAACAGTCAGAAAAAAATGTTTATTCAAAATTTACATTATGTATAATGAGTTAGGTTGAATTGGCTTGAATCGGACAGGGTGAAAAACCACAGTCAGCGTTAGTTTACTCACACCAATCTGATTCATAAATTT
Source organism: Volucella zonaria (assembly GCA_963966105.1). Classification (NCBI taxonomy): domain Eukaryota; kingdom Metazoa; phylum Arthropoda; class Insecta; order Diptera; family Syrphidae; genus Volucella; species Volucella zonaria. The sequence continues at coordinate 286,904,630 of OZ014530.1, read as the reverse complement.
GGAGCACGGCTTTTCTTAAGAAAGTTCATGGCCTCTGCCAATAATCTGGGATTGTGCACCATGTCTATGCCGCCATCTAAGACGTCTCTTGGCTATGGTAGAAGTTTGTCGAATGTATTTTTTTAGTCTCAACAGAAACTGTTTAATTTGATCCTGGGAGCCAGATAATCGAACCCATTACTGCGTATAATCCGTTTAATGGAATCTGCACCAAAATAGGCTTGGTAACCATTACGAACGATTTAAATTTGAAAATCATGTGTCAAACGTTGAAGTTAGTATTAGTGTTATGTTTATCAAGTGATTTGGGTTACGTAATTGGTCTTAGTGATAAAATATTGATTTGCAGTGATAATGGATCCATCTTTTTTTAACAACAGGCGTGGTGGGTAAGTAAAGTTGTATTTATTCCAGTTACCATTTACAATTCCGTTCAAATTATTGTTTTTTATAATGTTACTTGGTATGTTTGCGCATTCGATTCTTATTTAGATTGCAGAGATTTTACAGTGTGACGCCATACTTTTACGATCCGATATACGAGTAGTATCCGATGTCCATACAAAAAATAAAAATAAATATGTGTAGGTACACGTGTAATTTTGTAAATTAATTTTCAGATTGTCTTTAGCCCAAGTACGAGTAATGGAAGAAATTGAAAAAGATGATATTATTGACCCTGTATATGGGCTGAAAAGTCCGTGCCGTTTTATAGTAAAACACAAAATTCAACTTTATTTATCAAAATAGTTGCCTTTGAGGGCGATACACTGATTGAAATGATTTGCCAATCTTTTCGATACCAGTTTTGTAGTACGATTTCGGTTTAGCTTCAAAATAGGCCTCTGTTTTGGCGATTACTTCTTCATCGGTCTTAAATCTCTTTCCGGCGAGCATTCTTTTGAGGTCTGCGAACAGGAAATAGTCGCTGGGGGCCAAATCTGGAGAATACGGTGGGTGGGGAAGCAATTCATAGCCGAATTCATTCAATTTTGCCATGGTGCATTGTCTTGATGAAACAGCACTTTCTTTTTCTTCAAATGCGGTCGCATCCCAAAATACGGATGCCATAACCTTGCCAGCCGACTGTTGAGTTTTTGGTCGTTTCGTCCATTGTCACATACCGACGGAAAAATTCGGCTTTATTTCATCAACACGTTGTTGTTTTTGGTCGACTGTGAGCAAACGCGGCACCCACTTTGAACAGAGCTTTCGCATGTCCAAATATTCGTGTATGATATATCCAACACGCTCTCTTGATATCTTCAGAGCCTCAGCTATCTCGATCAACTCCACTTTACGGTCATTCGTAATCATTTTGTGGACTTTTTGATATTTTCATCTGAAACAGCCTCTTTTGGACGTCCACTGCGTGCATCATCTTCGGTGTTTGTATGACCACTTTAAAATTTTTCAATCCACTTGCGAATGGTTCGTTCGGCTTGTGCAGAGTCCGGGTAACACATATCAAACCATTTCTTTGCATTGGTTGCATTTTTTCCCATCAAAAAGCAAAGATAAATCAACACACGAAATTGCTTTGAATCCATTTTTTTTCACAATAACAAAAGTTGCTTCACTCACAACGCTATATCTCGAGAACTAATCGTCCGACAGCTGTCAAACTTATACACGTATCTTTTGAAGGTTGGTACTAACTGAAAATGGTATGAACTTAATTCAAGTGGTGCCCTCTCTTAGAAATGGCACCGACTTTTCAGCCCATGTGTTATGTTGAACCACTTGCAGATGGCAGACACACGGATTGCGATAGTGATGCCAGCAATTCTGACGATGCAGGCGATTTGAACCATTTAGGGTCTAATATGCTGCGAAGTAATTGCGAATACGTAATTCACAATAATGAAAAGTTTCTTAGCAGTAATGGCAATTCTAAAGATGAGTACAATACGAGTAGTGCTATTACAAACTGCGACTTCGATGCAAGTGACGAAAATCCTCTCTCGAAGTATTCTATTACCACGGCTTGCAATGAAAGACCCTTACCTGAGGAAGCTAAGAAAGCCAAAACGCCATTAGAATTTTTCCAACTATTTTTTTCTAATGAGTTACTTGTTAGTATTACAGAGCAGACAAATTTTTATTCATCCTAAAAAAAAATATAAATTTGCATATGAATTTGGACCAATTGAAAGTTGTTGTTAGAGCACTCCTACTCGTACTTTCTGGATATGCTAAATACCCAAAGAAACGCTTATTTTGGTCAAGTTATGAGGTTGTGTCGAAACTTTTGCAAAATAGTATTAAGTTGAACCGCTTTGAATTTATAATAAGAAACTTACATTTGGATGATAATGATCAGATTGATAGAAACGACCGATTATACCGCCTTGATTCGGAATTTATTCAGGAAATTAAAAATACAAGTTCATTCATCTAAATCTATATTTTCCCCTTCAAAATAATCCCCATCGACTGCACACACTTATGCCAGCGTTTGATTCAATCCTCAACAATTTTTTTTATATTCGGTTTTCGGTATGTCAATCAGTGCTTTCTGCGATTTTTCCATTTCTTCCTCTCGGCTGCTGAAACGCGTTCCCCGTAGTGTTTTTTTAACTCGATTGAACAGAAAGAAGTCAGAGGAAGCCAAATCAGGTGAATTCGGTGGCTGTTGGATGGTATTTGTTGCATTTTTCGTCAAAAAATTACGAATAATAATGGCACTGTGCGACGGTGCAAAATCCACGAGTTTTCTGCCCACAATTCTGGTCTCTTTCGGCGAATTGCTTCACGCAAACGTCTCATAACGCCCAAATTATACTGTTTGTTTACTGTCTGGCCTTCTGGCAAAAATTCATGATGCACTACACCGTTGTAATCCATGAAAACCGTGAGCATTGCCTTCTTTTTTGACTGAAAACGACGTGGTTTTTTTGGCCTCGGATCATTTGGTGAACGCCATTCACTTGCCTGATGTCTGGATTGCTTGTCGTACTCATAAACCCAAGGCCACGTCTCGTCTCCAGTAATGATCCTTTTGATAAATGTGGGATCGGATTCAGCCTCGCAAATCATCTCTTTTGCGAAGTCAACACGGTCTCTTTTTTGCATGAAATTGAGATCTTCTGGTTTGCTGCTTGCTACACGACGGAAACCCAAATCATCAACCAAAATGTCTTGGACGGATCCATAGGCAATGTTCAAGTCCTCCGCTATCTCTCTGATGGTTAATTTGCGGTTATTGACCAACATTTCTTTTACTTCATCAATGTTTTCGTCGGTTTTCGATGTCGATGGTCTGCCACTGCGTTCATCATCTTCAATTGACTCACGACCACTGGTAAACGACCGTTTTCTTTAGAGAATCGTTGCCGAAACACTTTTCCAACATTTCCCACGTTCGCGCACCATTAAATACGTTTTTTACGCAAAATTTAATACCAGTTCGTTGTTGCAAATTTAAATCCATTACTAAAATTGTAAAAAATCACCAACACACACAGAGATAGATGTACTCTTGGCTACGTAACTTTTGCAAATGTCGAGCTATGATGCTAAGATTTAGAGAGAATATCAACAAAAGATTACCAAGAAATCAAATCGGAAGAATGGGAGCGCCACACGTTGGTGTGCTGCGGGAACTTTTTGATCAAGGTGGTATAAACTTCGACCTTTAATAATGTAATTGAATAAAAACTTTAAAGAACATGGAGGTCTGGGAGAAAAATTATCAATAGATGAATCTATGATTCCTTATTATGGACGACACTTTGTAAAGCAATATATTCGAGGAAAACCTATTCGCTTTAGATTTTAAGAAATGGGTTAAGCAGTGGCTACCTGATTTCATTTCAAATACTCGTACATACAGGAAAAGATGGCAGAGAAAAGAAATTTGGACTGGGAGGGGACACTGTTTTACACCTACTTGAGCTGGCAGAGATTCCATGTAATCGGGGATATAAATTATTATTTGATTATTACTTTTTCTCTGTTGCTTTATTTTAACATCTCACAGATCGCTGATATTGTGCTACAGGAATAATACGTGACCAAAGAATATCAAAATGTCCCATGAAAACTCAGGCGGATATTTTCATAAATTAGAAAAAAGGACATATGATTATAGAACCGATAATGGGAATAAAGTGTGTTTGGTTAGGTGGACGGACAGTAGGGTGGCAACATGCGCTACAGATTTTAACTCGATAAAAGAGAGTAAATGTGGAAGATGGTCAAGAGAGAAAAAACGAAAAATTGCGGTGATCTAGCCTGACTTATTTTGCAATTATAACGACGGAATGGGAGGTTTAGTTCAAATGGATCAAAATATTGCAGCTTATCACTCAAGAATGAGACAAAAAAAAGTGGTGGTGGCCAATTTTCTGCTACTTGTTGGACGTAAGTGTCTCAAATGCATGGTTACTTATGCGTAAAATGTATCCAGATAAAAAAGAAAGCGCGTGTTAATTAAATTTCCGCCGAAATATAGCTCTTTTGTTGCTTACCACACAAAAAGAAAATTTATTTGCAGTAAATGTGGCGTTGGATTGCATTCAAAAATGTGTTTTAAAAATTTTCACACTTTTTAAAAAAAATTATATTTCTATTTTTATTGCATACAATCCGATATATAGGATGTCCTGTGGTTTTTCGTCCCTTGACCTTTTCTTTATTTAACAAGTTTTTTTCGTTGTCAATGTTAATAAATAAAGCATGTATTGCATTAAAACTTAAAAATGTTGTTTTAATAACTTTATGCAGTAATGGGTTAATTTTCATTTTGGTAACCAGACGGCTTAGATTGGACTTGTGGTTTTCAAGCCGATCCACAAAAGTCGTTGTTCTCGAAACTATCCATTAATACTTGTGTGCTTTGCAAGAAAATAAACCCTAAAAACTAACTTAACTAACTTCATAATCAGTTTAATTTAATTTTTTTAAGTTAAATTATAAAAAAGAATTTAGTAAATGGGCAATTTTGTTCTTTTATAAATAAAACTTACAAACTACCTAGAATAAATCTTATCCTACTTATTTGTATTTTTTTTTTGTGTTTTGTTTCTTAAGTTGTTAACCTTTTTTTCTTCTTTTTGTATATTTTTCTTAGTTTTTAAATTTTATTTTATTTATTTTTTTTTTAAACAACTTAAGTGTTACCTTAATCGACCTAAACTATGTAAGCCGAATATTAAACATATCGATTTATGCCCCTCTAATTAAAGGAAAACGACGAAGAAGTTTGCTTCCCTTTAGAAAATCACCAACATTTCTGGTGCCGCTGACATCCATCAAATCAAATACCGCCCTATTCGCATCTGTTCGAGCGACAAGGAAAATTAGCGTGACCGCTAAGTCATCCTGGATCAGCACACTTTCGTGGTACATATGCATCTGATATATAGGTAGAGCGCCTTGGATGGAGTTTGCTGAAGCAGCTGAGCTCCTGATTCCTTCTTTGGAGGAGGATAGCAAGGATAGAAAGAGAGGTACCGGTGAACGTTAGCTTTAAATGTTTCAAGGTTATAATGAGCTAGGCAGAGCATTCCATAAGCAAGTTGTACGGCTTGGGAACGAGTCACGATATTTTAGAGTACGTCCGAAAGTGGGCTTGAGGGTATACTGATTAGCCTTCATAGCGAGACGGGTGTCACGGTTAAAGGTTTGAAGGGGCGGAATGCTACTGGCGATTTCTATGGAGCACTGGTGGTGCAAATAGCGAAAAAACAGAGTGAGACCCGAGACATTACGTCGGTGTTCGAGGGTGTCCATTGTTTGAGTGATATTATGTAGTATCAGCTATGAGTTTTATCGGACAATTTTGTATCATATCTAATAGGTGCAGAGATGTTTTGAGCGTACCCGACCAGATGTGGGCTTGTACTCCAATTTTGGGCGGGCAAATGCCTAATACGAGTATATAGTGGCCTGATCAGAGGGGGTGAAGTATTTCTTACATCGTTTGAAGAAACCTTGACATTTCGAGCATTTTTAACGACACCGAATATGTGGTCATTCCAACGTAAGTTGTCATTGACACACATACCGAGAATGGAAAGTCTTTCGGTTTAAACGATGCAAGTGGCATTCATGGAAAATGGCAGGGTGTTTGAATTTCGCTTTAACGACAACAGACAGCATTAAGTTCTACTCTGTTAGTGGTTCCCCACTTAAGTACATATGTATGTTATGTTGTTGAATCAGAATTTAATTAACTTAATTAACTTAACATATGCTGAATAACATTGACGCGAATCTGGGAACGAATGTGGAAAGCAAGCAGAATATACCATCAGCATATATTGGATTAGAAGTAACAGACAAGAAATCACTGATTAAAATTAAAAAGAGTGTCTGAGACAGTATGAAGCCCAGGGGCACATCGGCATTTATTTTGTGAATATCAGACTTGAAACCATCCACGACAACTTGAATTGAACCTTCCGAAAGGTAGTTTCTAACGCATTGAAGAAGAGAGTCATCGATCCCAAATGCACGCATTTTCGACAAAAGAGCCTGATGCCAAACTGTGTGCAACTATATTGCTCTCGCCAGATTAATGTACGATTATATTCCACCTTTCGTTGAGCAATGCCAATAAATCACCAGTGGACCTGTTGCTAAGAAAAGCATATTGTCGGTCATTGAGAAGTTTTCGTGTTTCGAGATATTACATGAGCTGACGGTGTATCAGCGTTTCCATGACCTTGGAAGAAAGCACCTAAGGGCATTGGGTCTGTAGGAAGAAAGAGTAGAATATTCGTCTTTTTTACTGACGGGCCGGACAAATACTGCTTTCCATCTGCTTGGAAAGAGTCCTAAAGAGTATTATTGATGAAAAAGCTTGCGCAGTCGTTTTGTCAGCGATAAAGAACACCTCTTCAGAAGAAGGGGAAATATACCATCTGGACTAGCGAATTTATGTACATATATTAAGATATTTAAGTACTCTTGCTACTATATGAGTGCGAAAGTGGACTCGTCCCATTGAAGATCCGACGCACTCAAATGTACGCGTGGCAAAGTACAATCTGGGAGTGTTGAGGTGGCTGCAAAGTGTGCAGCAAGTAGATTGGCCTTGTCCAAAGAGCTAACAGCTGGAATGACATTGTAAATGAGCGTTGGTATGGAGGATGAGACAGAATTTCTAATATTTTTGACGAACGATCAAAAATTGTTACTACGCTTGGGACTTTGTAGTATTTTTTGCCTCAGTTTTTAGTCGTATTGGGATTTTACACGCTTAAGAAATAAGTCATTCCTGGCTCGTTTGATCTTTTTTCGGGTTGGTCTTATAGGAACGGAAAAACATTTCTCGAACCCTGTCAGCCTCTTTACAGCTCGAGTCGTACTATGCATTTTCTGTTGGTCTGATACTTTTCATCCAATAAGTGATAAAGGATCTCATTCCAAGGAGAATAGTGTCTGTGATCATATAAGCAGCAGCATCTACGTCATTATCGAGGAAATATAACGTCCAAATTCCTAAGGAAGCTGTTAAGTCCGTTCCAATTGGATTTCCTCGTATTGCCAATTAGCTGATATGACACAAGGGTCCGACGAGCCTAGCGGAGATAGCAAATTGATCTTGTATTTGTCAGGGTGAGAAGCTAAAAACAAGTCCAGGGTGGAATAGGGACTACATTGTGTTGGAGTTTGGTAAGCTACCTCTCTACGCACGTAATTTGTGAGACCGCAGTGAGAGAAAAATAATGGCACTAGTTCGTAGCCAGGTAGCTTCAGATCAGAGTGATCTGAGAGGTGTGGGCTGGGATCTACCTGTGTTTCACTAAGCGCCACAACAGCTGGTCTGTATTTACAGACGTGGACGTACGTGGAAAAATGGTTACTCTTTAGCCCGCGTATATTTGCTATGTCCACTCTAAACTCTCGAGTCATTATACGAACAAAAAGACAATCACCGACGATACTAATCACAGCTGTGAAGTAAAAATTCAGAATTGGTTTGCCGAATCAAATTGCTGTAGGTGTTATGCCCTTACAACTATAGGAAACAGCACACAACCAAAATTCATACTCACAACCCGCTATCCACTGGTTGGTACATGCACTCAGTCACTGCACGTGCTGTATGACAATGTAATACAGAAATGGCTGTGACTGAGTGAAAGCAACAATATGACCAGGGACAGGGAGGATGGGATGCGAGCACTGTGGATGTCATTTGCACTGCATTCACTCACGTTTTTTTTTTTGTCACAAACTTGTTGCCGCTATGTGTGGAGGAGGTGATAGGACCATGACTTGCCACAGTCTTACCACTCCTTGAGAGCTTGGTTTTAGGCTCGTTGGGTTTATCTTTAGACGATAGTGCATCATGGCCTGCCACAGTTTTACCCCCGCTAGACAATGCAAAAGTCTTGGCTGTAGTCGGTTCTGTCACCGTTCTACTGCCCGGTATTAAAGGGGTACCGGTCTCGGGTTTTTTTTTTGGGTCCATTAGTAAATCCCTCGAGTAACGGGGACAGTATGGTCCATCTCTTCAGAGATCCGCTGTATACAGACACGGCTTGCTAGTCCGCAGATCGCAAGATATCCGGTTACTCTGTTCACGATTGAGCTATTTTTGGAGATGTTTGGCCTTCAGCCAGGTTAATTCTCGGTACGGGTACCTTGATGAAGCCCTGGTGGAAAAGGAGTGGTAAGCGGGGGGTTTAGCATCCTTTGGTTTCGGGACTCATCTAGAGAACTTCTTGAGATTCAGTGACCTTACTCAGTCTCCACAACTCGGCAAGTTCGATGCTCAGGTAGAGGAAGGAGGGCGTAAAAGATTTTCCTTGACAAATGACATTTTTCATCTTCTCCACACACGCTCTAGTATGAATAGCTGGCTGCGAGGTGCACAGCAAGTAGATTGGCTTTGCCCAAAGAACCCACAGCTGGAAAATCTTTATAAATGAGGGTTTGGACAGAGGATGAGGCAAAGTGTAATGGATACTAAAAATTTTCCCATTTTTATTCAGTAAGTGCACATGCGATTATACAATATTAATGGTAAATACCTTTAGAGGAACATGTATGTACATTTTTTATATAAATTGTACTCTTCGGTCTTTCCATATATTTTTTACAATACATCACAAAGCTAAAAAAAAAAAACGAAACTTTTTGTATTCACATTTTGCAAGCTCGTATATTCATGCGACAAATTTTTCAATTCACCGGATGTAGGTACAATAAGCATCAACTCTTTTATTTCGAGTACAATGGCTCTTTGGTCTTTGTATCACACAAAATTCGCTTTATTTATTCGTGTATTGTTTGGGCGATAAAAATGTAAAATTTATAAAATTTATTCCTACCCACAATAGCTATGTATAGACGTATAAACATACACTATATCTAGATAAATAAATTAGCTCTTAAATTTTCCTTTCAACAAATTTAAAAAAAAAAAATTCTTTACAACTTTTCACTGTTTTCTGTTTTTTTCAGTAATGGTACACTGCAATCGTCGTGGAACGGAAGCAATTGTCGGTGATTTATCCCATACATTTCTCTATGAACAAGGTGAGTCTAGAAGATGCAGCCGGGTTTGTTAGTGATGCAAGACGAAAGGAATAGGTGCCTGGGTTTTTGGATGCAATGTAAAGGGGAAGAAACAAAGCGGAAGTACAACGACGGTATGGTTGTCAAGAAATGATCAACAATGAGGTTTTATTCCATTTTTTTTTGGTGACAGCAAAACTTCATTTGTTATTGAGTTCATATCATGTTGTCTATGTCCTTTTTGGCACAAATAGGTAATCTGAGCACTGGATAACCTTATCTGGGTTATTAAATTTCCAGATACACTTCTGATATCCAAAGTTGAGCGGCTTTAACCTGCCCAATGTATGGTAATTATGTTACATCACTACTTTGGTTATGTATTGGATATGTCACTATAAAAAATGTTCAGTTCCCAAGTAAGTTACTTTATAAAACCAAAATTGGAAGAGAATGGTGAACACAACAATAAGCAGAGATATGCCCCATTTTTGTTGCTAAAGATACGTCTCAATATCTACAGAGATCTTGAAATTTCATCAAACGCTGAAGGGTGTACCTGGCATGAGTGCTATAAACTCGATTAGATTGAAAATATAGACTCTGGTCAGGAGTTTACAGTAGTCCTTTGTTACGATTTACCTATTTTGGTTCAAATCTACTGAAGGTATCCACCTGCTTCATTACAGAGTCTTTAGCATTTGTTCTTTGTCTTACTTATTTATCTGCATTGATACTACGTCGATTGTAAGGTCAGTTAAATTGGCGGATCTTAGAATTTTTTTTAAAGCCCGTGCCTTTTTGGATGAGCTTGTTAGTATAATTTTCTTTCCTCCCTCGGCTAGAACTTAAGCCTCTACCTATTGCATTTTTCAACGACCTTCGTTGCACATGGCAAAGGAGATTTGTTCAGCCCGACGGTTTTCCACTATCGCTTTTCTCAATGTGGAGACGTGTACTTTTTATTAGATCACGAGTTGTAACATACACCGACGTGCGTAGCGTTTTCATTTCCGTCGCTGTTAGTTTTTCTTTGTACCTCTTTTACATGGTCTAACACTGCTATGCGCAAGTTGAAGTCACGTTTATGTTAAATTTAAGCGGCTTTTTTTGAGATAAGATACTGCGAAGTCTTATTGCCATTTGAGGCACCCCACGCTTACTACGTGAGGTGCATCGTCATCGCAATTTATTTGGTTGTTAACGACAAAGCCTGGGTATTTAATATCTTGTGTTTTGGCGCTATGCCTCTGAGATTAGGTTTTTTGGTTCCCAAAAATGACAATGCGAACATTCGGTCTCAGTACGACTGATTCGTAACCTGTTATCGTCTGGTGTACCCCAAATTGGCTTTTTTAAATTGTCCAGCTATTCCCGTCGTGCATTTAACATTTTCTTCTTATATGCATCTCGGGTACTGATAGTGATTCTCGTACATTTCCTCTTCTGTAGACTTGACCTTTCACTTGGAACTTCTAATTCCCAAAATTTCTTTATCTTCATCTTCATCTTTACTACACGCAGTGATGCAAGCTGTGAGTATATTAACGTGTGTCTTCTTCCTTGGCGTTAAGACGGTGCTGACTGGTCCCGATAGTATCCAGCCAAACCTTGTGTTTTGGGCCATTGGAATTTGGCTGGATCCTTATATAGGCCATGCGGTCCGGTTCTTCGTACCATAGATCTGCCAACTTCAATCCTTGGATGTGTGGCCAATGGTTGGGTGTAACTTGTTATACTAGCAGTCTTGATGTAATAACTGGCATCTAGAGCATCTAACTCCAAGTTGACCTTTTCATCGTGAATCGACTGAATGGTAAAATGGCATGCTGCGATGATTCCTGTAGAATAACCGTTGATTCCATTGATCTTTGACTCACACTTGACCACTGGAACTTTTAACTAATGAGCTAATTTCACTATCACGAAGCATGATTGAGACCCTTGATCAATCAGACTTGTCCTTCAACGCATATGTTCACCATGGTTGTGGCTAGTAGTACCATCCTATTTCTATCGCATGCGATAGCGATTCGTATCGATGTTGAGGCTTCTTCACTTGATGTCCTTCCTATTACCGAAACTGCTGTACTCTCACCTCGAGGGAAATAAAGTAAGGAGTTATGCTGTTGTGTGCATATTTTGCAACCCCTCTTCATCACACATTCCCTTGCGGTATCTCCATCTCGCAAATATTGTAATTGAATCGAAGAGCTTCGACCTTTGAAAAATCTTTGACAGTTATACAACTGATGAGAGTCGTTGCGCACAACGCATTTCGGCTGTGCCAAATGGTTTTTTGTGGCAGTTACTCTTACTGATGATCACGGTAAAATTCACGACTGCTTTCTAATCCTCTGAATCTACCCTTGATGAATTCAAAAAATTCGCTTAGTCTAGGAATTTCGGTTGAAGTTCCTCTGGATTGTTGATATAATTTCCTTGATTCCGGGTCAAGCTTCGGACATAACAACTGAATCACTAATGGATCGCAGGAGCTTACAAGATTTCCCTTGACATATCCATGATCCTTTTCAAATCAAACGCATTTTCATGTCGAACTGATTTTGTGGTAAGCAATTTTTGGAAGCAGTTGTTGACCCATGCTGCTGAATTCTGAAACCGGTTCGTTAGCAATTCTATAGCTGTGAAATAATTGCTTGATACCGGTGCCAAATCGTTAACAATCCTTGCTGCTTCTCCTTTTAAATTGCCTTTTAAATATTGAATTCTTCGAAATTGCTTAAGGATCCGTTCTGATGAACTAATTGATCAAATAGTTCCCAAATTATGTCGACTCTTCATACTTGCCGCTGAATGATGGCACGGTTATTTATGGAAATTTGATTTCCTGATGTGTTGCAGCTTGTGGAGTTACTGCCCCTGCTTCTTTAATTTGAACATAAGCATCTTGATATATCTGCTCCAACTCAATAAATTCGTTGTTGGACACGTACTCCTGCTCGTAATCAGCTTCTTTCAATGAGGACATGATCACATCGTTCATTGTCACCAGCTTTGTCCAGTATTCCATAATCTGATCCAATTTGAATATTAGCTACACTGTATTCTGAGTTAACTCCAAGTTGTCAATAATGTGCATAAAGTTGTTCCTAATCAGATTCAACATCTTGAATTTTGCTGGGCACTTCGTGATGTTAGTTGACTCTTTAGGTCTTTCTGGACCGGATGAGTTGCTCGTAGATTGTTGACTTTCTGCATTTGGATTTGAACTTCGACTTACAGTAGATAACCGTGAAGCTTAAACGCCTTCATCGCTTGGTAATGACATTTTCGATGGTTGTATGTTTCTCTTGATTAACTCCAATTTTGCCTTGAATGTACTCTTAACATCGAGATACCTCATTTCAAATTGGCTAAAATACTGTCTCACAATGTAGTCATGATGCGGATTTGTCTTTCGTAGATCTTTTAAATCCCTGTTATTTATTTGGAAGTTGCTCCAGTGCTGTCCTAACTGCTCGAGTCTCCTTGCGAAGTACTCTATAGAGTATGGAGATTCTCCATCTTTCTTAAAATTAGTCCGTAATCAACTCACTTCTTCCGTGATTCTCGTCTGGTTCAATGCATTGTCTTCGATTGCACTCATTTTTACCTCACTGTGTAATGGCGTGCGATGCTCACGATCTTAAATTATTACTCTATATTGGTCTCGTACCAATATTCACTAATTACTTTTCCGGCTAATCCGGCTCGAAGGACCATGTAAATTGTACTGCTTAGATTTTTTTAATATTTTATATTCAATCGCCTAATGCAACCTCACATTAGGTAGTAAAAAAGCTTGGTTCGATTAAATAACAAGACTGAACCTAAATAAATTTATTTCAACTTGATTTATACAAAAACTCTGCTGGCCTAAGCATGTTTAAAGAATACCAAAAAAAACGTTGACCTAAATATGAAAATTACATTTTGTGTAATACATTTTGAGATTTTTACACCGTCCAAATAAACCGTTTGGGAATTCTATCGAATGTCTTTTCCAGGTCGATGGACACGATTGGCAGATCTGTGGAAGCGTCGCCTTTAACATTATTCCTATGTTTTGAACCGCATCATCTACATCCTACGAAGTCGTGTTGATTGTTGCAGTTGTCGACTGTTTAGAAATCTCTTGTGCATTTTTAAAATATGGGATGTCGGTAGTTGTTGCATTTCTCGTTATGCTTAGCCTTTATACAGTGAAATACGAAGGCTATTCCTTCACTTGGGCATTTGATCGACACTCGTCTTGGTATTATGTAGTTAAAACTGACAGCCATTTAAAACGAAGATTTCGAATTGTCAGTCATTCTTTTTAGGATATGTTATCTGGCCCACTGCAGGTCCCTGTTTCAGTTTCCATAAAAATTTACATTTTCTCTTCTTGCGCGACAGAAGGGGGTAGTAGTACTGTGCGGTAGTTTTGGTTTCATTCCGCCTATTGTAGATTTCGTTAGCCCCCATAGACCCTTTCAATATATTTTGGCGATTTTTTTCCTCTACTTGCTGGTTTCGTAATTTAACTCAGGACTCACATCAGTTTCGCTATTTCCACTGCAATAAGTCATTCACCAGCATTTTCGTCACATTCTTTCATCACCATATTGCTTTATTTATGAAGGGCTGGCCTTTTTAAAACAATCAGCTACTTCGAAGTTGTTCCACATACTTGGTGTGGTTAGTTCTTTTTCTTGGATTATGTCATTTTTGAGCCATCCTTGCAAATTTAGCACTCTTTTTATTATCTATGTTTTCACAGATTCTTTCTGATTTGGATGGTTTTTCACTAGTTTCTTCAAGAAAAATTCTGTCAGCAAAAGTCGCTGCTGGCCTGTAACTTCCCAACCAAGCTCTCAGAATTGCAACGCGTTGTCGGACGTTGAAGAACACCTTTCATATTGGCAAATTTCCCATTGCCTGACATAATCTCTCGAGTTGTTCACAGTAGCGATGAGAATTAACCCTTTGATCATTTCGAAGTACCTCATAGTGGGCGATTACCTTCCAGTCTCACCATACACACAGCGTAATCTTCTGGATTGCCAATATTGGCTTTGAAAACACTTGTGATGGCTGACTATTTTTAGCCAACGTTCTTTGATGCTGCCGATTGTCGAACGTGACCCATTTGGCATCACCGGTTATTACTCGTTTCATTGCTTTTAATAACATATCGCATACGTCAACTCTGTCCATCTTGTTTTCTCACATTCAATTCATAAGAAACTTAGAGATCCAGCTTCTTTTTGTATCCAGCTTCCTGTAAATGGTTCAAGACAGTTTTCTGTTGAATCCATACCAATATCGACAGCGTAAATGTACCTGTCTTGCTCGACTTTTCCAAGAATTTCAGCAGCTTTTTGGATGATTGGACGACGATAGCGTGGCTTAAATATTGCCAGAATGGAAGTACATTCTTCGTAAATAGCGCAAATTTCAGCGTCAATTGTTGTGTTGCAGACATTCCACCATGGAGGATATACTCACTTGTAACAAATAATAGGATAGACCTTCTTTTGGACATTGAGCAGACTGATATCTATTTAGTTGATGCAGTTCAAAAGGTCGACTAGGAAGACGATGCTATGAATTCTTTCATCAGTTGATTAGCAGTCGACCATATATTGCTGAGGAGTATATGTACGGGTCTTACTAAGTCTACCTTGATACTTTAAATAGACCAGTGAAAGGATTTACATGAAAGGATTTACAACTAGAGTTTGGATATTGCCTTGTAAACATCTTATTGGTCAGGTGGATGGGACGGCTAACTGACTGTGGCATGTCAGTGCTTTCAGTACTAATAGTGGCTCTTCTACTAAACGGTTTGTTTTTATGGTTTAAGAACTTTAACTTTAACTTAACGGTCAGAAGTCAGAGAGCGCCTTAAAAGCTTTCAAAATAACAGTTCATTCCAAGGAGGTATGTCTGAGCATAGAAGTCAGAGCTATTGAGAGCGTTATACAGTGAGTCAACAGTATTGTACAATAGATCTCTTGTAAGTTTCTTTGATGTATGTGGCCTTCGAAATCGCTACGGGGATGCGGAAATTTCTATGCCAGAGATATGTATATACCTGGGATATACCCCCCTCAGCCAGTCTCGAAAGTTGAAACTTTGGCTATGAAAAGTTAGCCTATTTTCGCTATTGCTGGTTGTGGTTTGCTTTGTATCATATGTTCGTCCTTGAGGGTATACCTCTATGAATGGATCTGACTATTTATGCTACTAAAGAGTAACAGTAATAATGAAGAACTTAAAATGAAATGTTCTCCCAGAAATAGGTTCCACAATACAGAACTATTAATGTTCAACATTTTATTTGGTATGCCGAGCGATTTTGATGTCCGTAAATAGCAGTAGAAGAAATAGTCGATCTGAAACTTACTATATATTGGTATGAGATAGAAAAAGTTGTCTGTTGTTTGACTGTGGTATCTATAGCAAGACCTTCATGGATACGTATCCTCCATTCATCATTACATTTTTAATGGTAATAATAGTTTTAAGAGGATTTTTTTTTAAAACAGTAAACATCGCAAGCCTACTGAAAGGACCAAACTATTAATATCTCACCACTTAAATGCACTTGAATGCATCTGAGTTTTCTCTCTGAAATTCATAATCTCAATCCATAACCTTGTTACACATACTGTAGCTCACCCTTCAAAGAACGACAAAAAAAAAACTCCTTCAATTTGTGCATCGATTCCTTTTAATTAGCCATAGCCCACCTATACGACATTTAATTGAACTTCCAGCCCCTCATTCTCACCACAGAAATCCATTTAAGTAGGTTAGCCCCCATATGATGGCAGTGCCGGTAGTGGTGGTATCTACTGCCAGTACCTAAGCCTAAAGTACAGTGGTACAAGTGGCTTTAGTAAAGCACCTTGGGTTCCTGAACAATGGCATTGCTACGAATACTACTACGTACCAGTGATTTCAGTGGAATTTCCCAATTCAACTAGGGCTCCGCGTAATCGCCTAATTTACCTCTTAAACGTGATTATTTCGAGAGAAAAATTAGAGCAATTACTGCACGATTTCTACCAAGTACCAACAACAGCTGTGCATTCGTTGTATCCTCCACACCCTTCCTACCAACATTCTTTACACTTTATCCTGCATTGGCCACCCTCAACTCAATTCAACTCAACCCTTCAACCAATATAAAGTGCTTGTAATTATTTTTCGCACGCCTGCTACGTACCACCCTACGTAGCGCCCTGCACCATCCAGCACCTCTTCTGAATTGCAATGAATAAGTACTTCCTTAGAGAACATCGTTGTATGGATACATAACACATACTCTTACACATAATGCTAGCTAATCTCACGCTCGTTCCTATTTTATTTTTCTCTTTCCCTTTTCCTTCACCATGGGGCACGTGTACGATGACGACAACGACAACGACAACGACCATTTCCCGCAGGTGGCGCTGCACATATAGCCGGTGTGCAATTAGCTACCATCAAAAATAAGCCAGATGGGACATTTTGCTTGAACGAACTGAAACGGAAAATCCGCTCCGACGACTGCCATGAGCCTATTACAGCGCTGGTAATCGTCGAGAATACCCATAACATGTGCGGCGGCAAGATATTGCCACTGGAGTGGTTGGACCGACTTTCGAAAATTTGCAGAGAGCATTCAGCCGAAGCAGGATCGGGAGGCACCGGAAGTAGAATTGCCTTGCACATGGATGGCGCTAGAGTGTTTAATGCAGCAGTGGCGATGGGCACCTCTGTGGAACGCATCACCAGAGACTTCGATTCGGTGTGCTTTTGTTTAAGCAAAGGACTTTCGGCGCCGGTTGGCTCAATGCTAGTTGGATCAAAGGATTTTATCAATGAGTAAGATAATGTGAATTTTTTTAATTTTTATTTTTATTTCATTTTTTTATTAAGGACAATGTTGCTAGATTTTTCTGTTTTTTTTTTCCTGAATTACAGGTGTGTGTAGGAATTTTTTTTGTAACACATTTTCTTCGTGAACGTAAAGAGAACTGCCTTTTTGTTCCTGTGCTAAATGCTCTTACATGGTTTCTTTGACACGGGTTTTAGAAAACGGTATGTGATTGCCATCGAACATCTTTGGTACTTGATTAAAGATACTCGTACTAATGAAGATACTGGCTACAGTATGTAGCGCATAGTTGACTTTTGTGACTTTTATTAGGAATTTCCCGAGATCTTTCACGGAAATATATTTTAATGCATACGAATAAATATGTGACGATAGCTCGCGAACGAATTATGCTATCGATTTGAGTTTTTGTAAAAAGATGTCTCTTCATGCCGAATCATGGCCATTCGATTTTGAATAAAATCGCCTGATGACTTTTTAAAAAAACACACACGATATAAATAATTTTTTCTGGAAAATCTTTTTGAAATCTATTACTATAGCACAGATTGGATGAAAATTTAAAAAAACCGGTCTGAATTATCTGAGTTATTCAAGGAATAGTAATGATTTTAGAGCCGTCAATACAGTACTAACTACGGTATCATTAGTACAGGGAGTCCTACATCTGACAAGTCGAACTTCTACGGGCAATAGGTTTTCTAAATTCTAATAGGATATGAAATATCAAAAACCTTTGGAGAATACTACAAGTTTTCTTTATCAGTAAGATCTTGGTGTGACCCATCGGTCGTACTCATTTCGGTATTTTTTTTTTTTTTTTAAGGACCTATTCCGCCAATTGCGGGGGCACTGCGACCCAAAAGATATTTTGTATCACAAAATCAATATTAATAAGCCAAGAGAGGCTTAACTCTTTTGGTTAAATAGGGAATCTCTCTGGTTGAGGTTTTGAGGGTTTCCCAAGAGTTTAAAATTTTAATGAGATACATTAAGGTACTTGGAGCCATGTACATATTCACATAAAATGTTCTACGCAGTTTCGTCATCTTCCAAGTAAAGACGACATTCAGTTTCCTGAATGAAGCCTACATATTTTGTGGTATCGGAGGTGCCTGGTTCGAAATGCAACTAGTCTTCTGGTATCCCTCCTTATGAATCGTAGGGTTTCTTGAGATTTGTTGTGGAAGAGTATAATGGCTTTCTTAGCCAGGCGAAGCCCAGCGATGTCTCCCCAATGAAATATACACATTTTGCTCTTCCAACTCTTTATTGTTGAGTTAGTTGATGAATTCGGAATATTACAGAGGGGTATGAAAGAACCGTTCTAGCCAGTTCGCCGGTTATTTTATTTCCGATAATACCTTCGTGACCAGGTACAGACCGAAGTTTTACTTTGTTCTTTTGGGGTAGTGTAGTGTATTGAAGCAATGCAAGATAGATTTGGAGTCAATGAGGTTAGAGTCGAATGTTCTAATGGCTGCTTGAATGTCCGTTGGTATATAGATGGGGACACCCTTCATTCTCTTATCGAGGATGAGATTGGCGCATAACTGAACGCCATATGGTATATTTCCTTGAAGTACGCTGTGACTTTTTCACACTGCTTACGAAATTCTGGTGATTAGGCCAAATATACCAGCGTCCGCCTATCTTTGATCCATCCATATGCCACTTGCTACCTTTAAGGGTTAAGGTGCGGTTTTTGTAGTTCCATGGTTCCCGACTTGGGATCACTATATTGAACCTTCTGCCGAAGCACAGTGTTTCAGTTAGGCGGTCGTTTAGCGCGCAGACCATGTCAAGCTTTAGGTGAGAATATTCATTTGCGATCTGAGTGAATAATCTCTCTTGCAATAGTCTGACATTGCTGTGAATAGTCATCTTTTTTTTTAAGTTATGCACATGATTCGCCGATCAAAGGATGAAGTCCGGGATAGCAAGGGTGACAAAATTTTGAAGCTTGCAGATGCCTACGATGGCCGAGTTGAGTTCACTTTTATACGAAGAACATCTTGTACAGTAATAGATTACTGCTTCATATCTGGTGATTTTCGTGTCGCACTATATACCTTCTCGGACCACATGCCTCTGGAAATAACGTGTGTAATAGAGAGAGCTTTGAACTTATATAGTAATTCTGAACTTAAGCTATTACCAAAACTCATATGGAAGGAGAACAATCGATCAACATACCGTTTTAACTTGAATATTGAATTAATTACATCAACTATGGAAGAGCCCACTGATCTAATTAAAAAAGCAACACCACAAAGAAGCCCATCAAATAAAAATATTTGCAAACAAAAGTGGTTTGACCGTGAGTGTTCCAAAGCAAGAGAACAATCGTTTGTGTTTCTTGGGCTATTGCGGATGCACAACACAAACATCTTTAAATTGCTGTACGAAGCAGCCAACAAGCATTTTAAGCATATTTGCTATGTATAAAAATGGCATTCGAACTTCAAATTATTGACGTAATAAGCAACTCAAACTCCTCGGCAGAATTCTGGAAAGCGGCGAAATATATAAACGGCCATAAAAATGTAAAAATGTAATCGCGTCATCGTTGAAAGAACGATTACTCAAGAATCAGTTTAGCCACCTACTCAATAATGTATTTAAAGTAGCACCGTTTCAATACGCCGCCCCATTTTTCTATGACGAGTCTTAGGATGCATCTTTTACAGCTCTAGCTGTACAAAAAGTCATTAAAGGCGCTAAGGCACATAAAGCTCCCGGGACCGACCGAGTTCCTGTGGAATTCTATAAAAATTGCACAACAGAGTTTTTATACCCACTAACCATGGAGTTCAACCGCATTTTCGAAGGCACAGAAGCTCTTGATAGCTTCAAAAAGGCAATAATTTTTCCGCTTCACAAAAAGGGTGACTGTAGCGAGCCAACAAATTAGAGAGGGATATCCTTCCTAAACACCTCTGCCAAACTGTTGGCCTCTTTGATCTTCAGGAGACTTGCAAAGTGGGTCAGAAATCATAAAATATTATCGGTGTTTCAAGCAGGATTTAGGGAAAACTACTCTACTATTAACCAAAAAAAAAAAGAAAAAAAAGTTGTATGCCTTCTTTGTGGATTTCCGTGCGGCTTCGATTCAATTGATCATGGCTCACTCTTCTATAAACTATATCAGATGGGAATCTCAAGTAAAATCGTTAACATATTGCGAGCACTGTATGATAATAATGTTACATGCGTATGGGATGGGGATACAGTATCCGAAGAATTTCTGACAACAATGGGTGTGAAACAACGTTGTATCCTAAGCACTTTACTGTTTATTCTGTTCATCGTTGATATAACTGAGTTCATAGGAGGTGGCATCGATATCGGAAGCACTAGAATACCCGCACTGATGTATGCAGACGACATTGTTTTCTTCTCAGAGTCGATAAATAGCATGCTGCTTATGATGAACAGACTAGATTCATATTGTAAACGTTGGAATTTAAATGTTAACTTGGAGAAGGCAAAATTAATATTTTTTAGAGGAGGTGGAGGCAGATATTCTCGAAATGAAGAGTGGACGTATCAAGGAGAAATTGTCGAAATAGTTCATGAATATATGTAAATACCTGGGAGTCCTGATATCGGCCAATCTAAACATGAGAAAGCATCTTGAAGGTAAATTAGCTGAAGCTAAGCAAGCAATTTCAAACGTGTGGGGTCGCTGTTTCAACAATAAATACATACCATAGCTCATAGCGCCAAGCAAAATTTTTTTCGCTCAACTGCTACTTCAATTCTTTTGTATGGTGCTCAAATGTGGGGATACCGCTCGTTCGATGAAGTGGAGAAGTTTCTTCGTTAGTTTCTTAAGCGCACTTTTCGGTTGCCAATAATCACACCCAATTACATGCTGCACCTAGAAACCGGGACGGCACCACTGATTTTAGAAACTTTGAAGATGCATTTCGACATGTCGTTAAAGTGATGGCGATGGACGAAGAAAGGTTGCCCAGGATAGTATATCCTTAGGAGGCACCCAGCGTCTAACTGCTGACATAAACTTTCATTAATACCGGCAGAGGAGCCCGTATCATTAAGAAGACAGTTCGACACTTTATTGGAGAAAATTTGTGTAGTCACTTACGAAAAATATGCTGCTGAAGCTCGAGCTTCTCAATATCGGTTATACTATAGTCGATTGAGCTACAATTTTCTTATTTCTTGAACCAAAATTCAATTGACAAAATAAATTTTATATTTAAATAGAGAGGGGAGCTTTTGAATTTAAATTTCAGACCACACCAACCCGAACTTTCAATTTTGTGCAGTCTCTGCAATCAGAGAGCGAGAGAGGACGTCTTACAATTCCTAGGAGAATGCTTAATTTCAGAGGGGTTTCCCAAAAGGTATTTCAGATCCGAGGTCCTGTCTGGTGGCGAAGTAATTAATACTTTGAATGGACTACAAGGCTGGGATGTTTTATACTACTGTGGTGTAAATGCCCTCCGCTACAGAAGGCGTATCATCGAGGAAGATTTTTAAGCTGTATTTCCATTTTCCACTTACCTTAAAATAAAACACAAACAGCTGTTAATCTGGTAGATGGCGTTATGCCAAACCAATCAAGACGAGGAAACTCATTCTTTATGTTAACCTTTTAAGTGAAATAAAAGTCTTTTCTAAATCTAAAAAAAATCTAGTCATCTTTTTTATGAAGAGATGGAGTGGCGTTAAGCCAATGAAATTTTTCATTTCCGCTGTGGGGCATATGTGCATGTACCCGGCGATGCCGAGTCATACAAGCCTTTGTATCCGCTGCAGCTTTTGTATTGCAGTTTCCTCATTTGTTTTGTTCCACCATACTACTAATGAGTAGGTGATGATCGGTGATATTATCATATATATCCGATGGGTAACTTTGGGGTTAATTCCCTGGTCTTGCCATACGTACGTGGGCAAGCCCACATGGCCTTAGTCACTTTGGTAGTTGTATTATTAATATGTTAATTCCAATTTAGCTTTTTGTCGAGAACTATTTCAAGATATTTTACTTCGTCGAAGTACACAATTACTGTATCGTTAAGTGTGATCTGGTTAAGATAAATTGTTAGTTAGTAAGAAAACAAAACTTAAATTCTTCAGCCTTAGTCCAAAAGAATTTCCGATCTTCGAAGTAATATTCCACGCATCCAACTACGAAAGAAATATTTTTTTTTGATAGTAAGTGTTTCGTTCTCCAAATATTTCCTTTGATATCAATGCTGTCCTAGTCCTAGGCTTCGCAATCGACAGAAATTTGAGTTGGTCACAACATATTTCTGATTGAAAACAGTACCTTTTGGGCACTATACGTTGCTTTTATCGGCTGAGAAAATTTTGCTCGGACAAAATATTAAAATTAATTTACCACGGCATATTCCATTCCAAATTAGAGTTCGGTGTAGCATGTTGGGAAGATGGATATTGGCGTGGAATAAAACTCTTTTTTTATGCAAAGAATAAACTTTAAACAGTTACATATTTTCCATTTTGCTCGATGACTTTCTGCAATCTTTTTGGCAACTTTGTGATTCCTTGCTCATAGAACTTTTGGTCCTTATTTGCACAATACTAGACCAAGTGCAATTTGAGGTCATCATAATTGGTGAAATTTTTACCACTTAAAAAATTTACTTCAAAACAACTGAACATCTTATGGTGTAAAATCAAGGATGCGTGGTGAATGTGACATCGCTTCCCAACCGAGGTTCCATAATTTTTTACGAGTAACCAGATATGTCTAGTATTGTCTTGATGAAATTGAAATAAAACAACAACGGTGTGAGATATAACACTGATTCTGACCTTATTTTGAAAATACGTTCATGCCATTCTCTGTGGGATATGACATCATTCAAATGGCCGCCTCGGCTTCGCTAGCAGTGCTTCAAGCGGTCGGTCCAATTTTTGATGAGTCGGTCCAATATGTGCGGTGTTATTCCGGCAATAGCTTGTCTAATGTTGGTCACGAACTCGTCCAAAGTGGTCGGCTTGTTAGCGTAGACTAAGGACTTGACGTAGCCCCAGGGAAAATAATCGGATGGTGTCAAATCCCAAGATCGCGATGGCCAATTGATGGACGCTCGCTGTGAGATGACGCACTCACCAAATTCCTCCTTCACAACTTCGTTGCGTGCCGTCGCTTGTATGTCATGTAGCGCCATCTTTTTGGAACCATAGTTCGGACATATCGATGTTGTCGAGTTTTGACCACAGAAAGTCGGTTAACATCGCTGTATACCTGAGACCTGAGACCCCTGTGCCAAAAATTGACCTCATCCGAGAAGATAATTTTTTAGCCAAAATCCGGATCTCCGGCCATCGTTTCCAGCGGCCAATTGGCGATGTAGGCCCAAATCCAACTGCAAAATAAGCCGGCTTGACTCTCTGGCGATGCACAATTCAGCTGATCGCCGCCGAGTCGACATTTCTGGGTCTTCTTCGATACTGGCCGCTACGGCGGCTATGCTTTCCTCATTTCGCACCAGTATACTCGTGAATCTTCTCGTACTCGCAGTATTAAAAAATAAATAAAAACAAAAAAAACAAGTAGTGCAGAGAAGAACGTAACAATAATATTACACAGCGCGGGCTGTGGCACAGCCACACGGCACGGGCAGTGGCTGAGTGTAGACAATAACTGATGGATAGAGGGTTGTAAGTTAGAATTTTGTTAGTGTATTGTTTTCTATTGCTGTATGGGCACAGCACCTACAACAATATTGGATTCGGTAAACCAACGTCAGAATTTTCACTTCGCAGCCTTGCTGCGTCGGTGTATGTTGTTTGTGTTTGTTTTTATTTTTTTGTAATGACTGGGGAATTTAGGATGGACATGGCGAACATACGCGGGCTAAAAAGTAATTATTTTTCTATGTCCACGTCTGTACAGTCAGGCCAGTTGTTTTAGCACTTAGTGAAACACAAGCAGATCCCCGCCCACACCTCTCAGATCACTCTGTTCTGAAGCCACCTGGCTACGAACTAGTGCCACTATTCATTTCTCATCGCGGTCTCACCATTTACGTGCGTAGTGATGCAGCTTACCAACCTCCACCACAATGTGATCCATATTCCAGTCCGGAATTCAATTTCATGTGGTTAAAATTCCATCACCGTAAGCAAATTATCCACTACTGCTTTTACAGAAGCCCTAAACTGCACAGCAATTCGACCTTTAACGAGCTTGAAGCGCTGTGTGGCTCCATTCAAAGAATTGTATCCCTGTATCCTCATACTGAAATCGTTATTACGATCGATTTTAATATACACAATTCTGGGTGGCTTCGACATTCTGGACAGACAATACCAGAAGGACGTGCGTTGAGATATTCGCTGCGGAAATCAACTTGACGCAGATTGTCAATGAGCCCATACGAATATCAGACGTTGATAGTCATAACGCCAACACTCTAAATTTGATTCTTATTTCCTACCCTGACAAATACGAAGTCGATATGTTATCCCCTCTAGGCTTGTCGAACCATTGTGCCATATCAGCTAATTTCTCGTACACCGACCACACAGTTAGAGAAAAGATTCCTTAAAGAACTGTATGCCAATACGAGAAAGCCAATTGGAGCGGACTTAACAGCTTCTTTAGGAAATTTATGTGGTCGTTATGTTTCCTCGATAACGACATGGATGCTGCTGCTGATATGATCACAGACCCTATTCTCTTTGGAATAAGAAACTTTATCCCTCATCGGATGCAGAGTATCAAACCAAAAGAAAAGGCATGGTACGACTCTATCTCTAAAGGGCTACCAGAGTTAGAGAAGTGTTTATTCGGTCCTTCAAGACCAATCCGACAAAGGAAAACCGAAAAATGTTTAAACGAGCCAGGAATGTCTGCAACGTCTTTCTTAAGCGTGTGAAATTTCAATACGACCAAAATTTCTGGTAAAAAATACTACAATGTCCTAAAGGTAGTAAAAGCTTTTGGTAGTTTGTCAAAAACATCAGAAATTCTACCTCAACCTCCATCCCAACGCTCATTTATAATGACATTCCAGCTGGTAGCTCTTTGGATATGGCCAATCTGCTTGCCGCACACTTTGCGGCTAGCTCAACACTCCCAGATTGTGGTTTGTCCCCGCCTACACTTGAGTGCGTCGAATCCACTTTCGCACTCGTGTAGTAGCAAGAGTACTTAAAAATTTTAATATACATAAATGTGCTGGTCCAGATGGTATATCTCCCCTTCTTCTGAAGAGCTGTTCTTCCTCGCTGACAAAACCACTGCGTAAGCTTTTTCATAAATCCTACCCTTTAGGACTCTTGCCGAGCAGATGCTAAAAAAGGCGAATCTTCTTCTCTCTCCTACTGCAGACCCATCGAACTTACGCTAATAAAAAGTCAGCTCATAAAATATCTCGAAACACGAAAACTTCTGAATGACCGGCACTACGGTTTGCGTAGAAACAGGTCCACTGATGATTTGATGGCATGTTTCACCGAAAAGTGGAATCCAAGCGTATATCAATTGACGAAAGCCAGATAGCTGCACTTTATATTTCTAAAGCATTTGACAGAGTTTGTTGAAGATGCGTGCTTTTGGGATCGATGTCTCTCTCCTTCAATGGACTAGAAACTTCCTGTTGGGGCGTTCAATTCAATTGCCTTGGATGTTTTCAAGTCTGATATTCACAAAATAAATGCTGGTGTGCCCCAGGGCTCTTTTCTGTCTTCGACACTCTTTTTAGTTTTCATCAATGATCTCTTGCCTGCTACTTCCAATCCAATATATACCTTTGCTGACGACAGTACTACCTGCTTTTCATATTCGTTCCCTGACTCACGTCCGTGCTCTTCAGCGTATGTTAAGTTCATTAATTTCTGATTCAACATCATAACTAAATGGGGAAACACTAACGGAGTAAAACTTAATGCTGTCTGCTGTCGTTAAGGCGAAATTTGAATACCCTGCCATTGTCCATGAATGGCACTTGCATCGCTGAAACTGAAAGACTTTCCATTCTCAGTAGGTGTGTCAATGACAACTTACGTTGGAATGACCACTTATTCGATGTCGCCAAAAATGCTGCGAAATGTCTAGGCCCCCTCAAACGATGTAAAACTTTTCCCCTTCCGATCTGGCCTCAATATATAAGGCATTCATCCGCCCAAAATTGGAGTACAATGCTTACCCGCCCCTTCAAGCCTTTAACCGTAACACTCGTCTCGCTATGAATGCTCATCAGTATACCCTCAAGGCCGATTTCAGACGTACTCCGAAATATCGTGATTCGTTCCTAAGCCGAACAAATCGCTTGTGGAATGCCCTGCCGAGCTCTTTATTTCCTAGTCATTGTAACATTCAGACATATATATAAAACCAACGTACATTGGTACCTATCCTTCTTTCCTCCCTAAATTCCCTTCGCCCGCCCGGGTTAAAGGTACCTTAACCCCTTGAGGGCCCGCTACTTTATACAAAAAAAAAAGTCTGAGCCTGTTTGGTCGCTTAAGATCCAAAAGAGTATACTCAAACTTTTCCACGGTGCGACAAATTGCCTGCACACTGATGCCATGATGACGACCGACCTCACGGCGAAATTCACGTCGGGTATTTTCAACTGAGCCGGAATCTTGATATATTTTTTTAATATATCCCGCACTTTCGGCAAGCGTAAAATGATGCACGATGAAATGGCAAACCTTACTGAATATTTTGACATGTGGATGTCATTAATAGCCTTGAAGTCTGCTGAAACATAACAATTTGAAAAACTATCGTTGCTTTCTGGTCACCTTTAATCTTTATATGGGTTCACTTTAGCAGTTGAAGAACCCAACTTCTGGGCTTGATCAAAGTAGGTACTTTATGATATCCGTAGTCCATTGGGCTTACCATTAGAATCGGCATGAAATGTCTTTAAATACTATCCATTCAATCTATTGCTCTAATTTAGCGTTCGCCCCATGTTCCCAAGAAGTGACACTAAAACTAGAAAATGTTTGAATCCAATGGGGTCTTAGCTCGGTTAATACAAATCAATCTTGTAATAAAGTATTTGACGGGGAAAACCTCGACATTCGTCCCGCGGAATACAGTCACTTAGTTATCAATGAGTAAGATTTCGAAAGTAAATTGAATGAAGCCGTTCTCACAAAGGACAGAAAACCTTAAGAACTTTCTACCAAATGCTAGAAGGTTCTTCAATATGATCATGTTTGAGATCAACTAATGCAGTACCTGTTACTACAATTTAGATCCAATTTAGAAGTCTAAGAAGAGCTTGTCAATGTTTTTTTTTTTACTTTTTCTAAGATTTTGAATTAATTCAACGCCTTTTCGACAATTTTCTCTTTTAGGGCACGACGTCTCCGCAAAGCCCTCGGAGGTGGTATGCGACAAGCTGGTATTCTCGCTGCAGCAGGCCTTATTGCTCTAGATGTCGGTGTTGAAGTGATTGCCGAACATCATCGGAAAACTCGTCTTCTTGCACAAGGTAGCTTATCATACTTCTTGGCATCAACCTTAGAGAATTACACAAATCTGTCATAAAATTATCGCACACATACCTCTTAAATCATCATCGTCCTTATCCATTCATCCCTGCCTCGTAATCCCAGAATCACACCCTTTTACTTTATTTCATTTGCTAGAGATTTACGAGTACCTTTTCTTCTATCATTTCAGCTATACACAAACTTCAAAGTCCCAATATCCAAGTGGATATCGATAACGTTCAAACGAATATCCTTTTGATTCACATCTCTAATAAAAATCTCACTGCCACTGAATTTGCTGACCGATTGAAATGTGTCACCGACAAGGAGCTAGATGCTGGAATTGTTGCAGACAAGACCAACCCCAACCGAGGTGTTATTCTAAAAGCCAGCTCAAGGGATTGGGAATTCGCTCGAGTCGTACTCTATCATCAAATCACCGACCAGGACATCGAATTGGCCATCAAAAAGTTGAGTTACGTTATCCGAGAGTATGACAGTAAATTGACTCAATGACAAATGAGCGTAAAAGCGGGAGTGCTAAAGGGTACTTGCAATACTCTCGCAACCCACAGCTCAAGCTAAACATTAACAGAGAACAAGAAAATAAACAAAGAAAATTGGTTATCCTTTACTGTCTGGTGTTGGGAAAAGGGTTAAGATAAGTGGAGTTGGAGATGGAAAATGGAGGTACCTAATCTGCTTGTTTCTATTTATGGCATGCGAAAAGTTTCCTTTTAATGAGAATTGTTGAGAGCTCTGTTGTTGGTCCTGGAGCTTTGGTATAACACCCACACAACACGTAGTTACAGTGTCGTTTTAACATGGAAGACACTTGTTTTCAGGGCTTCTGGTGGGGTTAGACTGCCAACAAGGTGGGGGAGTTGGGAAGGAAGTGCAAAAAACATAACTCAGTAGTGGTTGTAGATGTTATCAAGCTATCTGTGTCTGATTTGTCTCAAAGGATAATGAAATAATTTAGAAAGTTTCCCTCGATTCTTGATTCTATTCTGGGATAGGAAACCAAAAATGCGGGACTGTATGTTGTCGGGACTAATTATGCCAACAAGTGTGCTTGGATGTGTAAATGATGTACGAACATATGTATATATATGTTAACTGTAATCGTGATAGTTCGGAAGCCTTTGGCAATGTAACTTGAGAAGAAAACAAAACTTTGTTATTGATTGATGTTGTATATGGTCGTGACATGATGGGTCGGCATCGACTTTATAAGTTCTTCAGAGTTGGAGTGATGATGAAAGTGACGTTATTTTCTGGATAACCTTGGTCAGAGCATTTGTATGTTGTAAGATGGATTAGTAAGTGAGTGTGAGATTTTCTCGAAAGTTTCTTAAATTGTTAAACATTACAGCTCAGGAAAGGCCGGCGAGTCAAGGCATGTGAACCTTTTCTATACAAATTGATGGCCAGTGCCAAATTGTAATATATTGCTCTGCGACAAGCTCTGGCCAGGAAATATCTTAAATGCAGTCCCCTTGTTCCCTCGTATAGCGTATTATTGGAACTCTAAGGCAATAAAAAACCTACTTACCAGTAAAACATCCCTTATGCTCTCGAAGGATCTCATATTCTCTTCTTTCTAGAGACCCTTGGGAGAATCCTTCATATCAAGTGCAGTCTCAATCACTGAAGACGGTCGAATTTCCAAAGGGCAACCAAAAGGGAAATCCCCAAACGACCCACTAAAAAGTCACTCTGCTTCAAGGATAATAAAAAAAAACAGAAGGCGTCAACAATGACAACTCCACGATTAGCAACTATCCTAAAGAATTAGACATAAATGACCCCGTCTGCAGATGGATCCACTTCATTATCAACAGTAGACAAAGAGACACAACCGCATAAGGGGACACTCCAAGGGACTGTGCTCTTTCCAGCTTTTGAACCACGTCCTTAATGGAGTGCTTACCAAATATGAGGCGGAATGTGGTGGCGTGAATTTTACCAAAACAGATTTTTCAGAAGGGAAATCAAAATATCCTCGAGGAATACCAGGTATTTAGGCTCCAACCTGAACAGCAAACTGAGGTGAAATAAAATGTTGCAGAGGAAGGCCTGCAACCTGAAGTTATACATTAAGTGCAAAACCCAAAGTTGTGCACTGCGTTCACACAATGTTCGTACGAGCAATGCTCAGTTGTTGCATTGCATAGGAGAAAAGTCATATCCAAATTCACAATTATAATCACGGGACACTACGAGTATGCTATCGGAAGACCCGTGCAGTATTTTTACAACGATTTCTGTAAGAGCTGCACAGACGAAGGTGAACTTCCTGCCTTAGCAAGCATCAGCATGCAATCTCTTGGACTTAAAACGGATCTAAGTGCATCGAGCACCACTCTAATGGACCTAGCGCAGCAATGTTTCACAAATATTACAGCCGAATTTAGCGCAATGTGCTGAATTACAAGATGCTCTCAGAGGGTCTTTTACCAGCTCAGAAAAGGCTTACTTGATAAGTCATGAAGATTGGAATGGGAGCAGGACATGGCTTGATAAGAGGCGTATGGTGCTCCTCAGACCCATATCCTGAGATCATTTTAGGGGTTATTAGTTTTGGGATTGGAGATGGAAAGAAGTCAGGAACTTACGTGTGTCTAGGTTGAATGGACTTGTCGCGTCTCTAATGGTGTTGTAACCGAGAACCCGTAGGGAATTGATGAGAGAACCGAATGCTTTTCGACTTACGTTATTTTTATTTGTTGCAGGGGGCCGAGAAATGTTATGTAAAGGGATTTAGTGACTTAAGGGTTGGGAAGTTCTTTAAACCAGAATTCGATAAAGATAAGAGCGGAGTTGACTTTTTTATGATGTTATCTACATATATGGGAACGGAAATTGAGTTCCATATCACAGATTACACGTGGATCACGCAATCCAGTTACCCAGGAACGGGTTGAATAAATGCGATTAAATAAATGCGAGGGAGAGTTGGAAGACGCTTACGATTATATTTTATTGCTTGGCACTTGTTAACACTGAGCTTAAGGATATTCGTTTGACACTGAGTATTTCTGATCCTGCATTCCTGATCATCCTGCAGTGGAAAGCAATAACCGGGGAATGAGATATGTCTGAAGATGTTCATGTAGGCAGCGTAGATGCATATAAATGAATTCTTGATTATAGAGTTGACATCATTAATTGTTAGATTAGGCTCCAAGATACCTTGAGATAATACAGAAGAAAAAACCTTCAAAACTCTTAGAAAAACTGCTTGACACTCATGTTCGGAGTAACCTGCACCCAGAAGACTTAACCTCAAATCAGCATGACTATACAAGGACAAAGGAACGGAAACGGCCCTATATGAAGTTGTTAGCACACATTAGCAGTCTTTCTTGTTATCGAAGGAGCCGTCAACAATGTCCCCCTATAAGAAGGAACTTGGGAAATGTTGGAGTTTATCCAGCATTACGAACCTGATAACTTGTAAGCTTCGCAACAGGAACATCAATGCAATACTAGATAACACGGTATTGAGGATTCACCACCTCAAGGGCACCCTCAAGGAGGAGTGGTATCACCTCTTCTATTTACCCTAGTGGTTAAAGAAATACTTCTTAATCTAAAAAGGGAAGGAATAAAAGCCATCGTATATGCGAATGATGTGTGGTTCTTGTGGCCACCGGCAAGTTCCTCCCCAAGATCAGTGAAATTCTAAGCTACTCGTATGCCCTTAGAATCCTTATCCTTATAGGCTGGGCCAAGCTATGTGGACTCCACAATCAATCCGCAAAAAAACAGAGCTTGTTCTATCCGCACGTAAATGGATAATGCCACAATTTGACCTTCCTTCTATAGATGGGACAACCTTCTAACTGTCGGAAAGTGCTAAATACCGAGGCATTGTACTACAATAGATAGTAAGCTGAGTTGGAAGTACAATGTCGAAGAACGAGTAAAGAAAGCAACGATCGCCTTCTACGCTTGCAGCCGAATATTTCGAAGAAAATGGGGACCTAAAGCCAAGACTATCCTATGGATGTACACTGCTATCGTCAAACCCGCCTTAACCTACGGCAACTTAGTATAGTTGCAATCCGCAGATAAAACTACCAACCGTTGGTTAATGACAAAGCACAGAGGATTGCATGTCTATGTAAAACTCATGACATGAGAATGACGCCAACTTCGGGACTGGAAATTTTACTTGTCTTTCTGCCCCTGGATCTATACATGCCAGAATCTCCAGCGGAAAGAGCTTTAAGATTGAGTCAGCTTAATGCGTGCGAACTAAATCCGAAAGGTGACGCACGCCTCGATTCTTACAAGCGAACTGGCTTTATGCTCCAATACGGACTACATCATTTCCCATCACGATTTTAAAACACCGTTCGCCTGCATTTTCCCAAGCAGAGAGGAATGGGACAGGAACCAAATGGTACCAGACTCAATATCCATTTTCACAGATGGATCCAAGATGGAAACAGGAACCGGCGCCGGGATCTTTTCCGACCAATTGAATTTACGATGCCCACAACGCCTGCCGGACTACAGCAGTGTCTTCCAGACTGAGATATCGGCTGTAGCAAAAGCAGCCCAACATTCTGCAATAAAGGCAATATCTCACGAGGATGTTACTATATTCATTGACAGCCACCCTGCCACAAAGGCAATCGCGGCAGTCTTAATCAAATCGAGGCTTGTGAAGCACTGTTGCGAAGCGCTTAAGCCTCTTTGCCTTCAGCATAAAGTTACGCTATACTGTGTCCCTGGTTATAAAGGAGTGGCAAGAAATGAACATGCAGACGAGCTAGCTCGAAAAGGATCCTATATAACAAGGGAACTGGCAGATCAAAGTATCAAACCAACACTCTGCACAGTGAAAATGCAAATAGAGCGAACTATACAAATAAAAGCCAATGAAAGGTGGAAAAGTCCTCCAACCTGTCAGGCCTCAAGACAGCTATAGTCGGAACTCAGCAAATCCAGAAGAAGTAAGAATCTCTTGAAAAGCAGAGCAGAACTGCCCGCGTTCATTGGATTGCTCACATACAATAATTTTCTAGTGGCGTAGGTAATAAAGCTGCGCCTTACCGGCGACGACCTCTGCAGAGGCTCTGGGGATCGGTTCACGGGAGGATACCATCTACTTTTTGTGCAATTGTTCCAGCCTTAGTAATTTGAGGCAAAGAGCTTTGGAAAGTTAGTACTTTCACCACCTCTCAGAACTATCTGCTGCTTCACTTTTTTTTGTGAATGCAAAGAGATGGCTTAGACCCGCTCAGGATCAAAACGACAACCAACGCGTGACGGAAGCCGGAAATAGGAACCGCAATCAAATCCCTATCTAATTCAAATTCCACCACCCGGGCATCACAACGGGCCTGCACCGGCCGAAGTGTGATGAGGTATAGAATGAACTCGTCTCCAAATACCTCATCTACCCGCCAACCTAACCTAACCTAACAGAAATTAGGCAAACGACGAAATCGATCGACATCAGATCTTATTGCTTTCCAAATGAGGAAGGAGACACCGTTCTAAAATATAGAGCGATGTTGACCAACTTCCTGTGGTCAGAGCTCGACAACATCGATATATCGAGGCTGTGGTTCCAACAGGATGGTCCTACATTCCATACAAGCGACGCAACGCTCGAAGTTGTGAAGAAGAAATTTGGCGACTGGGTCATCTCACGACGAGACTTCATCAATTGGTCGCCGCGATCATGCGATTTGATAATTTTCTCTAGGGCTGTGTCAAGTCCTTAGTCTACGCTAACAGCGCGCCAATCACTTTAGACGAGCTCGTGGCCAACATTCGACACGCTATTGCTGGAATAACGCTGCAGATATTGGACCGAGTCATCAAAAATTGGACCGACCGTTTGAAGCACTGCAGTCGAAGCGGAAGAGGCCATTTGAACAAGGTACTATTCCATACATAATGGCATGAAGGTAGCTTCTAAATAAAATGAGAAGCAATTTTATATATCACATCGTTCTTGTTTTATTCAAATTTTTCCTCCTATCGTTCTTATCTGGATACCCATTGTCGATGTACTATACAGTTTCGTTTGGCTGCCCAGTGTGGGGCGATCGTTGTGCACTCATCTTAGAGAGTTTAGGAGAGCATACTTTTGGGCATATTTTGTAGGTTGTTGCTTACGGTTGGTTGTTATCTTCGGTAAGTTAGGTATTAAAAGTTGTGTGTATGGTAGCTTCCTACGGTTGAATTCCACAAGATCCACAAGATCCGGTGTAGGTTGGAAGTCAGGGCTGCCGATTAAGATTTTAGAAAAGTTGGGCAAAGAAGGGGATTTAAAAAAAAGGGACTTTAATAAAGCCTCAACAAATAATAAAAAAATATTAATAACAACAATTTATTGTAAAATTTTAGAACTTATTCCTTTCAATACAATCTCTTTATTTAATACAGTTACAATTCACAATCCACTAAATCACTGCTCGTAATTCACACTTCACATTCAACTGATGAACTCACTTGCATACCTTGGCGATGCTGATATTTATACTCCTCTGACATAATTCGAGAACAATCTTTTCCATCCAGCGTTCTATACAAATTTCCATTTTGCTAGAAAATTCGATTCCATTCTCGTTGAAATTTTGTACTATTGGAATGTAGATGGCGCTGTTCGCATTATAGGGATATCACACTGCGCTCTCTCTAAGGTTGTTGGTCCCGAACAACTTTGTCATTCGTCGTTCCGGTGAAATGACACGTTCTGTCCAAATGGACGACTAATGCGAGTTATCACCTTATATAGATCTTCGCAATCCTTGGTGATTTGCCTTTCTTACGCTGAGGACTATACAGCCATACCAGATATCCTTCGTTTAAGCCGGAAAATTTCGCCTTGATATCGTACCTAGTCTTCATGCTGTCACTTGCTATCTTCATCTTTTCTCGGATATTTGCATGCGATTTACGAATCCTGCTACGCAAGTCATCCACGTATTTGTTCACCTCCTAAGGCTCCGTAGGTGGGGATCCAAATTTTGTTTCACTTGACAACCGAACTGTTTGACCAAATAAGATCTCAGATGGTGTATGTCCTGTTGAACTATGGACCGCGTTTCGGTAGGCCATTAGACATATGCTCATTCAAGGTCCTATTGAATTGCTCGACCATTCCATCAGATTGAGGGTTTATTGGCGTTGTCCTTGTCTTCCTTATTTCCAGATAGTGGCACACTTCCTGGAAGACTTTTGATTCGAAGTTCCGCCCTTGATCGGAGTGTACCTCCATTGGGACCCTAAATCTGCTCACCCAGTTGTTGACTATCTCCTCCGATTTGGGATGGCAAAAACTTCCGGCCACTCACGGAAGTAATCCATGACCACGAGGGTGTATCTGTTGCCATTAACCCATTTACTACCACTGTACCCGTTTGGGTACAAAATATTCATGTACTTTATCACTTTACCATCGACCTATCTGTCATTTTTTTAATGAGGTTTGAATATACAGTCATCCACGAAAGTGAAGGCACAGCTCCTATTTAAAAAAAAAACACCCAAACTATCCCCGTATGGCAAAAATTAAAACGAAAATTTGCATTTTTATATAAACCAATATAATTCCAATATTTGTTACGAATTTTACTGTATTGTTGTCAAAAATAACGGAAATATTTTCATTTTAATGCGGCAAGGACGAAAATTCATTCCACAAAAATGAAGGCATATCTGAAATAGGGATCAATGCGAAACGTGATCTTTTTAACATCACGTGCCAAAGTGTCCAAGACATACTGAGTTCTCTTTCGCATGAAAATATGCTGTGCCTGAGCAATGATCTGTTCAAGAATCGTTTGCGACTTGGTCATATCTAGAAGTTCATGTCGATCGGCTGCCATTGGTCCAGCCATCATTCGCTGTTTACTGGGTCCCATTGGACGGCTTGCGGGATGAGGGAACGGATGATGACTATTCTTATAATGGACTTCACGCAACAACTGATGTAAAGAATGCTCCAGCACGTGATCATGATCGTTTATAGGCCCTGGTTGGCTGGAGTCAAAAGTTGTTGAGTGGTACAGGGAGATAATGAGTTGAATGCCAGGAAGCAGCTTTGCGCGTATCTGATTGTCAACTACAACATGAGGAATGGGAGCCTGCAACTGAATAGCTTCTCTCGCCAACTGGCTAAAGAGTTCCTTGCAAAAGAGCACATTCTGAGCGAACTCTAGGGTCTTTTGCCATACTCCCACCTGCTGGCTTAAGTTCTGGTCGGCGCCCATCAAATTAACAGATGCCGTGCACAAATCTTCCTGATCCTTTTGAGTGATCACCTTGATATAAGCCACGCCTTGCAGTTCAGCTGGTACATTGACTCTCTAAGCTGATGTGGGTTCCGGTAATGCTGCTACAGCACCCAGGTCCAGTTAACATCGGATCATCATCACCTACGTCTTCGGCTTTTGTGACTTCGAAAGTTACGCTCATTCCAAATTTGGAACCGGCTATACGGTAACTTAAATCGCCAATGATGGCATTCGAAACCTTTTTAAGACGCCAGTTTTGCCGTAGTCGCAACAGCTCTATATGAAAGTCGGACACATTTCGATTTCTTTGTTCACTTTGACACCTACGTAACCGCTCTGCCCCGCTGAGAAGTACATTTGCTGCCTGACTAAGAGTCTTCTTTCGTGCGTATACTTGAATTTAGTGTCTTCTGGTTCCTCCGGCACGAGATCCAGAACTAAATAACTCTTGGCCTTTGCTATTGATATTATATCCGAGAGCACGTAAATTTCAGTGAGGGCATCCTTTAGTTTATTACGTACCGAATCCCAAGGCTACAGACTTGGTTGGAACTGAGACGGATCTTTTGAGTCTTCGTCGGATTTTTCTTCCTTTTCCAATTCATCTAGAGACGATTTGCTAAAATCAATGCGTGCGGCACATTTGGCTAGACTTTCTGATAGAGTTTGCGGTGGTTGGTATATCTCTGTTCCATCGTAGATTATTTCTTGGATTTGATTTTCACAAGGTGCCTCGACGGATACATTCACAGAATTTGTGATGTTCATTGTGTAACTCATCGGGATTTATTTTCAATTTGTTTTTTTGTCGCGACATTTTTTTTTTGTGGACACGCCGCGTAGTAAACAAATTTGTACTATGTTATATATTTAATACATTTATTTATAACGAAACATTACTTTTTTAGTATTTAGTGGCGTATCCTTTATATTTAAGAACAGCTTGTAGTCTCCTGTTTATTGATTCGACCAATTTTGTTGTATATTCTGGGCTAATATTCTCCCACTCCTCTTGTAATGCATTGTTCATTATGATCCACATGTTAACATTATTGACAGTGTGTTTTGGGTCGTTGTCTTGCTGGAAAAGATACGACTCCGTAAGACCCATTTTGGTTACACTTTCCTTTAAATTTCTTTTTAAAATATCTACATACGTATGTGTATTGGTTCATTATTCCGTCTATAAAATGCAGCTTTCCCACACCTTTTGCCGACATACATTCCCATACCATGGTATGCTTATTATACAGTGCAGTAAAAGTGTTTCTCCATACACAAAGGCGACCATCTGACCCGAATATATTGAATTTCGACTCGTCAGAAAATACTATTTTATTCCAGATGTCGTCAGGTTTATTGAAATTACTTTTGGCAAACTCAATTCTCTTCAATCTGTTCTTAAGCGAAATCAAAGGATTTTTCCTTGGTGAACGAGATTTGAAACCAGCATTTACAATGCAAGGTCCTATGGTTTCTTGATTACTCGTAATTTGCTTGTTTAGATAATTCTCGAAATGATCACTTATCTTCCTTGCGATTATAAAAGGATTTTTTTTGATCAGGTATTGTATAAACCTTTTATCACGTTGAGTTAGTTTTTGGGGTCGACCACTTCGCGGCTTATTTTTTATTTGAGACTTATTTAAATCATATTACGGACCGTATACCGACTACTAGACACTGAAGAACCAATTTGAGAATACGATTTTTTTCCTGTACATATAAATATATAATAATTTTACGTTCTCCTGCCGTTAACTCCTTACGCGGCATTTGAACATATATTTCCAAGTTGGAGACGCTTCCTTCAAGAAATTTACACATCAAATTATACTGCGTAATCACAAAATGTGCAACAAATAAAATTGGGAGCAACCACAAAACCAAAATATGGGAATACATTTTTTGACAATATTTTTATTAACTGTGCCTTCATTTTTGTGGAATGAATTTTCGTCCTTGTCGCATTAAAACGAAAATGTTTCCATTATTTTTTTTTAATTTTTTTTTTTTATTATTTATTTATTTCATCTATCTATAATTATATACAGTTTTTTGTTTTTTTACCCGCAAAGCAAAATGCTTATCTGCAGGTGGTTGATAACATTGGATTAGTATTTTTAGGTGATAAAATTCTTTTGAATAAAGTTTATACTATACTTATTCTTTAATTCTCAACGGTTTCATTTTGTGCATAATCTTCCCAATAACGTTGGAGGTTTTATTGACTCCGAGCGCCCCTTTTCGCTCGTTGTTGTCGCCAAAGTGAAACCGTATTTTGGCTATAAATAACTTAATGTAATAAAATTGTGAATATAGGAATATTAGTATTTGAATACAAAATGCAATAATAATATTGAAGTTTAAGCTATCCTGAAATAAGAATATACAATGTTAAAACAGTGGTAAGAGATTAATATATATATATGTGTATGTATAAATAAGAAAAAAATTATGTTTATATAGGAATTAATTTATAGTGGATTAGCATATTACCCAAAATATAAATCAATTAGAAATTTCTTTAACATTTTTTTACGTTTTTTTCAATGTTCGACTTGTTTGATATGGTGAGGTATTTCATTAATAGTTTTTGGAATGACATATCTAAGTTCTCGTTCCCCATACATGTTATATACATCTGGAATTTCGAGCATCCCCTGGGCTCGCCTCCTGGTATTTTGAAAATGGCGTATAGGCTGTAGAAACCTTTGGTCGTCCATGTGATGTAGCAATGATGTCATTCTATAAATCGCGTACACATCTAAGACTTTAAAAGATGAGTTGGTCGGTTTTAAAATTTTAACAAGGCGGTGCTGTAGATGTAATATCCTATCCATATGCGTTTTGGATGCATTTCCCCATGCCAGTATTCCATATCTTATTCGCGATTCTGCTAGCGAGTAGTAAATCTGCTTACGTACTTCAAAACTTGAATACTTTTTTATATAAACTATCGCAAAGAGTGAGCTTTTGAGTTGTAAATGCAGCACATTTATATGTTCACGCCATAGGAAATTCTCATCGATGGTAACTCCTAGATACTTTATTTTGTTTACTACTTCTATTGCTGTGTTGTTGGCCGAATATGGACATAGGGCGTTTCGGTGATATATACGAGTATTAAACGCTTCCTTTGGTTTGAACGGTGTTCGTATGTGCATTACTTTTGTTTTGGAAGCATTAATAATTAGCCCTTGATCATGGCACCATTTTGACATCGCATCAAATTCTTCTTGAATTATTTCCAATGCCTTGTTAAAGTTTTTGTGCTTGACGACAAGTGCTATATCATCTGCATAGGCATAGGCTGTGAACTTTTTGAATAAATGGAGAAGCTCATTTGTATACAAAACAAATACAGTAAAATTCGTAACAAATATTAGAATTATATTGGTTTACATAAAAATGCAAATTTTCATTTTAATTTTTGCTATACGGGGATAGTTTGGGTAGTTTTTTTTTTTAAAATAGGAGCTGTGCCTTCACTTCTGTGGATGACTGCACATATTTCTTTTCTTTGACATTTCGCAAGTATCTGCAACCAATGCTCATTTGAAAATAAACAACAACGGTACTTTTTTTTTGAATCAGCTGGGATTGTGTTGTTCAATTTTCCGATATTGCGAGGTTGATTTTTTTGTTTTTCGTGAAAATTTCTTATTTTACTTTTAATAATTTTACTTTCTTATCAAATAGCTCTAAAACATTGTACAAAAACATTTAAAAGTGGAAAAATAAGTTAAAAGTTGTAATTACCCACGGTAAGTAGCTTCGATGTTAGGTGTACCTGCTTGGGTACAATGGATTTCAAGACTTTTCCAACAGGCTCCTTTTACGGGAGGAGATTCGATAGTCTTACAAATGCAGTCGAGGCAATAAAAGAAGACGAGAGAGGTGGCAGCTATGATATAACCTTTATACCACCTGATGCTGATGTTATCACAGACGAAGAAGAGATTGATATCGAAAACTTGAAAAATGAACATTTCCCGAATTACATATGTTCCAGATTTTGTAGAGATTTTTGTTCGAGATGAAGAATACGACAATGAGGATGCTGTCCCATTATCAGTTCTGCTCAGTTCATGAATTTAATGCACATTGTCCACGATGATCTAAAAACGACATTGACTTGACTATGAGTTCCACCAATAGCTTTCAAAACTGACTGTTGGATATGAAAATGAGTTTAGAAAATAAAAGCCCTGTTGAGATTTTCGAAACGTTATTTGATGACGATGTCGTCCAATCAATTTTAGATCAAACTCGGTTGTATGCCTCCCAACGAAACCATCAAAAATTTGAAATATCGAAACGAGACCTCCAAGTTTTTATCAGCATACTATTTTATAGTTGCTACCATTCAATGCCAGGGGAGTTAATGTACTGGCAATTGGACGAGGACACATATTGCAAACAATATGTCCCGGAAGAGATTTTTTGAAATAAAAAAGTTTATTCACTTGGTGGATAATTGTTAAATAGACCGTCAAAAAAAAATGGCTAAAATAAGACCCCTTATGAATTTGTTTTATCCGAAATTTCATAAATGGGGCTTTATGCACAAAAATTTATCTATTGATGAGACCATGATAAAATAGTTTGGACGTCACTCTTCAAAGCAATTTATAAGAGGTAAACCAGTTGGATTCGGATTTAAAAATTGGATGCTTATAAGCAATTTATATAACTTCGACACATACTGCAGTGCAAAAAATATTCTTCCAGAAAGATCTCATATGCCATTAGGTAATCGAGTTGTTCTTGAATTATTAGAAACTGTAAAAGTCCCTACCGACCCTATAATTTGCTTTGACAATTATTTCTCTTCCCATGAGATATTGCGTTTATTGAAAATGAAAGGACTTAGAGCAACTGCAACTACTAGAGAAAAAGAATGTCCTTTGCAAATAAATAGTAATAATTCAAGAAAAATAAAAGAGGACACTATGAGAATTGTTTCGATGCCAACAACAAATGGAACGACAATAGTGTTGTCATTATGCGCACAAACTTCGATGGCATAGAACCGTTTCATTTTGTGAAACGTTGATCGTCTGCCGAGAAAAAAAAGTTTCTCGTACCAAAGCCAAAAGTAATCACTAATTATAGTAAAGGTACGGGAGGCGACCAAGCAGCAAACGCATATAAAATAAAAATGTGGTGGTGGCCGCTTTTCACATCAATGCATAGTTCCACATTGGTAAATGCTTGGAAACTGTTAAAAGGATGATTTACTGTCTTTCCAAAGAAGCATTGCACGACATTATCTAAGAAACTACACCCTAAAGAATCCAACAATAAAACGCAGTATTGCATCAAGTGTCGCGTATGCCGAGGGACCCCATTTTCCTCAAAGGATCGGGAAAGCCCCAAGATGTAAAGAAAGTCATATGAGGGTAAGGTGGAACTGTGAGCCTTGTGCTATTGTCCTATGTGTGCAAAAAAAATAGTTTCGAAAAATTCCATACCAAGAATAATTAAAAACCACGCCTTACCACTGTATTCGTTTGGGTACAGCTCCAAAAACCTTTAAATTGATTTATAAAAAACAACACTTTAACTTATTTTTATTATAATGATAGTATTTAATAAAAATATGTCGAAGAAAAACTTAATTTCAAACTTTAAATGGGTTAAAGGTTTCGGGAAACGGACCAGCGATGTCGATGGCTATTCGTGCGAACGGTGCTCCGACATTGTGTTCTGGGCTGAGCTCTGGATCGTGGCATGATTAGCTGCATACGAGATGTTGTTCCATTTGTACTTTTCCATTTCCTCTTCAACAAACCATCTTGCACACTAAGCGAGTCTCACTGTGCTTAATGTGCCTCGTCCGATATCTGCTGCCAGCTTGGTCTTTCCTCGAATTCCTTCCAGGCCAATATTGGTTTAATGTCATCATCTGCCTGTTGGGAGGAAC
The DNA here is from genome assembly GCA_963966105.1 of Volucella zonaria. Classification (NCBI taxonomy): domain Eukaryota; kingdom Metazoa; phylum Arthropoda; class Insecta; order Diptera; family Syrphidae; genus Volucella; species Volucella zonaria. The sequence continues at coordinate 286,862,626 of OZ014530.1, read as the reverse complement.
GGATCTCATCTGCACTCCAACCCTCTATTGGTTCGATCTATCTTGCAGCTTGGTCTGCACGGATCTTAAATTGTAATACCCATTTCAGAGCTGCGTGATCTGTCCGAAGAATGAACTTTTGTCCATAGAGGTGCTTATGGAAATACTTCGTAGCCATACTTAAAGCTAGAAGCTCGCGCCGAGTTAAGCAGTAGTTATTTTCATGTGTGGAGAGTACCTTGCTGTAATATGCAACCACTTTCTCTTGCCTATCATGTACTTGAAAGATCACAGCTCCGATTCCAACATTCCTAGCGTCTGCGTCCAACTCACTTGAGTCGTTGAAATGCTTTTTCACGCTCCCCTAACCACCTGAACTGTCGGGCTTTTTCCGTAAGTTGGTGCAGGCTTTTTGCAATACCAACAAATTCATTTACGAACCTGCTGTAGGACGTGGCAAGTCCCAAAAAGGCTTCTCAGTTAATGTTTATCTTTGGGGGGACGCCAACTTTTCACCGCTTCGATTTTGCCAGGATCCGCCTTTACTCCTCCCGCGGATATAATGTAACCCAGATATTTTACTTCCGGACGGAACAGGCACACCTCACTGGGCTTAGCTCCAAATGAGCACTTCGCAACCTCTCAAACACTTCTTTTCGACTTTTGCGATGCTCCTCAAACGTATTACAATAACGTCCTAGGCGAGTTTTCCACGTGAGCCCTTTCAATGTTCGATCCATTAGTCGCTCGAAGATGGTCGGAGCATTGCATAGTCCAAAGGCATCACTGTAAACTGCCAAAGACCGCTCTCTGTAGTGAAAGCCGTTTTCTCACGATTCTTACAGGTAGTCTCTACCTGCCACTCTTCAAGTCAAGAGTTGAAAACCATTTCGCTTGAAAATCCGTGTCCAAAGTGTCATTGATTCTCGGAATAGTGGGTAATCCTTTTTGGTGACATCGTTCAGACGTCGGTAGTCTACACAAAGCCTCGTGCTGACTTTCTTCTCTACGAGGACCACTGGAGATATCCATGGGCTCTGCGATTCTTCAATCAGCCCCTCAACTTTCATCTTCGACACCATTTTGCCAACTTCTATTTGCTTTCCCAATGGAACACGCCTTGCAAGTTGACGGATTGGTCGGGCGTCTCCGGTGTCAATGTGGTGTTGAACAAATTGTGTACGTCCATATTCTCCGTCTTGTTTAGCAAACATATCAGAACACTCACCGACTAGTTTTTCTGCCAGGATTCCCTTCTCTTGATCCAGATTACTGAGGCTGAGAATTTTGTTCTTGATTTTTATGCTTTGAACTGTTGCAACCGGTATTGTAAGATTTTTTTCCGTTGTTGTCGATATAGCGTCAACAGGTACACATTTTCACGCTATCTCCCCCTTTTTCACCTTTACACTGAATGTCTTTGGATTTAGAATCCTTACGGGAACCATATTGTTCTTTGGTTCCACTAAGGTCTTTTCTGGGTCGATTAAATATAATCGGTGGCTACCAGGACCACCTTTCACTTTTTCCCAAACAATTACTTCTGACGAGAGCTTTAGAATCTGGTTTCGGCGGATGATGACTTTTATGACGGAAGTTTTGGCGTTTCTGTAAATCATTGGTATCTCCATACTTTCGTATTTAAGGGTTTATACCTCCAAGTCGACTACTAGTCCATGTGGGTGGCCGTGGCTCAAGTGGTAGTGTGGCTTCCAAATCGAAAGGTTCGGTGTTCGAATCCCAACCTCGCCCGAAAGACATATTAATTTTTTCAGTTAACGCAAATCAAGTAAGATGAGTAGTTGACTAGAAATCAACATCAAGCCAAGTTCCACTAAGAATTTAGTCTCCCATTAACTGTTGGATGCCACCCATGGAGCGAGATAACCACTGAGCCCAGAAATCTTTCTTTCTCTCACTATCCCATTTTCCAAAAAAACTTAACACTTGCCGAGACATTATAAGTGTATTCATCACCCTTCGCGGGTGACCGGCTTCTTGATGGCCGTTTCAGCCGGTTTCTTCCTCTGCTTGTTTCTCCAGTGAGGGCTGTTTTTATGTTGTACCGTTTCTTTACACTTCCTTTGAAAATGTCCTATTTTATCGCAGTTCCAGCAGCGCATTTCTCGTCTCTCCCGTGGAGTATCTCATTCCTCAGTAGTAAGTCTTGCACAGGAACATTCAACAGATGCTACTTCCCTGACGAAATGTGTTCCTTTGACAGACTGATTGGCTGCTTCCATCCCCAGAGCGAAGACAAATTCTTCAGCAAAGGTTCTTTTTCCGGCCATCCTTGTTGTTGGCTGTCGCTTTGAATCTGCGATTCCCCAGATGAATGCGTCTTTTGCCATTTCGTCGACAATTTCCTAGCTTGCGGTGGAGTGTGACAAATACGCCTGTCTACTAACGTCTGCTTGGAGGTATTGCAGTGTATATCCTCGTTGCTGCATTCGGCTTTACAATTGGACCTTGTAAAAATTCTGCAAGTGGCTATCCCCAAACCGTTTCTCGATAGCCTATACTAAAGCCATATAGTCTTTATGCTTCTCGATGTCTATTGTTTCCAATAATTCTGCTTTAGGACCATGCAAGGCCATTGTTAGAGCAAAGCACTTCTCCTCATTGTCCCGGTCGTTCGCGCAGGCAGTCATTTCCAACTGCTTCACATCGAATGAGGGAGGCTTCAACTCTTTTCTCCTTCGACTTTTCTCCTTCGGTTTTTCCACTGTGTCGAGCTCGTTTGTCAGTTGTTAACAACTTTGTTGCACATTTGTTCAAATTTTTCGTCAACATGCTTCTCTATTCTTTCAAATTCATCATCGAGTTCTTCGAACTTTTGCTGTAGAAATTTCTCTATGGAGGCATAGACAAAATAAGATAAAGTTCATCTAACTGCAATAGTAGCCACCGCTTGTGAATCGCCTATTCTAAGCCAAACTTTTATTTCCGCTCAACTCAGTTAGGGACAGCTGGCCTAAATAAAACTTTGTAATTTCATAATTTAGGATTTGTACAATAAAACAATTACGACACAGCTCAGGCCAAAGCGCGGATAACTGCTACTTTGAATTTGGAACAAGTTTTAGAAATTCACCTGAATAATTTCGTAACCATAACCTCTTACCAACTGCACTAGTTACATTATCAACCCCTCAAAGTGAAGCACTTAATTACTTTAATAGACTATATTGACTTCAATGCAACTAACATTGTCCAGACCAGATACCTTCCCTAAGCTGCTTTTCAATCTATTGTGTGCTGATTCAATGCATACGACTAGAATCTGTATGCAGTCTGGATACTGACTCAAAACCCTAAAACCTACTGCCTTCGATTTAATCCTGCCAGTCACTGTTCTCCATTACAAAATGTTCGTTTCTATGATGATCGCTATTCAACTTCCACTCAAAACCAGAGGATGAACCCATTAAATTTGAAAGGGTATTCGTATTCGTATTCGTATTTATCCTTCTTTTCTTTATTCCAGTGGGTTGGGCCATACCCACTATACAGGAAAATTCATCAAATCCTTTTCAATATACATCGACTACTGAAGTCGATTCAATTTGATCTAACGGTCTATTATCTCGGTTGGACAATCAGAGGTAACTTTTAATCCCTCCAACAGAGAAAGAAAAAGAAATGAGAAGGGAAGGACTCTCAAAACCTCTTATGAAAATTACATTCACCATGGATACTAGACAACCGAATTCAACTTCCCAAATTTGGAAAAGATTTTACTGGGGATATACTCGTACACCCATACAACTTCACGAACCTTTGAACCACCTCTGTGGCAGAGCATAACTTCATGTTGTCGTCTTCCACGCATTGTTACGTTACGACCTCGCATTTAATTTTAAGAATGTCTCCCTGAGTAATACAGTTAAGAGCCGGTAAGAATATAAAAAAAAAAAATAAAAAATAGAAACCATTACGATCCAGCAATGAATTTCTAAACGCAGACCGAACGAGATTTCCCAACGATTGAATCGCACCAACTTACTCCTAAAAGACAGATACGTACAATTGCAGAGGGGAACTTAAAAGTTGGGGGGGCCCAAAGGGGTTTTCGTGGGGTTGAGTTGCTGGAATCGGTGCATGGCAGTGGTAAAAAATCTACTCAGCCGAAAAGGAAAACATGAAATTCAATTAAAATCTCCCCGGATCGAAGGAGAGACCGGAACGAGAAACGATAAAAAATAATATCGAGGAAGATGTCCTCTTTTATGTCGTGTCTACTCCTTTACATTTCTACTTTCTCGGTTAGCTACACTAGGACTATTCGACTACTGCTTCTGACAGAATGGCCCTGCAGTTTGGGGAGGGTTGAATAGTAAAAAGTGAACCAAGTTGGTTTTTTTTTTCCTTTACATGTTCCTTTATCACCATTCCCTTTGCCTTATTCGTCGTCGCGTCAGTTTTCTTAAATGTGAAACTGAAATCGATTGGGACAAAGGCAAGGAGTCCTCTCAATCACCCAGCTACCGTTATAGATTGTTCCGACGACGAAAAGAAGGAAAATGATTAAATCTAAAGGAAATTGAGACATTTAAATGTTTGTTCTGCTAAAGGATACATCGATAGACTTCGAATCTCGGGGACTTTCTCATAATTTACTGAAACTGTAGAGAATGAGGCGCCACACGATGACGATGGAGGAAATAAGCACAAATGGGGGTTCTCCTTCGATCCGAGTACCTAAAAGAAATGAGCTCAATCAATTGGATTCACGAAGTACGATTAAAGTGAATGTAATCCTTGAGAACGATTAATAATGAAATGTGTCGTCCCGTTGGGAGAGTTCATTATTAACTTTTTTGCTCTTTGCTTTCGACGGAGATCCAAATGTGACAGGATACTGCAAGGAGTCCCTCTGACATATTTCTAGTTAATAGATTTTTAAGCTTATCGAATCCATGACTTACTAGGATAATTGGGTTTTGCAAAAAGGTACAACTATCGGGAAGTTGATGATTTTACAACCACAAATAGAGTGATCTGCAGTCCTGCTTTTCAATGGGCTTCAGTTGGGTGCTTAGCCAATTGGGATATCAGTCTGGGCGCTTACTACAAAATTTTGCCATGCAACAAGCAAAAATCGTAGACGTTTGTTTTGTTTTAGACGGGGCCCAGATTCAGATATTTTTAATACCATGACACCAATAGGGCGCTGAGAGGTCGAAACGTTAGCTATAGTAAGCATTACTCGCATAATCAAAGAAGGCTTATTTTATTTATTTGACTGTATACAAGGATGCACGGCGAAACGCTACTAGTTCTTTGGTAGGGAAAACAATCCATCCGATCGTTTGTAGAGCAGCAAGTAGAAGCAGTCACATGCAGCCCTGGAGCTTAATGAAAACATAAGGTGTCTCAAAGTCATCAGATTCTTTCAAGATTTTGAGCGTATGTATTTGGTCTATAGTCAATTCATCCGTTTGGGAACCACACTTGTATTTGGGGAAGAGTGTGCAACGGATGGGTTTCGGATATTCAGAAAGAATACTGAACATCATTTTATATGTGGCTTTTGACACAGATGAATCTTAGTAGTATGAGATCGTTATTCAACGGCTGCTCGCACGCTGTTTACTATGGATAGCTCGAACGGAACAACTACCCCGTACGATTTTTGATTAAGGAACCGAACATGTTCGAACTTACTTTTAACGGAATTTTATACGTTAAGACAGAGTAACATACCTCTCCAGTAAGCTCAATCGTTAGCAAGATGCCGATAGTTTTACATACTGAATTGATTAAGGTGTTATTCCACTTGCGTGAGCAATCTCATGCTAAGTTTTCTTTATTGTGATTCTCACAGGGTTGGATCCGTAGTTCGTTTGGAGAGAAGCAGGGATTTTTTGTCATATAGGCGTAGCTTTCTGATGAGCTTTCCATGTGCTGTACAGCCGGTAGAGTTATTCATTGCTTTACTTCTCTCAGACTCGACCACCGCTAACGGGCGCAAAGATCACAAAAGGAATCATTCTCACAACCCAGAAAGGGTCTCTTCGTGGCTCAAGTAAGATTTTACTATTTAATTGTCGTCTTAGCCTATAAAAAACAGCGGTTGACAAGAGCTATTTTTTGCCTGTGTATAGCTCGCCTTTATAGATACTATAGTGAGCAACTCTTTATTACAGTAGTTTGAAATGTGGTGGTTATTAATTCAGTATTTTCGAGTCCACTGGTTGCGGCTCAAATGGTACTGTATTAGCTTCCCAACCGCACGGTTAGGGGTTCAATGCCAGCCGTGACCGAAGGACTTTTTTTCAGGCAACTAAAATCTCGTGAGATTGAATGGTTGCCTAAATATAACATCAAGTCAATTTACACTAAACATTTTGTCTCCCTATTAAATCTTGGATGCAATCTATGGAGCGAAATAGCCACTGAGCCCAAATACCATTTTTCGATAGTCATACCCACTTGAGTGTTAAGTTCCTTTTTTTCAGCGCAACAATCAAGTTCATAACGAAGTGTTTGCCACCTTACCTTACCCAGGGGTGGTGCCAGTAACTCCATGAGTAACACATTACTCATGCAGGGTAAAATATCAAGGGCATGTTCGGCCAGTAGTATATGTAGTTTTACAATATGCGGCAGAATTAGGCAAGAAGTCTTGAGCTTCCAACAAATAGGCGAACGTCTAATGACAATCCGCATAAAGGCTAAATTCGCTGACATGTGCCTAATAGGCAACTTATATGGTTCGTTCCGCTCTATACAAGAGACAAAGGTAAGATTACAACTTGTACATATATTAGTGAAACGTAGCCTTAATGCATTTTTACTTCCTAACTTCAGAGACCCCGACTTGCAACGCTAACGCTCATCACACGGTATGGGGCAGTTCCGACATCAACGATAGAGGCGAGCCACTTTTTAATTATGCTATAAGTGCTAACCTCATTGTTTGCAACATTGGCAATGAGCCCACTTTTATAACTAGAAACCGACAGGAAGTGTTGGATATCACTCTTGTCTCCGACAGCTAACGAACTGGATGGTATCGTTCTGAACACTCGTTTTCAGACCACAGATACATCCAATTCAGCCTGAGTATTCCAGAATTATCAGAAAACTGATTGGCCAAAATACAGAAGAATACTGCCAGAAACACTATCCTCTGAGGTCTCAAGTCCCCTGCGTGACACCAACGAGCTTGACATGAAAGTCAAGGAATTTACCCTGACTCTCAATCTGGCTATGGCTGCTTCCTGCCCTCTAGTTCAATCTGCACGCAAGAAAAAGTCGCACTTTTGAACGTCAGCACTGGGACCGCTTAGAAACATTTCGAGAAAACTCATGAACCTAGCAAAAAGCACAAGAAAAGTGACTGACTAGGACTCATAAAAAGAATTCCTCAAAATATACAAAAAAGAACTGAGGAAGCCAAAGCGACAATCCTGGAGATCATTCTGTGACAAAATCATAGAAACCTCTGAGGCATCGTGGCTAAGAAAAATTCTCTCCAAAAATCCCATGATGCCTAGCTGTTTGAAAAAAACCGATGGCTCTTGGACAACCTCAAATGATGAATCACTCAATCTGTTACTGGACACCCACTTTCCAGGTAGCTCGCAATTCGCGCAATTCAGGGTCTGATTACAAGAGATAAACTGCTCTGGGCGCTGCATAGCTTCAAACCATACAAGTCTGCTGATCCGGAGGGTATACTACCGGCCGAGCTACAAAGGTCCTCAGATATTATTCTGCCTACGCTAGAGAATATCATGAGGAGCTGTATAGAACTGATCCACATTCCACTCTGATGGAGAGAAGTCAATGTAGTTTTCATTCCCAAAACCAGAAAATGCTCTCATGTTATCCCAAAGGACCGCAGACCTATAAGTCTATCATCTTTCCCTCTGAAAACTCTAGAACGACTGATTAAAATCCATATACGAGATAAAATTGATCCAAGACTTCTGTCAACGGCTCAATATGCCTACTGTAAAGGGAAGTCGGTGGAAAGGGCTCCGCATTCACTGACTAGCCGCATCGAACGATCCAATATAGAGAGTACACAATCGTCGATTTTCTGGACCTAAAGGGTGTCTTTAACTACGTCAACAGGGGGGTTGCTCAGTCTTATGCTAAACCGCAAGATAATCAATTGTAAGATGATTTAGCAGTGGTACGCCGCACGGTGGTGTCCTTTCTCCTCTTATCTAGAACTTAGTGGTTAATGAACTGCTGATAAACCGGGAAGCGGATGGTAGCCGGGTAATTGCCTATGCGAATGACGTTGCTAGAGCCGTCTCAGGTAAGCATCTTAATACCATAAAAGAACTCCTTCAGCTAAATTCTTAACAGATTAACCCGTTGGGCAGATCGCTGTGGATTTCAAGTTCAAGTGAACCCCCATAAACCCCCATAAACCCCCATTTCAATCATAGACCGTCTGTAGTACCAGTTTAGTCTTTTCCAAATGGGTCTCATTTTTGACAGGAAACTAAGCTGGACATCTAACATTCAAGAAAGAACATTCAAGAAAGAAAACTACAGTCGCTTTATTCACCTGCAAAAAAGCCATTGGGAACAAATGGGGCCGTCGACCCCGCATAACCCACTTGCTACACATCTCGGTCATAAGGCGGACAATCACCTGGTGGATGGTCTGCGACAGCAGCTGTTCGCTTTCACAGAGAACATCGATTACACCATACCTGAATTTTGGTTTGACAAAGACTTTCATGTAAGCTTCTCCTCTAGATCCTTATGGGAGGAAAATGCTTTTGTGGAGGACAGGTCAGTTCACTTTTACAAAGATTTATCTAAAACTGATAGCGGGGTTGGTGGAGGTGTTTTCTCAGAAAAGTTAAATCTAAGCCTCTCATTCCGTCTTCCAAATCACTGTAGCGTGTTCAAGGTGGAAATTTTGGCAATTAAAGAAGCTCTATCCTGGCTGAAGAAAAACGTGATACTGGCAAAGGATATCCGCATCTTTTCGGATAATCAGGCCCTGGACACAGTTTTAGTAAATTCCAGAACCGCCCTTAAATGTCTATAATCTCTTACGGAGTAAAGTTGAACTTTTACATATGTTGGGTGCCGGGCCACAGAGACATTCCAGAGAATTGTTGGGCTGACGAACTCGCCAAATTGAAACCTATCTACCTATTCTACCGGAAAAGGGTAGCATCGGTACACCAATCGCTACGTGCAAATTAATATTAAAGCTAAATGCTAACAAAAGAACAGACCTTATGTGGGCAGTTGGATCAAAATGTCTAGCGACCAAGCAGATTTGGCCAAAACTGGATCTGAATCGCTCTAAGAGTTTGATCCTTCTAAATAATACACATCTCAGCGACATAATAGGTGTCATCACTGGACACTGCTTTATGGACAAGCATGCAAGAAGGCTTGGCGCATTTACAAACGATTTCTGTAGAAGCTGCATAAACGGGGAGGAGGAAGAGACAATCCTCTACCTACTCTGTATATGACCAGCTCTCTCCCTGAGAAGAAAACTTGGATGTTTCTTCTACAGCGATCTAAGGGATCTAAAAAAATATAGACCTTAACAGCCTCCTACGCTTCATCGTAAGCTCAAATTGGTAGGAGGATCACAGATCCACGTGGCGTCACAACGGGCCAATAGGCCTAAGTGGGTTGGTCTTTCCAACAGCCACTTTAAGCTAACCTAACCTAACCTAACCTAACCCCAGGATATGAAAGTAGGTTGGAGAATTGCTAAGCATAGCCTACACGACACCACGTCGGGCAACGGACTTAGACAAAATATCACCATAGCAAGTATACATTCTCATCTCAATGTACAGAAGGCTACATGGCGGTCTTCCGATAATGAAACTTTAAATCGAATTGATCTGGACGTCTGAACCTTCCGGGCAGCCAACATTGACTCAGATTAGTACCTTGTTGCAGCAAGAACGAAGAAAAACAGCAATCGCAAGACACCGCCAGAAACCTCGCCGAACCTGTGTCCCAAAATCTCTCAGTTTGTACTCCAAAAATAAAGTCAAGGCAGGAAGTCCCGTACAGAAACCTGTAGAGATGAAGAAGGAAACATTGTAGTAGAGTCACAGTCGATGGTGAGAATATGGAAAACATTTTTTTGGAGACAGCTCATATAACGGCGACGATGGTAGCCAAAACTTTTTCCAAGGCTGCCATTTATCGGTTTGTCGGCATAGATGAGTGATTTGACGTATCCCCATAAAAAATAGTCTAAAGGCGTCAAATCGTACGATCTAGCCGGCCAATTCCAAAACGAAAGATAAATTGCTCACCGAACTCATGTCTCAATTGACCCATCGATTCGCGTGCTGTGTGGAATGTAGCGCTGTTTTACTGGAACCACATGTCGTGTATTATGGGCAAAAAAAAAGTTCAAAATTATTGAACGATAGCGGGCGTCATTGACTGTAATGTTGTTCTCACGATCATCTTCGAAAAAATACGGCCAACGATTCCGCCAGACCATTAACCTCACCAAACAATGCATTTTTCCGGGCTCATTGGCAGCTCTTGTATTGTCCAAGTTTGCTCATCGGACCAAATACGGTAATTTTGTTTATTAAGATATCTATTCAGCCAGAAATGAGCTTCATCGCTGGAGACAATTTTTCGGCAGGTTCTTACACCAGCCAGCAATTACGAGTACATTGGGTGCGTTCTGGATGAGTTCCGAGATTGTTTCATCGAATTTGCCTCTGATTAGAACCGAAATGTCATCAGCGTTTGCTTGGACATAGAAAACGTCGTTGCTGTGTATATTCAGTACGATGGACCATAGCAGCACCCTGGGGGCAACCTTTCACAGCCCTGACTCTGAATCTGTCACTGGCTAATGTACTCGTAGTATTGATATTTCTACAGTTAAGCATGTGCTTTACTCGGTTACATGTGGTATTATCTAGTCCTGTGTTTTGGATGCATCTGCATATCTAGGCGTGTTCTGTGTCAAGGAAGCAGCCGACGGTAAATACGTTGTCTCTGCGGGATTTCTCAATCTTTGTGGTAATGGATTCTTATATATGTATTTAGTGGACGATCCCTGATATGGCTATCAAGTATTTTTTTCATTGTTTTTAGGAAAAAAGAGGTGAGGTTTATGGGTCGGACAGATTGTGCTAGGAGCTTACTTGCATTCAGTGATGGAGTTCCACCAAAACACACATACATTGGCTGTTAGTATTCCAATTATAAGTTGGAAAGTCGGGATACATGGCTTAGAATGTAAGGGATGGTTATAGATTCAAATTGCCTGGTATAATTTTGGAACTCGGTGATAGTCCATGAAGGCCATATGTACATATTCGTTATTCGCGCTGCTGATTCCCTAGCTGATACTCATTTCTGTACGAATTTAAGGATGTTCGTCAAAATTGAAACCCTTGATGGCTTTCTGTGATGATCACACTACCAAACACAAATCAACCCAAACCATCGAAACTGCATGAATGTACTGCCCAGAGGTGCAGTGCAGGACGATATATCGTCAGAATTCATTTTTCCTTATTTGGAAAATACTATCAAAGTATGTAGTCGCCTCTGCCAAAAATGATGATATGGAATGGAATAAGCCCAATACCAACTTAGACCTGTTGTGCTTCATCTAAACATACATACATACGTGTCCTACCATCTAGGATGAGCCGCAAACCTTAAATCCACTTGTGGGTGACTGCCTTTGAAAATAATTTAAAGAAACTTTTCCACTAGCAATGAAATTTGTTCCAATTTCTAAATCAAACATTTATCCTCTTTACAAGAGTATTTACCATCTAGAATGCTCAATAGGCAACTGAATACTCAAAACCACTAAACTAAGTTTGCCATTGCTTACCATCCAGCTCAAGCAAAGCGTAAGCAAGTCGCATTTGGCATATCAAAAGGAATCGTTCCTATGGGATATCATTGGATACAATTCCTGCGAAACTAATTCCTCTTCCTTTTTCCTAATTGTGCAATTTCTGCACTCGAAACCATCTGCCTTCCCAGTCAGCCGAGTCGGAAAGCTCACTAAAAAGAAAGACAGAATAAACAAGCTGTTGTTGTTGTTGTTTGGAATATTTAATGGCTGGCTTCCACGAGGCATGGCTTGCAACACTTTCTAATTATCGCCATCCAGATTCAATGCACAGTTGCCACACACAGTTATTATGCCACCGTTTGTTGGCTTTGACTGCAAATATCCTTTTAGAAAGCCCCAGCAACTCACATCCACACAATGAACATATGTACTCGTAGAGTATACATATGTATTGTAGATATATGGCTTAGGATGGAGGGTACCGGACGATGGATGAAGCTCCGTGGAGTACGAGTAAGTACCAACTATCGTTCCTGGTTCGGCTCGGTTCGGTTCGGATACATTGTTTATGTTTGCACCCGAATCGCACTGGCATCGTGCTTGCCATTCGTAATTATACTGCCGCGCCGACACCGTTGATAGTGGAGAAAACTAATGCTGACTTGTGTCCTGATAGTGGAATAGGTCGGCGTGTTAGGGGTAGGAGTTGAGTAGGGTAAGTTAGGTTAGGTTGGTTCCATTTGCACTGAACTATACGTAGATGTACATAGTTTTCTTGGAGTTTGGCATAAGGACTCCAAGGAACAGTTGATGTTTCTTATGGTCTTTTGTTTCAATCGTTGCAGCTGACTTTTATATGTGTTGGGAATACAGTTGACTCTTGACTATTGTTGTTGACTTTGACAAAAGTAAAGTAGCAACATATACCTAGTTTTGCAACAGCAGTAGCATAAGGAATTGCAAATGAATAAAACATTAGAACGACGAGTGTAAAGAGCTACTCCAGTTATTTTTTTTTATATTATTGCAAAGGAAGTGATTTAACGGTGTCGAACAATGACAGAAAATTTAAGACACCACTTCAAACCGCCCAAGAATTGAAGGAGTTTGGTGAAAGTAGACCACTCAGTGTCATAGGTGTCGCAAACGGAAAGGCATTTACTTTTATACTTTTAGGTATACGAAGTTGTTTTCGGGGGTCGAGGAAGGAAAAGAAATCTCGTTATGCACCAAGTCGCCAAGTAGGTGAAAGCTTTCCTATTCACATGGTGTTCACTTAAATGTATATTCGAAAGATCTTTATTACTGTTTCTTCTTCAATGACCTATTCTTAAAGGCCAACAATTTAGGCTTGTGCTTTTAGGAATAAATAGGCCTGAGGTGAATTCGAGCAGTCATTCGCTTTCTAACGCCCCTTTAATCTTGGTAGGCGAATGATTTGTTATTTTCACTTGTTCTCCTTCTTGCCTGGTACCACATCTGATGATAATTCTTGGTCGCCTCCAAAAAGTTGCAGGATTCGGCCTAGCTTTGTGAGTGATGACGTTAGTTAGAAACACCAAGTATAGTAAGTTCAAGCCTTCGTGGATTTCGTCTTTTCAACGTAGATTAGAGCTTCGATTTTACGAATTTCACCAATATTTTGTTCCATTAATACAAATATAACTTTTCTCACAGGACCGTTGCTGCCTATTATACCAACTTGATCTTACAATGAGGCATGTGATACGGTATGCGTCGCACGTGCACTTAGATAGAACCAATGATCTTGCGTTCAAAATTTTCTTTCCAAGGCTTCCCATGTCGTCTCATCGTTGTTCGTCAACATCTTCAAATCTGCGCCATAATACAGGATACGGCGAATGAGCGATTTGTGGAGCATTTGCCCGATAACACTACGTCTGGCGAGGGAACGAAATCCTAAATTCGTCAAGGCCTATAGCACTGTTTGTGTGCTTTACCACGAAGGAGATCTCTGTGCAATTGGTAGGCGACCGAGAGGTCGCTTCCGCTTTCTTGCCGGTCTTGAACGATTTGCTGGGAGCCGGGTTAAGCCAACAGAAATCTAGAGTGACAATGCAACAAATTTCCATGGGACAAGGTAGGTAGGTAGGTAAAAGTGGCTGCTGGAAAGATCAACCCACTTAGGCCTATAGGCCCGTCGTGACACCACGTGGATCTATGATCCTCCTACATTTGGAACCAATTTGAGCCTATGATGAAGCCTAGGAGGCCGTTAACGTCTATATTCTTTAGATCGCTTAAATCGTTGTAGAAGAAAGCTCCCAAGTGAAGCCATCTTCTTTGGGAGAGAGCTGGGAATCTACAGAGTAGGTGAAGGATTGTCTCTTCCTCCTCCTCGTCCATGAAGCTTCTACAGAAACCGTTTGTAAAAGCGCCAAGCCGTCTTGCATGCCTGCCTATAAGTCAGTGTTCAATGAAGGCACCTATAATGGCGCTGAGATGTTTACTATTTAGTAGGATCAAACTCTTAGAGCGATTCAGATTCAGCTTTGGCCAGTTCTGTTTGGTCGCTAGATATGTTGATCTAACAGTCCACCTAAGGTCTCTTTTGTTAGCATCCTGCTTTAATATTAATTTGCACGCAGCGATTGGTGTAACGATGCTACCCTTTTCCGGTAGAAGGCTAAACTGCTTTGTCATCTCCGTAAGAGATTATCGACATCCAAAGGGGGTTCTAGAACTTAATGAGACTGAATCAAGGGACATGATAGCGGCCGCTATCCAGGAAGATTTGGGTATCCTTTGCAGATATCACGTTTCTCTTCTGCCAGGACAGAGCTGCTTTAATCGCCAAAAGGCGCTTAGATTTAGCTTATCTGAGAAACCAACCCCGCTATCAGTTTTAGATCCATCTGTGTAAAAATGGATTGACTTGTCCTCCATGAAAGCATATTCATCCCAGATGGATCTAGAGGGAAAGCTTACATGAAAGTCTTTGTCAAACCAAAGTTCAGGTATAGTGTAATCGATGTTATCTGTGAGGATTGCTAGTGCTGGTACGAGTATATTAGGAATATTAGCAAGGCCAAATAAATTATTTATCCACTGAGTAGTCGTTTTAAAGCGAATAGCTGCAGTAGCAGCTACTTGCCTGGTGGTCAAGGAGTGTCAGGTGAAACAGAATATCCAGTGCCGAGGAGGAAGTAGAGCGAAGATCTCCGCTTATGCATAGACAAGCTTTTCTTTGGACTCTACTTAGTTCACTGCAGTTGACTGCGCTGTCTAAGGCTATCCACCAGACGACAACCTCGTAAGTGAGAATCGGTCTTATGACCGAGATGTATAGCTAGTGGGTTATGCGAAGTTGAAGGCCCCATTTGTTCCCAAAGGTGTTTCGCAAGAGAATAAAGCTACTGTAACTTATTGACTCTTTCTTGAATGTTAGGTTTCCAGTTTAGTTGTACTGTCAAAAATCATACCCAGATATTTTGCTGTATCGCAAAAGACCGTTTACTGAGGGAGGGTCTATGGTAGGAATTGTGAATGAGTCTACCTGCAGACTTGACAGCGCAGTCGTGATTGAGGATGTGTTGACGTTGTTAAAGGCACCGTCTATGTCCAGGGAAGCAACCATTGTGAACTCTCTATATTGTAGGGATCGTTCGATGCGGCTAGCCAGTAAATGCAGAGCCGTTTCCACCGACTTTCCTTTACAGCAGGCATATTTCTGGCGTTGAAAAAAGTTTTGGATCAATTTTTCCTCGTATATGGATACATATCAGTCGTTTTCGAGTTTTCATAAGGAAAGATGATAGACTTATGGGTCTGAGGTCCTTTGGGATAACATGAGAGCATTTTCTGGCTTTGGGAATGAAATCTACATTGAGTTCTCTCCATGACGGTGGAATGTGGACCAGTTCTACACAGCTCCGCATGATATTCTCTAGCTTAGGCAGTATAATATCTGAGGACCTTTGTAGCTCGACGGGTATTATAACGTCCGGACCAACAGACTTGTATGGGTTGGAGGTATGCAGCGCCCAGAGCAGTTTGCCTCTTGTAATCAGACCATGAATTTTGGTCCCGGTTGCAGTTTGCCTGTTTGGTTGCTAATGGCCGCGAATTGCGAGCTACCTGGAAAGTGGGTGTCCAGTAACAGATTGAGTGATTCATCATTTGAGGTTGTCCCAGAGCCATCGGTTTCTTGAAACAGGCATCATGGGATTTGTAGAGAGGATTTTTCTTAGGCGCGATGCCTCAGAAGTTTCTATGATTTGGTCACAGAATGATCTCCAGGATTATCGCTTTGGCTTCCTCAGTTCTTTTTTGAGGGATTTTTTGGATGAGTTCCAGTTTGTTACTTTTCTTGTGTTTTTTGCTTGGTTGATGAGATTTCTGGAAATGTTTCTAAGCGGTCCCAGTGCTGACGTTCACCAGTGCGGCTTTTTCTTGCATGCAGATTGAACAAGAGGGCAGGAAGCAGCCATAGCCTGATTGAGAGCCAGGGTGAATTGCTTGGCTTTCATGTCAAGCTCGTTGGTGTCACGCAGGGGACTTGAGAGCTTAGAGGATAGTGTTTCTGGCAGTATTCTTCTGCCAGTCAGTTTTCTGATAATTCTGGTTGGCTGGGACGAACATCACTTAGGCTGAATTGGATGTATCTGTGGTCTGAAAACGAGTGTTCAGACGATACCATCCAGTTCGTTAGCATTTGAGTAATGTTGTCGGAGACAAGAGTGATATCCAGCACTTCCTGTCGGTTTCTTGTTATAAAAGTGGGCTCATTGCCAATGTAGCGAGCAATGAGGTTAGTACTTATAGTATAATCAAAAAGTGACTCACTTCTATCATTGATGTCGGTACTGCCCCATGCCGTGTGATGAGCGTTAGCATTTTTTCCTTTCAGCTTCCAGTAATACTCTTTCTAGGTTATCACCAGGGAGAGGACCCACAAGACCGTGGCCAAAATATGCCGATATCAGCCAGTAGGAGAATTTGGCAGTCCCAAGTCTTTCAACGGTTAAGTCGGGGTCGCTGAGATTAGGAAGTAAAAATGCATTAAAACGACTTTTCACTAATATTCAAGAATCTTACCTTTGTCTCTTGTATAGAGCGGAACGTGTACTGGTGTCTCAGGTCTATGAACGACGCCTTTTACGATGCATGGTTCCTGGATTAGGATGATATCTTCTGCGTTTTTGGAAAAACGCAGAATAAGTGCCCCCGTAGCCTCTTTTAAGTGATGGAGATTAATCTGAAGAACCATATCATTGCTACAGTTTGCCAGAGTAGTAGAATACGGTTTTGTTCAAGTCCTCCGATTCTGAAGATTTACCCAAGAGCTCATCTTCTTCCTCTGATCGTATAGGATCTCTTTTTAATTCGTCATCGCTTTCCATTTCCGACAGAGTGTCAGAAGTGTATATCGACGGCTTAATTGTCGCCACGGATAATTTGGAGTCGTCGCTATCCATTTATGGGAAGGATAACGCCGCACCAATATGTAAGGTTGACTTTGAAGTTTCAGTTAAAGGAGGATAAGGTTGCGTATAAGCATCCAGCTTATCCTTTTTATAGACCCTTAGATGAATTGACTCGAAACCGAACGAAATCATGCCTTTAGTCTATGCTAAGGGATTCCTTATTGATCACAATCAACGCGCATCTACTATATAATGGTCCCATAGGGCTACCAGTTTGGCGACTTTCCGGTTATGTGCTGAAAGCTTTATCTTAATCAACTGCCACGGTTCAGGTGTTATCGATCCATCGGTGTCCTTTCTGTCGATTACCACTATCGTTATTGGATCTTCCAGGACTTCGCTAAACGACCTCAGAGATGTTCTGTTGGTTGGCCCAAAGGTTTTGGTGTTATAGGTTTTCGGCCACGTGGGAACCGCCACGGTTTCCTCCACCGATCTTTGACGCTTGCAGGTGTCTTTTAGCGTTTTGGGAGCAGTGGGTGATCCGTCTTTTAGGATGTTGTTAGCCCACTCAATTTTGCTCTTTATATCCACTCTTCTCTCAGCCACCGGAATGGCATTTTGGAGTCTTACGTAGAGCGCTTTAGACGGAGTTTGCCGATGCGGTTGAGCCCCTGATTCCTCCTTAGGAGGAGGAGTCTTGGTAGCAGAGACGAGTTCGTGGCCTGCCACAAACTTGCTGCTGCTAGGGGTGGAGTAAGTGATACTCCTTGAAAATTTAATTTTAGGCTCGTTGGTTTTTCCTTTAGGGGATGGTGCACCATGACCTGCCTCAGTTTTACCGGCGGAAGCCTTGCCGGTATTCGGTTCTGTCACCTTTCTACCCTCCGGTATTAAAGGAGTACCGGCCTCGGGTTTTGTTTTCTTTTAGATTTTATCCATTAATAGATCTACTACTAGTGGTAGTGGAGAAAGGATCATCCATCTGTATAGAGATCCGCTGTATGCAGATATGGATCAGCCAGGTTGATCCTCGGCACGGGTCGTATGACATATTGATCCAGAAGTTCTCCAAATGAATCCAAAGGGGGCATCCTTTAGTTTCTGGATTCGTTTGGAGAACTTCTCGAGATTCATTGACCTTACTCTGCCTCTACAACTGAACAAGTTCGATGCTCAGGGTAGAGGGTTTATGGGGCAAAGCGCAGCCCTAGTGAAATGTTCCAGCTCTTCTTAACTCGACAACACAACGATGTAGTCTTTGATTATCTTTCCAAAGAAAAAATCTCATATCCGTTTATTCCTAATTTAGCACCACACTTCGGCGGACTGTGAGAGGCAGGTATAAAATCCGCTAAGTGTCACATAAAGTAAGAGGAGGTCTATACACAGCTCAAACAAATAGAGGCCTTACTAAACTCACGAGCGTTGTGGCCCACTTCAGATTTGAGCCCGATGGCACCCCTATACGCAGATGTGTAAAAGCCCTATAAATTCGTACATCAATTGGTCTCTTTTACAGACAATAAAACAAGGTTTCTGGAAGCGGTGGAAAGCAGAGAATTTAACGTTCTTTACAGCGGCGAACTAAGTGGCAAATTCAGAAGTGTACCCTTAAGATTGGTGATGTCGTCCTACTTAAGAAAATCAACCTTCCCCTATCAAAGTGGTTGCTTGCCCGCATAAAGCGTCTTCATACTGAAAGAGATCAACGCAACAGAGTTGCCACAATAGTTAGTAAACAAGAGAATATATTCGGCCGATTGTTAACCGAACTGCTCTACCATTCTCTGATAGACCAGAGTCTTTCAGGGGTCTGAATGTTTGCAACTTCCACTAAACTTTATATAAAACATTTACTCAGTTCTTTAATTTTTTATTTCAACCGAGATTTGTTCTTTGCTTCATTGCCAAACCGTGTATACATCACAATATTTACGAGTACAATTAATCAATTAACCTGGATTTTCATTGTCATTATAATTATTGCAGTAGCATTTGTTAAATGTAAAGAGTTTTCCAATAAGGACATAACAATTTTGTATTCCAATATAAACGCATCCTTAAACTTTTGTTTATGATCTGCCAATGTCAAAACGTCAGTCAAGGCTTACCTTCATTTTTGTCATGCTGAAGTTCACGAACGAGCAGCGTTCGAAATTGTTGTTTTTGCGTTGGATTTCTGTACCGGTGCTTAGAGAAAAATGCTGCTTCCCCAGTTTCATGCAAAATGTTCCCCTCACGTTTTTTGCCCTCTTCTATTAGGTTGTGGCTTAGGTAAATCGTCACGAGACTCAATTGATATAACGAAATTCTCATAGCTTTGCGGTAAGCTTGAAGGAAGAATAATTGTTAGCAATTCTTCTTTCATTTTAATGTCGACTTCTTTTAGATTTTCGAACAAATCGAAGATATTTTTAAGATGACTGACAGAAGACGAATTGTCTGACAGTTTCAGATTCAGGAGATATGTATTTGAATAAAGTTACCTTCCTTGCAGGCCCTCGAGGAGAATTTACATATCTCTTCCAACTTCTGCCATGTGGATTAGGATGTGGGACTATTTTTTATATGAAGTGATTGAGATGATTTTACTGATAGTACTATCGTAGCCAGTACCTTGTCATCCTTCGACTTCCACGTAGTAACTTTGCTACCCGCAGCTATAGGAACAGGCTCGGCAATTTGTCTAGATACATAGTCCCACAATTCACTGTGAATCAATATTAACCGCATTTGCATCTTCCAGTAGTCGTAATTTTAGTCGTCCAATTTCTCAATTTGGTTAATTGGGTGTTCAAAAGGATTATATGAGAATACAAGCGTTTTCACTTTAGCCTTACACCATCAACTCCTACTGCTCGCCTACACTGATGAGAGTGACTGGTGGAGGGATTGAGGGGAGGGGAAGTACCATCTTACTATGGCACTTTATCCTTTTTCCAGGCGGTAGCGGGCGAATTCTAAGGATGGAATCAACAGTGGCGTCCACAGTTCCAGTTAGGTCGAACTAGTGCTATCTCTATATGAGCTGCTCCAACGTACTTGAATACCAGGACTATAGGGATCTCCAACACTAAGTCAAGGTGTTGGAAAAAAGAGTTGGTGGCGGATGGGCCTCTAGTAAGCGCCAACGGCAGCTCTCACTAACTGCCCAACCACGTAAAAAAGTAATTATTACGAGGCGACCAATAGCCTCGTATAAGGACAAAAACTTTCAGATCTGCACGTGGAATGTTCGGATCTCAAACAGGTCGCGTGCAGCCGAACAATTATCGGCGGCCCTAGACTGCTATAAAGCAGATATCACCGCCATCCTGCAAGTGTGGTAGGATTGGCCGGGAAAAAGGAAGATGAACAACTTTGATGTTTACTACGGTGATAGCTATAGGAAACTTAAGCAGCGTCTATTTGGATGCGGATTTGTTGTAAGCGGCAAAGTTAGGCAAGAGGTCATGAGTTTTCGACACGTTAGTGAACGCATTATAACAATCCGTATGAAAGGTAAATTCGCTAACATCGACCTTAAATGCTGTCACTCCCCAACAGAGGAAAAGGACGATGCTACCAAAGAAGGTTTTTAAGCTCCTCGACAACAGCTACGAACAATATCCAATGTATGACGTTAAAATCGTCCTAGGCGGCTTTAATGCCAAAATTGGAATGGAGAAAATATTTGGCAACACAATGGGAAGACATAGCCTACACGACACCATGCCTGGGAACGGACTTATACTAATCGTTTTCACTGCGGGGCGTAATATTACAAAAGCAAGCATATGGTTTCCTCTCCTCAATATTCACAAGAAAATATGGCAGAAACCAGATCAGCAAACTGTCAACCAGATTGATCATGTTGCGATTGACGTAAGTATTTTAGATGTCCGAACCTTCCGAGCGGCGAACATAGACTCGGACCACTACCTAGTTGCAGCAAAGGTACGTCTACGGATATCTCTGATATCCCCCACAACAACGGGGAAATATTATGGAGATTTAACTTTGAACTCCCGTGCTGAGTTTCACTCACCCACCACCACGAAACCTCTGGTTTGATGAAGCAACCACATGCAGCAAAACAACATGCATGCCCACAAGGCGGAGCTGCACAAAAGGACGAGAGCGGCTCGTGAGATTTACGAGCAAAAGAGGAGGAAAGAATATCGGCTTCTCCGAAGAAAAAAGAAAGAGCATGAGAAGCTCGCGATCGAGGAAATAGAAAGGTGCTACTCCAGCAATAATGTTCGAAAGTTTTACCGAAAGGTAAAGAGAATGTGTCTGGGTAATAAGACCCGAACGGGAACCTGAGATGAACAAGGAAACGTTGTAGTAGAATCACAGTCGATGCTGAGGATATGGAAAAACTATTTCTGCAGACTGGTAAACGGGAAGTCGACACAAATTCCGCTGTTAGGCAGAGCGAACCATTCAATATTATCGATGCAAGTCAAGAATTCCGTCCACCTGACCAAAATGAAATGAGGATAGCAATATCTAAACTAAAGTTTAACAAGGCTGCCGGGCCGGGCGGCCTACCCAACTTAATTCCAAGATTTGGTCGGATGAATGTATGCCTGATGATAGCTCAGCATCGTTTGTCCGGTTCACAAGAAAGGAGACCCTCTAAACTGCGCCAACTGTAGAGGTATCAGTCTTCTAAACATCGCATATAAGATCTTGTCTGACGTATTGTGGAACCGCCTGAAACCATTATCATTGCGGTTTAGTAAGTTCACAATTGAACAAATATTCACACTACGGTAGATCCTGAAGAAAACCCAAGAAGTTCAGATCAATGCTCACCACCTTTTTATCAATTTTAAAGTCGCATATGACAGCATCTACAGATACGAGCTATACAGAACCATGTCTAGTTTTTGTATCCCTGCCAAACTCGTCCGCTTATCTAGAATGACGATGGAGAAAGCTCGCTGCTGCATCAAGGTCTGTAGTGACCTAACCGAGACCTTTGATGTCAAAAAGTGATTCAGGCAAGGCGATGCGCTGTCATTGACTACTTGTGCAATTGTGCAAAACTCACAAGCCAACACACGAGGTACGAACTTTCAAAGGTCTGTTTAATTGCTTGCAAATGCTGAAGATATTGATATTATTGGTAGGATACAGCGAGCTGTCACTGGTGCTTTTGCGAGTATAGGAACAGAAGCGGCAAAAATGGATCTAGCGGTAAACGAGGGCAAAACAAAGTGTATGCTGTCAACTAGAAGGGACACCCAACATCGACGAATTGAACAGAATGTCACAATCGGCAGCTATAACTTTGAGGTAGTAAAGGAGTTTGTCTACTTGAGCTCTGCTATCACATCTGAAAACGACATTCCTTCAGAAATCAAATGAAGAATAACGCCAATAGCTGTTTCTTGGGGCTGAGAAGGCAACAATGTAGCAAGGCCCTCTCCCGAACAACCTAGGAAATTCTATATAACACCCTTGCTATCCCAGTCCTGCTCTATGGTTCCGAAGCATGGACCCTTCCTAAAGCGGATGTAGAGATACTTGGTCGTCCTGAGAAAAAAATTCTTCGTAAGACATTTTGATCCCATATGCGTTGACGGGTTCAGAAGGGTTCAGAAGGAGACGATTCAACTATGAAGCGCATTGGGCATTTGAGATGGCTCTGACAGGGAATGAACACCAACGCTCCAGCCCGCAAAATCTTCGACTCTAATCCGAAGAGACAACGCAGTAAAGGAAGTCCTCACTTTAGGTGGCGATCGCAAGTGGAAGGGGACCTCAATCAACGTGGAGTGTGCAACTGTAGGCAGTTAGCCAAAGACCACGTAAATTTGAGAGGCTTATTGCTTGAGGCTCAGGTCCATACATACATACATTTTATGTATATTAGTTAGTGTTGCTATTTCTATCTCGACAGAAATTATTAAAAATTACTACCGAAATTCTGAGTCGGTGGTCGCAACTTTAACATCGGTTATTCCAATTTTCCTTCGTAATAATCGTCCCACCAGACTGGCTGTGCATACTCTAGTGGATAATTTCGAAACAATATAGTATATTCACTACTGAAGGTTCATTTGCCAGTGAGACAGCACGACAGTCGTACTTAAGTGCTTCAGTTCAGACAAATCAGACAAATCAGTCGATTCCACGCCGTTCACAGGAATTGGGAATCTCTCAGTCCACATTGTGGCGAATTTTGCATAAAGATTTTAGCATAAATCCTTACAAGATGAAATTAACTCGAGAACAAGCAATTAACTCATTTTCAGTGATGAAGCTCATTTTTGGCTTAACGACTTTGACAATAAGCAAAATATGCGTTATTGGACAGCAGCAAATACACATGTGCTTCAAATGACTCCATTGCATCCACAAAAAGAGACCGTGTGGTGTGGATTTCATGCCGGAGATGTGATCTGACCGTATTGTCTCGTCGATGAAATCTTTTAAAAGCTTCAAGCTACTTTAATCCAAACACAAACGGATTATTCTTTCGCAAAAATCATACAGCGGCTTAGCTATGTTAGCGAAATCCTGGATAAACTTTCTAACGTAAGAGCACAACCCAATGAAACTATGAACATCTCGCTTACACGTAGGTATAGGAAGTTATTTATAGCAGATAAATTTGTTCCATTTGGCCGAATACCTACTTCATCTATTTGATAACCTAAATACAAGGTTTTCCGCTGAAGAAAAGAGCATTTATCTAAACAAAGATGGAGATTATGCTTTACACCTATCTGGATTACTTCTCTAAGGATGCCTAAGTTCTCGTTGATCGTTTGGGTAGCTATAAGGATATCATCTAGTAAATTTAAAATCTTAGATCGTTTAATGAGATCACCAAACACATGCTTCATTAAGCGTTCAAAGACTGAAGGAACATTCTTAAGCCGGAATGACATTCTAGCGAATTCATATTGGCCTAATCCCGTAATGAACGATGGATATTTCACAGAGTCTTCAGATAATTTAACATGATGAAATCCGTTTTTTGTATCAAGGGTAGTGAAATATCGCTTATCTTTCAGACGATCAATATGATCCTCAATTAGTGGCAAAGGATAATTATCTCTAAGCGTAGCTTTATTTAGATCCCTAAAATCTATAAACATCCTAAGTTCTTTGGATTTCTTCTCTACCAAAACAATAGGAGATACATATTTTTTTTTTTTTATAATTTGCACGCGCTCAATGGATTAAGTACCCATAAAATGTTTGCACGCAGCGCGGGCGAAGGAAAATCAGAGAGGGTGGAAAGAGAGGTACCGGTGAACGTTGGTTTTAAATGTTTGATGGTTATAATGACAAGGAAGTAAAGAGCTAGGCAGGGCATTCCATAAGTGAGTTGTACAGCTTAGGAACGGATCACGATATTTTAGAGTACGTCCGAAAGTGGGCTTGAGGGTATACTGAGACGGGTGTAACGGTAAAAAGTTTGAAGGGGCGGAATGCTACAGGCGATAAAACAGAGTGAGACACGAAGCATTACGTCGGTGTTCGTGGGTGTCCATTGTTTGAGTGATATTACATAGTATAACCTATGAGTTTTATCGTAGAGTTTTGATCAGAGGAGGTAAAGTATTTCTTACATCGCTTGAGGAATCCAACACATTTCGCTGCGTTTTTGACGACAGCGAATATGTGGTCATTCCAACGTAAGTTATCATTGTCACACATACTGGGAATGGAAAGTTTATCGGTTTCGACGATGCAAGTGCCATACATGGATAATGGCTAGGTGTTTGAATTTCGCTTTACCAACAGCAGACAGCATTGTGTTTTGGAAGCATGAAATTCTACTCTGTTAGTGTTTCCCCAATTAGTTATGCTGTTAATATCAGAATTTAATGAGCTTAACATACGCTGCCGTTCCCGTTCTATAGCCGAAGACCAGGGATGTGAGTGCGGGAACGAATATGAAAAGCAGAGAGTACTGTCGTCAGCAAAGGAATATATTGGATTAGAGGTAGCAGAAAAGAGATCGTTGATGAAAATTAAAAAGAGTGTCGGAGACAGAACGGAGCCCTGGGGTACACCAGCATTTATTTTGTGAATGCCTGAATGACCTGAAACCATCCAAGGCAACTTGAATTGAACGTTCCGAAAAGTAATTTCTAATCTATTGAAGAGGAGAGACGTCGATCCCAAATGCACGCATTTTCGACAAAAGAGCCTAATGCCACACTCTGTCAAATGCCTTAGAAATATCAAGTGCAACTATCTTGCTTTCGCCAGATTGATGGTTCCAATTTTCGGTGAGACATGCCATCAGATCACCAGTGGACCTGTTGCTACAAAAACCGTATTGCCGGTCATTAAGAAGTTTTCGTGTCTCGAGATATTTCATTTTATTTTGTGGCTATAGAACAATCTCCTAGGTGCATAATGAAAGGGGATGTCGGTAGACAAAACAATCTTCATTCCAAAGTCACCTGTGGAGTTACTCTGCTCATTTTCCTTGACATTCAAAGCGGGCTCAATAATTTTATAAATACTATTTCTTATACTACAAGTTAAATTTAAGTTTATGTTAAGAGCTAACTTACTTGAATCATATATATCGATATTTAAAATCTGCTGTAGAAATTCATTATCTTCACCAGCTTCATGGACCTTATCCGTATCAACCGAAAAATGATGATCTGGATAAACTTGATTGGTGAGATTAATTCCTTCTTTTTCTGCGTTGTTGATATTCGATTTTCGGAACACCAAACCAACCTTAGCCATGAAGTCACGACCTAGAATTATAGGGTATATCATTGAGAACTTTTTAACAACTAGTAATCTAAAGTTTATGATCAAATTGTCAAAACTTATGTAGCTTTCGATGTTTCCAAGGATATTCAAAGGGTTAACGTTGACTCCGTTGATGACATAGATGTCGGAAAAAATTGCTCTTGAACAAAGCTGATGGGACTCCCAGAGTCCAGAAGGGTGAGTAGGGCTGTCGAACTTTTCATCCGGCCACATACAAACTGGTAGTCGATAACCCTTTTGAATTCATTGACAACTGGATCAGATTTTTTTTTGACTTTCAGTGATGTCCTCACTCTCCACTGGTTTATCTTCTTCTGGGATGTGATGTATTGATTGGATTTTGGTAGTAGGTGTACGGTTATTTATTGATATAACATTAGCTCTGGGCAGTTTCTGGATATATGGCCTAGCTTCCCGTATTTAAAACAAGGAACGTCTTTCCTTTCTGCTAGGTTACGGGAACTGGTTCTTTGATCCTTTTTTCTCACTTGCACTGGTAATGTACCACGATGAGAAAATCCAATTTTAGAATCGCGGTCCAAGAAGTTATCGCAGTTAAACTATTCGCAGTATGGATTTGTTCACTTCCTCTTCCTCGATTAGACTACTTATGCGCTGGAATCTCTTGCGCATATTGGCATAGCCAATACACACTGTTCCACAGTTTCGTTATGATTCTTTCTTCTTCCTCGAAGTTCGTTGTAGATATTGGATTTTGTGACGACCTTCTTGAATTCTTGAACTAAAGCTGTCCTCAGTTGCTGCCAATTCCTTAATGTGAGGGTCCTTACGAGCAGAATCTTGCCGTATAGGAACTTAATCCTTTCATTAAGGCCATAAAGCTCACAGTACTCTTCGAACTGCCCCAACCATCGTTGTACGGGAATATGATCATCGCCACTGAACGGTATCATGGAATCTTCGACGTCTCTAAAACCAACGGGAATAGTATATCAAACCCTAGGCTCCTCTTCCGTAACTTGCAGTTCCCATAACTTCCACTTCAATGACGCGATATTCATTTTCTTTTTAACGGTCCTTCGTAGCCGTTCCAGCTCTTCATCCACTTCGTCTTCTTCCGTTACCTCTTCTTCAATACTTCCTTCCTGCACTCCCTCAGCAAACTGTGCCGAATCACTTGCGGAAAATTCTCCGTTTCCTAAACTATGGTCGCGCATTAGCCAGGTCCTCGTCCACATACTTTTGCACTTTTGTGGATTAAATCCCACTTCAGAAAATTGTAGGAAGTGCGCGTAGGAAAATTAAACAAACACACCAAACCGACTTTGACAAATTTATTATTACCAGTCTCTGTCTGTCTTACATATGTCACATCTTTTATACCCTGACAGCTAGAGGTTTTCGGAACAATCACTCAGTTAGGACGACGACAACAGTTTATTATGACAAACGTTAAGCGTACAGTGTTGAGCAGAAAAATTCGTACTCAACGACTACGCTATCGTGCCATGTTGGAAGACTATTTTTAGCCAGAATTAGATGGATTTGACATCAGTGATATGTGGTTCTAACAAAATGATGCCACATGCCACATGCCACATGCCACATAGCTGCTCAATTATTGATCTATTGAAGGGGAAGTTCGGTAGTTGTGTAATCTTCAGAAATGGTTCTGTCGAATGCCCACATCGCTCATGCGATTTAACACCGTTGGATGTCTTTTTATGGGGTTACGTTAAGTAGTTGGTTTATGCCGACAAGCCAAAAACTTTAGCGGAGCCCAGTAACAATATCGAACGCGATATGTGTTTAAGAGTGGTGCAAAAATGTCTCCAAAGAATCGATTGCTGCAAATGTGCTCTCGGTGGTCATATGAGTAAATACTTAAATATAACACATGTACTACACCAGTAATTAATTTCATACCGATATCTCAATTATTCTGTGTTTTATTTAAATACAGTATAATACAAATATTGAAAAACCCGATACATGCACATACATATAAGTTAGATTATTGGTTATTTTCTTCTTCTTTGATGTTCATACCATATTCATATTCATCATATTCATGATGATAACATCGGTATCTTTCTCTGTTGAACCACCAAAGAAATAGGTTGTATTCATTATCAATAAATAATAATTTGTAACGTTTTTCAAAAGCAGACATCTTACGCCGATGGTTTTTCCATTTCATATACAAACAATCACTTTTGATCTTCAACAACATTTGACACATTCATTTTAGCGGAACACTTACTTTGAAACAATTATTACGAGTTCACTTACGAGTACCCCACTTGTTACCATACACGCATCAATTTGAAAGATGTTATTTTCAATAGGAGTCAAAACATGGTAGCGTAGAGCTTTGCTTAAAACCTCTGTGTCTCGGAAGGGATACATCTCCGAAACCCCTCCGCCCGAACCAATAAGAATTTTGTCTCAAAATATGTGAGGATATACTGTATATGTATGTACTATATGAAAAGAAACTCGTTAACTAAAAATACGGTTCCTTTGCAACCGGTATTCAATTTTATTCTTATGAACTTAATCCATACGCAGTTAAAACTAAACTGACTATATGACAAGTATGTTACGTATTGTTACAAAGTTAATGATATTAATTTGTACGTAGATGCACATTAAGTATTCAAGAGAACTAAACAAAAGAATTCTGAGAAATGTTCTCATATACATATATTGCTAAATATTTATGTGTATCTTTATGTACAACATTAAGGTTGTAATGCAATTTTCTACATCCTCCGTCTCCAAAATGCGCGATTATTGAATTTCCATCGAATACAGCAACTAAACTGGACGTCGTAACTTTGTACCATTAGCTAATCTGATCTGACAGTTTAGTTTTAAATGCATTTTATTATCTTAATCATTAACTCTTACATACTAACAAAAAATGCTTAAATGCTAGCTTAAAATTACTTAACAATCTTATACTAACTTACTGGCCCCACACAGGCACTCTAAGCCTCTGATCTGACAGGCTCGCACTTTGTTGTCACGTCCAGGAAAAACCTATTCAATGACTGCCAACTTCCAGAGGGTTTTTAGTAAAAAGGGATCATGCAAAATAATGAAATCATTAGGTTGTAAGTTGGAAGTAGTGCCACTTTTAAACTAATAAAGCGTGCGAAGTTAACACAGGTATTCAAGTTTCCAACTCTTCCAAAAATATCGCAGCTTTGATAGCCTGGAACTCCATTTGTGTCGTAGATTTTCTCTTGCGTTAAGAGCATCAATGAAATTTTCGCCAGACGATAAAATGGAACTTGTCAAAAAATGATATGGTGTTAGTGGATTAATATCTTTTGGATCGTCTGAGATATACGTAAAAGGTCTTGCATTAATAACACTTTCCACCTCGGTCCATAATGTACGCAATTCTTCGAGATCTAATACTGCTCTACCAAGTGTAATCTTCAGCACTACCTTTACGCTTTTGACAAGCATATACAAAAAACCACCCCACCAGGCAGCCCTCTTAGCAATATACAACAAACTCCCTCGTTGCTTACAAAACGCTGTATTGAGTCGCTCCCCATGGTGTCGTTTAATGCCTTCAGCTCCCTTGAAGTTTACTTAAACGTTTTGGCATTATCTGAATAAATTATGCTTGGCTTACCTTTCCAAGTAAAGTACCGTCGTAAAGCAAGCAAGCAGAACTCTGTTGTTAGGTCTTTAACAAGTTCCAAATGAACGGCTCTATTTGAACCGCATGCCAGTAAAAGAATGTATACCTTCCTCATTGGTTTGCCTATTGTAGTGTCCCGAATATACAAAGGTCCAGCGTAGTCTACACCTGTCAAGAGTTTCGAAACAAGCATCCGGTCACGAGGTAATGGCGCAAATGGCTGAGTCCCAGGAAGAGCTAGCAAACGTCTGCATATAACACATCGAGAAATTACCGATTTTACAAGTTGTCGGCAGCCGATTATCCAAAATTTATTCCTTATCTCAGCAAGTGTTGTATTTGTTCCACCATGCAACATTGTCATATGAGCATTAAGCACAATGCGCTTTGTTACACGTGCGCGCTTTGTTAGAATTATAGGAAATGCATTTATATCCGTCCGATCAGCGTCGCCAAGGCGACTGTTTACTAGTAGGAGTCCATTCTCAAGAATTGGATTCAAAATATATAAAACAGAAGATTTACCGACAATCTTGAATATACTTTAACCAATAATTCTTAGCAGTATGAAGTTCTTCGGCCGTTATCTTTGCAAGATCTTCATCTTTGATCCTCTTTCGCCAAATACAATACCAATAAAACGCATTACAAGCGCAGTTATTCGTAATAATTTTCTCTAAGAACTGTATCTTTCCATTGGCAGAATAGGCTTCTTCGTAAGGAAATGACTCGTTTCAGCAATAGACACCTGTAAGGAGATAAAATTGTTAGATATGGTATGTCTGTAGAATTTCTTTCATCTGTCCAATTCTTTCTGTCAGTCTTAAGCCAAACGGGGTCATTCCTCCATAGATCGGAGGTAGCAAGAATAATTGACCTCACACCCCTGGTTAATAGATCGGTGGGATTATCCTTCCCAATAAAATTTTCCATTTAAAATGTTCAGTGAATTTACTGATTTCAACAACTCTGTTTTCAACGTAGGGTTTTCACTTCTTCTTTGCCACCTTTTGGATCCAGCAAAGAGTTATTTTCGGATCGGTCCACAGAAATATACGTCTAAAACTTATGTTCAGATTTTTAACTAAATATGAGCTTAACCTAGCTGCAGTAAGAGCTCCAATCGAGGAAGGTGGTCATTTCATCAGAAGCCTTAAATACCTTTAACGGAGCTACTCTATTTTTTACATACAAAAATAGGGCAGATGTCTTTCCACTGCTATCTACAGTTCTTGTGTAGGCTACCGCTCCATAGCTCCTTTGACTGGTATTAGCAAATACATGAAGTTCTTTCTTCCCATCGTCAAATTCTTGGAATGCGCATCGGGGAATAGCTATTTGCTTGAGTTCAGCAACTTCGCCAAAGTAAAGAAATCAAAATTTCATCAAATCCGGCGGTAATTCGTCATCACAGTCCAACTTCCGTCTCCAAATACGATAGTTTGAAATAATATTTTGAAGTTGATCACGAATGGGACTAAGAACCCTAATGGATCGAAGTATGTATTTGAGTGAGTAGAAGTATTTTTGTAGTCGCTGCAGTCAGTAAAGGCTTAATTCCCTAAATCTAAATTTTTAAAAAAGTGCTGAATTGATTTAAAGTGCTTGTTGTGTAGAGGCTGATTCGGTTAAGCATCTCTAAATCACGATTTCCTGTGTTAACTAGACGATCTACTGCCATAAAAATGTCATCGTCATCCGGCATATCAACTCGGAACAAGTACATAAAGAGGCGCTCTCTTCTAATGCAAGTTCTCTCTCTCCTTCACCAAAACCCACTACCAACGACAAAGGAAATATTACTCTAAAAACACTTGAAGAGCAATTAATGAAACATACTACATCACTGCAATGCAGCTTCATTAATGAAATTAAGAAGATGCGAGATGTGTTTCTAAATAAAATCGACGAAATCAAGAAGAGTTGGTCAAGAAGGTTTGAGAGTCTCAACACTGCATTTTTGAACTTAGACGCTCGGGTAAACAAACTTGAAGATAACATCTCTTGTGCTTCTCAGAGACCTGGTTCAGAGGTTATCACTCTGAGTCAATAAATAAGTGTCATTGAACGAAATGAAGTTGCTCGTGATGCTGTGCTCGCTGGTATACCTGTTCTTCCGAACGAAAATTTTACACAACTCTTTAACAAACTCTGTGAGTCATTACACTGTGATCCTCCTTCACTCGTTCAAGCGTTTCGTACAAAAGGGCGCAATGCCTGCAAAATCTGCACACACAACACCACTTTTGATTATTTTGAAATTTAACTCTTCATATGAAAGAAA
Organism: Volucella zonaria; assembly: GCA_963966105.1. Taxonomy (NCBI): domain Eukaryota; kingdom Metazoa; phylum Arthropoda; class Insecta; order Diptera; family Syrphidae; genus Volucella; species Volucella zonaria. The sequence continues at coordinate 286,830,815 of OZ014530.1, read as the reverse complement.
TGGTATTCTCATCGCTGCTGCTAAATAACGCAGAGAAAAAAGAGTGTTGAGATTAAGTGATTTTGGCATTGCTCTAAATGGCAACTGTTACTTAAACAAGAGTCTCACAAAACACTCTCGTTCTCTTCTGCAATCTGCTCTTCTTCTAAAGAAAAAGAAAAAACTGTCTTCAGTGTATACCAAATCAGGAATCGTATACGCTAAGGAGAGCGTGAACGGTCGAAGTTTTGTCATCAAGACCTCTGAACATCTACGCTCTTTTACTGTTGATGACACTGTTGATGCTGACGCTGCTATTGCTGCTACTTCTGCATGATAATTTTATTTATTTATTTTTTATTTGTATTCTCTCGCTTTAATATTATTATTCAAATTCTCTTCTCTCCCCCTCCTATTCCTGTCTCCTGTTCCTATACTTTCTATTCTCTGTGGCACTATTTATTTAACTTCTACAGTATGGATGAACAATTTAAGCACACTATGGTAAATATTCTTTCCAGTGTCGGAATGGTCTTAGGGTATGTTTTCTTAATGATCGTACTCTAAATCAATCACAAATTAGATTACTTGAAATATATTTTTTCTAATTCTTGTGTAGATGTAATTCTTGTTTGTGAAACTTGGTTTAAGAGGAATATTTCTGATGGGCTATACAAAATAAATAATTTGAGTATTTTTAGAAATGACAGAATAACCCTTACTAGAGGTGGTGGTATTGCTCTCTATTTTACGGCTTCACTTAAATGTAATATCATTTGCAAATCGACGGATTCAGATTGTGAATTTGTAATTGCTGAGTTACAACCCAGACCGCGGTTGTTCTATCCAACCCTTCTTCGTTAGCCTTGCTGAATTTTCTGCTCAGTATGAACACGTTATTGTTTGTGGTGACTTTAATGCTGATTGATTTAAAAACGATGCACGGGCTTTTCATATAAAAGATTGTGCTCATTCCCTTGGGCTCCAAATCTACAACACTACGTACCCCTAGCGTTTTGGTAAAGGTGATAATCCAAGTCTTCTTGATTTGGCTTTAGTTTCAGACCCATCATTTGTTCTTCTTTTCGATCAGATTTCTATTGATTAAATTTCCGATCATGATCTCATTTTCTGCACTTATAACAGAAAGCTGGACCACTTAGCTGTTCCCTGTAACTTTCACTTACAGGGATTATAAGTCTGTTAACATTGATGCCCCTCAATCAGCTGCTATCAACGCCCCTGGGATGTATTGTCGTTCGTGTTCAGACTTAGATGAGAAGCTCAACAGTTTTCGAGATTTAAGACTGTCAAAATTCGGAACAATTGCCGTCCTTGGTTCACAACTGAAGTTATGAACACTATTTAAGTATGCAACCGGCTTTATAGTAAATGGAAAAAAAGTCCTTTTCATTTGAATTGGCATGCTTATAAGGTAATGCGTAATAGATCGGCCGTTGCTGTACGCTAAAAAGATTTTTTATGCCTCCAAGTTGAACACTTCACTTCCACCAAAGAAACTTTGGAATAATCTACGTAGAATTGGAGTTTCCGAAAGAAAACTTAATGGCAAATGTGAAGTTGATCCTGACATTCTCAACAATTTCTGTCTGGAAAGTCGGTCTGATGAATGTGGTTTCAACTTTGCTGAAGATCACTCTCTTTCAAGCATAAGACAATTTGAAGCGGAAACGGTTAGCGAAATTGAAGTAATTTATTCAATTAGGGAAATACAATTTAACGCCATTGGGGAGGACGGAGTACCTATGAAATTTGTTAAGTTATTCCTACCTTTCATAGTATCCCACCTAACCCATATTCTCAACCATTATGTTACCACATCTACATTTCCTCGATCCTGGAAAATAGGCCGTTTAATACCTGTGGCAAAACGACCATATCTAACTTCCGCTTCCGATTTTAGACCCATCAGTATCCTTCCGTGCTTATCAAAGTCTTAGAGAAACTCATAGCGAAACATCTTCTAAACCACCTGTGCCTTAATAACCTACTATACGAAGCTCAGTCTGGCTTCAGAGCTAACCATAGTACTTTCACCGCTATGGTTAACATCCTGGAAGATATCAGAAACAATTTTGATAAAAGACACATCTCACTTCTTTGTCTACTTGACTTCTCGAAGTCGTTTGATAAAGTTAATCACAAGATACTTTGTTGGAAGTTGAGAAATCTCTTCTCACTTATTGACAGTGCAGTGAGACTTATTTACAGCTTCCTGTCTGACAGATTCCAGAGAGTTGTTGTTAACTCTGACAGTTTTTCTGCTCTTTCACCAGTCAACCAAGGCGTACCACAAGGTTCAATTATGGGACCTATCCTTTTTTATTATTTATTAATGATCTTCCGTCTGTGTGTAAACATTCCACAGTCCACCTATATGCAGATGATGTTCAACTGTATTTATCCAATGATTCTAGCAAAGTGGGTGATTTTATAAATCTGGCAAATTTGGAGCTTGCCAATATGCAAAGTTGGTCTATAACAAATGGATTAACCTTAAATCCAAAGAAGTCGCAGGTAATTCCTATTTCCAATTCTACAATTCCTTTCTCTCTTTGCCCAATATCGTACTTTCTGTTAATAAGCTTGAAATAGTTAATAAGGTCACCAGTTTAGATTTTATCATTAATAGCAAATTGTCCGGATATGACCACACAAATAACGTAGTTCGATGTATTTACGGATACCTGCGGAAGTTTTCGTTGACCTCTAGTTACACCCCAATCGATACTAGAAGAAAGCTTGTTACCACTCTCATCCTACCATTGATAACATATGCTGAAGTTGTTTATAGTAAAGTAGATTCTTTGTCACAACGAAAGTTGCAGGTAGCGTTTAATGATGCTATCAGGTATGTTTATGGCTTACGTAGATTTGATCATGTATCTCAATATTCTATAAACTTACTCGGAACTTCTCCAGACCACTACATGGATGCCAGAAATCTTATATTCTTGCACAATATTTTAGTAAATACGAGTAAGTCTCCCATGTATCTGTTTAAGAAACTTAATTTTGCTCGATCGGTCAGAACACATGCCCTAATACCATCTCATCATAGCTTTACTAATTCATCGCGCCTCTTTTACATACACGCCATTAAACTTTGGAACTCTCTGCCGTTAACGATACGAACAATCATTAATGCCAAACGCTTTAAATCCCTTTCCTAAATTCTCATCCTCCCTTCTTTTATCCCTCTCATTAGTTTGCTTAACTTACTGATTGTATACTTTTCTGAATTGTTATAACTTAGTACTATAAAAGACGTATGTCTTACGAGTATTATACCCTTAATACTTTAATAAATTGAATTGAATTGCATTGAATTGAAACTAGAAATGACTTGCAATACACTACGTTTTTTTCGTTTGGTTTTGGTAGAATCGTTCATTTTAAGGATTGGATCTAGATTGATTGGTAATTTGTCAGTTTGGACATACCACAGAAGACCTAAAACCTTTTGAGTATCTGGTGGCACCTCTGTAAAATTTCTCCTTACAACTTGGTGATTAATATTCCACTTCCTAAGATTCATTTTTGTATCAGCAAGGACCCTGATCGATTTGGAGTAAAATTTAACAGCGGATTTTTCATCGTTTACGCTACAAACTACATCATCCATATAAAAGCTTTCATCTGAGATAGCACAAGTTTCTGGAAGCTTTTCACGTTCAGAATTAAGATGCCATTTTAATGCTGCTCCTAAGAGAAAGGGACTTGAAGTGACTCCGAAGGTGACGCGAGTTATCCGAAAAGTTTGATGGCGTGGGTGGACTGACCTTGTGTGTATTTTGTCCGCAAAACCAATAGAATCGTGAACATCACGATTCTTTTTATTGAAGACGATCTGAAGGATAGCTTTTTCTATATCTCCAACTAGACCTAATATGTCTGGCAACAAATTGGAGTCCGACAGCAAGTATTCATTAAGCGAGGAAGAATGTTCGGCATGTGCGGATCCGTCGGACACGATACGAAGTTTCGAGGTAGTCTTATCCTCCTGATATACACCTCTGTGTGGCATGTAGTACGTTCTTCCATTATTGCCACCGTCTCCCACCCTTTAGGCAACCGCACTAAACCTCTTCAGGTACGATCTTCAGGATTTCTGGAAAGTCCTCTAATTAGTGATTTAAGGCATGTGAATACACTTACACTGTTGTTGTCTAGGGTACAATTTGCACATTTCCACGGTAAACTTACTTCTAATCGTCCATGGTCTCTAGTCACACAATTGTCTAGGAAATTCTGAGTAAACGAGTCCCTTTCACTGGCAGGTAGTCGGATAAGGCACGAGTACGATAACTTTGGCGCCAAAAATTGATGACGGCTTTTGATAGAGGGGTCAAAAACAAGCATTTTTTACTATGGAAGTGGGGGTCTATCTCGCCCCGTTTAGGAGGAAGGGGCAATTTTATTCAAAAATGACTTAAAATGGAAAAAAAATTATTAAAAAACAACGACAACACTTACATAAAGTACTGTACCAGTTTCGAAAGTCAGAAACCTATTCTTCAACCCTAAGTTCCAGCAATATTATTTGTATTAATAGTTTTTAAGAAATTTGCATGCAAACCCAAAATTTTGATAAAAAAAAATTTAAAAAATGAAGTTTGGACCAATTTTTTTCAAAATTGTGAAGTGAAGTGCTAAATTGGATTCCTGTCATCGATGCCTATATCAATTTTGAATCAAACACAAACAATCGAATGGATCTATGTCATCTAGTTTTTGAGAAAATTGGAAATTACTATTCATGTTTTTTTTTCTTTTTTTTTGGCATTTGGTCTTCCTTTGAGGTAAGTAAATGAATATAATAAATTAAAATTCTGGCAGGCGCCTATATCAATAGTTTTCTTAATTAAAGTACACGGGTGACTCGCTTCGCGGGATTAAGGAATTTCAACTCTCTTTCCGCGGCAGGCGGCGGTATGTGCTTTTCGTCAGACAGGCGCCTATGTCATCAATACTCTTCACCTACAGTACTTGTTAGGCAACTGATGAAAAGTTAAAAGTCCAACGTTGAACCGATAAATAAAATTCGAGAGCTAAACGTTATAATACATATATGTAATTTATTAAATGTTACAAATTTCGGTTCTGGTCCAATCGCAAGTGAACGAGAGCAAATATAAATTTCCATGAATAGCTTAAAGAATATAGCACAAAAGGAAGTCAAAACATAGAATTTTGCAACAACTGAAATCATAGAAAACTTGTTTTGCGAGATGTACATAGAGCAAATAAGAGAATAACTAGATATTGCATTTTAGTGAATTAAATGATAATGAAGTAATTAACATACATATGCACAATTGAATTATTTCTAAACAGTACTCATTCCAAAATTATAGAAAATTCACATGTTCAAATGTTGCAGCAAATTATTCACTTTGCGTAGTATGTATGTTTGTACTTTGCGTAATGTATAATGCACTCGATAATAATGCAAAATATAACCGAACAAACGGGTGACTTTTGTACTGCTGTTTTGTTTTTCATACACATGCGTGTAGTTATTGATATTCATAAAGGTCATTCTATGCTCAACTTTAGTGCGAATCGGGTATTATTTATTGTGAATAAGCAATGTCGGCTAAGCATCCTCTAATCCATCCTAAACTAAATAACTTCCAAATATTTTGTCCGTTTGCGGATTTGGTGTCGACAAACAAAAACAGCATTGCTTTTTTAGAAGAAATTGGTCTAATCCCCACTAAAACATCAACTCCCCCAATGTGTTGCGATTTTTTTTTTTTTCTCTATAATTTACGCGCGCCTAAGGGGTTATGATACCCTTTTACTGTTGCCACGGCGCGGGCGGAAAGATAGAAGGAGGAGAAAGGAAAGCATTGTTGTGATGTAGTGGTTTGAAACTCAGGTGAGTTTGGTTTCGATATTGGCTCTCCAGGGGTGGGAGTCCGAATAGGGCGGAGAGATTTTCATCACTCGGAGTGATTCCGGTTTTGAATTTTAACGGTTGATTTGTGCTTGAAAACCCTAAAACAGCCAAATCTACATGTCAGTGTTATGCCTTCACACGCAGATTTTTCTGACTGAGTTCCAATACACAAATGAAAACTTTTGTCTAGGATTCAAACCTTGACCCTCCGAGTGAGAAGCGATTGCTAGTACCACTACACCACGGCCACCCCAAACGGATGAAGGTGGAAAAATGCAAAAATATAAAGTTCGGTTGGATGTGGCGATGCGAAAAAAAAGCTCTAAAAAAAAGGTGACAAAAATTGTAGGAATACAATTAACCCATCTATCGGCACATTTTCCATGGGCTTCAATGTCGGCCAGAGATTCGCGAGGTTCTTGTGATAATTATCTCTTTTGTGATCAAAATGCCTGTGAACACGGTTTTTCAGGTAAATAAATTAAATCCTAAGTTACAACTTTATGTTTTTTTTAAATATTGTTGTACATCATGTTTTTAAAATTAGCATTTAATCGCTTGGCGCCATCATGACAATAAAAATTATATCATCTCACGTTGATGTTAACATTGGCGGCAAAGAAAAAACTGTACAAATCGACAAAACTTTTCTTACGATAAGGGAATACCACAGATACCAATCGTGGTATTGGGGTTGTTTTGCAAAGAAGAAAAGTTCGGGCGGTTCTGTAAGTAAACTCCAAATGTAAGGAAGATTTGTGGCCTTATATCCATAAATACGTTGACCCCAACACCAGTCGTATTTGTACTGACAGCATGCGCCAGTATATATGCAGGTGTTGAAAAAATATTCTCTAGTTCCACAACACATGAAATTGCGAACCACAGCAAAGGCGAATATGTTAACAAGACCGATGCAACCAACACAACTAATGATCTGGAGAATCAGAACAAGCTTCTGAAAAAAAACAATTTTATGCTGAAAAACAACAGACCACCTACATCAATATATGGCACTTTTTTTTTATCGAAAATACTGCCTTGAAAAAAAATATAAGGACGACTTGGGCTCCCAAATTATGGAATTTTTGCTGGACGTAAAAATGTACAATATACCCATGTTTTATCGATGGTAAAGAAAGTGTAGGTTTGCAATTAAAGGACTTCGACCCTCCTACCGTTCACAGTGAGCACTTAGAAGGTATTTTACCGACAAAAAAACCTCGGCTCCTCACCATCAATGACGAACTCAACAAACTCGACAGTAACACCAGTACGGGCGATGATTTTATTGACGAGACTTACATACCTCTTTAATATGTAAATTAAAAATCGACTTGACTATTTTTAACTAACTACGGACTTACTGACAAACTGACTGACTGAGACGCGGAATACAATGCAATTCTGGGTAACGCTAAATGATTTGCAATACTTTACTTACAAAGATGATAGGTTCATCAACATTAATCCTCAAAGTGAGATCACCCTAAATACTACAAAAAACAACAATCTCATAAAAAAAGTAGTTTTGGTAATTTTCAATTTTCTCAAAAACTAGATGACATAAATCCATTCGGTTCTTTGTGTTCGATTTAAAATTGATATAGGCATCGACCACAGAAATCCAATTTAGCACTTCATTTCACAATTTTGAAAAAAATTGGTCCAAACTTCATTTTTTAAATTTTTTCATCAAAATTTTGGGCTTCCATACGAATTTCTTAAAAAACTATTGATACAAATTGTTGGTTCCCAACAATATTTTCATCGACGTGGTACACCCTAACTCAAACGTCGTCCTAAGTTGTCAACACGTACTTCCACTTCTTGGTGTGGCATTTGGTTGCTGCAGCGCGAACGAAGTATACGCGCCGCCACTAAATATCCTGCAACGCAAACAAAATATAACAAACCACTAAATAATCTGCCGAACGGTCACAAGAATGACAGGCAGCAGGTCAAAGAACATGCCGACTCACTCACACCTACGCTAAATTCACAAGGAACTGGGAAAAGGTCACTCCAACCACCTTCAATCAAATGGGAGTGCTGTCAACACATGAAGTGAGAGAGCAACCAGCGATAGAGCCATCCCGTTCCCACAATGTAAAGTAAGGGGTATTGTTAACAAATGTAACAATATTAGTGCATTATAAATGAACAGTATGGCACATAAAACGCAAATCAGGGTCAATGACAATATACATACCAATGTATAGAAAAACCAGCTGTTTTACAAGGTACAGAGATTACGAGGTTAGTGCGTAGAGCAGATTGACACAGTTGAATTTACAGCTTTATCAAATAAAGGTTAATAAAAAATTAGAAATTACGTGTTTCATTGATTTCTAAGCGTTCGGAGACTTCTTCTCCAACTATTAGAAATTAATTCTCGGCTCATCTAGCCCAGAACATGGTCCTTTCGAGCCGGTAGTAATTAAAAAAGAACAAGTGCAAGGTGTTTAAAAGTTTAATCAAATAATAAACGAATATAAAAGTGTACTGTGGGAGGAGTGTAGTTGGTCACCAAGCCAATAAAAATCATATTCGGTCAACGACGGACAGTCAATCGGCCACAGTACCTATCGACCAACAGGACTTACGGATAGTGTAGGGGTATTTTAATCGCAGATCCGTAAAGAAACAGTTCCAGGAACACATCTCCAGCTATACTGAACGGTGCCAATGGTGTAGACAATTGAACGGTGCAGAACGGGGGATTAACAACAACAGTAAGGAGCTCAACTGTACCTTGCCAACAGTGCAGAACAACAGCTTTAAGGAGATCAACTGTTATCTACGAACAATAAAAACATATAAAATATTTTAAAGAAATTTTACTGCACTTTACGTACGCATAAATACAATTTTAAAGCCCATATCAGAAAATTTAAAGTCCATATCAGAGATCTTAAAGCCCATATCAGTGTGTGATTGTAATAGCATAATAGCCTTACAAAAAATCCAAATACATTTTAACAAAATGGCAAAAATCGTGAAATATATTGAAAAATAAGACCTTTTTTTAAAAGAGCTCGAAACAGATTTTGATGAGTTCAAAAAAGAATTTGAAGCGTGTAAGTCAAGAGCGTATGTGAGTGCATGTTTAGCCGAAATCGATGATGGCTTTAAACGAGCCAAGAAGGAACACGATTCAATCGTCGGAAGTGTGTCTGACCCATTTAGAGACAAATATTTGGAAGTAAAGACATTTTCCAAAATACGAGTAAATATTAAATTTAAACATTTAGAATGCTTTAAAGAAATGAAGGATTTTATTACGGAAATTAATGGTTTTTCTTACTTCTTTTTAAATATACGATCTATTAGAGCAAATTGGAATAATTTTGTTTTAAGCGTTAATGAATTTATTGGAAAAATTGATGTAATAGTGCTCTCTGAAATAAATATTAAAAAAATTGAGAACTCATTTTATATAATTACTGGATTTCATGAACCATTAGCCTATAATAGAACTGATGAAGAAGGTGGCGGCTTAATGATTCTCATAAAAGATGATATAGAATACACAAAAATAAATATGAATTATGTGTATTATGAATATGTTACAATAACCATTCCAAGAAGACAGATTGAAGCTACAATTTTTGCTATATACAGACTACCTAGACTTAATGTAAATGAATTTATAGATGAATTAGGACAAAAAATTGACAAAATAGATAAAAGGCAAACTTTGGTAATCATTGGTGATGTTAACATTGATGCAAATGATGTATATGATCCTAATGTGAGCAGATACCTTTCATTGATAGCATCAAGAGGATTTATAAACACAATTAAATCGGTTACGCGTGTCGACTTATCCCGAAACACAAAAACATTAATTGATCACTGTTTAATTCGCACTAAATGCATATTATATTATATCTGCGGTAGTAGAATTATATTTCTCTGACCACTTTGGCATATACTGCGCGACTATTAAATATAATGAGAAAGAAGAAAGGAACGCTCCTGAAATGTTCAGTTATATTAGTAGTTACGAGTAAAACGAGTTTATCTCGCATTTGTGGGCATGCTAAGCGATGAAATGGATAAATTCACAGAGAAAAGCAGCAACCATCTGGATGTTTCTCGGCTAAACGCGACTTGTCGCACATCTGTGTGTGATATCCGTCTTCCACTCGTTCAAATAAAGCCATTCTCCGGCAAACAAGAAGAATGTTGGGAATTTTTCAGCTTACTCGAAAGCATGATTGATCAAAACGTTGAGCTATCTGAGATTCGAAAGCTACAATATCTCAAAACTCATGCCTGTGGCAAAGCTGCGGATCTTATTTCTAACCTCCAGTTCGACAAGAAAACGTATGCATCTGCGTGGGGTATATTAAAAGGGCGCTATCATAACAAGCGTAAGCTTGTGAACACAAAGCTCAGAATTTTAATGGAGCAACAAAGAATCACTCATGAATCTGCGGAATCGCTTAGGTCACTGCACGATACAACCAATGAATATGTTCTTGCACTCTCACATCAAGGGATGCCGGTTGAAACTTGGGATTCTATTTGGATTTATGTCATTTATAATAAACTTCCTCTTCAGACACAAATGGCCTGGGAAGAGAAATTAGGTACTTCTAAAATTCTTCCGGAGTGGAAGTCATTTTCTAGCTTCATTGAATATCATGGAGTCAAACACGGTGGCAAGGCATCAAGAAGGGGGGACAAATTCTTCTCGAAAGGCCGCGCCTATGGCTTATCACGCAACGTCCTCACCTGAAGGAAAGAAATTTCTCTGCCGAGTGTGCAAGGCCTCCCACGGAATTTGGCATTGTAAAAAATTTCTTAGAATGATCGTTAAGGAACGACTAGGGGTAGTAAAGACGAGCTCAACTTGCACCAACTGTCTCGGATACGATCATCACGCATCAAGCTGCAGTAGCAGCAACAGATGGCAGAAATGTGGAGCTAAACACCACATCATGTTGCATTCAGATACTCAATATGGGCACCATCATCCCAATAGCAGCAACCAATCCATTCATCAAATATGTTCTTTTCAAGGGAAACACAACGCGAACTACAATAATCATCTGATTCAAAATGAGAATCAACCAAATCCTGTTTAAGGGCAATGTGACAGCAACTTCATCCCAAATACGAACTCACCAACACAATCCAACTGGCACAGTGGGCAAACAGGGCCTTCATCTTCCCAAATCCAGGCTCTAAATTCGCATTTCAACCAAATGCGATCCCAAGTGCTACTAGCCACTGCTTTAGTCAAGGTTTTTTCTGCCAGCGGGGAGCGCCATGTCTTGAGAGCCTTAATAGACTCAGGGTCAGAGGCAACTTTTATTAGAGAAAATGTCGCACAGGTGCTGAACTTAAAGAAGCAGCGGGCGGAAGCAAGTGTGGCAGGATTAGCGTCAACATGTACTGCAAATAGTCAGGTCGAATATAAAATATTTTCTTTTACCAATCCCTCATTTTGTCTCAATGTTAGGGCGTTTGTTTTACCAAAATTGACCTTGATTTCACCAACCCAAAGGCTTCAAACTTCTTCTTGGAGTCATCTTTCAAAACTTTGTTTAGCTGATCCCTGATCCAGATCCTGGAAAGGTTGATCTTCTCATAGGCGCTGACTTACACGCACCGATTGTCCTAGGTGTGTTGGTTCCCAACAATATTTCCATCGCCGTGGTGCACCCTAACTCAAACGTCGTCCTGGGTTGTCAACACGCACTTCCACTTCTTGGGCATGGCATTTGGTTGCTACAGCGCGAACGAAGTATACGCACCGCCACTAAATATCTTGCAACGCAAACAAAATATTACAAACCACGAAATGATCTGCCGAACTGTCACAAGAATGACAGGCAGCAGGTCAAAAAACATGCCGACTCACTCACACCTACGCTAAATCCACAAGGGTCACTCCAACCAACCATCTTCAATCAAATGGGAGTGCTGTTAACACATGAAGTGAGAGAGCATTCAGCGATAGAGCCATCCCGTTCCCACAATGTAAAGTAAGGGGTATTGTTAACAAATGTAACAATATTAGTGCATTATAAATGAACAGTATGGCACCCTGCAAGGCAGGGTCAGTGACCATATACGTACCAATGGAAAGAAAAACCAGCTGTTTTACAAGGTACAGACATTACGAGGTTAGTGCGTAGAGCAGATTGACACAGTTGAATTCACCTCTTCATCAAATAAAGATTAATAAAAAATTAGAAATTACGTGTTCTATTGATTTCTAAGCGTTCTTCTCCAACTATTAAAAATTAATTCTCGGCTCATCTAGCCCAGAACACAAATAATATAGCTGGAACTTAGGGTTGCAGAATAGGTTTCTGACTTTCGAAACTGGTACAGTGCTTTATTGTAAGTGTTTCCGTTTGTTTTTTAATAATTTTTTTTCCATTTTAAGTAATTTTTTAATAAAATTGCTCCTAAACGGGGCGAGATAGACCCCCCCCCCTCGTAAATGGCTGTTTTTGACCCCGTTATAAAAAACCGTTATCAATTTTTAGCACCAAAGTTATCGTACTCTCTCCTCGGATATCAATTGTTTCAAGATCCCATAATTTGCTTTTATCAAGTACACTCAGATGGAAGACCTTTGTCCTAGAAAAAATTCACAGACAAAATGGAACAGGACCTCGCAAGGTCCATCCAAACAATGTCTCTATAGACATTAATCGATCATCGTTACGTTTTCTATTTCCCGTAACGATTCGCCAATAATTGAGCGCACCGATCAAAACTGATATACCATTATCTGGTTCACATTCAAACGGTCGATCATCAGGCAATACTATGTAAATTAAAATCGCGTATATATGTAATTTCGCTTCGGAACGGTTAGAACAACAAGACAAATTATTGGTATAACTACGGCATCTAGTTTCAGCTTATTTGCGCTATGCTGTGCCTTTAATTTGAATCGAAGTGTTTTCTATTTCTTATCTCTTGATTTCCGAAAGGTATAATACAAATTTTTGCGTTCCAATAACTCGAAGGCAAAGTTTTTCGGCTAACGATTCTTTGATGAATGTCATTTGGCTACCTCCATCCAATATTACCGGCACATAAGCAAGCACTGACATTCTTCATACTATTGAGCCCGGAAACCGAAGCAGTCTGCAAAAGAACACGTGTCATATTGTGATTTGCACTTGAGGTATATAAATTGGTAAATTGTGTCTGATTAGAGTTTTCTAACGGGTGTGACGTTTTCTTATGGTACTCTGGGTCGCACATTACTTTTGCATGCCAACCTTTACATGCACTGCAGCGTAAGTTTTTAAAAGAGCATTTCTTAGCAGAATGACCATGAGAGGTACATCGAAAACACATCCCACCTTGTTTAAGTAAATCCTTTCACTGTATTAGTGTTAATGATGCATCACAGTCTTTCGTAGAATATAATGTAGATCTGCAAAACAAACATGAAGTTTGCGGATTGGATGCTGTAAGCAACCGAGCAGCAACGAATTCTCAAGTGATATGATTTCTCTTTTGACGAACGTTAGTATACCTTTAATTAATTGAGAACAAAGGAGCGCTCACTTTCTGATTGAGAAGCTGTATTCACTACGGCAGCTAGATCAGTCTCCACTTTGGATCCTCTCAATCAGTTTGATATCTAAAATGATGTTTTACGATTTGGTACATGCACCTTACCAAAGCATCACCACCGTATTTGAAGAACCCCGCTGGTAGGCCATCAGATCCTGTGGCCTTGTTGTTCTTAAGATTTTTTATAACTAATTTACTGGATGTGGGTTCTCTTCTTGCCCTATCTCTGTCATCACATGATGCCCATACAGCAGCTGCTGGAAATGCTGCTGAAACAAAACACATCTAATGGGTCTTTCATTAAGCGCTTCCTATATTTACATTTACATAAAACAAAGTCTGTGTGTGATATCATCGAAATTTTTTATTCATTTGAAAGTCCTAGCGATGCCATTATGTATGGAAAATATGTAACATCGTTCAAATGTCTGCCGCGGCTTCTCTGGGTGGCGAAATGTTCAATTTTCCATAACTCTGGCGCATAAATCAGGCTGAATTTGACCGATGGTATGGGTTATGTTGGCTTAGAAGGCCGCTGTGTTTTGTGACTTATTCGCATAGATCTGCGACTTCAGAAAAAAAACCCCACAAGAAAAAGTCCAACGAGGTCAAATCTCACGATCTCGGTGGCCAGTTCACATCACCTCCACGTGAGATGGCCATGCCCTCGAATCGCAAGTGTAGAATTTCCAATGTGTGGGCCGATGACGTCGCCAGCCCAAAATTCACAGCAAAGAGTGAATTTTTCTGGATGCATTGGACGCTCTTGGATCTCAAGTGGATTGGTATCGTCCCGAGTTCAACAATTTTGTTTGTTGACGTACCTATTCATCCAGAAATGGGCCTCATCGCTGAAGATGATTTTTCGATGAAAATTAGGGTCAGTTTCGAACTGCTCCAGAGCCCATTCAGCGAACACAAGTCGTTATCTATGGTCGTTTACCTTTAGCTCCTGGGTCAGTTGAATTTTGTACGGGAGCAGATCCAAGTCACGACTCAAAATTCGCCAAGTTGTAGCTTTAGAAAACCCGAGTTCTTGTGAGCGACGCGAATACCCATTTTGATAAAACAATTTTATCATTTGCATGTGTTGTTGAACGCTATGTCCGTCCATGGCGATTTGGCAAAACTGATTGAATAAATGACAGCGAATTTGACAGATGCAGCTTCAACAATATGGCTGCTATCAACTGTCAAATTTGGGAAGTCCCTACTGGAAGACCCTGTACTATCACCTGTACTTCGGCGACAAGGTTTCCTGCACAGTTTCGAAGAGACTGTGTTCCGGGCTAGAAGCCAGCCGCCAGTTGCTTGGCCTTTTTGCAAAACTTCCGGATGTTGATTCGATCGCGGGACTCTTCAATCTCTTTCAGTTGGGAGGCTGCGTATGCCCTCTTCTTTCTATGATCTTCTCTCCTCTCGTCTCCTGGCTGGATACTCTTCCGTCGCTGTACTTGCTTTACGCGGCACCGTTGTCTTATGTGCATCTTCTATCACCTTTTTCGGGTATACGCATCCATTATCATACCACCACCCTACAGTGGTTTCGGCTGCCTCCTTAATGATTTCTCGATTTTCTGGCAGTTCTCGTTGGACACTCGAACTACAAGAAAATTGTCAGAGTCGACGTCTGCCCCTCGGTGTATGGGCACCTCGAGGATGTTGGATGTGTGCCTCGCATCGATTAGTACATGGTCGATTTGGTTGGCGCCAGGTTGCTGTGTGGATCCTGAGCCTTGGAAACCTACTGCTACTTATCACCTTATTACGAGCTGCTATAAAATCGATTAGTCGTTAGCCGTTGTCTGTTGTCGTCTCGTGAATTCCTTGCTTATCAACTAACCCGCCAAAGAAGTTTTCTTTTTCGACTTTAGCATGGAAGTTCCCGAGCACAATTTTAACATCATACTCCGCACAGGCTCCGTAGGCTCCTTCCAGGAGGTCATAAAACTCCTTCCTGATAGGGTCTTCAGCCTCTTCGGTAGGGTTGGAAGGTGCCTTTTATGTGGATTACAGCCAGGCGATCACTTATCCTCTTGAAGTCCATGACTTTTTCCTTAAGTCGATTTCGCACTGCGAATCTGCATCCTAATACATGCAATTTTTTGTGTCAGCTGTAATAAATGTCGCATCTTATCTGATCCTATCCGTCGTATCTCCTAGGTCGCGTAATATCTGCCTTGTACCACATGAGGACAGATTTAAGCTTTTGAGTAGCAACTGGGGCGTACAGTGCTCCTATACTCTCAAATCATAGTCTGTTGACGTTCCGGGTTTAGCTGCCATATGAGAAGATTCATTATCCGAGGCTAGTTGTGTCTCTCTTATGATTAAGTTTTTTTTTGACATGGTCGGGAAGTTATCCCGGCAGCACAATACCCAAACTGGAGACTTAGGCCCTTGTTTAGACCTAATCCACTTAATCCACTTTGGGTTATGAGCGCTGCCGTTGCCAACAACTCTTTTCTAATACCCTGGCTCAGTATTGCATATCCCTATAGACCTGGTATCCGGATGTATCGAAGCTGTCAGAGTATTGCCACATTAAAAAAAAGCGCCCTTTAGGTCTTTGATCTGTCTCAGAACCACCGGTGAACGCCGATGACTACATTCTCTTCATAACATAATACTAAGTACATGACAAAAACGGAAAACCGAATTCTGGTGGCATTTTTAGGCAGATGTCAATGAGAATTGAGGTAAAAGGCAGTCGTTGCGGCTCTTTTACGAGTTTGAGTTTTACTAAAAACCGTGATTTCCGCAATGTTTTCACCCTGAGTTGTTTAAACTGCTATCACTACTCAGCGCGTCAAAGAGGAAATTACAGCATCTTGTTGGTTCATCTTGTTTTGTCCACTTTAACACTACACGGTTCTCCTCGAAGTGGATTTTCTGTTGATGTTTGATTTCCAAGCCGAACTGCAGCTCTTTTTATCTGCACCTTCGATTTCTTCTGAATCCAGTATCAGAAAATGACATCATGACTCGTTGTGCGTAGCATTCGTTCCTGAACTCGTTAATGTGTTCAAAACATTATTTGTTTACATCGAAGGTTTCATCTCTTCACCGGGCAATTGCTTACTTCATAATTTCAAAAACTTACGTCTATTAATGTACTATACATTAAAGGCAAAAAGCTAATCCGGCTTGCATAACAGTTCACTGCGTGATCTATTCATCCATCTTACAAGAACTTCCTTCCAATTTATTGAGTTTTTTACTGAATTTGAGTTACACTCTTCTCAACTAATTCCATATCCGGCTATCCACAACCAATTTTTCGGAATCTTCCCAGGTTTTCCCTCTTGTCCTTGCCTTGACTTGCACTTCCAGGATACTTGAGTTAAACCTTTTTTTTTTGTTTAACTCAAATAAGATTATAAAATCTTGAAGTAGTTTGCATATAGGAAGTGCTTCTGCACGATGGAATTATGAGTTTGGTATCCGCTGCCATATCGTTGAAAATTTGTAAACTGAAAAACTGAAAGAAAATCCTTTAACGAAGGAGACTCATCTAGTCTATCCGTATGCTCCACCAGCTCAACTGGTTTTCGGGCAATGGTATGAAAATGGAATAACGTCGGTCGGGGTGCTATAGTCAAACAGGATACGTACATATATTTTGCAAAAACTGAACTAAATACGCTAGTGCTGAAAACATCTACGAAGGAACCTTTTGCTGTAGCCTAAGACATCAGGAAGAAAATGTTTTATGGATCATCATCTTTCCGGGACAAAACTTATTCGACGGCAAAGTCACCCTTGCTCTGACGGTGAGATTGCCGCCATCGTCCTTGCCAGCATCACCATTATCTTCCACTTCGTCGTCGTCTTTTCTAACCGTCTTATTGGAGTTCTCGTTGAGTAATTACATCGGATCTTAATAAATTAAATATGCAAATAACTTCGAAAGAGTTTTTCGAGGATGACTTTGCATTTGGATTAGCTGTGAACTAAACTCCTGCAGGGTATACCTACTGCGTCACAGAGAGCTTAGCTCCGATGATGATTAGGGAATACAAGGATGACGATGAGTTTGAAGAATCCGAAACCAGTGAGTTATTTAAGCGGGAATGCCGCAATGGCAACGGCAATAGCAGCGGCAACGGCATCGGCATCGGCATCGGCATCGGCATCAGACTTCAACTCAAAGTCACAGTCATTTGGGTTGAATTTTTCATGGCAAAAGGATTATTGGAATCCTGTCTTGTGGGTGGTGGTAGAGAAAACTTTCTCGTTTCCAGGAAGCTATCATGTTCCGAAAATGAGAATACGTCCAAAGAAATATTCGTCTCTTCAACAGAGCGATAATATGAATGTATTCACCTGTCAGTATTAATAGGGAGACGTTATATTTCTAAGAAAAAAATTTAAATCCTTTAAGGACACCCGAAATACCAAACTTAAGCTCTAATGAATGCTTTTGTAGTTAAATAAATTTAATGCATAAAGGAGCTCTCTGTGATAATTGTACCAATAAATTCCTGGGACACGAAGTTGGCTATTTTCGCCATTAATACCACCCACACATGCATGCGCACGCCTACCTTAATTAATTAGCAGAAATTGTGGGCCAGAGATATCGAATCGCTTATGATGTAGCTATGCCTCTGGTATGTTCAGTTGGTTTTCAATATGCCGCGCAGTTCATTCATGCAGTTACGCTCCCAGTTTTACTTTTTTTTCCTCGAATTCGAACCACACCTCAAGCTATAAAGCAGAAAATTAAATTCTACTCCAATCCTTTTTTTATTTGTGTGATATATCCTTCAGCAGAAGCTTTTCCTGCTGAGCATATATTTATGTGAACGGTGGAACGAACAATGGCTTGTGAAGGATTCCTTTTCAGGAACTATTCAATGAATTGGATCGCGTAAAATGTAAATGTTGCTCATTGAGTGGAGCGAAAACATTCCAAAAATAACTCTTTAACATGGCGTTGCGTAATAAATTGTGATGAAGCATGAAGCATTCACATAGCAGTGTTCTTATGCGCAGTACCATCGCCAGATATCGCAACTGACGGCATGACGTTCAAGGGGTTTTGGGTAAAGCCATGAAGTAAGACTTAATCAGTTTGATTGTAGAGTATGCCAATTGGTTTAAATGCGTTTGTATGAATGTTCAGATAACTACAGACACTCTTTCTGTTGCTCAAGGAGAGTCAGATTGTTTCGTTTGTTGTACTCATAGAAGGTAACCTATGCAAAAAGAAAAATTCGTCCCCTAACAGAGTCATCGCTTCTACCAGCTCTATAATGACCCCTATGAACAATGTCCAAAAAAGATGGCATCGAGGAGTTATGTAATTTGAGGCTTGTAACCAAGCTTTCCAATCCGGTAGCACCAACTTCAAATCATCATTGGAAATACCTAGAGCTGTTGCACTAGATTCACCCACATCGTCCTAGTTCTGGACAAGAACTTCTTATTGATAGCACAGCGAGTTTAGTTCACTTGAACATCGTATGGTCTGATCGCCAACGATGATTGCCCTCGGCCACATTTGTTTAGAAAGTAAGACAACAAGTGATCGATGCTATCCTACAGGAACTCTGAGGAGATTCCCGACTATTTGAGGTTTTCACGTCAGATTATAGGTCTGGACATCGAACCTGATGCGAGGTCTCGACCTTTTTAATGAGGTGGAATCCTCGGAAAACCAATTTCTCACGCGGAGACCGGCAAGCCTGTTAATGACCGCCCTAAACCAGAACAGAAAAAAAGGAAGAGGAAGATATTCAGAACCTGGCCTTACCAAGTGTTTTGAGCTGAAAATAATCTTGCAGATCGCCAGTTTTATGCTGGAATGCAGATTTGATTTGATTTGATTTGATTTGAGGCCCGGGTCAACCCCGGACAGTTTATTGAGATGTTTAATACAAAAATAGTTGTTCAGGGAATTTCGAAGGACTAAACTACTGCAGTGAAAATTGAATACTTGACGTATACGATTTGCTTCACGTAGCATTCGACAGAGTGGCTCGTTAAGACCATAAGTTGTCCTGTGATTATTCGGACGAAAAAGGTGGACAGATCTTAAATGACGAGGGTTGGTATTGAATGGGAAGTGAATTGTGGGGCAGTCGATGATACCGGTTAAGAGTTTGTGGATGAAGAGAATATCGGCGGACTCCCGACGTTTTTCCAAAGACAGGCGACTGAGTAGTTTGAGTCGATTAACATAGGGGAGTAGAATAATGTGGTCAGCCCGTGTTAGCCCTCTCTGAGAATCTCTTTTGGATAGCTTCAATGCGCTGAATCGTAGTAGCGGGACCATATATCGCTGGCATACTAGAGAAGGGGACGAACAAAGGTGACACAGGGGTCAGAGAATTGTTTAGACCATCGTTTGACAAATCCGAGAGCGGAGTTAGCTTTGGTAATTGCGGAGTCATTATGGGTGGGAAAATTGAGCTGTGTATCACAAACTACACCCAAATCCTGCATTGAAGTAACTGCAGCTACTCTTTGATTTGATAAATAATAGATGCGGGTTGGAAGTGTGAAACGCTTCCGGGAGTAAGAAATGGCTTGGTATTTTTCTATGTTGAGCTCGAGAAAGTTTTTATGGCACTATATCAACAACCCATTAAGGTCATCTTGTAAAGTTTGAGAGTCAGAGAAGCTTGAAAGCTGCCTATAGATTTTCATATCATCGGCATAGATAGATATGTGGGACGTTAATAACATCGTTAATAGTCAACATAGAACACCCTAAGTGGTGAGAATTGGGCCAGAAAAAAGGGAACGAAAACAAGAGATCAGTCTAACTTTGAAACCAAGAGTTTTGAGTTTGAATAGGATTAACTTGTGCGAGATTTTATCAAAGGCCTTCCTGAAGTCCGTGGCGATTAAACCAGTTTCTTTCCCTTACTCTAGGGCGCACAGTGTGCTAGAAACAAACTCAATGAGGTTGGTGATCGTTGATCTGCAATTGAGAAAAGCATGTTGGTTGTATCATAATAAATAATTTAAAAACCGCAATGGGCGATAAATTGTGATATCGTAGTTTCGCCCTTTTTTGTGAATAGGCGTTTTAAAAGTGCTTTTCCAGAGATAAGGAAAGAGCCCTTCAGACAAAGATAGTTTAAAAATGCAATACTAGTGAGGGGATGAATTAGATTATGCGATTTTTAGGCAAAAAATTAGTCATAAGTGTCGATCGCGGAGATGGCGCATTATCGTGCAACATACGTCAACTTTCTTCTGCCCGGTACTCCCGCCGAATACGATGCACCAAACACCTCAAAACAGTAATACAGGATTCTGTATTAACAATTTGGCCCGGTGGAATAAACTCTTTGTTGAGAATGCAGTGGAATCGTGAAACAAATCAGCATTGTTTTCACTTGTGACTTTTTTTGGGTTTTGGCTCCTCTGGCACTTTACACTCGGCACTTTGACACTTGGTTTCTTTCACAATGTTTTAATGGAAGTTTTTGTTCTTTTTGACTTCCTTGATAATGTCCTTCGAATGTTGAACCGAACCGATGACACAAACACCCTGTCACTTCAGACGCAATAAATCCGCTTCTATTCGTCCAAATGTCATCAAATTTTGATGGTACATCAGCGAAAGATCTGCCTTTTCGACACATGCAATTGCCACCAGAAATACATAATTCTAAAAAATTCTGTTTACTTTGGGCAAAGTCCGTCCCAAGCAATGGGCAATGTCTGAAGTCAGAACAGGAAAGGAAGACATCTTCGGTAGGACAGTTGGTAAGCATAATCTACATGACACCACGTCCAGCAACAAACTTAGGCTTATTGACTTTGCGGCTTAATGAAATATCACTATAGCAAACGAACGTTTCCTCATCTAAATAAATACAAAGGAACATGGCGGCCTCCGGATCATAAAACGCGAAATCAAATCGAACACATTGCAATAGACGTAAAACATACCTACAGTTTTCTGGACGTCCGAACGTTTCGGGCAGTCAACATTGACTCAGATCATTGTTGTAGCCAAGGCACGATTTCCCAAGCTCCACAACAAAGAAGAACTACTGTGTGAAGCTATAACGTCGAAAAGCAGCAATCGTAAGAGACCGCCAGAATCTTCGACGAACGCATATGTCCACCTTACCAAATTAAGTAAGGATAGCAATATCTAAGCTGAAATCCAAAAAACTTGCTGGGCCTGACGGCTTACCTGTCGAGGTATTCAGAGCTGCTAGAAATAACTTTGTGGAGAGCATACACCAATTCATATCTCAAATCTGATCGTAAGGGTCTATGCCTGATGAATGGAGACCTCATCAACTCCCTCAACATCACATACAAGGTCTTATCTACGTATTTTGTGAAGATCTGAGACCTTTCGCCAACAACCTGATTTGTCCCTATCAGTGCGTCATCAGACCAGAATAGTCCACGATTGATCAAATCTGTAAATCTGGAAGGTCCTGGGAAAAAACTCAAGAACTCCATATCGAAACACCATTTTTTCATCGATTTTAAGGCCGCATATGACAGCATTAATATAGACAGGTTATATAGAGCCATGTCTAGTTTAGGCATCCCTGCCAAACTCGTCAATTGTGCGGAATGACGGTAGAGAACATTCGCTATTCAGTCACAGTCTGTAACGACTCAACCGAGACCTTTAATGCCAAAAAAGGTTATAGGAAAGGTGACATCACACTTGAAAGAATTATTTGAAATGCACAAACGAACACTAGAGGCACGATCTTTCAAAAGTAAATAAAAGCAAAACCAAGTATATGCTATCAACAAGACAAGCCACACAGCATCGACAAATTAGATAGAACATCACAGTTAACAGCTATAATTTCGGGGTAGTAAGGGACTTGGTTACCTTGGCTCTGCTCTAAATTCTGCCAAAAGCACCTCATCAGAAACAAAACGAAGAGTCATTCTTGCCAATCGCTGTTTCTTTGGGCTAAGAAGATAATTGGGTGGTGAGGAATTAACCCAAACTGGTTCTATCGAAAGCGGATGAAGATATCCTAAGTCGTTTTGAGAGAAAAGTCTTTCGTACAATATTCGGTCTCGTTTGCCTTTGCAGGAGAAAACTTAACGACAAGCTATACGAGCTGTACAGCAACACCATCTTAGTCCGAAAACTGCGCATCAGTCGCTTGAAATGGCTATGACATGTAGCGCGAATGGACGCTAATGCACGCACAAGAACAAGACGACCTCAACCGACTTGTAGTGTGCAACTGGAGTCAGTAACCTAAAGACGAGGCTAACTGGAGAGGCTTGTTAATTGAGGCCCAGGTTCACCCCGAACTGTAGCGCCACCTGAGAAGAAGAACCTGTATGTACGAGGGGCGTTCAACATATTCTCGGTATCGGGGTGAAGCTGTGGTTGTATATATAAATTGACTTATTTATCAAGTAATACTATTATTTTAGTGCATTCATGTAAAATTTCATATAAATGTGATTATTAATTCGCGTTTTATCTCTAGTTAAACAGAATCATAATGGCAACTGAGACGATGATGGTGAAAATTGAGCATCGCGCTGTAATCAAATTTCTCACTAAGCAAGGAAAAAGTCAAAAAACTATTCATGAAGAGATGGTGGCTGTTTACCAGGGTTCCGCACCTTCATTATCAACTGTGCAAAAGCGGTCAAGTGAGTTCAAGAGAGGCAGAGAGAGCATTGATGCCCGAATAAAGGTGAAAATGATGGCAGAGATCACCAAGCTTTCAATTGGTACCATTCACACCATTCTTTATGACCATCTTAACCTTTTAAAGATCAGTGCAAGGTGGGTGCCACGAATGCTCACAGCGCCTCAGAAAAAAGTGAGAATCGCATGCTGTAGAGAGCTTTTGGAGATGTGTAGTGAGAACGCGGACGGTGTTATGGATCGAATTGTTACTGGGGACGAAACATGGGTCCACCACTATGACCCTGAAAGCAAACAAGAGTCCATGCAGTGGCATAAAAAAGGAACAGACCCCCCGAAGAGGTTCAAAGTCACTCCGTCTGCCGGGAAGCTCATGGCCACAGTTTTTTGGGACTCAAAGGGAATCTTGCTCATTGAGTACAAAAAAAAAGGTGAAACCATCAACGCCACATCCTACGCTTCCACTTTGCATAATTTGCGGGAGGAAATTAAAAAGAAAAGACGGGGTAAACTCGCAGCGGGTGTGTTGCTTCTTCATGACAACGCTCCTGTTCACACGGCGCGAGTTTCCAAGGCTGCTGCGCGAGATTGTGGTTTCGAAGAAATCCAACACCCACCCTATAGTCCAGACCTTGCCCCTAGTGATTATTTCCTGTTTCCGGATTTGAAAAAATGTCTTCGTGGAAAAAGATTTTCGGATGATGAAGAACTCAAGTCGGTATTTTGCAGAGAAAGAGGAAATTTATTATTTTGAGGGTTTAAAAAAGCTTATCTCAAGATGTAACAAATGCATTGATGTTAGGGGAGATCATATTGAAAAAGAAAAACAATTTAAATTGAATTCGCATTTTCCTTCATATCGATACCGAGAATATATTGAACGCCCCTTATAGTTGGGCCGCAGCTATTCGAAGGTGGTGTTCTTGGTCGATTCACATACCAGCTCTTCATCTGTTCCCAAAGTCTAAGAGACTGCTATAAAGTGGCAAAATGGTAAATTAAGTTCCACCTAAAACAAATCAATTGGCGTCAAAGAAAGTAAACTCACGTTTACCATACAAATTTGTCGTCACCATGATGATGACTGATGTGAACTTTCTATGCATTTCTTGATCAGCTAAGTTGGCGCTTAACACTGTATAATGGTGATCCATCGCACTCTAGTCCGGAATATATTTAATTGCTGCTTTGATAGAAAATAATGCCATTATGGGGGCCCTGTCTTAGTTCGGGTTTTGAGTGGTCAGCAATTTGCAAATCAGTCGGCAGGGCACAGACAGCAAAGCTCTATTTATTGAACTCGTATGGGCAACTTGACCTTCCAACTTAGCATTTCAGAAGGTAAACGAAGTATTTCAAGGCACTCGTATTGCGTCCAAACATAAATGACTATCCAATTGTGTTGGCCATTTCATACACTCGAATTAACGTACGATATGACTAGCATTAAACTTATCACATTCTCGTACTCGTATCAAACAACAAAGAAACTTGAAACCAAGCAAACCAATTTCTACACAAGCCAACTTTACATGGGCTACGTACTACGTCTGGTGGCCCCAAGGAATAACGAGCACAGCAAAATATTCAACCCCTCGAAAGCATTGATCCATTCAAGAAGAAAATATTATTATTAGTCTCCAATCCCGTAGAGCGTTTTTTTTTTGTTCCATTTTCTTACCTATTTTCTTGTCGAAACCACCGGACGGAGTGAAGAAAACGATACTAGGGCTCAAGGAGCCCATACCCGACCGTCGACAACCTCAAAGGATTTACTCAACCATTATTATACGGAATGGTTAGTAATAGGCCAACCGACAACCCGACATTATTATACATAATATATGCACATAACTGGGTTCCACCCATAAGCCATATCCACATATGGACTACCCCTAGGTAACCTACGTACCCACTGGTAGGTAGTACATCTATCCACCTCTGTCTACGACTCTGCCATTCATATGTGAGTTTTGAGGCTTTCAAAAAAAAAAAAAAAAATTAAAAAATATAATAAAAAGAAAACTGAGGAAATAGGTCTTCCTTCTACTTCTACAAAGGTTCACACGTATGTACACGTGTACGTAACATAGTTTACGGATAGCAGACATACAGACAAAATGGGTCAGTGAATTTTATCCACTTTGTGGCCAAATTCCCGTGTCTTTATTAAATTTGAATAAATTGCCGGGAAGAAACCAAAGAAAAGGATACAAATACACACGACCCGACGAGACACACATCCTTTTGAAATGAAAAGTGGTGAGTTTTTCACCAGAATTGAAAGATAGCGATGGTGAGGCGGTTTCTCCTCTTTTTCTTTTTTCTTATTCATACTTTTCCAAGGGAATGATCCTTTTGCGGATTTTATGAGAGACTCCTCATTGAGTACCGGTGTCGGTGGTGTCGTTATATAATTTTTAAGGGGAGTACTGATCACATTGTTGGATAGTTTTTTTTTTTTTTAAATAAGACGTTTAGGAGCTTCCTACTCCCTTGGCGTCAAGAGCATTTATATATATGTATGTCAAGAGCATAGTGGTAAATGAACACTATTAGCTCTTATATGGTCCAGTGAAAGACAAGTTAAAAGATCCAAGTGTTGCATTTAATCTGACATCGCTTGCTGCAGAAAGTGCTGCCATTTTTGGCCATCGTATAGATGTGCTTAGCAGGGTTTTGTCCTCAACAATGCCAAGAAGTCTGTGGTTTTTTTTTTAATAAGAAAAAGGCATCGTGGATCATTTTGTCTACTAAGGTTGTGAAGAGTCATGTGGCCTTGGGTGTGCTCATATGAAACCCAACCGTCAGTGGAACACTAACTCGAGTATACCGCCAGTCTTAGCGCTGGCTATACAACTGTAAGACTTTCTACAGAACAGAACCCATATATGCTAAAGTATCTGATTACTTTCCAACGATCGCAGAACAATTCTTCTCACTATCCAAACAAATATCACAAAAAATCTTCTCGCAACATCTCTGGATAGATGGGTAGATTGGGTTGGAGTAGTCCTCGTTGTGGGCACTGGGATAGCAACATATTATCATCGCCCTTACGGCGATTCCCTAGTTCCTTCTAGAACGGCGTAGATTTCTTAGCAAATTTGAAAAATCGGTGATCTTTATAAAGCAGATATTAATTAAATCTAGGAGAACTGCTCCACAGGTTCCTTTTTGTCTTTGTCCCTGGAACTCATGCGAGAATTAACCAACTGTTTCGTATTTCTTCCAATGGGATAGTGTTCCGTGACTATATTTGTTAGTTCAGAGATATTTCTTCGCTTGGTAATTTGGGATCGAGAAGGGGCTATATCAGTCTAGATATCAAACAAATGTCCCAATGAGTTTATCTTGAACTAGGTTTAGAAAGTAGGCCTGTGAATTTGACAATTGTTGGTGCAGGATTTTTGTGGCTTGGTATTGTCCGAGTTGACATTCGAGGATGTCAAGGTGTCGCCGAACCCAACGGAGTGTGATTTTGTTCCTTTTGTCCATATGGTTAAAAGATACGCAGAGGTCTTTGGCAATATTCAAATCGATAGTCATCGAAGTTAGGAACCTAATCGCTGCTATAGCAACACCTGACGATGGCATTGGAATCAGCATAGATAGGTCTATGGTATATGCAGAAGCCATCAAGAAGCCGATGGGCGAATATCCTCGGCTGCTTTAGGACAGCTTGTTATAATGGATATGGAAAATTCCATTCCAGATAATTAAATATGTGCTAAAGTTAGTTCAATTCAGTTGAATGGGAAAAGTCTTGATAAAGCGTATGCAGAGTAGCATGCTGCAAGCCTAACATTTAGGAACCTGCATGGAGAAAATGTCAGTGGGTATCAAATGAAGCAGAGTTTATCGGTTGCCGTTAAAGATATTCGTAATGGGCCATTGATGCCTATGCGGGCAGCCCATTGTATTTTTCTAGTATTCTGATGCTTGTTCTCTTTACGCCTGTAGTGCAGGCCTAGTGCATGACTTCGGGTTCAATACTGTACTCTGAGCGGACCCCCACCCAATTGCTTAGACTAAGACTTTTCAATGGCATAGTCTGATAGTAAACGGGGTTATGGCAAAGCTGGTCTTGTACGAAAGAACATCAGAGAAGCAACTGATGTACATAGCATTTGACCAGCGATATATTTGAACGCATTTCAGGGGCCAGTCGATATATGGAATATGTAGGGCTCTTACAAAGGCTTAATTCTATACCATGGGAATGAGTAGCCGTCCTAACTTCGGTTCCCGGATGGTTTGAGGAAGTAAGCCTCGCAGAATCTTGCTGGAAAACCCTAAAAATGTAGGAAAGTCTGCAGAATGCCAGGAAGCTAAGACTGACGGAGCCTACACGATGACTTCGAATTGGTAATCGTCTGAATGGCATTTCCTTATGACGATCAGGATGGTAGATGATGCACTTGAATCCCTATGAGCGTAATCGATCAGTGGGTTTAAGCCGTCAAGACAGGTTTCCATGTATAATTTAAGAGGCGTTCCAGTTTAAGCTTTCTTGAACTGATAGAGGACAAATAAAACTCTTTTGTTTCGTTTTGTTTTCTTTTCTTTTCACTTTAGTTTGCTACTCAGGATAAGTTTAGGTACATAGTACTTCTCATGCAATCCTCTGAGTTCTGATCCTCACAGGCAACTTGTGTCAACAAGGCACCCTAAAGATGAAAACTGATAAGTAATTTGTTGTGATGTATTCATAGAGGCAAGTCCTTGCCTTGACGGGTTCCATGTAGGGTTGTTGTTTAAAACTTGTTCGGGTTTTCTGGTTAGGGGTGGTGGTAGTAAAATCAGTTCAGTTAAGAACCGACAGCAATTTATAGGTGGCCCAGAAAAATGAATAGCTCCCTTCTAAAATCCAAACCTTTCCGTCTTCTGAGTAAGACGGTCCAGGATGAAAAAGTAAGCCTTTTTTTCTTTCGGATCAGAAAACTCAAATATAGAACTAATTCTTCTTTGGAATATTCCAGTGTTTCGTAGAAAGTTGAGGTAATGCTTTAGTGAAAAAGTGCCTCCAGTACTAGCATTCAATACCGTCGAGTACCTGCAACCAGACCAACACTCAAAAAGATGGTGCTCCGCTTTCATCATTCTCACAGGAAAGGTCGTAAGATGTTGTATTATTTATGCTTTCACAAAAGGTGTTTAAAGTCATACATCTTTGCAGTCTTTTCCACTGAAGGACAGTATAGGAAATGTCGTAAAGCGTTAATTTGGCTTGCAATTAACATCACGCGAAATCCAATTATCAATGGTAGCTCCAACCGAGGACACAAGCAGTCCTCAAATAGTTTCCAGCTGTGAACCCAGCGACCTTATTTCCCGACATCGCATTCTGACCTTGAATCTAAACGAGACTCATTGACTTCAATCTTCCAACTGCGTTCAAAAAGGGAACTACATTTCGAAATAACGTGGAAGTGGTGAGGGGGAGCAAGACCTAAGCAGATACTAACTATATACTGCAATTTTTTCAAACAAGGACTAAGGCCTTACAATGTTGTTATTCAAAAATCCACCAGCCAATGCATTGGTGGACAGCCTATGTTCACGTGACATGGCTATGCGGACACCGATAGAGTTTCTGAATCTAAGGAGGTGCTATTAGTTATCACTTTTATGTTCTCAATGATAGCGTGAGGTTTCTGGATTTTTGATGAAGGTTGTCCTCAAGAGGGCAAAGAGCGGCTATGGAAAGAGTGGTGTTCTGCAGGGAGCTTACAGATCAGATAGCTCAGAAATGGGCCAGTCAACTGAACTTCTGTAAACGACTGAGTTATTTTTGAAAATGGGCCCCCAGCCAAGCTTATTTCGATACGGCCCGGATGACACTTCGATCAAGCCCAGGGGTAGAGAACCAAGACTCAGAAAAAATATAGTTTGGAAGAGAGTGGGAAATGGATGGACGAGATGATTGACTACTTGCTTCTGGTGACTGGATCTAAGGCTCTTATCCTATTAAAGTCTCTAAGTCACGCAAATATGAACAATTTCTGAATGTGAATTGGGTGCATGCAGCGAATAGGAATTTTAAGAAAGTTGAGCGTTAGAATCCGTCAATGAATTTATCCAAACTTTAGGATCAGACAATGACAGTAACCCTTCATCACTATCTAGTTTTCGATATTTTTGTTAGACGCCGAAGAAAGTTCCACCAGACTGAGTTCTGAATATACCGTGGTCTTTACGCCTAACGCCTCGTCTATGCATTTAAATATCAATGTGTTTCAACATGTTTTCTCGGTTAGAACCAGCACGAGGATGTAATATTTTGCGGTTCTCAATCTTCCTATTTCATTTTAAAGTTGTGATGGGTATGGGAGATTTAATGGACTCATGACAACGAGAAAGCCGGAGGGTGCCTTGGCCCATATTGCAATACGAAAGTAGATCAGTAGGGAAGTCCGTAGCTTTGTGAATTGCTCGCATTGAGACCTAAAAAGCAACACCGCTTCGGTCTTAAAGGTTCTAACATTCATAGATCCGCTGGTCCGGATGGTATATGTCCCCTAATTCTGAAGAGGTGTTCCTCCTCGCTGGCAAAACCATTGAGTAAGCTTTTTCATCAATCCTACCCTTTAGGACTCTTTCAGAGAAAATGAAAAACATCATTTGTCCAGCCGGTCCCTAAAAAAGGCAAATCTTCCTCTCTTTCCTCCTACAGACCCATTGCACTTGCGTCCCTTCTTTACAAGGTCATGGAAACGCTGATAAACCCTCAGCTCATGAAATATCTCGAAACACGAAAATTTCTTAATGGCCGGCAGTACGTTTTTCGTTGCAATAGGTCCACTGGTGGTCTAACTGCATGTCTCACCGAAAAGTGGAACCAAGGCGTACATCAATCTGGCGAAAGCAATATAGTTGAACTTGATATTTCTAAGGCATTTGATGAAGTTCGGCATCAGGCTCTTTTGTCGAAAATGCCTGCTTTCGAGATCGATGACTCTCTCCTTCAATGGATTAGAAATTACCTTTCGAAGCGTTCAATTCAATTTGTCTTGTATGGTTCCAAGTCTAATATTCACAAAATAAAGGCTGGTGTGCCTCAAGCCTCCATTCTGTCTTCGACACTATTTTTAATTTTCATCAACGATCTCTTGACTGCTACTTCTAATCCAATATATTTCTTTTGACAACGACAGTACTCTCTGCTTTTCATATTCCGGGATTACGTCTCTGCTCTTCGGCTGTAGAACGGGAACGCCAGCGTATGTCAAGCTCAATAAATTCTGATAACTGCATAACTAATTGGGTAACCACTAACAGAATACAATTTAATGCTTCCAAAATACATTGCTGTCTGCTGTCGCTAAAGCGAAATTTTAACACCCAGCCATTATCCATGAATGGCACTTGCATCGTCGAAACCGAAAAGCTTTCCATTCTCGGTATGTGTGTCAGTGACTACTTACGTTGGAATAACCATATATTCGGCGTCGTTAATGCTGCGAAACGTCTAGGTTTCCTCAAGCGATGTAAGAAATACTTTACCCCCTCAAGTCTGGCCGCAATATATAAGGCAAAATTGGAGTACAATGCTTACATCTGGCCAGGTGCTCCTAAAACGTCTGCTAGATAGGATTCAAAACCGTGCGATAAAACTCATAGGTGATACTAATATCACTCAAACAATGGACACTCTCGAACACCGACGTTATGTCTCGTGTCTCATTCTGTTTTATCGCTATTTGCACCACCAGTGCTCCACAGAAATCGCCAGTAGCATTCCGCCCCCTCAAACCTTTAACCGTAACACCCGTCTCGCTATGAATGCAAACCCTCAAGCCAACTTTTTTTGGACGTACTCTGAAATATCGTGATTCGTTCCTAAGCCGTACAACTCACTTATGGAATGCCCTGCCTAGCTCTTTACTTCCTAGTCATTATAACCTTCAAACGTTTAAAACCCACGTTCACCGGTACCTCTCTTTCCACCCTCCCTGATTTTCCTTTGCCCGCGCTGCGTGCAAACATTTTATGGGTACTTAAATCTCTATCTGTTAGTACGTGTGTTGACAGCCATTGAAAGCAGATAACCGATTGAATATTTGAGAAAATGGAAAAATTTGTATTTCATGTGACAATTTCCAAGGAGTGCAATCTGCACTTTTTTATTATCGTGGACGAATGCTTAATCTAACTTCCGACCAAGCGATATTCAAATGAGTCGGCACCGCAGAAAGCCAAGCGTGATCAGTTGCCAAATAAGGTTATACCGGCAGTTTTATGGGATGCGCGTAGCATAATCCACATTGATTGCATTCAAAAGGGAAAATGCATCCTGAATGCCATCCCGAAATTTCATGATTTGGACTACAAATTACTACCTCATCCACGATATTTTCTTCGGACCCATTGACTGTCTCCTGTTTCCAAACTGAAATAAATATTTTAGCGGAAAGAGATAAAGCTCCAACGATCAAATCATCGCTCAAACAGACTTCTATATTGAGGACCAAAATGTGTTGAGCTCAAGGGGGAACATGCCTTGTTTCTGATATTTTTTTTACACAACAAGTCACGGATTTATTGATCCACCTCTGAGTCCTGAAGATCTAAAAAGAGCTTTTACACGATCAGTTTTAATTGTATGCTGGCCTTTCCCAGTCACTTCCGCATTTGAAATAAATTCCAACCAAATCCATTTCGAGTACCCCAATGTTCATTGTTTCTGCCATAGATTTTCGAAAGTAGTAGGATTCTACTATAAAATCCTATTTTAGTAGCAAAGCAACTATGGTAGTCCTCCCAGGTATCATCACCGTTGGTGTTTCATCGAAGGAACTATTGTATCTATTGCAACAAAATAAATAAAAGGAATTCAAAGCCTTTTTGCCACCCATAGTCTCTTGTGTGTTGAGTGAAATACGTGATCCTTGCAGAACTTATACTTACTGGAATGAACGTATACAAGTATATACAGAGTACAACGACAACTGACGACGTGTGTGGGTAGAATGCCACTAAGTTTCATGTTAAACCTTTGCCACACTTATATGCACCCTTAAGTCATCACTATTTCTCTTTCCATAGTTCTTCACCCACAGGTATCTGGATCCTGGATACCCATTTTGTGATATTGGGAGTAAAATTGATATCCTTTTACAAGCCAGGAAGAAAAGGATAATAATAATATATTTATGAAAATGTATAGTATAATATGCGGACAGTGGGAAAGGCCGTAGGGACTCACAAGGTGAATTCGATGCTAATGGACTTCAATTTGAGATCTTTTTTCTCTCAGTTACAAATTCTTCAGTCATATGTATCTGTATCAGGTGTATGGAATAGGTTATATGAACCAAATGGACCTGTGTGAGATATTACATGAATGATAGGCAATTGAAAGTGGATTGGGACTTGTGGCATATTGAAAGGTTCACGGGGTTATTTAGAGTGTTGTAAGGGTGAGCATGCCTCTGAGAGTACATGTGTTTTGTATATCTATCGGATAAAGTTAAACATACGCCTTTGTGGTATTAAAGTTTTTCAGCTTGAAGTTGAGAAACATACTGAAATATGTGTGCGAGTATGTGTGGCCTTCTCCCCTTAGATTTCAGAAACTAGATCTTCTGTAATTAATAACAAAACAGGGGAACATTTTAATAATCCTTACTTACTTCTGTGCTAAAGGCTTTTTATTCACATCCTCATACAGACCGGATAAGTAACTCCCCGCCAAGAAAAGGATAAAAAACCTTCTCAGGATCTCCTTATAAAATAACCGCCTCACGGCTCCTCCATTTACATTCTTTGAACCCAAGTTAAAGTCGCAAAATTTGAGCAACACCCTTCGTCGTACATTAACGGCTATCAATTTTAGCCCTAGCACGAAACTGAAAACTCTTGAGTAAAGCCGATAAAGGCTTGAAAATTTTCAATATAAGTAGAACTCCATCCAACTTGTGCTGTAGTACGTTGTCCTTAATGTAATCGATAAATAAATGCAAAATTTGTTTGGTATTCGTCGGCCTTATCAGGATTTGTTTTTACAAAAATTTTCCTCGATCGTTTAAGTCCTCGATAGCTATGAACTGACTAAGCCAGTGTTCCTCTAGTCATCTAACATTGCAGCCTGAAGTACATATTTCACACCCTCCTCCGATGTTCGCTGTGTACATTATAAAAGCATTTTTATTTGGGAGAGGTGTTACAGAATTGACTCTTTTGGTTACTTTATTGATGCATCTACGATATTGGATCCGATCGTGTGTTATTGTGCTTGGTGCTGACACATTGGGAAGCTTCTTCTTCTGTTGATCTTTAGTTCTCTAGATACAAGCAGCCATCAAAGGGCTAATTTCAAAAAGTTGAATATATGGATCACACCACCAGACAGGAATAAGTCTGTTTGCAGTGCGATACGACCCACTATTTTGGGTTATTTCAAGAGCAGTAGTTTCGAACATGGCGTGGTCCTAACGGAGCTACTGACAGACAATCCAATTCTAACGGATGAAATTCCTTCCCTGGTCGACTTCGATATCCCGTATGACATAATTTATCCGGAGAGGTAGGACCTGGAAAAAAATGAAATAATCAGGTCAAATGAAGTTACAATCTTCGCAGATTGCTCAAAAACAGACGAAGGAACAGGTTCTTGTATCTTCTCAGAAGACCCAGAACTAAAAGTGTCTACAAGACTATCGGATGCAAGCAGTGTTTTCCAATCTGAGGTTCTGGTTGTCCTCAGGGCAGCTGAGGTAATGAAGTTGAGATCGGTATCCGAAGGAGATATCGCTATGCAGTCAGAACCGGGTAAGACTGCTGTATTAAAGTAAATGAACAAGCGGACGAGCTTGCAAGAAAAGGAGGGCTACTCGACAATAGTGAGGTTGCCAACATCAAACCACGCCTTTACATAGCGAGGGGCACTATCGAGGAAAAAATTACAAAAACTGCCAAACTAAGGCGGTCAAGTCTTGAAGGACACAGGGTATCCAAGGCTCTTTGGCCGCTCTTTGACGGCAAAAGATTTAGGAAGTTAACAAAATTAAACAGGGATAATCGTAGGAAAATAATAGGAATCCTGGTAGGACACTGTCTCCTACGGCAACACGCAAAGAGACTCAAATTGCCAGATATGAATATCTGCAGACTCTGCGGTGATATGCAAACTGTTGAGGATATCACACACATATGGTGTGAATGCGAGGCAATATCGCGTACTCGAAGAACATTTTTAGGGAAATACTTTTTCGAAAACCTAGAGGAAATAGACGGCACGAACTTCAAAGGCCTTCTTGGCTTTTGCACGAAAATTGATTGTTTCACCAGGGCGATTGTTTAGGTTTTTGCCATTTGAAGACAAATTCAACTTGATCTACAGCGATTGTGATTGGCCCTTTTTGATGCCTGGTGTCTGTGTGTTGGCATATCCATCACACCCCAGTTTAGCCTAACCTAACCTAACCTAAGCCCTATTAGTTCCGTGAATTCTCTGTCGTAGCCATTGAAAACAGAAAAGACAATCCCTGTACCTACTTACACCTATATCATTTGGGTGGCGCTACAGTTTGGTGTGAACCTGGGCCTCAGCTAACTAGCCTCTCCAGTTAACTACCTCCAATTGCGCACTCCAACTCGGTTGAAGTCCACTTATACTTGAGTGCACCAGTTCCAGTGAAGTCTTCTTCCACTGCATTGTCTCTCCGGGTCAGATTCGAAGACTCTTCGGGCCGGAACATTGGTATCCGTTCGCTCCACATGTCCTAGCCGTCTCATGCCACTGATGCGCATTTTTCTGACTAGGCCGATGTCACTGTACAGTTCGTATAGTTCATCGTTGAATCTTCTCTACCTAAGCGTGAATAGTTGGTCGATTGTGGACGTTCCTGGTCTAAAACCGCACTGATAGGAGTCAATCAGGTTTTTAACGAAGAGTTTCATACGTTCACACAATGTGACTGATAAGATATTTGTATTGTAGGCAATATTGAGGATACTTATAGCACAATAGTTGGCGTAGTTGTGGGGGTCTCCTTTTTTGTGGATCCAGCGAACGGTGATGAGAATGCATTCATCATACATACACCCTTCTGACCAGATTTGTGAAATGAGTGGTATTGGGGAATGTATTAATCAGCAGTCGATGTTCCTCGGTAGAATTCACGACCGGATCTCATCCTTCATCCGTTGTACGCTTCTTGTTTACCTGCATGTGCTCGCAGGCATTCCTCGTTAAACCAGGAATTTCTTGGTGGTGGTCGAGCGAAACCCAGCACATCAATTGCGGCGTATCTCATGGTACGTTGAGGAAGTTGCCACTAGTCTTCGGCATTTTTTACTGGCGGCATAGGCGTTGTCTGGCTGTTTCTTGTGATTGCAATTTTTCTTCCTCCTCACAGTAGTTCTTCTTTGCTGTGCGAGCTTGGGAAATCCGAATTTGAATCGTGACACCAACAATGTGGTGATCCGAGTCAGTGTGGGCTGCCTGGAGCGTTAGGATATCCAGAATATTGGAGGCATGCCTTACGTCTATCGCAATGTGATCAATTTGATTTAGCATATATAGAGATGAAAAACCCGTGTGTTGCTGTAGTTATATTTCATCCCTCTGCAAAGTTAATAAGCCTAAGCCCGTTGCCAGACGTGGTGTCGTGTAAGTCATGCTTACCAACTGCCCTACCAAAGATGTCGTCCTTTCGTCATACTTCGGACATTGCTCATACCATATATCTTGTAGAGGATCTACTAAAAACTTTATTTGGTGGCGTCGTCCTTGTATTCCGTAGGACAATAGGCGCGTATTAGACTTATGTTAGCGAATTTAGCCTTGATGCGAATTTCCATAAGACGCTCGTTCACGTGTCGGAAGCTCAAAAGGTCTGCTGCGTATGGCAAATCCGCATACGAAGAAGTGTTGTTTCTTTTCTCTATAGCAATCAGCATAGTATATATGTATATGTATCACAGTTTTTGATCATCCTTATGCTCGCTCCATATCATCGGGCTTCTTGGATGGGGGTGATAACTCCGTAATAGCAGTCAAGGGCCTCTGATAATTGCTTGGCTACACGTGGTATGTTAAGGGTCCGAACATTCCACATACACATCCGAAGGTCTTTGTCCTTCAAAGGTTTGCAAGGGTCGTCAATAGTAAATCCATTTTTATCTGAGGCCATAAGTTGGTTCTTCACATCTTTTGAATCTCATCCGTATAGGGTTGTGGGCCCTATGTCGGCGTAGGCCAGTATCATGCAACTTTAGTTAGAGTTTACTCATGCAGTTACCTAAGATCACCACTGAGAGATAACGCAAACACTTTACTACGAACTTGATTGTTGGGCTGCTGGCACATACATGTAATAAAAAACTATCCATCCAGTCTTCTAGACAAACGTTTGTAACATCGAGTGCGCTTTCAAAAGCCTGAGATGATAAGACGCTTTCAATATTTTATCTATGATATTAAATATGGATGAATGGCCAGGTTGTAGCCTATGATTTAGATTTCAGTACGTTCGGAAGCAAAATTTAAATAGTATCTCTAGTGTACCAGAGGAAGAACTTAGAGAGCTACTAATATTCAAGCAGGGCGGTCTTGGAACCTTTCCAAGGATTAGTCTGTTTGTCTAATATTAACCACCTAACTGCTCTGCCATACATTAGTATAGGTTCAAAGGGCGAAATGGAAATCCAATTTGGGTAGTAATTCCAGTTTTCTAAATTTCACGTTTTTGTATTGCGAGTAGAGTCATCTAGGCTTCATTCACATACTCCTGGATATCACATTAACGTAAAGGACCCCATATGGGTTTTTGAAAGTCATAGCGATGTTCGAAGAAAGCGTGAGTGAAACTGAATGAACGAAAATTATCTTTGAATATGTTGAGTCTTGGGAACAGCCTGAAATTTCGCCCTCCTGTAGAAATAGTCCAAGAGAATAGTACTGAAATTAAACCAAAATATTTCCGGGGACTTAGTCTGTACTGATCAACCTGAAAGGTGACCATCTTATACCAATTAATACTCAGAACACATTTGTTTTTATTTCATCTGATCCGCATCTGATAGGAATAGCGTTCTAAAAGAAAAGTTGCGAGCTTACATACATCACTTAGCTGAAAAGTGCACGGCCAGAGATCTCTTATACTCATGATTAAGGTGCGATGTTCGTTTTCGTTTTACGTTTTTAATACATTTTTATTTAAAAAGTTAATTTACTCGTACATGCTTGGCAAAAAATGCTTAAAAATTAGCTTAAATTTATAATTATCTTATTTTAACTTACTGATCCCATGAGGGCACTCAAAGTTAAACCTAACACTTGAATTATGTCTTTCGGCGTATCTTACAGTATGTTTTTATTTTTGTATTTACATTTGTAGAAACTAAAACTAAGAAAATAAATTTTACTATAAGTAAAAACTTAGTAAATGGATATCTTTTTTTTTAATTTTATTATAAAACTTAAAACTAAAACTACAGACTACATAAAAATTATACTTAATCTATTGTATTGGGTCTATAATTTAATTCGTGCGGTTTGCTAAGAGATGGCGTAACTTGTATCATTCCATTGGAACATGCGTTGGAAAGCTACTGTTATTGTACGTCATTTCAGTATATGTCATTCATTTGAAGCGTAAACAACAATAATTTTTTTTCACTCAAATATGTCGAACTTTGTGCCTGAAAAAGTGTTTTTGCGGGGAGTTCTTCTTCATTACTTTAATATGAAGAAAACTGCTGCCGAAAGTCATTGCATTTTGGTGGAAGTTTATGGTGAACATGCGCTAGCTGAGCGAACGTGCCAAAAGTAGTTTGCACGATTTAAAAGTGGTGATTTTGGCTTGGAAGACGATGAATGTCCTGGGCAGCCAAAAAAGTGTGAAGATGAAGAACTGGAAGCATTACTCTATGAAGATTGTTGCCAAACACAAGAAGAGCTCGCAGAATCTTTGGGTGTCACTCAAGCAGCCATTTCAAAACGTTTAAAAGCAGCTGGATATATTCAAAAGCAAGGAAATTGGGTTCCACATGAACTCAAGCCGAGAGACGTCGAAAGGCGGTTTTGCATGTCCGAAATGCTGCTGGAACGCCAAAAAAGGAAGTTATTTTTGCATCGGATTGTTACTGGTGATCAAAAATGGATCCATTACGATAACCCCAAGCGCAAAAAATCATTTATTAAACCCGGCCAACCAGCCAAATCAACGGCAAAGCCGAATATCCATGGCGCGAAGGTAATGCTCTGTATTTGGTGGGACCAGATGGGTGTGCTGCATTATGAGCTACTAAAACCGGGTGGAACCATCAATGGACAATGCTACCGAACACAATTAATCCGTTTGAAGAGAGCAGTGGCCAAAAAACGCC
This sequence comes from Volucella zonaria, assembly GCA_963966105.1. Taxonomy (NCBI): domain Eukaryota; kingdom Metazoa; phylum Arthropoda; class Insecta; order Diptera; family Syrphidae; genus Volucella; species Volucella zonaria. The sequence continues at coordinate 286,792,404 of OZ014530.1, read as the reverse complement.
CGGAATATGCGACCAGACACGAGGCAATAATTTTCCATCATCCATCCAACGTTCGGCCCCACGTTGCTGTTCCGGTTAAGAACTATTTGGAAAACAGTGAATGGGAAGTCTTACCCCACCCGCCTTATAGCCCCTACCTTGCCCCTTCTGACTACCATTTGTTCCGATCGATGCAGAACGCCCTCACTGAAATACGGTTCACATCAGAGCAGAATATCAAAAATTGGCTCGATTCATTCTTGGCTGCCAATCCGGCGCAGTTCTTTTGGGATGGGATCCACAAATTGCCAGAAAGATGGGAAAAAGTCATAGCTTCAGATGGGCAATACTTTGAATAATACTATTGTACATGTTTTTCTTAAAAAACGTTCAAATTTTGAAAAAAAAAACCGCACGAATTAAGCTATATACCCAATACTTAACCTACTTACGTTTTATACATAATATACGCAAGTTAACGCATGGCGCAATCACACAACACTTACGCAGGAAGTGCTTAGATAGCACAAATTGCAACAGCAACCGACACGACGCAGACACAACACATAGGCAGGAAGTGCTTAGATAGCAGAAACTGCAACAGCAACGACACAATCCAAAGCCCAGACCAAAGCATAGAAAAATATCACATCCCATAAGTGTTAGGTTTCATTTGATAGAATAATTGATTTGCATGACTCAAGTCCACCCAATTCGATCAATCATAAAATGTATAAATACAAGAGCGTTCAATATATTCTCGGTATCGATATGAAGGAAAAAGCGAATTCAATTTAAATTGTTTTTAATTTTTAAATATAATCTCCCCTAACATCAATGCATTTGTTACATCTTCAGATAAGCTTTTTTAAACCCTCAAAAAAATAAATTTCCTAAATACCCATTTATTGCCGACTTGAGTTGTTCATCATCCGAAAATCTTTTTCCACGAAGACATTTTTTCAAATCCGGAAACAGGAAATAATCACTAGGGGCAAGGTCTGGACTATAGGGTGGGTGTTGGATTTCTTCGAAACCACAATCTCGCGCAGCAGCCTTGGAAACTCGCGCCGTGTGAACAGGAGCGTTGTCATGAAGAAGCAACACACCCGCTGCGAGTTTACCCCGTCTTTTCTTTTTAATTTCCTCCCGCAAATTATGCAAAGTGGAAGCGTAGGATGTGGCGTTGATGGTTTCACCTTTTCTTTGTACTCAATGAGCAAGATTGCCTTTGAGTCCCAAAAAACTGTGGCCATGAGCTTCCCGGCAGACGGAGTGACTTTGAACTTCTTCGGGGGGTCTGTTCCTTTTTTATGCCACTGCATGGACTCTTGTTTGCTTTCAGGATCATAGTGGTGGACCCATGTTTCGTCCCCAGTAACAATTCGATCCATAACACCGTCCGCGTTCTCATTACACATCTCCAAAAGCTCTCTACAGCATGCGATTCTCACTTTTTATCTGAGGCGCTGTGAGCATTCGTGGCACCCACCTTGCACTGACCTTTGAAAGGTTAAGATGGTCATGAAGAATGGTGTGAATGGTACCAATTGAAAGCTTGGTGATCTCTGCATCATTTTCACCTTTATTCGGGCATCCTCAAGAACAAGTTTTTCGACTTCTTTGATGCTTTCTCCCGTACAAGCAGTAGCCGGGGCGCCGGAGCGGGGGTCGTCTTCAATGCTCTCTCTGCCTCTCTTGAACTCACTTGACCACTTTTGCACAGTTGATAATGAAGGTGCGGAACCCTGGTAAACAGCCACCATCTCTTCATGAATAGTTTTTTGACTTTTTCCTTGCTTAGTGAGAAATTTAATTACAGCGCGATGCTCAATTTTCACCATCATCGCCTCAGTTGCCATTATGATTCTGTTTAACTAGAGATAAAACGCGAATTAATAATCACATTTATATGAAATTTTACATGAATGCACTAAAATAATAGTATTACTTGATAAATAATATAATACAACCACAGCTTCACCCCGATACCGAGAATGTGTTGAACGCCCCTCGTAGAACAGTACGATAAATTGAAGGGCACTTAAAGTTTAGTATCAGTGCGATGAACGAACTTGCTCAAAATTAATAAAGAATATAAAATAGGAAAAATGTAATTCACATACATATTATATATATATATATACACAATATACAGGGTATACAGGGTGTACGAGTTTAGGTTTTCGTCCTGATAGCTGAAGATTCCTGAAGTTATAGCAAACAAATAATTGTATTGCAGGGGGGGATCTATTCTCATTCCATTTCAAGTTACAGCCCATCAAATTAGGTAACCTCTAATTTGGAGGTGTAACCACTTTGAACGCTATAATTTCTAAACTAGTACAGGTACAAAAATAGCTTTTGACGTTTTGGAAAAATAATTTAGTAGCGCATACAAGTCTTAAATGCTTTGGGTACATCTGTGCAGCAACAAAAAAGTTATGGCTCGTTAAACTCAAAATTATGGAAATTTGCTGTTCCAGTTTTTTACTTAAAATGAATTTTTCTTATAATGTTTACTTAATAAATTTTCTGAAATTTTTATCTTTGCAAAATTTACGAAAAATTATGTTTAGAAACTTTTTTACTTACGATCAACAGATTATTCGTCAAACAAAAATGGCCAAAAAGAGGTGAACCTATTGAATTACTCATAAAATCGCTTAGATATTTTTATGAGGTCCTGAGAAGGACCTTTTCGGAACAGTTTATGGAATGTTTATAGCAATTGTTCGAAATGCCTTCCTTCCATTTGAATACACTTTCGGGCGCGTTTAACCATTTCGGATGGCAGATTACCGGTCATCAAAATTATTTTCATCTCTTCTGAAGCGGCACTAATATCTTCTTGGAGCTCTACCAGACTCGACATTTCTCTAAAATAAACTTTTTCTTTCATAGGACCCCAGAAGAAAAAAATCCATGGGCGTTAGGTCAGGAGATCTGGGTGGCCAAGGATTTGGGCAGAATCGATCGTTCGTTAAAAGCATGGTTGAAGAACGAAGTTACTCCGCCGCTACTGTGACAAGTTCCTTTACCTTGTTGGAAGAACATCACCCTTCTCTGAACAAGAGGAACATCTTGAATCGTTCTCTAAGAAATTCCAGGTAGTAATGTGACTTAACTGTTTGTGGAAGAACGTGCGGGCCTACTAAAGTGTTTCCTATTAATTCAGCCCAAACCTTTACGCTGAACCTCCTTTAAAATAAACAACGCATTTTGAAGAAGGTGTTTACAATAATTAAATTCTTACCTTTGAAAGGATGTTGTGCGTATTAAAAGGGGATTGGAGTCTGACCCCATCTCTTGTGAACTGCGCTTCGTTAGTCCACACAATGTTCTTGAGGAATTGCCCGTCCCCTGCATGTTTGCGCAGTAGCCATTTGCAAAATTCCACTCTTCTTTGCGCATCACCTGGTAGTAAATCCTGTACCTGTGTCAAATGGAAAGGGTGTAATCTATTTCTCTGTATAGTCCTGTGAATTCTGGTTCTGCGAAGTTCCAACTGCACAGCAAGTCTACGTACGCTGACTGAAAGCTGAACTTTCCCAGCACGCAAAATCCCATCCCCAACTTCTGCCACCGCTGTATTTGAACGTCCTTCTCTTTTTTTTTTAGTGTAGTTGACCCGGTATCAGCGAATAGCCGAATGCACGGTGTTGTACGATTTGTGTATAGTCGTTGGTACTCCAATCGAAGCGTTTCCATTGCGCCCGTATACAAATACTATTTCCGCGAATTCACGTTCCGAATACATTTTGTGGAGATCAATTTATCAATCGACAGAGCAAAATGTCGATTGTAGATCAGTTGAAACAATGTCATATTGAAAAAAAGATTAACAAAGAATTATTTCTTGTTACGATTTTTTTTAACAATTAACTGTTATCTGCATTGCTCATAGGTACGTTAGTATATTATGCTCACTTAATTTTGTTGGACCATTTTTGTTTGACGAAAAATGCCTTTTACTACAAAATCTGTTGATTGTACGTAAAAAAGTTTCTAAACATAATTTTTCGGAAATTTTGCATGGATAAAAATTTCAGAAAATTTATTAAGTAAAAATTTTAAGGAAAATGTATTTTAATAAAAATAAAGGGAACAGCAAATTTTCATAATTTTGAGTTTAACGAGCCAAAACTTTTCTGTTGCTGCACAGATGTACCCAAAGCATTTAAGACTTTTGTATGCGCTACTAAATTATCTTTCCAAAATGTCCAAAACTATATTTGTGCCTGTACTAGTTTAAAAATTATAGCGTTCAAAGTGGTTACATCTCCAAATTAGCGGTCACCCAATTTGATGATATGTAACTTGAAAGGGGTGAGAATAGCCCCGCCCAGCCATACAATTTCTTGTTCGGCGGAACTTCGGGAATATACTGCTAAATAAGGCACCCTGTATAAACACATGTACATTTTGTTTTTTTTTTGTTTTCTTAAATCTAACTTAATCCCAGCTAAAACTATGTAAGCCGGTCATGGCTAGAAAAAAAATTAGGTTGACCCAATTTGCTTGACATGAACGTACGAGTACCTATTGCCGAAGGAATTCGACGACAATGCATCCTTTTCTTCAACGAGCTACCAAAATTTGCTGGTGCTTCTGAGCAACATCCCTCATGTCGCGACTACCTACCATCCTATTGAATCGGAGACACTCCACACTGCCATGTGCGACGTCTCTGTCGTAGTTTAGTCGCCTTTCCGCAGCTGTTCGGGCGACGTGGAAGATTAGCGTCACCGCCAATCTGTCCTGGATCAGACCTTTGCTACATAGGTAGAGGAACGTTTCTGGAGGAACATAGCCGTCAAAGCGAACTCTCTCGTAATACATATAATTGGGGTAGTAAGCCCAGGAGATCAGGTTGTTCGATGAGTCATTGCTCTTGCAGTGTGCCTTAGAGTCAGCTTAATGACGAAATTTTCCACTCTTATTAGGTTCGTCCTATTGTACAAGGCCTCATTAGGATAGAATTTTATGTAATCAGACTCTGGTAAGGCAAGCCCTCTCAAGCACCCGAATCTTTTCCAATAAATTCTCACGTTGAACCACACGGGACATCCAAATACAATACAAGCATTGGCCGGATAAGAGCCATCAGATTCACTTTCACATCGACTTGTCTGTTATAAAACAGTTTCTTTGTAAGGGCAAAAGCACCTTTGGCTCTGGCCAGAGCAACATCTATATCTTTGTTAAAATGCAGGTATTCATCTAGACAGATCCCTACTACTACATTTCAACAAATAAGTGCCTGTCCGTATTGTACGACGATAGAAAATTTTCGCTAATTCTTTCTTATATCCCTAGTGGTCCCCGACGAAGGCGACCTAAACAAAATGGTTTCCGATTTCTGAAAATTGATTTTCAATTTCCAGTCATCGCGATATCGTTTAATTTCATCGAAGTCACGTGCGCTATGGCATGGTGAAGTGAACCTATCATGTCACTTGTGTAAATGTTGAATAGGATCGGCGAATTTACCGCACCTTGTTGCAGACCGGCCGAATACACATCGCCATTTTTCACAATGAACTGTCTATCTGAAAGCATATTGAAAAGAATACCATATACAGAAGTGGTTTACTAAATGCCCAATGCACTGGTTCTTGCCTTTGTTCCATTGGATATCAGAAACCAGTTTAGAGGCAGCATGAATTATATCATGCCCCGCGTTGAAACCGAATTGCTTATCCGGAACTATATGTTTGTCCTCAACCCACTTAGTCAGGACTCTATAGATCACCTTCTCGAAAACCTTGCTGATGTTTGGAAGAAGACTGATCAAGCGGAGATTCGCCGGATTGGAAGTATCTTTATCCCTTTTGGGGATGGGACGTACCACAGCAGTTTTCCAATGCCTTGGATAATGTGCATTATTCATTGCATTATTAAACAGGGTGGTATAAATGTTCACCGCTTCTAGTGGGAGATGTCGAAGTACAATATTCGGTGTTTCATCGGTTCCACTGATTTCTTACTCCTTCGAAATGAACGGTGGTAGTACCCTTTCATTGGTGATGACATTATTTGCCATATTCTCATCACTGAACTAGGTGAAACCCGAGCTCTCTAATCGCCAATTCGCAATTTCATTTCGATGGCAGAAATTGTGCACAGGCATTCGACTTTCCAGATCGTGGTTAGAGCCAATGATAACATTCGCCTTGTACACATCCTGGAAATTCGCTCCAATAGCCTCTACTTTCTCCTGCGGATCCTCGATCACAAACAAGTTGTCATGATCAACGGCCTCATTTGGATCGATACCTGCTGCTACAAGTATTTGTTCGTTGTTCGTCGCTCGGGCGATTTTAAGACATCGAATGTCGTTCTGATTATTTCTCCGAAATATTTTATTTATTTACAGTCTAATTTTATGTCGGTGCAGTGCGTCAATGGTTGCGTTGCGAAATAAGTCTTCGTGGTCAGTGTGTTGATACCAAGGTATCGTTTTGTTCAATGTTCGTTTGATTATCTCGTCCATTAGTCTTAGATACCTTTCAATCTCCTCGTTTGACAGATTGATATTGGACGGTGGGTAGAGCGAATTCAAGGAGTGTGCTCTTGTCAGTGTTCTTGAGAAGTGTGTCCAACTCTTCCAATTCTGCAGTTATTTCGGTGCTGAGACCGCAATGGTCACTGTTATACACGAAAGTGCGTAGACAGTTTGTAGTTTGTTGGTTAGTGTACGTCAGTTGTATTCGTGAGCTGAATAGCAGGAGATCCAAATAGCATCTGGGAAACGACGGACTATCCGTCGATTTGAGGCCGAGTCGATATATCACACTGTGCTGACACCACCAATTGAATAGTACATAGGTTCCCTCTTGTATTTGGTGTATTATTTCTCCAATCACTATGATTAGCGTTGAAATCTCTGCCGATAATAAAATAGTTGTCTTCCAATTCCAGCCTCAGGAATCGAAAAACTGTCTCGGACTCTGAGGTGAATAAGGTAGATTGAGTAGCCTTTGGTGCATAAACATACACCATGTACAGCCGCTTTCTACTACGGAAAGGGATATACACGAGGCATGCTTCCAGCACTTGGAATCTACAAATATACTACACGACTGTATACTCTCTTAAAACGTATTCCTTTTCTTACAAAGATCGCAACGCCTCCTCCCATAATGGAGTTGAGTCGTTTTCTCCGTACTATTTTGTATCTTCTGTGTCTCATTTTGTGTTTTTGGTAAAGTTAGTTTCGCTAACCAAAAGCGCATCAGGGGCTTGGTCTTTAAGCAACTTAAATGGTGCGGCTCGTCGTTCTAACCTAATAAGTGAATTATTATTCACTGCAAGGACCCTCAAGGTTTGCTCCCCCACGCACATACCCATTACCACAAAGGTGCATTAGGCCAGGCAGCAGCGCGTATATTTGATGTACCCGCGCGGTCTGTTGAGTTATATGACGTTGGAGCTGAGCCACCTGCCCCTGGATAAAGAGCAAGATAGCTAGCATGACAAGTACTGGTTCCGGTGCTCTAGGGCCTTAGAAGCAACCTATGCTTGCTGTACGGTATTCTACCTACCTGCCGCCATTTGGCTGTAGGTAACATGGGGAGTAACGGCTGGAGTTAGTAAATGCATTGGTAGACGTTTAACTTCCACTTTCTGTTGCCGAGCCAGATTTACTCTTTTGATATGTTGGAAATTGAGACAAACCCGATAATTTGCGGTGTGTTCCGTGTTCCTAAATAAAGATTCTTCTGTGGTAATGTCTAGCCGTCAAATGGCTTGCCTTACACAAACTTGGATTAAAACAGTCAAGGCAGGATCTGATTGCGATTGAGTTGGAAAGAACTTCAACATGTTACATCAAATCCACAAAATGCCTTGCGAATCAGGGCGACTCCTCATGCGCGAAGCAAATTATCACAATCAATTATGTACAATCAAATATTTTAGATCTATTTTTAACTACACAAACCCGCAATCCGATTATATGTTGAAGATCCTTCCTAATATCCAGTAACTGTCAACATTCAGACCGACAAAAAGGGACTATTTTAGCCACAACTTTAAATTTGGAGAAATCATCACCCAAAGTGACATTGGATCGTTTTTCATACACAGCCCAGGGCTAACAGTCACCTTATCGTCCATGTACCACCTGCTTCGTAATATCTTTCACATCTAACCCTCATTATTCATCATCAAGTCCTCTTCAAACTTTTGCTTTCATTTATGTCACTTCAAAAAGCATATTTCTTCCTCATTCTTAAATACATTTCCCACATTTTTCAAAATACCTACTATTATTATGTGAACCCAAAAGAGTACCCCCCGGTGAGTTTTGAAAAATCCTTCTGTCCACCCCTCGCTTCTTCCGACCGTATCGGGGATACGAGTACTCCGCACCGAATTCGTCATCACGAAAGCAATCATAAGTGATTAATGATGGTAATAATAATGATGACATTGCTTAAACTCCTTAATCGCAGTTTAAGAGTTATTTCCAGACCAAGCGAGCGTAGGACCTAAATCCTTTCCGTAAACAGGAAGAAAATAATACAAATAAAAATAACCAACCTAACGATGGGAAGTGTGTGTGAATGAAAAAAAAAAAGGGAACAAAATAAAAAGTAAAAGCCGAGAGAAGAGAATTCGCAAATCACCTTGCGCTGCGGGAGACAAGGGACAAAATACGAAAAATCAACAAATAAACGGGAAGCAAAGCCATCATCTTATTGTGCGGGCTTAAGGTGATCTGAATTTGGATCTGAGTCCGGACTTGGAATCGGATCTACTGGAGCTGTGAAACTAGAGGCCAGTCCCCCCGTCAATTGGATTTTCCACAAGTAAATTAATCTTTGATGAGATGTCAAGTGTAAGAAGATGAAGTGGATTTCACTAACCCATATAAGGATACTCCTTCATTGATATCTTCTCAGAACTTCATCCAGAATTTTGGCGAAAAAAACCAATAAGCACAAGGAAACTTATCATTAAAATTGAATATGGTCAGGTCCTGTTGGATTCATGTGCTGTAGACAGACCAATCGGTAAGTAATTTAGTAACTCCTTCAGAAAAGGAATGAAGGTTGGAAGTTAATTTATAATAAAGTTCAAAAGAACATTCAATCAACAGAATTCGTTGAATTATTCTCCTTACTATCCACAACTTTAAAACTGTCAGTTGCTTGGACTGGACGGTCATGCAATGCACAAGATCTACCACAAGGTATACTACTTTGAACTTTAACACGAGTACATAGTATGTCATTTCAATACCAAATGCCAGGACATTGGCTAGGTTGCCGTTTTGATGGAGATGAAATGTACTCATATGACGTAAAAGAAATGCAATTTGAAACTTTTTAATGGTTAGGTACCCCATTAGCCATCTGACATCTTCTGAATGGATGTAAGGACAGCAAATCCATCAAATTCCTACATTGCAAACTTATTTCTGTTAATGAGGTAATGATAATGAACATCCACCTAACAGCAGACATACACACGAAAATACCATCACGAACCATACCATATCTACGAGTATTTTAAAAACCTAAAATGGATTACGAGTACTAACGTGTTTTATCATTACCAAACTACAATATGACCTTTGAAAAAATATCCTGAATGACGGAGCATCATAACACGAACAAACAGTGCATACCATGAAGTGGTTGGAGATATGTGGGTAGAACTTAAACCTGTTCAGAACCTAAACGGTCCTTTACCAAACGATACGAGCTGATGTCTCCTGCCAGGAAAAACATGCTCATGCCATCTGTTCCATAGTGAAATCCAGATGTGCAGCGACTACGGCAGGAAAGTTTTCCCGCAAAGAAATTCCATTCCCATACTTGGGTGTCCACCAAACCTTACTGATTCTATATTTTCCATTAATTCAGATCAAATTAATATAGTAAACCCACAAAACAGATTATTAAATATTGTTTTTATAAATGTCAACCTTGATTGGATGCTGTAGATATAGGATAGACAATAAGAGGTGTGAACATGGCGATATCCAGTGCTGTAAGTGTTTCTTCAATCAATTGTGCTTATTGTACTTACAAGTGGTAACCATCGGGTACTGGTCGATGTCCATCTGGACCTGACATTTTATTTTTCCCGGCGAGGGCAAGTGAAATTCTTCCATCAGACACTATGAGGATCGCAAGCGCGTGCTCATAGTAGTGTTAGATTCTTACTCACTAATTTGGCTAGTCAGTGAATGCAGAGCTGTTGCCATCGACTTTCCTTTACAATATGCATGTTGACTCGTTGACAAAAGTCTTGGGTCAATTCCAACTCGTATGAGGATATTAATCAGTCGTTCTAGAGTTTTCAGAAGGAAAGACGATAGACTTATAGGCCTGAGGTCCTTTGGTACAACATGAGAACATTTTCCTTCTTTGGGAATGAAAACTACATTGACTTCTCTCCATGACAGTGGATTATGGATAATTTCTACACAGCACCTCATAATATTTTATAGCGCAGGCAGAATAATATCTGAGGACCTATGCTGCTCGGCAGGTATTATATCGTCCGGACCAGCAGACTTGTATAGGTTGAAGCTATGCAGCGCCCAGAGTAGTTTGTCTCTTGTGATCAGACCGTGAATTTTATTCCCGGTAGCAGTTTGCTTGTTTGGATTGCTACTGGCCGCGAATTGAGAGCTACCTGGAAATTAAGTGTCCAGCAGCAGGTTGAATGATTCATCACTTGTGTTCAAGAGCCATCGGTTTTTTCAAACAGCTAGGCATCATAGGATATGTTGAGAGGATTTTTCTTAGCCGCGATGACTTTCCGTTTTCGCGATTTTGTCACAGAAAAACCTCCAGGATTGTCGCTTTGCTTCCTGAGTTCCTTTTGTCAGTCACTTTTCTTATGCTTTTTACTAGCCACATTGGTGGTGTCTCCGTTAAAGGAGGAGGAGGTTGCTTTTAAGCGTCCAGCTTTCTTATGTAGACCCATTGTAGACCCACAGGTGTATAGAATCGAATCCGAACCGAATCATGCCTTTTGTCTGCGCTAGAGGGTTAAGGGACTCCTTATTGAACATGATCAACGCGCATATATATATATTATAGGAACCCCTTAGTTCCTCCAGTTTCGTGACTTTGCAGTCATGAGTCAGAAGGGTTTGGTTACTGAGCCTGATGATTTCCAGAATGCTTTCTGGGAAAGATGGTTCGGCTGGGATCCAGGTAGGAGTTCGAGGTCTGCTGCGGATGTCCTCTTTAGATACGACCTCTAGTTTTGCACCTGGCCAAATTTCTCCTAAACCACCTATAGGCTTAGTGAAGAGATCGAGAGATCTGTGATTGGCACATGCGATGAGCTTCACGTGGCCTTGGTTCCAGCCAGCGTCGCTTGTGATGGGAGGTGGTACGTGGTTTTCCCGCAGGATGGCCAAGAAGTTGCTCGAAAACTTCAGTTTGACCAGCTGCCACCGTTTAGGTATTATAGAACCGTCGGTATCGTTCCTATCGATTGCCGCGATTACTATTGCGTCCTTTAGGTCTTCACTGAAAGACCTCAGAAATGTGCTGCTGGATGACACAGGGGTTTTGGCTGAGTCGATTCGGCTGAGCTCCAGAATTCTGCTTGGGGATAGGAGTTTTGGTAGCAGAGACAACTCCGTGGCCTGCCACAAACTGCTGCTAGGGGTGGAGGAAGTAATAGGACCATGGCTTACCACAGTCCTACCACTCTCTGAAAATTTCTTTTTAGGCTCGTTGAGCTTGCCTTTAGAGGATGGTGCATCATGGCCTGACACAGTTTTACCTCCTCTCGACAATGCAGGAGCCTTGCCAGTAGTCGGTGCAGTCACCTGCAGTCACCGTTCTACCGCCCGGTATTAAAGGAGTACCGGCCTCGGTATTTATTTTGCTTAAGTTTTCCATGATGTGGTCACACGAGTAACGGGGAAAGGGTGGTCCTTCTGTACAGAGATTCCCCATATACAGATAAAGCTAGCTAATCCGTAGGTCGCCAGGTATCCGCATAATCCGTTCGCGACTGAACTATTTTTGGAGAAGCTGGGCCCTCAGCCAGGTTGATCTTCGGCACGAGTCGTATGATACCTTGATCCAGACTAGTGGAAATGAAATGATTGGGTGGGAAAGGGGGAGGGGAGCATCCTTTGGTTTCTGGACTCGTCTGGACAATTTCTCGAGATTCAATGACCCTACTCGGCCTCTGCAACTCGGCAAGTTCGATGCTCGCGGTAGAGGTGCTTTTATATAAACAGGTGCTAAAACCGGTGTGGACTTATGGAATACAAGTCTGGGGTGGTACCAACAATACAAATATTAGTATTTTACGAACTTTTGAAAATAAAGTGCTAAGAAAAATTGTACATGCACCGTGGTTTATAAGAAATAATGATCTGCATCGTGACCTTGGAGATACTTCTATCGAAGATGCTAAAGTCTTATGCTAAATAGCAGGATAATCAACTCTAAACTGGATGACGCTTCTGCTAAAAGATGTGTCAGCAGAGGTACGCCGCAAGGTGTCAGCAAGTAAATGAACTGCTGATATACCTGGAAGCGGGTGGTAGCAGGGTGATTGCCTATGCGGATCTCAAGTAAGCATCTTAATACCATTAAAGAAATCCTTCGGCTAAATCATGACAGATTAACCTATTGGACGGATCGCCGTGGTTTTGGAGCAAACCGCAAAAAAACTGTTCTTGTCCTCTTCTTCAGGAAAATTCCAATCATTCCAATGACCGGAACCAGCTTAGTCTTTTTTGACACAGCAAAATATCTGGGTCTCATTTTTGACAGGAAACTAAACTGGAAACCTAACATTAGTAGAGTAAGAGTCAAGAAAGCAACAGTAGCTTTAATCTTTTGCAAAACAGCCATTGGGAACAAATGGGGCCTTCAACCTCGCGTAACCCACTGTCTATACATCTCAGTCATAACACCGATACTCACCTATCGGGTTGTTGTCTGGTGGACGGCCTTTGACAATGCAGTCAACTGCATCAAACTAAGCAGAGTCCAAAGAACAGCATGTCTATGCATAAGCGGAGCATTACGGTCTATCCCCTCTGCGGCATTAGACATTCTTCGTCATTTGACACCTCTCGATATTTTCAGCAGGCAAGTAGCTGCGACTACAGCTATTCGCCTTATAGCGACTAAACAGTGGACAAATAATCAATTTGGCGACGCCAGTATTCTTAATACATTAGGAATCCTCACAGAGAACATCGATTACACCACACCTGAACTTTGGTTTGACAAAAACTTCCATGTAAGCTTTCCCTCTAGATCCTTCTGCCACAGAGACATTCCAGGGAACTGTAGAACCGATGAACTCGCCAAAATTGAAACCACTCTACCTATTCTACCGGAAAAGGGTAGCATAGGTATACGTTAAAGCATTGGTATACGTTAAAGCTGGATGCCAATAAAAGAACAGACCTCAGGTGGGCTGTTGGACCAAAATGTCTAGCGACCAAACAGATCTGGTCAAAACCGGATCTGAATCGCTCTACGTGTCTGATCATGCAAACGATGCAAGGAACTTCTCCACCATTATGGATGTTCGAATCTTAAGAGGGGTCAACATCGACGCGGACCATTACCTTGTTGTAGCAAAGACAAGCTAAAATTGTGAGGAAATTTGACGTCGGACGACTACAATCTTAAGAGATCGCCAAATCCCTTTCCGATCTAGTCTCCCTTAATCTTTTGAAAGGTTTTCTGCAGCCCGCATCAAGTACCGAAGACCAGTGGCTCCATTGGAAAAAGCCATAAGTTACACTCGGCCATCACAACGAAATCCTTGTTTAATAACGAGTCCCGGCAAGCATCTGTAACTAATCAAGATGCATACAACTCGACACTGCACAGAAGGGATAGAGCTACTCACGAGGTCTATGGGCAGAAGATGGGTGACGAACACAGGCTTCTCCGGGGGAAAAAGAAAAAGCATGAGAAACGCGCGGTCGAGGAAATTGAAAGATGCTACTCCAGTAAAGAGATTCGGAAGGAAATGCCCAAACCGAAGAATGTGAAGGAACATCGTAGTAGAGTCTTCGTTAATGCCTAATGGATTAGAAATTATCTTTCGGAATGTTCAGTTCAAGTTGTCTTGGATAGTTTCAAGTCTGATTATCACAAACTAAATACTGTTATGCCTGTACAAGGTTTCGCGTCTTGACAGCAGTCTACTTTTGTGTTGGTTCAGTGCGTCGATGGTAGCATTGCGGAATGGGTCATCGTTTGGTGTGTGTTCATACCGAGGTATTGTAATATCTATCGGTTGTTTGATTGGTGGTCCATTTGTTTTAGGTACCTGTCAAGCTCCTCGTTAGACAGAATCATAGGTAGGTACAGCGAATTCGAGGAGAGTGTTTTTGCCAACGTTCTGGAGAAGAGTATCCAGCGAGTCTTACTGTAATTGTAAGAATGTCCAGAAACAAACTCCTTCAGCTCCGCAAGTTCATAAGGGATTGTTATTTCGGTAAGGTTCACTGTTGTACACGAATATATGCAGACAGTTTAGCGTTTTTCGATTACTCCCAGTTAGTTGCATCCGTACATCGTACAGCAATAGATCCAGATAAGAGCCGTATCTGCGAAACTACGGACTGTCCGCCTTTTTCAAACCGGGTCTATACATGCCACATGCCATAGTATTTGGTGTATTATTTCCCCAATTTCTGTGTTTGGCATTAAAATCGCCGATTCCAGTCTAAGGAGTCGAAAGAATCTGTCGAGTTCTGAGATGAATATTGTGGATTGGGAAGCATCAGGTGCGTAGACAGACACCGTGAATAGCCACTTTCCGCTACGGAGAGGGATGCGCACGACGCATGCCTCCAGCACCCGGAGCACATTCAAAACATTCCTCTAAATTTAAATTTTTTTCTAATAAAGATCGCGACACCACCTCTTTGTGTGGAGTTGGGTCGGTTTCTTCTTCTACTATTATATTTACTGTGTTCCAGATTGTGCTTCTCGGTAAGCTTAGTTTCGTCAGCGAAAAGCATATCAGGAGCTTGGTCTTCCAGCAACTTAAACAGCGCGGCTCTTCGCTCTATCCTTATCATTGAATTGACATTCATTGCAAGAACCTTTAGGGTTTGCTCCACCATGTGCGTACCCATTACAACATGAGGTGCGTTAGACCCGGCAGCTGCGCGTAGATTTGATCCACCCGCTTAGCCCGTTCCTGTACTTGACGTTGAAGCTGAACCATCTGCCCTTGAATAGGGAGTAAGATGGCTAGAATGCCAGTTGCAGCTTCTGGTGCTCTTGGCGCTGGGGCCGAGGAAACAAACATGGCTTTTTGTACCATTCTACCCATACCTCCCGCTATTTGGGCACATGTAATTCAGAGCGTGACGTCTGGAATTTGAAGCTGAGCCATATTTGGTTTCTTCATATCTTGGAACTTGGGACAACCCCGATAGTTAGCGGTGTGCCTCGAGTTCTTGTATGAAACACATAAGAGTTGGCTTTAGTCCGACTCTTTCTCCTGACCCAAAGCACATTCCTGAGAATTGTGGTTCTTTCCACACCAAGCGCATCGAGGCTGCATGGTCAATCCTTTGGCAGTGAACACATTGTAGTTTATAATGTTATCGCTGCTTTTTAATTTCTCCCAGTAGTCCAGGACTTTGATACCCCTTGATACCGCCGCACGATTTCTCTAGAAGCAGTTTTAAGAGTTCCCCGGGATCAGTGGACATTTCCTCCATCGTCGTTTCCTTGAACAGGTTTTTAATTTTTTTGTTGCCCTCAACTGAATTACTGTGGATGACGTGTCTATCTAAACCTAATCTTTTAATGTTAAAGTTCTTGCGTATGACCGACTTACACAAGTCTTTGGTTTTCTGGACCTCCATGTTGTAGGTGTTGATTGGAGGCACCTTTTCTTTTCTTCGTTTTCTGCTGCTGTTGCTGTTGTTGTTTCTGCTGTTGTTGCTGTTTTTGCTTTTGTTGTTGGGTTTTTTGCTTTTTCTGCTGCTTTTGTACTTGTTGTGTTTGTGTTTGGTGTTTTTTCTGCACATTTTTTTCATGCAGTTGTTATTGCTGTTGGGAGCCTGCCTTAGCTTCTTGCGAGCCCCTTCTATCAGAGACGTATGAGGATTCATCATCCGACGCATGTCGTCTTTGGTGTTGCGCTGCTATTTCTGCCGCAGAGGTTGACGTTACCCTACTTAGCAGCATTTCATTAGAGATACATAGAGTTCGACGTTCGACTTAGTTTTTTCTTCCGCTTAATTGTGCATTCACTGGCCACTGCTGTTGGGTGGCCAACTTCAATAACACTTTTTGCTGTGCCAACTAATCCCACAATGGGGACGGACTTTGCCTCTCATTACGTGTTTGTTTGTGTCCACGTCACTAACTTGTTATTTATTTTGGAAAAACAAAAAAAAAAGTTCTTCAATGGGCAGGACAATTGAACCCACACAACTCAAAAAATACAATTTAGCATCCGCGCATTATCGCACTAGGCCAACTTTGGCTATGAAAACTCGTATGTTGATTATAATTTAATGAATTCACTAAGGAAACGCCGAAACAGGTCTATACACTACCGTGGTATGTGAACGACTCCTGATCATTTGCCGCCATCTCACAAAGGCTTGCGCAATGCATTGCTACTTAACATAATTCTACCAAGTTTGGTAGAACAACATTGCTCGACTAGTATTTCAGGTGCCAATCGTTGATGATAAGTACCCGTAGAGTAGGGACACCTTCGGTGTTAATATTATGAACTAAGACAAATTTGATGTGACTATTTCCTGTTTTTTTCTCAATGATTATCTGGCAGGTTCTCTGATGATTACCGTTCTTATTGCTGCCCGAGATCCCTTGGCAACTTACATGCATATACTCGTATATATCATGTACCGACTTGGAGCAATATGAGTATCTGTGCTCGATATTGAACATAGTGATGAAATCGTTTAGTCAGAAAAGCTGACCACGTAATACGAGTATAGCATATCCTTAGAGATCGTATACCCTAGGCGGCCCATGCCGACTCGATCACCCAACATATGATTCTCTAAAAAACCCACCAGGTTGTGCAGGTTACATATCCCATAGAATACCCACGAAGTTCTATTTTTTCTCTTTAAAATGCGTTGACGTTATTAATTTGAATTGAAGCAACATGAGAAACAGGTAAGCGAATGCGACAACTGAGCCTTCAAAAACCTTAGAAACTAAGAATAGATATAAGCAAGTAAAACGATTTTTGTAAAGAGTCCGTAAGTTATTACCAAGCAATAAAGTACTCGTTTCCTTTGAACAAAATAAAGAATTGTTTTTTTTTTTTTAACTCCAATCGGTGAGAAAAATCTAAGTGGCGCAGTCGGTAGGATCTAAATATATATTTTTAGATCCAAATGAGAACGAATCTAAGCCGGGAGTCAAGCTAAAATCGTTAAAGTAATCGTAAAAGTTAAATCTGTGTACCAAGTGAAGCTATAATCGTTATAGCAAAGGTTAAATTAGAGTACCAAGTCAAGTGTAAATTGACATACGACATAGATAAAACTAAAAGCTAAAACTAGTTACTAGTGTACCAGGTCAATTGAAAATTGACGTAGTACCCAGTTAAGTGACTAAATCAAAATTAAGAAAAATAAAACTCTGACGTTTTGGCAAAGAGAAATCGAGGAAGAGATGAATGAACAACTAGCGGACCGACTAACAGCAGTGTTAGAGGCATTAGCCATCCAAAATGCGACAACAAGGCCAAGCACAGCAGTTCACTGGATGAAAGAAATCGCTCACATCCAGGAGTTCAATGGCTATAGAGAGAAGTTGACACAATTCCTAACTATTGTTGAGACGCATATGAACGCAGTCGAAGAACGAATTATGGCTGGCAATCTACAACGCGAAAATCGTGGGAAGAGCGAAGGAATTGCTGATAAATAATCCACCAGAAGGATGGACAGCAGCGAGGGATCTCCTTAACCAGCATTTTCGGCCAACATATAATTACAAGGACATACGAGTATCAAGGCAAATTAACAGTCTAAAAGTAAGTTTCATTTATGATTTAAATTTAAAAATCGAAGATTTAATTAAAGATATTAACACAATTGCGACATACGAGTCCAATACCCAAGAAACCAAACAAACATTTTATGTGCTATTAGTTAATCGTATAAAGAAAGTGGTAACAGGGAATTTATTGAGGGAAATAAGAAATGAATGGGATATACACAAAATTAAAGAAATTTTATTGTATATACATATGTAGATTATGACCATTATAATTTAGAAAAGGAATTTGTAACGCAGATTAGGCGGAGTATATCACACTCCTGTAACAATTATCAGAACAATAGGAATTCCAGTAGAAAAAGTCAGAGCTATCATAAAATCAATTCAGGTCAAGCTAAGCATAGTAACCACGAGAGACAAACGTCAGGCAGACCTCAACAAAATCACCATCCCCAACAAACATCAGGACAATCTCGACAAAATAACCAACAACGAAGACAAAACCGAAACAATAATCAGGGGCAACCCGTCTTTAACCAGTCAGGTCAGTTTAGGAACGCATCTCAACAGCCGGAATCAATGCAGGTAGAAAAGATAACTCAGGATAGTCAGGTTAATATTCGTGAAGAAGAAATACACGATATCGAGCCAGAGTTCTTTCTGAACTGGGCCTCGGAAATAAAATCTTTTTAAACGACTCGAGCTGCAAAGAGGCTGTCAGGGTTAGAGAATTGTTTTTTCAGTCCTAAAAGACCAACCCGACAGAGGAAAACCGAAAAAAGTTTAAACGAGCCAGAAATGACTGTAACGTGTGAATTTCCAATACGACCAAAACCTGAGGCAAAAAATACTGCAATGTCCCAAGGCAGTAACAATTTTTGGTCACTCGCCAAAATCATTAGAAATTCCGCCTCATCCTCCACCCCAACGCTCATTTACAATGACATTCCAGCTGTCAGCTCTTTGGACAAGGCCAACCTGCTTGCTGCACACTTTGCGGTCAGCTCAACACTCCCAGATTGTGCTTTGTCCCCGCCTACACTTGAGTGCGTCGAATCTACAATGGTACGAATCCACTTTCGCACTCGTGTAGTAGCAAGAGTACTTAAAGATCTCAACATGCATAAATCCGCTCGGATACTTTCCGAGCAGATGGAAAACAGCATTTGTCCAGCCCGTCCCTAAAAGAGGCGAATCTTCTTCTCTATCCTCCTACAGACCCATTGCACTTACGTTCCTTCTCTCCAAGGTCATGGACACGCTGATAAACGGTCAGCTCATGAAATATCTCGAAACATGAAAACTTCTTTCGTAGCAACAGGTCCACTGGTAATTTGATGGCATATCTCACCGAAAAGTGGAACCAAAGCGTACATCTATCTGACGAGAGCATGATAGTTGCACTTGATATTTCTAATTTGACAGAGTTTGGCATAAGGCTCTTTTGTCGAAAATCCGTGCTCTTAGGATCGATGACTCTCTTCTTCAATGGATTAGAAATTACCTTTCGGAACGTTCAACTCAAGTTGTCTTGGACGGTTTCAAGTCTAACGCCCCTGCTCTTCGGGTGTAGAACGGGAACGGCAGCGTGTTTTGAGCTCATTAAATTCAGATATTGCAGCATAATCAATTGGGGAGCTATTAACAGAGTACAATTTAATAGCTCAATGCTGTCTGCTGTCATTAAAGCTAAATTCAAATACCCAGCCACTGTCCATGAAAGGCACTTGCATCGTCGAAACCGATAAACTTTCCATTCTCGGTATGTGTATTAGTAACAACTTACGTTGGAATGACCACATATTCGATGTCGCCAAAAATGCTGCGAAATGTCTAGGTTTCCTCAAGCGATGCAAGAAATATTTTACCCCCTCTGATCTGGCCACAATATATAAGGCATTTATCCGCCCAAAACTGGAGTACAATGCCCACATCTGGTCAGGTGCTCCTAAAACATCTCTGCACCTGCTAGATAGGATTCAAGACCGTGGATAAAACTCATAGGTGATACTAATATCAGTCAATCAATTGACACCCTCGAACACCGACGTAATGTCTCCTGTCTCACTTTGTTTTATCGCTATTTCCACCACCAGTGCTCCATAAAAATCGCCAGTAGCATTCCGCCCCTTCAAACTTTTAACCGTAATACCCGTTTTGCTATGAATGCTAATCAGTATACCCTCAAGCCCATTTTCGGACGTACTCTAAAATATCGTGATTCTTTCCTAAGCCGTACAACTCGCTTATGGAATGTCCTGCCGACCTCTGTGTTTCCTGATTAGGTTCGCCCGCGCTGTGTTTCGTACACTAAAATATAATCCCTTGATCGCGCGCCGATTATAAAAAAAAAAAAAAAAACATCCTCATGGGGATGGATCTATTAAGTAAAATTGTCAAAACCCTTGATTTCGACAATAAAGTACTAACATTAAAAAACAATACAAAAATACCATTATATTCCTCGAAAGGCAAAGTAACCTTTGATTGTTTTGAACTTAAGGGAGACGGAAGAGAAGTGGATCTGAGCCACTTAAATGAAGAAGAAAGAAAGGAAATGCCGATACTACTAGGTCAATTTAAACACTTAATATATCGAGAAGGCGATCAGTTAACCAGCACTGAGTCTATACTGTTTGAAATAAAAACCAAAGTCGACCAACCAATTAACGCTTAACTATACAGGTTACCTCCGAAGCATGAAGACGAAGTGAGGAGACAGGTAAAAGATATGGAGCAACAAGGAATAATTAGGAAATCAAATAGCAGATATGCATTACCTATTGTTGTAGTAGCAAAGAAAATTGATAATTCGGGACAGCAAAAATTTCGTCTGTGTGTAGACTACAGGAAGTTGAACGAAATAACAATAGACGACAAGTTCCCTCTACCAAATATCGACAGCATACTAGATAAGCCGGGAAGGGCCCAGTATTTTTCATCGATCGATATTGCAAAATTTTACCATCAAATAAAGGTTCATCCAGCCGATATTCCGAAAACCGCGTTCGTAACACCAAATGGCCTCTATGAATATCTTAGAATGCCTTTTGGCCTGAAAAACGCGCCGGCAACCTTTCAGAGGTTAATGAACGATGTACTGAGAGACTACTTGAATGAAATTTGTGGTGTCTATCTAGACGACATTCTAATTTTTTCAACTAGCTTGAAAGAACACCCGCAATCGATAAAACTTATCTTCCAAAAATTTGCTGAAAATAATTTAAAAATTCAATTCGATAAATGTTCTTTCTTGAAACGAAATACAGAATTTCTAGGGCACGTGTTGACAGCAGAATGGATGAAACCCAATCCTAACAAGATTAAGTGTATCCAGGAATATCCATTACCTAAGACAGAAAAACAGTTAAAAGGTTTTCTAGGAGTCGCAGGTTATTACAGGAAATTCATTAAAGATTACTCGAAAATGGCGCACCCAATGATAAAGTATCTAAAAAAAGATCAAAAGATTAACGTTAATGACCCTGAATATAGGAAAGCTTTCGAAACACTCAAATTAAACATTAGCAGACACTCAATATTAAAATTTCCAAATGCAAATAATGCAAGAAGGATAACCAGTGTGATATGCATCTAGGTCACTAAACGATCACGAAAAGAATTATTCTGTGACTCATAAGGAGTTCTTAGCGATCGTTTGGGCGGTACAAACCCTGGGTATTACAGGAATATTTACAGAGTTACCTTATAACAAAATGCAACAGTTATTGATAGGGTTATTCAGTCATGACAAACAAGTGAAACTTATTAAGGCAACCCTAAGAGCACAAGAAATAAAGAATATAGAAGAAGCACAGAAACAGATATCATTATACCACACCCACGCAAGTCTTCGTAGTGGAATCGTTGAAACCTATCATAGTTTAAAAAATAAAATATATTTCCCACATTTAATCAAAGAAATAACCCAGATTATAAATAACTGTAGAACGTGTTTCGAAAAAAAAATACGATCGTAAACCAATTAAAGCGAAGTTCGAAGTAAGTGAAATACCCACTAGGCCAAATCCGGTACTTCACATGGATATACAGGGTGAGTGACTCGAACTCCAACTTTTTAAAATGCTATAATTTTTTTATTTTTTGATAAATTTTAATGTGCCAAAGCAAAAAATGTTGGAAAATACATCAATTTTCAAATTGTATCAGTAGTTTTCAATATGTCCACCTTTGGCGCGAATAATGGCCTTGAGACTGCCGAAGAAAGCATCGTACGCTGCACGCAAGTTGCTCTGCGGTATTTTGGCTCATTCCCGGCGAAGTGCTTGTTTGAGGTGGTGCAAACTTTGGTATTTTTTAGTGCCAACCTTCGCCTTCAAAATACTCCAGACAGAGAAATCCAACGGATTTGCATCCGGAGAATTTGCAATCCATTTTGTCGAAGAAATGAAGTGTGGAACATTGTTTTTTAATCTTGGTTGACGCGTGCTTTGTGAGACGGTGCCGAGTCTTGTTGAAATGTCCACGGTCCTCGACCAAAATGATTGTTTGCGCAAAGCTTTAATACTGCCTCTAAGACAGTTTCACGGTATACAATCGTATTAATTTTAACGCCACGGTCCAAAAATACGAGCGGAAAGCGACCATCGGCGGTTATGGCGGCCCAACCCATCACCATCGGTGCTGCCTGCTTTCTGGTACGGTCCGAAGGTGTAAATTTTCGAAAGACCTCTCTGGCAAGTAAAGTCGGTCATTTTCTTTCTTGACATATTCACATACAAATGGCGACTTATCGGAAAAAATCAAATTCGGCAACTCACCACTTTCGTGCAAGCGTAGCAACTCCTTCGCTCTTTCGACTCTAACTTTTTTCTGTTGCAGTGTAAGATCGTGTGCTTTTTGGATCTTCAATGGCTTGAGCCCAAGCTCATTTTTCAGTATGTGTTGCATCCGTTCCAACCATATGTTAAGCTCACGAGCCATTTTTTTTTCCACTTCGACGCGGATTTCGCTCAATTCGAGCCTTCACTTTCCGAACCATTTCTACCGATGTTGCTGTTTTTTATTACCACTTCCATGGCATTTCACGGTAACGAGCCAGTATCACGGTAACGAGCTATGGTTCGAGACATAAATAATTTATTCACGATGAGGTCTTGGAGGGCTCTAACGATAGCTACTTGTGGTTTTCCAGCCAAATATAAAGCAATCACACTATCACGTTTGAATTCCATAGCGGATAAAAATTTTTCAACACAACTGAGACGCAAATTGTTTAAAAGGCTTGTAAATAATAAAATTATCTATTATGTGTCAAAACTTGAGCTCACTGTCATAAACGGTTTGGAAATTATAGCAGTCTGAAATTGGTTGCAGTTCGAGTCATTCAGGGTGTATATTACTTCATGAGGCAAGCTTTTTTGACTTTAATAGACAAACTAACTAAAAAAGCTTACGTATATCACTTACCCAATAGGAACTAGACAAAAAGATAGAGACGTTAAAGGAGCACTTTTCGAAATTCGGGAAACCAGGTAAAATTAAGGCAGATAATGAGTTCAATACAGAAAACTTTAGGGAATATTTAAGAGAACAACAGGTAGAACTACATCTTACTAAACCAAATACACGCACAGGTAACAGTGACATAGAAAGGTTTCACTCAACGCTACAAGAAAAATTAGTAACCCTAAGGAATTTACACTTAACACTGTTTCAAAAGATGCATAGGGCAGTAAATAACTACAATAACAGATACCTCACTGCACTAAAAATGACACCAGAAGAAGCAATGTTCGCGGATATGGCGACATTAGTGAATCATATAAAAATAAAAAAAGGAAATAATATTAGGAAAATAAACCAGAACAGAGAAAAGTATGAGAAATCAAGACAGGTAATTCCAGTTAAAAATTAAGCAATGGAGAGAGAACGCTTCATTAACATAAAACGACCTCGAAAATTGGCAGATCATAAAATTAGTGTGTCTCACACTAACAACACTGTTAACACATAAAACCACAGCGCCATTGACAATAAGCCAGCTCACAACAGACAACGGATATACAACTGGGACAGACAGAGGTAATCTAGGATGCCAAAACTATATTACATATCGTCAATACCAAAGAAATAAGGGAAGTTGTCAACCAATTAAAGAAAAATATAAGAAAATTGCGAATAGACAATGAAATACGAGTAGTTATAAGAAAAGAGATAGAAAAACTGAATGCAAAAATAATTGCAATAGAACCGGGAAACACTTCTAGGCAAAAACGCGGATTAGTTAACTTCATTGCAACAACCCAAAAATGGCTTTTTGGTACAATGGACGATACTGACCGACAAGACATAACAGACCATTTAAAGTTAATAGAAGAAAATGCAATATGTAATCTAAACAGGCAAGTTGAAATCAATTCTTACTTTAATGAAAGCATAACACACCTTAGACACACAGAAAAGAATTACATAAAGCATACGAAGAATTAACTACAACAGTTAAAATTAGACCAATTAATGAAGATAAAAATGTAAGAAGAAAAAGTGAAACAAATAATAGATAATGTAGCTTTAGTTAAGCATGGATTAGTTCACCCAAGTATGCTCACCGCAACAGAGATTAACGAAACGAAATTCGATTTTTATAAATTAAAAAACGTGAAGGTAGGACTTATAAAATATAATACAGACACATTAATAATAGCAATCAAAGTACCAAATAAATACCAATTAGTGGATTTGAAACTGATCACTGCAATACCCACAAAAAGCAGAATGGAAATTATATTGTAATAAATGATCAATATGTTATAGAAATTAATCAAACAAAGTATGTGTATGAAAATAAAATTCAATATGAAAATGATTTGAAACCCATAAGTAATTGTATAACAGAAAAAAATGCAAGCTTAAAGAAAACATGTCAATAGAAGTTAAGAAAATAGATCATAGTATTATTCAAAGTATTGCCCATCTGTATGGCTTTTTCCCATCTTTCTGGCAATTTTTGGATCCCATCCCAAAAGGACTGCACCGGCTTGGCTACCAAGAATGAATCAAGCCAATTTTTGATATTCTGCTCTGATGTGAACCGTATTTCAGTGAGGGCGTTCTGCATCGACCGGAACAAATGGTAGTCAGAAGGGGCAAGGTCTGGGCTATAAGGTGAGTGGGGTAAGACTTACCATCCACTGTTTTCCAAATAGTTCTTAACCGGAATAGCAACGTGGGGCCGAGCGTTGTCATGATGTAAAATTATTGCCTCGTGTCTGGTCGCGTCGCATATTCCGGGCGTTTTCCGGCCATTGCTTTCTTCAAATGGATTAATTGTGTTCGGTAGCATTGTTCATTAATGGTTTCACCCAGTTTTAGCAGCTCATAATACAGCACACCCATCTGGTCCCACCAAATACTGAGAATTACCTTCGCGCCATGGATATTCGGCTTTGCCGTTGATTTGGCTGGTTGGCCGGGTTTAACATATGATTTTTTGCGCTTGGGGTTGTCGTAATGGATCCATTTTTGATCACCAGTAACAATCCGATGCAAAAATGACTTCCTTTTGTGGCGTTGCAGCAGCATTTCGGACATGCAAAACCGCCTTTCGACGTCTCTCGGCTTGAGTTCATGTGGAACCCTATTTCCTTGCTTTTGAATATATCCAGCTGCTTTTAAACATTTTGAAATGGCTGCTTGAGTGACACCCAAAGATTCTGCGAGCTCTTCTTGTGTTTGGCTCTTCATAGAGTAATGCTTCCAGTTCTTCATCTTCAAACTTTTTTGGCTGCCCAGGAAGTTCATCGTCTTCCAAGCCAAAATCACCACTTTTAAATCGTGCAAACCACTTTTGGCACGTTCGCCCAGCTAGCGCATGTTCACCATAAACTTCCACCAAAATACGATGACTTTCGGCAGCAGTTTTCTTCATATTAAAGTAATGAAGAAGATCTTCCCGCAAAAACACTTTTTCAGGCACAAAGTTCGACATATTTGAGTGAAAAAAAATTATTGTTGTTTACGCTTCAAATGAATGACATATCCTGAAATAACGTACAATGACAGTAGCTTTCCAACGCATGTTCCAATGAAATAATACAAGTTACGCCATCTCTTAGCAAACCACACGAATTAAGTTAAAAGCCCAGTACCATTATTTGCAAGAATATGGAAGAGCAAGAAGTAATAAATCAATGCGATGATCGTAAAATCAAACTAAATGGAAATTATTTGATAGTCGTTAATAATTGTACGATAAGAATATTGAATGAAATATTAAGCAGTAGTAATATGGAGTTTAAGGAAAGATTTTATTACATGGAAGAAATAAATTATAATTTTACAAAAAAACCAAATTTTGAAGAAATTCTACTAAAAAATATTGCAAATGTAGAACATAAAAAATTACGAAAATTCCATAAAAAATATTAATTACATAACAAGCTCAACTGTCGTCTTCATCCTAATCATTATCATAGCAGTAGTTTTCAAATTAAAGCGTAGAAATAAAGAACTTAAAATACCACTCAGAACCATGGGCCAAGAATCTTCGGTACCCTACAACATTCAGGAGAATTTTAATCAAAATTAAATACCCACGAAGTTCTATTTTTTCTCTTTAAATGAAATGTAACAATATCTTTTTGTTTTGTTGCCTGTTTTCGAATTGTAGAAACACGCGCGCCGGTAAATTCGCTGACGTTATTAATTTGCATTGATGCAACATGAGAAACAGATAAACGAATGCGACAGTTGAGCCTGCAAAAACCTTAGAAACTAAGAATAGATATAAGCAAGTAAAATGATTTTTGTAAAGAGTCCGTAAGTTATTACCAAGCAATAAAGTACTCGTTTCCTTTGAACAAAATAAAAAATTGTTTTTTTTTAACTCCAATCGGTGAGAAAAATCTAAGTTGCACGCTTCTTTCAGGGCAACAAGGCCCACTCCGTACATAATTGTAACAGAAAATATTTTTAAATATTAATTTAAAGAAAGAAGTGCTGTATAAGCACGGATAAGGGTAGGAGAAGGACTTGCTCTCTTTAATTAAATGGCAGCTCCAAACGGCGGAGGATATTGAAACATTTGTACGAGCACCTACCGAGCACACAAAATCACTTCTCCTAATGGAAAGTTCAGAAGAAACAATTTGAAATATTGAAACGAAAACGATTCGGTTATTTTGCTTATAAATAAAATGTCACTTTATTTAGTGTCAAAAATTACTCCTGATCTTTATTAATTATTTAAATCGGCTTTGACATTTTATCCCACAGTTAAGCAAATTGAGGAAATAATTATTGTTTAAAAGGTTTTACCATTCACGCAATTATAAATGTACGTGTGTGTCAGGTACTTAATGGGTAGAAAGTATTTCATGCATAATTCAAAACCAATAATGTGTCAATTGAAAAAAAAAAGGATAAAGATAAAAATGTTTATAGGCATGTGCATGCAATAACGAAAATGTTGTTTACAAATTGTTAGCACATTAATTACAGAAAATTGTGTACTGTTTTAAGAGCGATCGAACAGGGACATTCTATAAATTAAAAATAGTAGCAAAGCCGTTTGATTATTAAAAAAAGGTACATACATACATAACCTACAACCACGTCAATTATGTGCTTCGACAGTTCATTTATAACAAAGCCATCCCTTTGACAGTATTTTATCAAAATGGACCTTTTGAAGAGAGGAAGATTCAAAGGCTGATTAAATATTTGCAATAAATTTTTTGCAATTGTCAGCATTTGATAAAAGAATATTTAAATGTTAATGTTGTGCGATGTACAATGTATTTATGTAAATTTTCCAGTCAGCACAGTTTTCATACTTTTGCCTTCCATTATTAATACAAGATTAGTTGATGTTACCTGCACGCCTTTTATGTTTAAGACTATAGCGAGGACGTCCTACAGAACTGGATACAAAATCCCTTTGTGCTAACGTATTCGTGTTGGTACTTCAAAAAGGTGCACATTAGCATAGTGAATGCTTCTATATGAATAAGATTAAGGCTGTACACACTTAAAAAAAACACCCCACCCACTCGATCCAAGGGTTTGAAAAGGTTTGGCATGTAAGGATGGATACAGCTTTATCACTGCTTTTGTACATAATCCATTTCACATCTTGAATGTGATATTAGGGGCTAATCCATCGTTCGCTGGGTGGGCTTCTTGTCGCACGACGAAGATGTCTACAACCTTGATGTTTAGTTGCTGGTGACGCTATTAACTCTGCTCCTTCAAATACTACCACTGTTTTATGTGGCCAGTCGATATATACCAGACCTTTGATTTCGGTACAGCGATAAATGGTGATCCTATGAGGACAACTCTTGATGGAAATCTCTTGTAATTAGTTAAGACCGTCGTGAAGAGTGGTGATAAGGTCGAGAGCTGCTTCGAATATCCTGCTTCAAGATGTGCAGGGAAATTTTTAAGTTGGTGATGCCATAGGACTTGAGTACCCACTTTATGGTAAATATGGTTTGGGTGATTTTGCAGCAGCATCCCAAGAGCCACTTTAATGTGGAGGGTTGGTTGTACTGAACTGCCTTTTCGTACCATTCTTAGCAAGCGTTTGATGATTGTCATCATCAGCTCGCGCTGCTAGATACTCTTGTTTTAACCTTGTCTCACACAAAAGCGTTTTTTTGGTTACTCCGAAGAATGTGTAATCTTCATTGATAACAGTAGCCCGGGCTACCGGCATGCACGATTCGCTAGCCTGATTATTCGACTCCAGGAATACGCCTACGTTACTAAACTACACCCTACACACTTCGACCACTCTCCCTGGAGGAGTACCGTCCAGACTTACTTCGCGGGGCTGGTAAGCAAATCAAGTCATTCGTGTTGTGTCACCCGCCTATAAGACTTCTGTTGTTACTTTTCTTAGCCTTTCTATTCTCCGTAGCTCTTATTCTAGAATTGTTATAAGAATACAATTCTCCTCCGACTGCTACATGTGATCGAGGATTAGTGACGAGCTGGGCAAAGTAGTTCTCCAGGGCAATAAAATACTGCGTGCTCTGTATCTTCATCTTTGTTTGTGCAAATCTGTGGAGATACTTACAATAACCACCTTGGCCACACAGGAACTGCCAAAGGTTGTAGTCACAGTCTCCATGTTTACGTCCTATCCAGTCGTGGATTATATAAATTTGTATGTACATCGCCTTTCATTGTATTATCCCAGCGAGGCTGTCACATAGCTATTGACTCTGGCTTTTCTTCCGCTTTGATCTTCTTGATTCCATTGGGCCAGCGCATACTGGATCAATTTTTCCCGCCTTCTTCAATTCAAAAGCCGCTGATTGTCCGTAGCGTACAGAGTCTGTATGTTGACGATAGTCTCCTGTTGGTCTCCATCGTCTGTCGTTGGTGCCTGCGCCCAGACAGGGGCGTTGTCACAGAACTGATGTGAAAACTCTGGAGAATAGGATCCTTTTGCGTAGCCAGGTCCACCAATGTTAGAAAGTATGCGGGAAAGAACTCCCTGCCTTTTGCGTTGCTTTCATGGTTAAATAGTCCACGTGTGTTTTGAAACGTAATCTGTTGTCCAGCAAATTTAACTGCTTCTTTGAACCTAATTATTTGGTTGCCAACCTGGAAGTTAGCGAATTCTAGAGTTTTTCAACTGGATATGAGGACAGCTTCTGTTTTATGGTCGACTAGTTCTGTACGACTCTGCTTACCAACTGTCACGACGGCAATATCATCGGCGAATCTAATTACCGTCACCCTCCAGGCAACGCCAACCGTAGGACTCCGTCGTACATGATGTTCAACAATAAGGGCCCTAAGACTGATTCCATTGGAACTCCGGCAGTGACGTTTTATTGTATCTTAACTTCCAATCGTTAAAATAGCTCGTCACTATACGCAGCAAGTAATATGGTGTATCCATCCAGAGTTGCTACTACACAGTATTCTTTTGTGAAGTAGACCCGCCTTTCCCCTTCAATGGCGTCTTTTGCGATATCGACGACTGCTCTTACCAGGACCACTTGAGCCACGGCCACCCACATTCTTACATCGCTTGAGGAAACCTAGACATTTCGCAGCATTTTTGGCGACATCGAATATGTGGTCATTCTAACGTAAGTTGTTATTGACACAAATACCGAGAATGGAAATTTTTTCGGTTTCGACGATGTAAGTGCCATTCATGGATAATGGCTGGGTATTTAGATTTAGCTTTAATGACAGCGCACAGCATTGAGCTTTGGAAATATTAAATTCCACTCTTTTGATAGCTCCCCAATTGCGTATACAGCTAATATCGGAATTTAATGAGCTTAAAACACGCTGCTGTTCCCGTTCTACACCCGAAGAGCAGGGACGTGAGTCCGGGAACGAATATGAAAAGCAAAGAGTACTGTCGTCCGCAAAGGAATATATTGGATTAGAAGTAGCAGGCAAGAGATCATTGATGAAAATTAAAAAGAGTGTCGGAGACAGAACGGAGCCCTGGGGCACATCAGCATTTATTTTGTGAATATCAGACTTGAAACCGTCCAAGACAAATAGAATTGAAAGTCACAAAAGGCAGTTTCTAATTCATTGAAGAAAAGAGTCGTTGATCCCAAAAGTACGCATATTCGACAAAAGAGCCCGATGCCAAACTCTGTCAAATGCCTATCAAATGCAACTAAGTATCTTGCTTTCGCCAGATTGATGTACGCTTTGGTTCCACTTTTCGGTGAGACATGCCATCAAATCACCAGACCAGTGAACCTGTTGCTACGAAAACCATATTGTCGGTCATTGAGAAGTTTTCGAGTTTCGATATATTTCATGAGCTGACGGTCTATCAGCGTTTCCATGACATTGGAGGGAATGGTAGAGACGTACTGTCACAAAGATGAAGATATTGCTGAATCTCGTCGAATCTTTTCAACTTCTGCTAGAAGCCACTTGTTCGTTGTGAGTGCCATTTTTTACTTCCTAGAACATTCTCATATATTTGGGCGACAAGTATCCCGTGTACAAAAATATTGCAATATACACTCTAATTTCCTCAGTTGAAACATATAGATGTTGATTTCTCTGTAAAGCATACAGGTTGCTCATAAATCCAATGGAATGTATCATGTCGTCGCTATAGTAGGTAGAGTTGCTAGTGGCCGGCCCCTTAACAGGACTTTTATGGAAAATGCTTCATAAAACCTGAAATTTTAAACCTATCTGAGAATGTTTACCAACAGAATATTAATTTTGGTTTTTTTAATGATTTTAAAGCATAAAACTTTAACATTTCTATTCGAAAATTAACTTGTTAAAAATATTTTTGGAGAAAAAGAATTACAATTTATCACAATTCATAATCTTGGGTTCTTAAAAATATTATAAAATATAAATAATGTGAGAAAATAGATTTTCTTATGAATTATTAGTCTTAAACTTTCCAGTTATAAGTAGGACCAATACATACTTCAAGTACAAGTTTCTGTACAATATGTGCAAATAAAGTCAGATGCCTCAGCCT
Organism: Volucella zonaria; assembly: GCA_963966105.1. Taxonomy (NCBI): domain Eukaryota; kingdom Metazoa; phylum Arthropoda; class Insecta; order Diptera; family Syrphidae; genus Volucella; species Volucella zonaria. Next base: position 286,760,994 of record OZ014530.1, on the reverse strand, counting down.
CTAGAAAGGACATGTCCTAAAGAGATGTGCATTTAAGATGAAACCAATTTTCACATGAGTCACATCCGATGTTCTTCAAACCCTACTCTTCGACATCAGTAAGGACGATTTCGTCGTTAGTTAGGAATTTCGGGATTGACTTCATCCTACATGCCTTTCCTTCCCTTTTCTTCAGCCGATAAAGTTTCCATTCCTCAATGTCAACAGCCTTTTTAATTTCACATTTTCTTTGTTTACTTGAAAAGCTTTCCAAGCCGTAGATGATATGGACATTGGTGGCTTGTCAATATTTTGAGTTCTTTTCTCAAATTTTGGAATCGGCTTTGGATAAACTAATAAATGCTTTTCAGAAGCTGACCGAATTTGGATTTCAGACGACTTCAAAGCCTTACAAGATGTTACAGGCTCTGAAAGTAAAATTAAAGAACAATATCTTCTAGGTACCTACATACTAACAAATAAAATCCTACTAATTCGGACTGTTTTATTTTCTTCAGCAATTTGCGAGCAAATATCTTGCAAAACCATGTCGTCCGTAATATTAAAAAATGGGGCATTTCCATCAATTGGAGAAATTTCGCTAATTGGTTCTGAACGAAAATAAATAGGTAGGTACCTAAGTTGATATGATGGAAGGCAAGGAAAAAAACAAATAAACGATATTTCTTACCAGCTGGACTAGGTAAAGTGTTGTCAGTTATGCGCTCTGGTATAATAGGCCCTTGAATGCTTTCACTGCCATGTGCTAATGAAGGGATTCTTATCAACTGGCCATCACAGTCGACTTGGTATGTGCCCTCCATTTGCTGGTAATCTCCAAATTTTGTTCCCGTACAAAATTGCACTCAATATTTCCCAGGCTTAGCTGGGCCTAAGAAATTACATCGCGCACAACTTTGTAATCGATATTTTTTATCTAAGGTCATCTTTCAGGCACTCTCTGTCATGTTATCACCCGTCTTCCTTCCAAAAAGTTTCCCTCTGAGATGATTTCAGAAACTCTGTCATTATCACTAGAAGCCCCGCCACTATCGGCTTGATTTACAGACTCCAACATATTTTGCATACACTTTGAATAGTCAACGGTGTCGGAGTTAGAAGGATATAAGCCACTTTGTGCAAACGCTTTTTGTATGCATGTGAGGACCTCACTAAAAACTTTAATCGTATTCCCATGATTACCAAGAACCCTGTGCCATTTACTGACAATATTTTGATAGTCTGATTTAAGCCCTTGAAGGCTTCTTCATCTGCTGGTTGCATAATGTGCTTAGTATTGGGGGGAAGATGTCATTAGAGCTACAGAAATCGCTTAATTCCATTGATATATGCGACTTATGTCCATCCACAAAAAAGGGAACTGGGCGTTTGAGATTGTTTTGTAGAAGCCAAAACGTTCAGTCCTTGCTTCACATATTGAAGAAACGTTTCACTCCTCATCCACCCGCTTTCGGTTTTCGCAAAAACCCAATCGGGCTTGCTGTTTTTAATCACTTCCAACCAACCAGGTGATCTTTTGTAGGGTAAAACAACCATGGGGGGAAGAGTTTTTCCACAGGCTGTGAATGTCAAAAGGACCCTCAGTGTTCCATTTTCATTGGATGTCTTGATTTTATAGAGATTTTTGTAGCCCTTTGGTGCAAGTAAGTTTCCAGTTTTAGGCGCCATGCTAGATCCGGTTTCGTCCGCGTTTAAAATCCTGGTCGGGTCTTCACGAACATCTACGGCATTTTGTGCCCTTAAGTACTCTTCTAGCTCCCGAAACCACTTCCTTATTCTCTACTCAGTAATACAAGCTCGAGATTTCGATATAGTTTCAGGGGTGCATAGACTCAAGGATGGATGACGTTTCAGGTAACTATAATACCATTTTTTCCGGGTTTGTTTTCCTTAAAAGGATTTTTACGGCAGTCGAATTTTAATATAATTTGCACCGTTCTGAGAAGGTCTTCGGGACTTTGTGGGAAACCACACTTGGCCAACGTTATACGAGGGCTGTCTCAGAAGTTTCCGACAGCAACGTAAAGATAGCGGCACTCGTCAATAAAAGCTAGTGAGCTAGTTGCGCATCTTTTGACAGTTACTTACCGAAGTTTCAGTCATTTTGGAAGCGCAGTTTTTAGTTGACAGTCGTTTGAGTGAGTCGATGTGAGTGTTTTTTTGTGAAAATGGAAAAAAACGAGTATCGAGCTGTTATTAAATTCCTGTTTTTGAAAGGCAATATGCCTACGCAAATCAAAAATGAGTTAGACTCTGTGTATGGGGACTCTGCACCATCATTTACCACAGTGAAATTTTGGGCAGCTGAATTTAAACGTGGCCGTAAGAGCTTGGGAGATGATGAACGTTCGGGACGCCCAGAAACTACAACCACTGACGATAACATTGCTAAAGTTCGCCAAATGGTATTAGACGACCGCCGAATTAAAGTGAGAGAGATGGTAGATGTTATGAAAATGTCCAAAGAACATATTAAATCAAGATTTAGGCATGGTTACGTTAGACCAAAACGTGTTCGAATGGACATTTCCAACGCTCTGTTGACGCAGTTTAGGCGCAATAAATCCGAGCTTTGGCGCCGATTAATTACTTTGGATGAAACTTGGGTACACCATTATATGCCCGAAACAAAAATTCAGTCAAAACAATGGACTGCAAAGGGCGAGCCGGCTCCAAAAAAAGCAAAAACTGTTTTTTCGGCTGGGAAAGTTTACTACGTGGAGTGAAAAGTAACCTCCTTGGGAATTAAAAAATCCTTCTTTTAAATGTTTTTTATATTATTCAATACAGTTTCCTCTTAGTTTGATACACTTATTCCAGCGATTTTCCAACTTCTTGATCCCGTCCGAAACGTAATTTTCCGGAAGGTCTACAAAATACTCCTCCGTATCGTCAATGATTTCCTCGCGTGAGCTGAATTTTTTATTGATGAGCCATCTTTTGAGGTTTGGGAAGAGATAATAATCTGAGGGATCCAAATCCAGTTACCAATCGACGCTAAAAGTCCACCTGGTTCCGCATCAGCAAGTCCACACACTCTTTCGCTCTTGCGTTCGTCTTTTTGGTGAGGAGTGAGCATTCGCGGCACTCAGCGGCAGGATAACTTTTTCATATGCAGAATATTGCCCAAAATATGGCGTGTGCGCTCAGTACTAATCCTTGTGATATCTGCTAGCTCGCGCACCTTTACTTTCTGGTCAGCCAACACCAATTCATGTATTTTTTTGACATTGACTGCGTGACCATCCGCCTTACTCACCCGATCTGCCCCCAAGTGAATTCGTTTTATTCCCTCATATAAAATCTGCGCTCGGAGGACAGAGATTTTCATCAAATAAGGAGGCAATCACCATCGTGAACAATTATTTTGCAGAGAAAAACGCCAAGTACTATTTGGACGGGTTAAAGAGATAGGAGCGTCACTGGGAGAAGTGTGTAGAGTTACAAGGAGACTATGTAGAAAAATAAAAAAAAAATTTGAGAAAAAATGTCTTGTATCATTGTTCGGTCGGAAACTTTTCAGACAACCCTCGTAACCCACGATCTTTGACTCTTCTTCGGTCGAAAGAACGTTACTCGGACCCATTTTTCCAGGTTCGTCTAAGGCTCTTCCGTGTACCCGATCCTGAAGAGTGGTTCTGGGAACACCAAACTTCCTAGAAGCCTTCCTAATAGACATTTTATTTTGCCGGATTTCAAGTAGGGCTTGAGCCAAATCCTGACTTTTGTAGAGACGTTTTTATTTAGTTACCTGGCTCATGTTGCTTAAAACAACCAAATAAATAAAAATAGGTTTTAAACTATGAAAGTGTCTATACACAGAGCCATAAAAAATCTATCCTCAAAAATCTTAAAAGGCGCCGAAGTTAGGACGTTTCGGCCGTCATAGCTTTTATTATAAAAAGGCGGCCGAATACTAGCTATTTTTAAATCGTAGCGATTTTATTTGCAGTCTCTGGTTTTTAACGTAAACCACCTGTCATGTAGACTTATGTTACGGGGTGCCCATACATCCATGAGAGCAAGGATACGCCTTGCCATCGCTTACCTACATTAATAGTATAATACCAAAGCAGAACTTGTGTTAGAGGCACAAGTTCCACCCTTTGTATGGGTCGAGGCCGATCTAAAACCTCTTACTGCTCTTAGGGTCCCGGACCGAAATCCGGGGGGCTCCTGACTCCCATGGTACCGTGATTTAAGTCCTGGTAGGGACTAACAGGTCAAATCGTAGCAACCTTCGGTTTCGTCATCTGAAGATGTTTACGATAAGACCAGTATTATGCTCTGCCTCCGCTTTTTATTAGACAACGACATTGATGGGCAAAGCCTTGGTAATTGGACGGGGATCCCGTTTGCACATACAGGGCAATTGTAGTCCAGATGTTCATATTATGCCCTTCACTGAAAATGAAAAAAAAAACTCTGTTTCCTGTCGTCGGCCAGGGGGGCCGAATAAAGGTAACACCTACAGTTGGCGTGTCCCACCTCCGGCCCACTTAAAATCAAACACAAATATCTTTATAAATGATTGTTTCACTAGCTAAACTCGAGCTTTTAGCTTGGAAGCTAAAAAATGTAAAAGGCAGACAAATTATAAATACTTATAGTTCCAAAACTCTCAGATTTTAAGAAGAAAAGTAGACAACGGCAAAGCTGTTCTTATAAGATCTTTTAATGATTTGCCGGCATTAGACTCAACCGTCAGCCTCGATAATGTTAGCAACATCCCAACCCCTACAAACGCAAAGGGTTAGGCCACTCTAGAGGTCGTAAAAACATGCTTTTTTGTGTTTTTTTTACAATAAATCGAGTTTACAAAGGTAGAGGAGGCATTCGACTAGGGAGGTGGAGAACATTTGTCTCATTTTCATCTCCGCTGTCTTCATCAGTCACTTCCTATCAGCCGGAGGGAACAGAATAATTTCACCAGGGTCTTTCTGCGGCATCCAGTAGTTTTACAATCCCATCCACAGTCAACCTGTAGGATGCGAACGAATGATAACCACCGAAATAAAATAAGATATATAAGAGTATGTACAATAGTTTGTTACAATACTGCTCTGTGTCACTTGCACGTTACACTACGTGTTTCAAGCGGTGTTGTATAAAATGCATCATTATTGTAGTTAGGCTATCATTTAAAATGGAAACCAGAGTTTAATGAAATGGTAATGAAAGGTTTAGTGAACTTTTTTAATACAAAATAAATGTATCTACCTCTCTAAAAAAAAAAAATTACTGATGCTGTAGACTTATCATTCTTGGCATACTATTACAAAATATGTAATATATGTAAAATATGTAATATATATCTGTATCTGTCTGTATCCACCTTCAGGAATATTTATGAATTTTCAGCAAAGTTGCAATGACTGCACAATGCCATTTGTTCAATTAAGTTGTTCCGAAATGAAATTCTCCAAGAATACAATTTCACCGGCCGAAATCCATGTAACCAATTTCAACAATTTTATGAACTTTTAAAATGGTACCAGAGTACAAATACTCGTACCTCTACATGCAGCAAACCAGCCTCAACCTTATGCAAATATTTTTTACTGGTTTGCAATGCCTATTTGGCCAGAGAATAATTTTCAGCACAACGTAAAATTCGAAGAATTCACACGTCGTTGCCATTCTAAATAACAACGTTGTAAACCGAGACCAGGACGACGACTGCACCCTCATCTGCACACATAATTGCAAAAATGGACTTCGTGAGGTTTGTTAGGTAGGTAGCAGGGTATTTGCCTGTATCCATCATTCATTCAGTCAGTCATTCATTCATTCATTCATTCATTCAGTTCAGCCACCAAACAAAATAGCTTGATGAGTAAACAAACATCGTTCAACCCCTCGGTATACTCGTACTTTTGTAGCTGACACCCTTAAAAGCCAACAACAGGAGTAGGAGCAGCAGCACACCTGGAATGCATTACTTAACCTGACTTTCCAAATGGAATAGCAACTTTTTCCGTATTATTGTTGGTGTTGCTGTTGTTGTTGCATATGAATATGAAGCTCGCCTGAAGCTCATCACTTTGCTTGCCTTGGCGTAATGGGCAGGAACTATTTAAATCGTGGCGACGAACATGAGGGTGTGCTGGCAGAGGGACATATGCAAATATCATGCTTTCTGGGCCTTCCGTTGATATTTTCATACTCCATATAAGAGCTGTTTGAATTCCCTTACATCATTTGTTGAAGGCTGCATCTAGATACATAACGCAGAAAAATGCAGGCAACTCCGACACATGAGTTGCATGTCGAAGAATATAAAAGAAAATCTAGTGCATCATATTCAATAAGAAGTATCTTCAGATTATATCTTGGATGTGACGCTTGGGAAGACTAACAATTCCAGAGAGTGTCCCAGGTTTAACTTATGATTTAAAGCTGTTTTTGACATTTTGTAGTTGCTGAAATGGTTGGTTATAATGAAAATCGCTTCACGTAATTAATATTTAAGAGCAATGCCCGGACTGAGGTGGAAGCTCTTCAAAAAAACTACGGTACGGACATTAATGGCGTCTTATAGTTCGGCCGGGATCAACTGCAAAAGTTAAAGATTTTGTTTAAGACAGGCAAAGGCAATGTAAACCTGTAAATAACTACGATACATAGGTCAGCATGCAGAAACTTTAATATATAACAACATTAATTTCCACTAATTTTTAAAATCGACTTCAGATTAATCTATTTAATTACCGATCATGAGTACCGGTCAACAGATGGCCCAAAATGGGGTACAGATTGGATTCGATTGTCCTCTCGACTGATATCAGAATCTCAGAAACTTATCGTCCTCCAGGTTCTGTTTTTTGTCTTTTAAAAGGAAGTAATCGTTAAAGCATTTGAGAAAGTAAGACTCAACGTTATGACCACAGATAATATGAGATTTTTATGTTTTTCAGATACTACCTCCTCCATGCTGGTTTTTCTTTAATTTTCAATGAGGGGAAATAGAAAAAAAATCAACAAACGACGAAACAGTATTGTGGTTTATTTCATCTGTCTCAACTGCTGAGCAAAACAAGAATGACCGAATATTTATTTTTATTTTTCTTTTTTACATTTAGGTATTTCTGAACATGTTTAACTCAATTCCCATTTTCAATTCTGAATACACTGCGACACCTGGAAGACCGCAAGATCTTTCAGTCAAAGGCAACTTAGCAATTCTGACGATAGGGTGCACATATTCGCCGACTTGTATTCTTACAGCAACCACTTAATCTTTACAGTCCCTTCCTGGATAAACATTTACGATGCGACCAAGAATCCATTGGAGGTTGGAAGATTTGGTTCCTAGAACGACGTCATCTAGTTGAAGATTCAGCTGAGAGAAGTTTTCCATTTGGTGCGCTGCTGGAGAGACGTCAAATATTCTTTAGTCATCTTTTCCAAAAGCCTTGATGAGTACCTGCAAAACATACCAATTAGTTTTCAAACATATTTTTGAAGTCATATGATCAGGATAGGGAGCTGAGGTGTATGGTTCCCATATCATAAAGTGAGATGGATAAAGTTCTGAAGGCTCGCCGTCGACGATGTAAACCACATTGAACGAGAGTTGAACAAGGCCTCGACTTTCGATAATACGGTGTACATCATATATCAACTTGTGGTTTCCGATTACTCTGGTTAAATGTTTCTTGATTGTTTTAACCCAAGCCTCCCCCAAACCACAAAAGTGTGAGAAGAAGAAAGGGAAATAAAGCGCCAAGTGATATTGTCTTTCGATAGATGATCAGCGATAATTTGACGAAATTTTTGAGAATGGAAACCTCTTGGCACCTTAAAAGTTGGTAGCATTAACGCCCCATATTTCCATAGGCTTTTCGCGACGCGACACGACCCGATCCAATGGCATCAAAAATGCGGTTGATGTCAAGATACCGGCGAGTTCTAAGTGAATGCCCTTTGTCACGACACAGACAAATACCGCGATATAGCCTTTTATTATACAAAACGAGGATTTCTACCACGGCACAAACGTAACAGAATTGGCCCGGCATAGTCACAACTTTACAACTTTACTGAACGAACGTTAAAAATGAATTCTCTCCGCCCGCAGGATACTCATTAACTGCGGTATGTATAGTATACTATACATATACTTACGTATCACTGGATGCGTAAGATTTCAAGCTCCAAGAATAAACATAGTAGTTCTGCTTAAGAAGCACTAGCCATTGAGATATACCGACATGCAAAAATCGTTTGTGAGCGTTCAAAATAATTGAATGTTTTGCAGAATATGATAAATTTGATTCTTGCAATCGTCCACCGACTCTAAGAATCCCATCAGGATAAATGAATGAACTTAGAGATTTTAAGTTTTGGTCGTTTTGAGATTTCCTTTAATACTTAATATTTTCAATTTCTGCGGTACACATGGTTAGCTGGCAGTTCGAGTGTAGCCAGTGAGGTATTTTTACATATTACATATAAACCGAGCATTTGAAATAAAACGAAGCATATATTACATATACGACGCGACGCGAACCGACCGTATCCAATTCGACGATTTGTTTGAAAATGTCTTCAAAAATATTACCGAAGTTAGGTGTTGATACCATTACATGGGACTTTGAGTGATTTCTTTCTTCTAAGTCTTGAGATGAAAGATTACTTAGACCAGGGTTATATAAAGGCCCCTGGTTTTGTTCCGGTCGGTTACTGACAATGAGGAAGGTAAAATACTCCGGGTAGAACTGTCAGCAGTGCTATCAGTTGATCTTACATGATTCCAGCTTGTATAGGGAATTCCGATATTTGATTCGCGACGAATACTGACCACTTTTGTGGAAGGGTGCTAAACAGTGTAATACTATGGATGGGTCCGTCCACGCGTAAAGATTTTTATCATTTTTATGAAAAGATGATTTTAATTTGTTTACGCGTCTAACGAGAAGTAGGGCACCGCACAATTCGAGTCGAGGTAGAGACAACACTTTAATGGGGGCGACTTTGCTGTTAGAAGTTACAAACGCAATATTTACTGAATCAATCAATAAACTACTGCCATGTAAGCATCTAATGAAGCGTCATAAAATGTATGATATTCGACATTCTGACTATTATTCCACAAGATTCTGGACATGTTTACATTTTCAAGAGCTTCAAGTTCATGCCGAATGTTTTGCTAACGGTCAGTCAATTGCTTGGGAAGTTCATCATACTATTCTACCTTTTCGTGCCAAAGATCTTGGGCTAAGATTTTGATTCCAACAGTTACTGGTGCGAGAAAGCCAATACGGTCGACGTTTTATACATTTCATTTAAGTGCACTTAAATGTGCATAGGGCTGTAATCCTAGCAATTTTATCGAAAACGAATTCTCGAAATACACAGGAGATAGCTCCCTTTGATCTTCTGGTAAAGATAAGAGCAAAGGCCAGCAATTCGTTGTCCCTTTTCTCAGATGAAATCCAGCTTCCCGTAAGAGGTTCACCAGTTCCGACTGCAACGATAGCAGCCCCTCAACATTGCTTCAGCGTTCGAATGGCTATAAATGGAGGACATGATGTGCCATAGGTTACTGTAAGTAGCCGACAATGCCTTAAATGAAGGTCTGAACATTATCACCTAATAATTCGTTGGAAATCAATATGCTCTCTTGCGACTAAAAGTCGGCGATGCATTTTCTCGATATCAACTAATATACATGCAAATGCAAATTGGAAAAAAATATTGGATTGGATTTTTGGACCAGTGAGCAGTGCGTCATTTACAGAAATTGATTTAGCAGCTCTAGTAGAACCATCGCAGACAACACGAATTTTAGTTGTACTGCTATAAATTTTAAAAATCGCGTGGTGAGGCAAATAAAAACACTTTGTTATCGGTTGGTACAATAGATGGCTTTTGTGGGAATTCTTCCATGTGTCCCAGCGATAGATACTCATTCATTAATTCCGAATATTCTTAATGTAATGGAGGATTTGTTTTAAATCGACGCTCTATTGATAGAAATCTATTCAAAGCGAGCTCAAATGTCTAACCAAAATCAATATTTACAATGGTTTTGCATTGAAATTCAACAACATACCAACCATCCAAGATTCGAAAATGAGTTGTCCAGAAATAGTCTTCTGCTTTTTGCTCTAAAATAGATAGCGTAGGCTTGACACTTCTTCTATATGCCAAAACCCAATAAGATTCAACTCCTGTTCAAAGTCCAATTTTGTATGAAATGTACCTCATTTTTAGAGGTACTGTTAAAAGAACATCCAGCTATGACCCATCCAAAAACTATAGGAATCATAGTGGGAAAATTGTGCCGGCCCCTGAATTATATCAATAACTCTTTCGGCGAATACCAGGATATCGATTCTGTCTGCTTCGTTAAATTTATCATCAGGAATCTGGAACGAAAAGTTACTATACGAAGCATTTTTGTCACGAAAGCAAAGAGGGATGCTAATAAAGTAGATCCAACAAGACATAGTTCCGGGATAATGCTAAAGGTTTCCTCGACTCTAGTGTTCGAAATGAATTTTTTAATACGATAACAATCACACTTCATTCCACATATCGACAACCAGGTCACTTAGGTCTGGATATCGAATGTCTAATGAGGGTTATCTGAAAAGTTTCCGACCGAACAATGATACAAGACATTTTTTCTCAATTTTTTTTTTTTTATTTTTCTACATAGTCTCCTTGTAACTCTGCACACTTCTCCCAGCGATGCTCCCACCTCTCTAACCCGTCCAAATAGTACTTGGCGTTTTTCCCTGCAAAATAATTGTTCACGAAGGTGATTCCCTATTCATTTGATGAAAATCTTTGTCCTCCGAGCGTAGTTTTTAGATGATGGGACAAAAAGAATTCGCTTGGGGCTAGATCTAGTGAATAAGGCGGATGGTCAAGCAGTTCAAACCGTAATTCATGGATTTTCGCCATGGCAACCGCTGAAGTGTGAGACGGCGCGTTGTCTTGGTGAAACAGGATTTTCTTTTTCTGCAAATGTGACCGTTTTTCCGCAATTTCGGCTTTCAGCTTGGCAAGTAATGATGCGTAGTGCGGTCCTGTAATGGTTTTCCCTTTTTGAAGATAATCGATTAGGAAAAATTCTTTAATCCAACAGAGCGTTGGAAATGTTCATTCGAACACGTTTTTGGTATAACGTAAGCAAACGCGGCACCCAACGCTCGGACAGCTTTCTCATGCCTAAATCTTGATCTAATATGCAACAAACACGTTCTTTGGACATTTTCACAACCTCTACTATCTCTCTCACTTTAATTCGGCGGTCGTCTAACACCATTTGGTGAACTTTAGCAATGTTATTGTTAGTGGTTGTTTTTGGACGTTCACCATCTCCCAAGCTCTTACGGCCACATTTAAATTCAGCTGCCCAAAATTTCACTGTGGTAAATGATGGTGCAAAGTCCCCATACACAGAGTCTAACTTATTTTTGATTTGCGTAGGCATATTGCCTTTCAGAAACAGGAATTTAATAACAGCTCGATACTCATTTTTTTCCATTTTCACAAAAAACACTCACATCGACTCACTCAAACGACTGTCAACTAAAAACTGCGAGTCCAAAATAACTGAAACTTCGGTAAGTAACTGTCAAAAGATGCACAACTAGCATTCACTAGCTTTTATTGACGAGTGCCGCTATCTTTACGTTGCGGTCGGAAACTTTTCACACAACCCTTGTAAGTACTCGTACATAAGTCTGCCGCACTTCCTAAATGGTGGATACATCAGCGTGGTGAGCACCAAGAAACTTGTGGGGTTAAAATGTTATGGTGCTTCTCACTACCAACTGTTTTTCGTGATACACATGTAACCGCTAAGCATAAACCTGACAACAACGCTTAAGTCCTTCGCTTTTCACATATCTTTCTGACCGCAGCTAACTTTTCAATACCGACCATGACAGAATCTCTCGCTTTGCGTTCCAATAAATCTCCCACGTAATCTCTACAAACTCTCTGCTGAGCTTAACCTCCGCCTGCCGCGGGGTCACTGAGACCTAAAAGATCTTTCATACCACAAAATCAGTGTTAAGAAGCCAAGAGAGGCTCAACTCTTTTGATGAAGTTGACAATATCTCTGGTGGAAATTTTGAGAATATCCCGAGGGATTAACATTTCTCTGAGGAAGTGTCATCTCCATATGGCACTTAGAGCCTTAGCTTTAGAATTGTCATACTGTGCGTTGTTTTAAAAGATCGAGTCTGAGATTTGACCCACGTAGCATTTCTAGAGTTTCCTCTCTGCTAGTTGTGGAAACACCACCAAGAAGGTGGTAACAGGCCGAAGCTATTTGAAGAGTCCTTGCTAGAACTTTTTGGAGATGCAAGATTTATGGCAGTTTTTTCATGCTTTCGCAATACTTTCTCCAGAAAGCTCTGTTAGACTTTCTCAATTCTTTATTGGAGCTGGTTAAAGCGGAATTGCAGAAGTTCCAATTACCGGTGTGTCTGGATTTGTTAAAAGATTTTCTTACCATTTTACGCATTTCTTCAAGTTGAGGGTTCAGCCACGGTACACACTTTTTAACTATATTGCACTTGTACTTCCAAATGCATGTAAATGATGAGATAATAGCATCACTTAGTTAATCCGCTGCCTCATTTACGTCCCCAATGGGCTGCAGAGAAGAAGGCAGTGAGTCAGCTTTGATAGCGAGATTTTCTTGAAAAGTAATCCAGTTCGTGAGTTTCTATATGCAACATATCTAGTTTGACCTTGTCCGATATTGCACCCTATATTGAACCTTATGGTCCGATAAGGATGGATCACATGCCAACCCTTGATAAAAGTATAAAAAAGGGAGACGAGATGGTAAGGTTAAGTACTTTCTCCCTTGCAGACGCAGATGCTTTCTAAAAATGTAGTTTGAAAGTAAGTCACACCTTTTCTTGTGGTAGCTGTAACACGGCGACGGTGGCACTGTTCGATTATTTCTATGTCTCCGGGGAAATAAGCTGAGATAAACACGTACTCTTGCAATCCATTCCCCTGAGGTACTTCGATAATCGCTGTCACTAGGTCTCTGGTGCTAACCCCTGGAATGAGAAGATATTTAATTTTGGAATTGATCAGTATTCCATTATTCGCTCAATATTGTTGAGGCCCAATACCTTATCCTCAATAGCCCAAGGTTCTAGGGCGCATGTTTCAACAAGCTTCTCGACAACACATAATATGAGCAGTGTCCGAAGTTTGGCGTAATAGTCGCTTATTATGGTTTTAACGCTAGGATAGGAAAGGGGGACATCTATGGTGGGACAGTTGGTAAGCATAGCCTACACGACTCCATTTCTGAAAGCGGACCGAGGCTTATTGAATTTGCAGAGAGACAAAACATCACTCATATCATCTCACGATACGTATGCACAAGCGGGCATGACGGTGATCCAGATATGAAACGTTAAATCAAATTGATCGCATTGCGATAGATGTAAGGCATGCCTCCAATATCCGGAATGTTCTAAATTTCCGGGCCGCCAACAACCACCTACTAGCAGTCAAGATTCGAATGGGTATTTATCAAGCACCACAATAAAAAAAAAAATTAGTGTAAGAAGATGTAACGTCAAAATCGCAAGAGACCGCCAGAATCTTCGCCAAACGTTTATTCCGAAAACCCTTAACAACTTCTATGCCGCAGCATCAAGTACTGAAGAACAGTGGCAACGGTGCCAATATGCCATCAGAGATGCCACAACTGTCATGCTGGTTATCCCTGGTTGATAAAGAATGCCCCCGCGAGCACATGCGGCTAACCACAAAATGTAGAAAGCGCTGCAACGAAAGACGAGTGCCGATCATTAGCTCAATGAACCGGAAAAATATCGGCTTCCCTAGAAGAAAAAAAACGAGCCCGCGATTGCAGATATTATGACGTCGTACTCCAGGAATAACATACGGAAGGCTTAACAACAGACAGAAAGAATGTGTCAAGTCAAGAAAACCCGTCTAGGTTAGGCATCCCTGCCAAGCTTTAACTGAGACCTTGAATATCAAAAAAGGTTTTAGATAAGGTGATGCGCTGTCGTGTGAGTTCTTTAGCATCATACTTGAATTGTGCTTAACTCACATGTGGACAATGGAGGCACAGTCTGTCAAAACTCTTTGCAACTAGGTGTAGGTATGGCTATGATACCAACATAAGTGGGAGAACACAGCGGGCTGTCACCAGTGCGTTCGCTAGTATTGAAACGGAACCTGCCAAAATGGTAAATGAGGACAAAAGAGTGTGCTGTCAACAAGAACGGACACACAACATCGACGAATTGAATAGAGCGACGCTGTCGATTGTTCGCTGTTCGGGATGGTAAGGGATTTGTGCTCTTAATTCTGCCAATAATATCTCAGCAGAAAGAAAACGAAGAATCACTCTTGACAATCGCCGTTCCTGTGGGCTAAGGGGGCTATTGAGTAGCAGCGCCCTATTCTGAAGAACTAAGGAGACTCTATGTAAGGGTTTGATCATCCCAGTCCTACCTTAAGGCCCCGAAGCATGGACCCTATTGATGAAGATCTCCTCAGTCGTTCCGAGAGACAACTCATTCCAAAAATATTTTGTCCTATTTACGTTACGGGCTTTGGAGGAGAAGATTTAACGATTAACTACACCAGCTCTACAGCGATGTCGCCCTTTTCAGAAAACTGCATATCAGACATCTGAGATGGAGATGGTGCAGCAAATACACACCAATCTTAAGCCCTACAGTGTTTTCGAATTTAAACGGGGGGGACAACGCAATATAGGAAGACCTCATCTTTGGTGGCGGTAACAAGAAGAAGAGGACTTTGACACTGTAGTTGGACTAAAGTAATGTACAAAATCAGAATAATTGTTAACTTTTAACTTGATAATAGAAATATGATCGTTCATAAGCCATGCGGGGGTTAATGGCCTGGACTGCATAGACTCCAGAACTAGACGTTTATGTGCAACGTTTGATGAATCTATACTTTGGTGTAATCGAAAACCAATCTCCTTTTATTAGTGCCGGCTAAAGTTGTAAAGTAATTCTTAAGTTTAAACTTTTCGTCGTTACTTTGAATGTTAAAAATATGCCTTGGTACCATTTAAGACATCAGCATTAGCAGTGTAGAGTAAACAGCACTCCTTTATTTTGCACCCAATTACGGCAAAAGTGCAAAAGTTCTCCCTTTTCCAGAACATCTTCAAATCATCATCAATTTTCTAAAACTTTTAACCAAAAAACCAAGAAACAGATGGAAGCAAGGGCACCTTTTTTTTGACAACTCTCGTCTTGAGGCGGCATTGCCGCATTTTTTCCAAAAATATTCTATTCCCAGTTATCATTTGTGCCAAATGGGAACCGCACTCCACAAACATCCTATTTTTTTTCGTCAGACCTTACTAACATCATTTGAGTGGAAAGTGGAGAAATTCAACGAATCTAACTATTTGCAGAGCACAAAAGTTTTCCTCTTGTGATAATTTTCTTTGCCTTCCATTCCATGAGTTTCATTTTTCGATAGAAAAACTTTTAACTTTTTCTTCATACATATATGTATGTACTTATACATATATCCGTGCTCCATTTGCCCCATTTAAGTAGATGACATGATTTCAGAAGTACAATTTTCCACAACGAAACAAAATTGTTGAGACGTAGGTTCAAACTTGTACTCGTATTCGTATTCGTATATCGGCTAAAGGATAACAAGTCTACCATAACGAATTTCGCTAAAATAAGAGCCGCGTTCTGCTTTTCGAAATTGAAAAGCGAAATTCATTGTCCATTGGAGGGTAAGAAGGGGGGGGGCTTCAATTCAACAGAAAGTCGGTTACACGGTTGAATCTGGAATGAGATTTTTGAAATCGGAAACTTTTTTATCGTCACTTTAAATAAAAGTCCAAATGCAAATGCTTCTTTATGCCAAAAGAAAAACTGAAGAGAAGAGAAGAAATAGGAAAAAGCAAGGCTACAACACAAACGTAAAGGCATTCAATAGATTTTTTTGTAAATGTCTACGGGCTTCCAACCAGCCAAGAACTAATTTTAAAAATGAAAGAAATCATACGAACTACAGTGTTGCTGAAAAGTTATTTGACTTGCTTGAATTTTTCGGTAGGTATATTAGTCATGTATATTCCACAGGACTATAATTCTTATTTGTAAATAATATCGAGACTAACCATCATTTTATCCTATTCCTTTCTATGAGCTGAGTTTGGCTCCAGTCAATCATGATTTTGGCAGGATAAAGGCCAGACTGCTAACATTTCAAACCAAATATTGACCAGCATGGTGTCGCATAACCTTCTTTCTTTCTCTGCGTTGTCGTGAAATATAGACTTGGCAGTCATAGATCCTAAAGATCTGAAAAGAAACTAGGTTTTAAGTAGAACTAAGTGCCAAAGATACCCAGACTAGACTTTAAATTGCGAAACAGTATGGAGGTCACTAGAATTATTCACTCGCAAATACGATAATATATGCAAAATCTATAAGAGGACACAACCAATTCTTGGATTCCGATGGCTTCTGTAACGACACACAGAGTAAGCTGGAGCGACGACCACACTACCGAAGAGATTCATCTTGTTCTGGACTGCGAAATCGAAAAGGTCAAGCGGTCTTAAGAAGACGCACACTCTAGAAGCACATTATCTAGGGACAGTTGGAGAGCAAAAAAAGCGATCGCAGAGGTGGAAAAAGACGAAAAGTGCCGTCGAATGCTCAATACTCCAGCAGATAGTGACCGATCAATCCCTCGGAGTTAAAACTCCAACCTCTTCTTTTTTATCGAGCAGTGCCAAGAGGAAGAAAGTTTCTGGAGCTCCCTCTATCAATGGATTTTCTCGCGGATGATGTCCGGATGAAATTGGCTCTATAACTAGTAAAGTTCATAGTTCTGGTATATGGAAGTCGGCTGATTTCCTGACATCCTGAAAAATAACTCTAATTTTCGCCATGCAAAAAGTTCAGCCTGTGACTAATAAATGTTGCAGTTCGGGTGTACAGGATTGCGATATCTCAGGAAAATTCCCTCCCACCAAGCACCACCAAAATGCCAAAGACGAGAGGACCAACTTACCTATAAGTATGCCAATATCTCCTCTTCTGCGATCGACTTACCTATAAATATGTCGCTATTCCCTCTCTTACGATTTGAATTATGATGGCTGGCACTACAACTGTGGAAGATAGCCTGTGATATGGAAAATAGAAATCTTTGAGGTTTTCAGGCCATCAAAGTTGAAGTGCGGTATTTTCTAGATTCAGGAGCATCTCCAGAAAACCAAGGATGTATTGATGTATCTTCATACCCAAAACCCCGGATTTGACATTAAAAAGTGGAAAATCTATTGTTACAGGGCGAATATGAATCGAGAAAACAATCACGGTCCTTCTCTCTATCAACGCTACCTGAATAGTGAGCAAATCAATCTTATAAATGACCCCAAGCCCTTGTTTCAATTTATCAATTGCAAAAGTAAGACTGATGGTTATCCTTCCACCCTCGCTTTCGAAACCAAATCTTCAAGTCATCCTTTTACTATCGATAACTTGTTTGCATCATTTTTCAAACATTCATTTGCCAACAACTCCTTCGTGCCAGAGACCTCTTACTTCAATGGCCTACCAAATTTCCCCGTTCTTCCCTTTCTCACTCACAATTCCGATCCTGCAGTTATTGAAGAAAAGTTACTAAATCTGAAGGATGAATTTATACCTGGGATAGATGGACTCCCCGCAATTTTTCTTAAAAAATGCTCTTCCAATCTGTCTCTACCCCTTTCCTACCTTTTTCGTCTATCTCTTACACAGGGAGAATTTCCCCTAATTTGGAAGACCTCTTTTATAATCCCGATACACAAAAAGGGATCTAAACATGAAGTTACCAACTATCGTCCCATTGCTAAACCGTTTGAAAGCATTTTATACGAAAGCATTTTATGCAAGCCTTTTATTTTGCCTGGGCAATATGGTTTTCTAAAAGGCAGATCAACTACCACAAACTTAGTTGAATTCGTGACTTTTTTTCTCACAGGCTTAGAAAATGGCAAAGAAATCGATGTTATCGCAACTGATTTCACTAAAGCGTTTGATAAGGTATCTCATCAAATGGATTTCTTCTTACCTGATAAACCATTATTATAGTGTTCCTTTTAGATCCGCCCTTTCTGTTCCATTCCTGGCCTCGCCTGGAGTTCCACAAGGCAGTCATCTTGGTCCTCTTCTCTTCATTCTTACTACTAACGTTGTTGAGAGGGTCATTAAACACTCCTCCTTCTCCCTTTACACTGACGACACAAAATTTTTTAAAACTATTTCCTCACCCCATTTCTCTGCCTTTCTTCAAGAAGACCTTGATCGGTTTTCAATCTGGTGCCTCAAAAACTGCCTAGAACTGAATATAGCCAAATGTCAATCTATAACCTTCTCACGTAAATGCAACCAGTCTCTTTCCCGACTTTATTTTCTCTATGGCCAACATATTCACCTGGTTCAGTCTTTTCAAGACATTAGCATATTATTCGACTGTGAGCTTAATTTCCGGTCGAACATCGATGAGATGAGATTCAAAGCCAACTCATTACTTGGCTCTATTAAATGGTGGTTCAAGGAATTTTCCAATCTGTATGCTACCAGATCTCTCTATGTTACCTTTGTTCGCCCGTTGCTTGAGTATGCCAGTCAACCTTGGTCCCCCGAATTCGCGTTTTCCGAATCGACGTCGATTCCTCCGATTTGCTCTCCATGGTCTACCCTGCATTTGTTAAAACTTCGTACTCTCCTAAGGAGGCGAATCAACTAGACTGGTAACTCGCTTCCAGCCAACTTAATCTAAACTGGCTCACTATCAGCTCCAGTCACCGAAATTAAAAGTGATCTGAGTAACACAACACGCTATAGCTGATATCTGCTATCGTTTGTGGTGACGAATGAGGAACTCAAACACGCTGTAGCTTGATGGCTTGAAGGCGCATGGTTCCAATTGCCTATATTCAGTTATGCTACAAAATGGTATAGACGATTTACTGGCAAGTCTGGCGAGAAATTGCACTGCTAGCCAGACATTGGAGTTTATACTGAACCCTTAGCGGACAGATTAGGCTAACTTTCTTCATGTTGAAGAGCATGGATAGAATGGTTTAACTTCATGTGCAAATCTGATTTGCGTATTTGCGTGCCAACCTGCATAAAAAAAGTCTCTAAGACGCTGTCGGGTTTCTGGCAGTGTAAAAGATCTTTCGGCAAGATAGTAGCTTGTCACCGAAGAGGGTCCTCTGAGTCTATGCGGTTGTGATAAGACCAGTTATATCCTATGCATCAGTTTTTTAGTGGAACGAGTTTTAGCAAAAATGTATCACTTCTGCTATTAGCAGGTTAAAAAAAAACAGCCTGTTTCGGCTACATGCCAGAAAACGTGTTTAAATTACGTTTTATTGCCGTAACGAGACACTACCTTTTTGCTAAGCAGCTACTCGTAAGTGTGCTAGGCATAAGTGACACAACATTCTGCGACACTCTAATAGCGATGCAGATACCGCGGATCACTATATCTGTGAAAGTCTGGCCTACGCTCGCATCGGGCTACTTGAAAATTATTTTGTGCATGCGTTTCACATGCGTTGATCAGCTCGGCAATAAGGACGTCAGTACCGGCAAGTTTCCTTGGATATTGTTATTATGTCGTTATCGACGTAAGGTGAAGGGAGTTGTTTGCCATCATCTTCCAGGTCAAATTGTTGGTTCTGCTTGGCCGTCGTTTGACTGTTTAAATATGTTTTTTTAAATATCCTCAGCAGTGATTGCAAATCTACCATAACATTCAATTGTTCGTCCTGTTGTGCGTACTTATTATTACCTTTGATATCGTTTGGTAAAAATTTCGAATGGTTTTGATAGCATAAAACTACGTAAAACTATGCTCACTTTTACTCATAAAGCTCACTAGTTCTGGTCCTCTTTTGGAGCGCCGCCGCTCTATATGATTTCTGTTTCCCTGCATATGTCATCCGGAATTCGTTGTCAAAACAGGGGTTTCGCAATGATGGTCAGGAGTTAGCACTTGAGGTGATTGCTGGCAGCTGGGTTTCATAACCAGAGCAATGCGCTAGCGGTTTCCTGCAACTGCAACCTCAAATTATCAAACTTTTTTACAGCATTTCGCCTTCTTAGTGACGTTAAGGATATCCATATTTGCACTTTGGTCAGGGCATAATAACAAATCGTTCGAGAAAGACGTGCCAGGCCTTGTTTAGATCGCAATGGAATCAATCTGTTTGGTGGTAATTTAATTAGAAGACTTGTTAGGAATACCGATATATGTAAGTGAACTGCTTGCTTCGACTATTGAATTTCGCAATGAAGAAGTCAATCCGTTGTCGAAAATGGTGTCGTGTGGGCTATATTTACCTACTGCGCAACCAAAGATATCTTCCTTTCCTTTTTTGCGTTAAAATTGCCTGCAACAGTCTTAACATAATGCTAACAACATTGAACATATGTCTTGTAGAAGAGCTAATATAAACAATCTTTCTTGTTAATATTGTTGAAATTAAGCCTTGAGGCGGTGTGTCACTAGATGTAACCCTACATCTAAATTGCAGTTGGCTGCGACTTCGTAGTATGCATTGCAGTTTTTCTTTGTCCTTACACTCGATGTATTCCATTGCACTTTTTGCATGCCGGTTAGATCTACTTCATAGCAGTCTAGAAGCTACACGGGTTGTTCTGCTGAATTAAGTCTTTCAATGAACCTAACATTCCACGCAAAGTTCCGAAAATCGTTTGTCCTTTTTGAATAGCGTGGGTCATCAATGGGATGTTTCCTTGGTCTGATGAGTGACCCGCAATATAGAGGACTAGGCCATGGCACCCCTTGAACGCGATAGCAATTATTGCAATAAGCTCTTAACGTGAACTTGAAATGTTGCGTTAATGGCCTAATTCATATTTTAGGCAATCACTAGTTACCAGCTTAATATTCTCCCAGGCCCTATCTACGAGTAGATATCTAGCTTCAGCGCAAAAGTGGATGTTGACGTCTTATAGTACAAGCTGAGTTCTGACTGACAATGCTCGAACATAAGCAGTAACTACTGTCTGTTGGGGGATTGGTGTTAGGAACGGGCTTCTTTGAAGTAAAAATAACAATTTTCAAAGCCATGTCAGTATTCTGGCAGTGTTAACCAGCTTGTCACTGAAGAGGGTCCCCTGGGCTTACACAGCTATGATAAGGCCAATCATATCCTATGCGGTGGTTGTCTCATGGAACACGCTTTCACAAAAATGAATCACTGCTGTTTTTCCAAGATTCCAAAGAACGGTCTTTCTCGGCT
Source organism: Volucella zonaria (assembly GCA_963966105.1). NCBI lineage: Eukaryota > Metazoa > Arthropoda > Insecta > Diptera > Syrphidae > Volucella > Volucella zonaria. The sequence goes on along the minus strand of OZ014530.1, from coordinate 286,739,687 downwards.
GCATGGGGCCTTTCCTGACTCTGCTCTATACTTTATTGATTTATATCATTCCCCTTGATATACGTATCATGGGCTACACTCTTAAGGCCATTTCTGGTTTAAAAAGAACACGCACTAGAGCTTTGATGATCTTGCGCCCCGACTGGACTTTGACACTGGCCTTACGCATAACCCCAGAACTTCAGTTGCTGAAAAAATCGAGTTTCCATGTGCCAAAGAATGATTTCGCCTAGAATTACGGATGGCTCCAGAATCTATCTCGGATGCAGTGCTGGTATGAAGGACGACAACATTAAATTTCATTTCTCATAAGGAGAACTTGCCTCTGTCTTCCAAGGGGAGATATATGCAATGCTGGAATCATAAGCATTTTATAACTGAAGCGATTATTCATCTTCGAATTCGACTTCGGAGGACTGGGAAATTTCAGTAAACGGAGCATACACCAATTATAATCTTTTCTGTTCTGACAGAATTGAAAAAAACAACAAAATAGATGAGTCAGTCCAATCAGCCCTAAAGAAGTCATAACAAGTGTTTTCCATGTGGGTGCAGTCAGCTACTATCCTACTTAATTATTTCCTTAGATGGCGCTATAGTCTCGAGTGGACCACGGTTTCTGCTCACGTATCTTTCCATATAGCCCGGTCGTTTACTGGCTGCCTATAGGAGCGCTCATGAAGTTGCACCACCTAAGAAGAATTTGACCTCTACTGCGATGTCCCTCTGGGTTGGAGTCGCAAACTTTCCAGGCCGGGGGCTGGTGTCTCTAAGTTCAAAGTATCATTTAATCCGGGTTATCCGAGCTTTTCTTACGAGGTCGGTATAGCTGTACAGCCGTGCAGTTTGAGGTAAAAGGTCTCCTTCAATCTTCATTGATGCAAATGGGACCCAGAATTACCTGAAAATATTTTTATTAGCTTTCAACAGTATTAAGGTTTATTGGTCGTAAAGTAGAACTAGGAACATCAGGATGTTTTAGGTTGCTCGAGAGAAGGCTTCACTACTCAATTGGCTTCTAAGCCCAAAAAAGCAGCGATTAGCAAGAGTGATTTTTCGTATGAATTCGGTGTTGGTGTCATTGTCGCAGTTGATAGCGGAGCCGAAGTCGATAAAGTCCGTTACAACCTCAAAGTCGTAGTTACCTATTGTAACAATCTGTCCTAGGCGTAGAAGTTGTGTGTCAATCTGTATTGAAGGCATTGCTGCCGAAATCGCAAGCTCTATATTTACAGCCTGATGCGCCTTTTTCCATTATGTCAATGTCGACCACGTATGTTGGATACTGAACTGACTTTTGTAAGATGGTGATTCTGGAGTTGACTGGCGAGATTCGCACAACTGTTTCAAAAACGATGTTGAAAAAATCACATGACAATGCATAGCCTTTTTTAAGTTCTTTTTTTACAGTGAAGGCCTCAGTTTTGTCATTGCAGAGTTTCCATCGTCACCCTGCGAAGTCGGCTGAGCTCACTAAAGATACCAAAACAAGACATGGGTCCGTAGATCTCTAAAGATGCTATCAGATGCGGCTTTGAAATTGATGAAGAGGTTGTACGAGTATGTATCTTTGGATTTCTTGGGTTTTTTTTCCAAGATCTGCATAATGGGAAAATTTGGTCGATGGTGGACTTTTCTGGCCGAAAACCATACTGAAATGACCTGTTCAGACTGTTTAGGAAGATTCTAAGGGGTTCACAGCATATTGCAGACAGAATTGTACATGCGAAGTTTAGGAGACATATTCCCTTATTATTGGCGCAGTTCAGTTAATAAATAATTCTAAGGTTCCATTCGTCGGACGTACTTTCGTTGAACCAGATTTCAGAAATAAGTTGACGTATGCTCCATATTTAATTATCACTTGCTGCCTTAAACATTTCGGCGGTTAAGACATCGGATTCAGCAGCTTTGTTAGGATTAAATTTGGAAATGACTGTCCCGACTTCCTCTTGGTCGGGTAGATGGAATTGTTGTATATCATCGGACAGTTTGAATAGTTCATATGCCTCACGGTGGGATGTTATTCGTCATTGACGTCTAACAGTCTGCAGAAATTCTCCTACGAGAATTGCTTCTCTATCGTTGCAGATTTCTGTTCGAGCTTCACGGGTTTAGGATGTTCGTTTAATTTTTTGGTAAAACTTCCGAACTCTTCATTCCTCTTGTAGCACCTTCTAAGGCCACGATCGAGCGCTTTTTTCGGACATCCGTACTTAAGCTTATAGCGCATTTGTACAAGACATTCAGCATTGAGAGGCATATACGGAAGCAAATACATTTCCATTCTCATCCTAGGCCCATGATGCACCAGCATTCTTTCCATACCCTTCAGCTGAAAGAAACTCACACTGTTAGCTCTTGACGAGTGAGTATTGTACTTTTTTTTTTGCGAAAGGACAGTATTTCAGAAGTTGTAATTTTTAAACCCTACTGTGTTGAATGTACCACACGCGATACTTATTATTTCTCAGCAAAAATCACTTGGAGAACTTTATGCCAAAAAGAAAGAAGAAAGTACCATACACTAGAAAAAAAGAACGAAATGAATTTAAAAATAAGTTACCCTTCCGTGCAAGTACTTACCCTCTGTCTGTCTCGTTGCCGTGCTGTTCATCGTTAGTCCTTAATATAATTTGATATTTTACCCCTTAACCCCATTCCATTCATTGTGTCTAACTTGAGTTTCGTCACTCTACACTCCACTTTCCGATTGAAATCGCGCTCAGTGCTATCAAATGTTATAACTGAAGGTGCCACGAAAACTATAAAAACCTCACCTCTGATATCCTTTAAAAAAACTGTCTCTGCCCTCCTTCACAAACTTAAAGGGTGTGCCTAAAAAAAAAAAACACAAGAAAATTCTAAAAAAGTGTAAAAAACTTTCCCCACTAAAAGTTTACCCAACACGATATGAGCAAATGAAAAGCGGGAGAAAAATGAAAAAGAAAAAAAGAGCTAAGTAAAGTGAAAACACAACAAACATTCAGATAGATACGAAGAGCAATTCAATATCTACCCTCGTGAAAACCGCCACTAGTTTTACGAGTACGTCAGGCAAGGACACCGGCCTCCAACCCTCTTATCCACCTTCCCGCAGCACCCAGTCGGCCCACAGCAATCGACCTTCTACATGGTATCTTAAAATCTGTCCATAAAAATTGTCACTTTTTTGTCCGGCCAGCGTTTTTCACCCTTTTGCCGTTTTTTTTTTTTTTGTCATAGCTTTTTCCAACATTTACTCGTGACTCTCTATCGCAGTGGGCGACTTACAGTTACATGACTGTGGTAGCCCCAGGGGCCAGAGGCACCCACCGATACATTGGGACACTCATACACCAACACACAACCTTTAATGGGCATTGTGGGCATTTTGGTGTGATGCTTTGAAGAACGTTTTTCAATCGATTTTGGGTATTTCCTCTCTTTTTATTTTTTTTTTTCCTATTCCATCTCTTAAGTGAGAAGTTTTGCGCCTTAGGACACTTTTTCGGTCTGCTTTTGCCTCGACCTATTCTGATACCACTTCCTCACCGATGGTACCACGACCAGGACTATCGTCATCATCGTCATGTCAATCAGGGAAGAGTGTTTGTACTTTTGGAAAAGCGACTAAGGAAGGTCACAGGAGACTTGATAGGATTAGAGGCTAAAAACGGATGGCTTACTTAGAAGTTGTTGTTGTTTTCGCTTTTCAGTCTGTTGGGGTCTATACTCAAACTCTCATCGTTTTTTTAATTTGTACCATTTTTTTTTTTTTTTTTTTTGGGGCGACAGAAAGGCTTCCTTCTAGCCCTTTCAAACATCTTTCCTTTTGGTATGTTACATTATTGTATAACAAGATTAAAGGGGGGCAAATCCAATAGGACTGGACCAAGCGATGAAAGATTCCAGGATCCTTTTTCGGTTATTTTTTATGTTCGTTTTTTTTCCCTTGTTTATTTGGTCTTTGGGCGTAAAATAAGGTGCGAGAAAAAATGAAATCGATTTCAGATTAGACGCTCGACTTAATGTGACAAGGATGCTTGAAGAAACAACCAGCCTTAGACGAACTGTGTACGAATAGAATCTGGAGAAGATTGTGTTTACTTCCCTTTTCGAGATTTGAGAAATGTGTCAGCACTCAATTAAAGTAATAAATTCACTAATGCGCAATAGAGTCCAGCCGGAGTTTCCACAAGAAGATTAAAAAGGATAGATAAACTCACTGAGACTTTTAGCTTGCCAGGTAGACACACATATGGACGTACAGTAGAAGGTGTTTCGGTGGATTTTCAGAGATTTTTGACAGCAAAAGAATGGATGTATCTATTCTGCGTAAGTCAGAGTGAAAAGGCAAGACGGTTTTTAAGGATCAAAGGCTTCGTTCATGCATAAGGGTTTTGTCTGAGTAGCCGCTTAGTGTCATGAAAAGTGGTTTGGAACTGGGTAAAGTGCAGACTTTTTGTTTGGTTCTTTCTTCCGAAATGCGTAAATTATTTGATTTGATCTGCCACCGTCAGTTGTTCCAAGACCATAATACATTTGATTGTTTCGTAGTGTTGTAAAACGCATTGTAACATTGCTTCGTTCTTTGTCCCAGAAAGTACATTGGTGAGAGCAGCGGCAAAAGGCCAGGCAAGTGCTTTGGGAAAAAATAATTTTTCCTTCTTTCTCTTTGCTGTTGATCGTCAACCCGAACAGGCGTCTTCCAAGCTGAGCTGAATTATTTGAAAGTTTGTAACATTTTGTTTTGCACAATAAAAATTCTTTTATAACGTAGTATACCGTTCGTGTTCTTGATTAAAATAAAGCCATGCGAATTTTAGTCCTTCGCATCCGGATTAAGTGCGTTGATTCGATCATTTGGACAATTTTATTGTGCGAAAAGTGTGTGGTAAGGCAATTGAGAAAGACACGTTGTATCAATTTGATATTAAAAGCGCCAGAGAAGTGCATGTGGTAGCAAAATTTGGTGTATACTACGGTTGGAACTTTTATTTTTTGTTGAGTATCATTCTTCTGAATAATTGACTCATAATATTTTTTATTTTTTCATGTAACTTGCATGCGCTCGATCGAGTAAAACTATTATATCGTGGTTATTAAGGTACAACAACAATTTAACACAACTCCCCGATACCTACAGATTGTGGATTGTCTTTAGAGTTTGCCTATTTTGTCGGGTTTTTTCGGTTTAAACATTAATACGATAGATAAAAATAATCCGCCCTCATTAATTGAAATTCGGTTCTCGTGGTCAGAGTTTGTCGCCCTTAATAAACAACTATGCGATTTTTGTGAAGACCCTGATTTTGTTGACCCAGAGTCAGTTTAGGCAATACGAAACCAAATTTTTCTTTACACCTTTACCCACCTTTACAAATGAAATACAAAAAAGAAGGTCCCCTGATTCACATAATTCTCTAAACGCGCTGGTGGAAAAATTAGTTAATCAGCAAGCCTCGTTTCTACAAGCCCTCAATTTGTCGACCTTCTCAGCCTCAACGTCAGTCAATCTGCCAAAAATTGTTATCGCTCCGTTTTCCGGTGACTACAAAGATTGGTCTGAATTTAAGGAGCTCGCAAAGACTGCAATACTTAAAATCGTTTTTACGTAGAGATGCCGCCAATGTGGTCAAACATGTTACCGTTTCCGATGATAATTACATGAAAGCTTGGGACGAGTTAGAGTCGCGCTTTGATAAAACTCACCTGATCATCCAATCGTTTGTTCGGTCGTTTCCCGACTTCGGGAAATGTTCAAATGCTTCGGAAGATCACGACGGAGCTGATGAGATTCTTCGAGAACTCAATGCGTTGAATATGAACAGTCGCAATCCATGGCTTATACACCTTTTAGTTCAATAGGTTGATCAGGACACAAAAGAATCATGGGTGAAAGAAGTAGGGTCGCGTGAACAGGAACAATATATGAACTCTTTGACTTTTTAGAATTCCGCTGCAATTGTTTAGAATCGTGTAGTTCTCTCTCTCTCAAAATTCGCAAGCTTGCCGCAAAGTGCAAGTTCCCATTCGTGATAACATCGCAGAATCCACTCAAGGATGTTCAAAGTGTCAGGAAAGTCATACGTTAGCTCACTCTAAAAATTTCGCTGCCCAATTCTAGTAGCCAGCTCGTAAAACAACATTCGTTATGTTTTAATTGTTTGCACCAAGGACACAACGCGAATAAATGTCGGTCACACATTCGGTGTAGACTGTGCAACGCTCGACACCATTCGATGGTACATTCTACACAACCCTCAGCAAATGAACCTTCAACGTCAAATAATACTCCTTTAATTAACAACTTCTCGTCTAATCCTCCAATCGTTTCGCATCACTCACTTGAATCTTCCCGTTACATTCAAACGTTGCTTCCAACAGCAACCATTCAGGTTCAAGATAAGCTAGGGTCCTTTCAAAATCTTCGGTTATTATTTGACACAGGATCTCAGGTTTCGTTTATAACTGAATGCGCTATTCAACGCCTGGGTCTGAAATGAAAACCATCGCGGATTCCCATCACTTGAATAGCTTCAACTCCTGCAGGGGTAACTAATGGTTTGGTTACACTTAAACTACACTTTCGATACAATGTTGAGTTTATTGACATTGATTGTAATGTCATTTCAAAGCTCTCTTCATTGCTGCCTTAGTCTTCAATCACCAGTCTTAAGACCGATAATATAATGTCAATACAACTAGCTGATCCCCACTTCAATGAACCCGGCCATATTGATATTTTAGTGGACTCAGACAAGGTGTTCAGCGCAATAACAGGTCCTATGCAACCAGCCCAAAACGGGATTCGTGAAAATATACCAACTATTTTTGGACTTGTTATAGTTGGCCGCTTTTCACCAGATACTTACAACCGTGACCGAGGGCTCAAATCTTTTTGTACCCAGTTAGACAACGCACAAGATTTTGTGCTCGAGCGATTTTGGTCCTTGGAGGAAGTATCTAATTGACCCATCTTGTCTCTCGAAGAACAAAAAGCTGAAGACCACTTTATCAACACTCACACTCGTCATTCTGATGGTCGGTTTATGGTTGAACTACCTTTCAAACAGAATGAAACACTCAACTTCGGAAATTCATTCATTGTCGCGTTTAACCGAATGCAATTTATCGAACGCCGATTCGCTCTAAAACCTGAGTTCAAAACCCAATACTCACAATTCATTTAAGAGTATTTGTCGTTAGGTCATATGGAAGAAATACCTCCACATGATGTTCCGAACTCACCATGCCGTTTTCAAGGCTGATAGTAGTATAACAAATATGAGAGTGGTATTTGATGCATCGGACAAAAGCAATACCACATTAAATGACTGTCTTCTCGTCGGCCCCACAATTCAACGTGACATATTTTCGATATGTTTGCGATTTCGTCGACACGTATATACCATTTCAGGGGACATCGAGAAGATGTACAGGCAGATTTGGGTTTCTCCAAAACACACGGATTATCAAAGGAAAGTTTGGCGAGAAGGTCTGACAGATCCTCTGAAACATTATTGACTTTTGGCGGTCACCTACGGTACAGCGTCAGCACCATTTTAAGCAATTCGTGCATTAAAACAAATTGCTCGTGGTTCCATCGAAACTCATCCCGTTGTCCTCAATGATTTCTACGTCGACGACGTAATAACTGGAGCAGACACAATCGACGAGGTCAATACACTTAAAATGGAATTGGTAGATTTACTGAAATCTGCTGGTTTGCATTTGAGAAAATGGATCACCAACGGCTGGCCCCTGCTATTGTCGTTACCAGAGGCACAGCGAGAAATTTCAATGCAGTTAAAGTGCTTGGTCTACTATGGTGCCCATCGAAAGATTGCTTCTCATTCAGTGTTCGTTTGGATCCACCTGGTTTACCACCAAACGTCGAATTCTATCCGCAGCATCAGGGATATTTAACCCTATTGGCTTTTTAGCACCTGTAGTAGTATCGGTCAAAATCATTCTACAAGATCTGTGGAAGGAAAAACTGAATTAGGACGAATAACTCCCGGAGGACCTCGCATATCGTTAGAGCTCAATTCATCAGAAACTTCTCTGACTCGAATCCCTTCGCATTCCCAGACTAATGTGGTCCAATAAAAAAAGCAGGGAGTTACATGAATTTTGCGATGCATCAGTGGATGCGTATGAAGCAGCGGTTTATTACAGGAGCATCAATTCAGACAATTCAGTATCGGTAACATTGATAAAAGCCAAAAGTAAAGTTGCTCGAATTAAAATTCTATCACTTCCTCCTTTGGAACTCTGTGGAGCTCTACTACTAACCCATCTAGTAAACAAAATCAAGGTTTCTTTGCAGAAAAATGATGTACAACTTTACGCCCGGACAGATACATCCATAGTACTCCACTGGCTGTCAGCACCTCCGAAGAAGTGGTCAGTTTTTGTTGGCAACAGGACATCGGAAATACTTTCATCACTACCGCGTAAGTTGTGGAACCATGTGCGATGGTTCCATGACGCTTCGGTACAATGTCTCTAGTTGGTCTAGATGTATTCGAATCGTTGTTTATAGTATATCTATCATTTTATAGCAAAATGTCGTCGGTCGGTATATTGTGCTCGAAGTTTACAAGCATTGACTACGCAAGAACTTTCGAATTTAAGGACAATGCTTATTAAAACGGCCCAGTGTTCGTTATTTGCCACTAAAATCGAGTGTCTCCAAAAAGGAAAAAATTTGCCTAAAAGAAATAAACTTATGTCTTTAAGCCTATTTCTTGATACTCTCGGTGTGCTTCGCGTCGGCGGTCGGTTACAAGAATCCGAATTGACTTATAACGAAAAACATCCCATCATTTTGTGCAAATCACATCCGATATCTAATCTCATAGCCCTATACACCCACAAATATTATCTACATGCTGGTGTGACACTAACATTTTCGCTTATAAAACAAAACTTTTACATTCTCGGCTCGCGAAACTTATCCGCAAGATAGTACACGATTGTGTGGTGTGCTTTCGGCAACATATGACAACCTCTACGCAGTTAATGGGCAACTTGCCAACCGAACGAATTAGATTTTCGAGACCCTTTAATAAGGTCGGTTGCGACTATGCCGGCCCTATAACATTGAGACTATGTCGCTGTAGAAATCCGAAATTCGTTAAAACATACATAGCCCTGTTTGTCTGTTTTGTGAGCAAAGGTATCCACTTGGAATTGATGGGTGACTTATCGTCGGACGCCACAAGAAATTTGGAGCGACAACGGCACCAACTTTCATGGCGCAAAACGTATGCTTGGCGAAATGTTCAAACACCTGCGTAGTCAGCAGCGCAATAATATGATTTCGGATCATCTTTCAACAGATAAAATAATTTGGAAATTTATACCCCCTGCTGCATCTCACTTCAGAGGCTTGTGAGAAGCGGGTGTAAAGTCCGTTAAGATGCACCTGAAACGCTTCATTGGGGACAATAAGCTGACGTACGAGAAGATGTACACTCTTCTTACAAAAATTAAAGGACTGTTAAATTCCCGCCCAATGTGGCAGAAGAGGAGCCATGCGCCTTAAGTCCATCCCATTTTATGATTGGTGAACCATACACTCCAGTTCCTCAACCAAATATTCTAAATTCAAATTTTTCAATTAAAACTAATTGGTATGCGTTACAGATACTTCTTCAAAGCTTCTGGAAACGGTGGCATCAGGAGTACTTAATATCTCTCCAGCATCGACCTAAGTGGCAGAACTCTCAACTCAATCTGAAGGTGGACGACGTCGTCCTCATCAAGGAACCAAACTTACCACCGGCTAAATGGATTCTTAGACAAATCGTAGAAATACATCCCGGGAGAGACTGTAACGTCAGAGTTGTCACCATCCGTACCAAATTTGGCAACTACGTGCGACCCATTGCTGAAAGACCGGATCCATTCAGGGGAGGCTGAATGTTGTCGAACACATAGTAACATTGCTTCGTTCTTTGCCATTGTTTTCACCACAACAAGTACACTGGTGAGAGCAGCGGCAAAAGACCAGGCAAGTGCTTTGGGAAAAAATAATTTGTCCTTCTTTCTCTTTGCTGTTGATCGTGAACCCGAACAGACGCACAGTGGGGCAAAAGTAGTGGTTTTGTGCGATAAATTATTTTGAAAAGTCTAAAGTGACTTTTTGTGTTTTAAAGCCTTGTATATGGAAGAGTAAATATGAGTTGAAATTTAATTTTTATTAAAAAAAAAGCAAATTTGGAGGGTTGTTTAAAGATAAACTTACGTGCTTACACCGAAAACAATCTTTGTTTTTTTGGTGTTTATTATTAAGGATAATGTAGCTTTTTCAACGATTGTTAATAATAAATATACAAAGAATTAAATAAATATGAAAACTATTAGTACTATTTTTAGTTTTTGAACCAAAAATGTATACAAACAATGTTTTGATTTGCTTTGATTTGATTTGCGGCCCGGTCAACCCCGGACAGATTTATTAACGCTTATTGCAATCTTATTTGTTTTGTAATGAATCTCATAATTTACATTTAATAATACATTTAATATTTAATAAAAAATTGTTCATGAATTTTCAAAAGAAATATTCTCCACATCGAACATATTAATGAAAATTTTTTTATCAACAAAAAGGTTTTGACTCTTAGACTTTATAACAGAGGATCTGATGAAATAATCATTCTGTTAAATTGTCTGTTTTTGATGTTTTTTGCTGAAAAGCTCTCTGAAAATTTTAAAATCTTTGTTTCGGGATTCTAAAGCTTCTTCATTTAACTGACCAATCGGTAAGAGGCAAGCAGAAACAATTAAATGGCTTTGAATTAATATTTTGTGCACTGTTGTGCTCATACAGTACCAGGGATACAGTGTAATGAAATATCAGGCGGTATCTTCACAATACCTCTTGAATTTTTCTTCGTTGAGCTTGAAACCACTTGAAGGGCATTGCAAAATTATATATAAAATTTTTGAATTAAAAGTTCATCATTTCTAGTTATGGTGGTGGATAAATTACTTTTTCAAAAAATCTCCTCGCAACATTACCTGCGTTGGTATTTCCGTATCCCGGCTTAGGATGGCCAAGTTTTTCTTTAAATTATCGCTTGAATTCTCTTTTTATTTTCATTGACTGCTTCTGTTCTTTGGCTTGTTCTCCACTCCTGGACTGGAAGCTTATATGTAACATGCAAAAGGCATTCAGAAAGTCGAATCCATACATGTAAAACAGAAAGACCAAATGATAAATATTATTCCGATACAGGCAATTGAATCATTTTGTCTACGCTGTTGAACTCTTTACATGTAGCATTGCATAAATAACATCTCATGGAAGATTTTGTGTCATATTAACTGTTGCAAAGCTTACTATCCATCATAGAAAATATCATTTCATGTGTCACAACAAACTTTTTACTATCGATGGTTACATTTGACCCATGAAGATTTTGGATTTGTGTATCTTTAATATCCCTTTCGATCCTTACAAGTTTGTCACTCTTTTTGTGAAAGCCAATTTTTAATAGACGGCATTAGGAAGGACAGGGGTTTTTCCACAGAACTTTTTGGTTAAATGAAAGTCTTAGTGGGACCAGACACTTCATAAAAATGAACTTATCATCGCTCTCATGGCTATCTAAATATTTTTGATGATATTTCCTATAACTCCACTTCGATACTAACTTTAACTCGTTTTCTGTATCTGATTGAAAAGATTCCAAAAGATTTTTTTGATTGATCAGTACTTTTTTCGCTAGTGTTATCGAGTAGATTTTGCATGGAAATCTGAGCACAAGCTTCTGGGTAAAAATGTTTGTTTTCTTTTTGAATCTCTTTATATGAAGGGAAAATATTTTTGGCTTGACAATTTTGCTTCAATCATTATAGACAAAGCTTCTAATGATGACACCTTTCTTGGTTCTTCAAAACTTTTTTGCCTTTGTAAGAAACTTTGAGACGTTGTTGCTTCTGTTACCAAATCTGCTTTTTACTTTTGACCCGAAGAACGTAAACTCATTTGAGCAGCATAAACTAGCTCATTTGTGGGAGCCGTATTTCTTAATTCCGCAGTTCGTTTGCGTTTTGTTGATTTACTGCATGTTTCACAAAAAAAAAGCGATGGACGTCCCGCAGATGCCAAAAATTGTTTAAAAGAAATGAATCCGTTGAACCATTTTAACTCTGAGGCAAGAAACAGTTCTTTTGTTCGATTTGATCATTCCCATTTGGTTTTTAGTAGATGTTTGAAATTTTTCAAGTCTTGTCGAAATGAGTTTTCCTGCATAATGTCTTATGTTGTTATGGGCTGAATTATTTGAAAGTTTGCAACATTTTGTTTTGGACAATAAAAATTCTTTTATAACGTGGTATGTTCTTGATTTAAACAAAGCCATATCGTATCAAAAACACGTAGTATGACAATATGTTGATTTAAGTAATATTATTAGCTAGGATTACAGCCGTATCAGAAATAAGCGACTGATTAATAGCAATGAAGCTGGAAACACCGAAACAAATATTTCGGTTCGACCTTGTAGGAATGGAATATTAAAGGACGATATTGTCCTAAACATACTAAATTGATTAACTTGATTCAATAGCATTTTTATAGACCAAAAGCATCACTTACCTACCGCGCCGGGAGACTCGCTGAGTCATAAGACTCAGATGGATTACCCTCAGTACTGGAATAACGCGAAACAGAGTGACAAGTCACGGAATTCTGCTGACGAAAACTTCACGGAGAAAGCAGAGAAAAAATAATGAAATCAGGTATCAGTTAAGAAAATAAACTGGCAAAACTGACATACCAATAGAACCCAGGTATTGCTCCAAACTACCATAACCCTGAAAAGGGGAACTGATGTATGAGAATACCGCGAAAACTCTGGCCTGTGTTTGAACAGGCCGACTAAACAAATAGACCAAAATTACGATAAGAACCAAAACGCAAACCATTATCTTGTTATAGCCAAGATAGGGATGTAAATATCCAGCCCAATGACAGTTAATCAATGTGGTTTTAACCTGCCAAAACAAAAAGCCCCTGGTTCGATGACGAATGCAGAGGTGTGAACCTGAAAAAACAGCGGATGTATAAAGAGGGTCTGCAGGAGAGAACGACAGAGGCTTGCGAGATCTACGACCAGAAAACAAATAAAATAAGGCACCAGAAGAAATCGATCGAGGGCTTAATGAGGTGCTATCAGAAGAATAAAGTTCGGATGTTGTACTTACTTAAGTAAAGTAAGGTAAAGTTGGCCCTGTCTTTAGCTAACTGCCTCCAGTTGCACACTCTAAGTATGTTGAGATCTCCTTTTATTTATGCCACTTAAGGTGAGGTCTTTCTCTACTGCATTGTCCCTCACTGTACACTGCTCGCCGAAGCGATGGTGTCCATTAGTTAGTCTTTGAATCTTCTTTTCTAAAGCCCGTCAATGCAAATGGGACCGAATATTTTTCGAAGTATTTTTGTCTCGAAACGACTAAGGATATTTTCTTTCGCTTTAGATAAAGGCCATACCAGAAAGTAGGACTGGAATGATGAAGGTCTTACATAGGGTCCCTGCAGTTGTTTGGGTTATTGCTTTACTACTCAATTGTCTTCTTAGCCCAAAGAAACAGCTATTAGCAAGAGTTATGTTTCTGCAAAGGCCTTGTTGGTAGAATCTACAGCAGAGCAACGGCAAAGTCCCTTACTACCCCGAAATGTTAGCTGTCGACTGCGACTTTCTGTACAATTCGTCTGTGTTGTGTGTCCCGCCTTGTTGACAGCATAAACTTGGTTTCGCCCATATTTACCGCTAAACCCATTTTAACAGCTTTCGTTTCAATACTAGCGATCGCACCGGTGATCGCCTGCTGAGTTGTGTCCAATATATCGATAACATCGGCGTACGGTAGTAGTTACACAGACTTGTGCATCCAGTGTTTGACTAATGAGTTCAGCACTTTTCTTTCAAGTCATATGACAGCATATTACCTTATCTAAAACCTTTTTGACAGCAAACGTCTTGGTTAATTCGTTACAGACTTTGACGGAGCAGCAACTCATCAACATTCGGCACAGAGCGCCGAGTTTGGCAAGGATAACAAAACTAGATATGTCTACTTATATATTAGCTTAGCTCTATACATGCTATCATATGCGGCCTTAAAATAGATGAAAAGATAGTCGGTTTCGACTTGGACTTCTTGAGTTTTCTCCAGGATCTACCTGAGTGCGAAGATTTGGGAGATTGTGGACGTTAATAAGACTTATACGCCTGTAGTTGCAGCAGTCTCCTTTTCTGTTGTACGAGCAAAGGATACCGAGATTCCATTCACCAGGCATACACTTTTTTGACCAGATCTGAGAAATGAGTTAGTCACAAAGTCGTTTCCAGCAGCTTTTTAAGACCTGGGCTGGTAAGCCGTCAGGTCCGGCCGCTTTGTTGGATCTCAGCTTAGGTAGTGCTTCTGTACGGATCTTCTTGCCTTTACGCGTTCCATTTACCTGTTTGTAAAACTTCCGTTTATTATTCCTATAGCACAACCTTTCAAAATCTTCGATCCCTTCTGCTCGCAGAACTCACTAGCGTCTCTTGTCCTTCGTTGCAGTTCCGCTTTATACGCTTCTTGTTTAGCTGCATGTGCTTGACTCTTCATCAAACCAGGAATTTATTGGTGGTAGTCGGGTGAAACCCTGCATATTAGTTGCGGTGTCTCCGATGGCACGTTGGTGACACTGGTTGACACTGGTCTTCGATATTTAATGTCTCTAGCGATTGCAGTTTTTCTGCGTTATAGCTTCCCGAAGTAGTTCCTCTTTGTTTCGCTTAGGAAATCCGCATTCGTATCTAGGGTGCAAAAAGATAGTGGTCCGAGTCAATGCTAGCTGCCGGGACGGACGTCCACAATGCTAGAAGCATGTCTTAAGCCGATCCCAATGTGATCAATTTGATTCAGCGTTTCATGATCCAGAGATCCCCGCAAAGTCAATATCACTAAAGCCGTTGCCAGACGTGGTGTCGTGTAGGCTATGTAGGACATTGCCTTAAAATCTTTTTGAGGAGCTCGGAGATACGATCTTTGGCTGTTTTCTGTGGGGGCATGCGCGTATATATACAAGGCTTATGTTGGCGCATTTGGCATTCATTCGGGTTGTCATAAGACAGTTTTTCTTCCTCCTTAGTCCGCCCCATTCCATCGCACTGCCTGGATGGCAGTAACATGTGTGTGATGGCTCGGCTGCAAATTGGCCTGTTATGGGTCCGAACATTCCAAGTTCAGATTCAAAGATCGTTCTCCTCGAAACGTTTGAAAGGGTCGTCATCAGGGAGTCCATTTTTATCCGAGGTCATTAGTTGGTTCGTTACATCTCTTTAATCTTTTCCGTATAGGCTTGTGTGCCTTACGATTGTGTAGGCCAGTATTAGTCTACTGCCCGAGCATGCTCTTGTCATTTTAGCCTGCATGAGTAAGGTTTTGAACGACTTACTTGGAAATAAAACGAACATTCCTAGGCTGTAAAGCCGAAACAAAAATCTGATGGGATATAGTTGGAGATATCGTGGTGGAAACATAGTCGGTGCTAAGAATCTGGAAAGATTATTTCTGCAGACTGTTAAACGGCGATGACGAACAACATCCCTCCGTCAGGCAGAGTGAACCAATCACCCTGAACAAACACAGACAAAATTTCCTTCCACCCGACTTCCAAGATAGAAAATTTCAAGGAAAGTTTCTTGATCCGATGGGTTAACTGCAAAGCTGTTCAGAGCAGCAACTGATAATTGGACACGGAGCATACGTCAATTCGTCACTAAAGTCTAGGTCAACGAAAGTATAAACGACGAATAGAATTATTTATCCCCTGAACTTCCGAATATCAAGAGAATAAGTCTTCTTAACATCATATATACAATGATGTCTACCGTATTATGCCGCAAATAGCCTGATCGGTCCTTTTCGATGTGGGCGTAGGCCATAAAAGTCCACCAACGGTCAAATTTTCACAGTACGACAGGTTTTGGAAAAACAACAGAAGTCCAAAATCGATACATACCACCACTTCATCGATTTCAAAGCCACGTATAACAGCATCTATAGCAGCGAACTATACAGAGCCATGTCTATTTTTGACATCCTGCCAGGCTCATTCATCTGTGCAGGATGACCATGAATAACGCACGCTGTCAAAGTCGATGATGACAAAACCTAGACCTTCAATTTCAAAGAAGGACTTAAACAAGGAGATGAGTTGTCATGTAATTTTTCATCATCTTTCTTGAGGGGATTGTGCAAAGCTGATAAGTCAATTCCAAAAAAACCATCTCTCTAAAGTCTTTCAGTTATTCGCATACGCAGATAACTATTGAAGTAGAAGCGGCGAACATGATTATCCTGTCAACGAAGGAAAATCACCATATCGACGCTTAGGTGAAGATTCACGATAGGGAGCTACGACTGTGAAGTAATAGAGAAAGTTATCTACCATGGCCATACTATCAGCTCCAGCAAAGATACCAGCGTGAAGTCAAGCGAAGAATCACTCTTGTAATCGCAGTGAAACAAATGCCGCATTCCATGAAAATATGTATACGAGACAGTCCCTGATAACCGATGATATGAGTATTATCCAGCTCAGTACGAATCATACGGCTTTGTGGGAGTCAAGTCGAAATATGACCGAATTAGCGCTTACGGATAATAAGGGAGAAACATCGTAACTTTTTGGAATGTCTTTATATTGCCTTAATCGATTTGGAAGAAGCCTTGGATAGAGTTCACAGAGATCTAAGATATACTTGGGATGCACATACGAGGACATACATATATAAAAATGGCACGCCATATGAAGGAAAACGTTAAAACGAAAGTGATACTTAGTAACTGAGGGTAGTAACTAAGATCGTATTATTGTATAAGCATTGACGTGACACCTCTTCAGGCAACTCTTAGTAATTTGATAAGAGAGCTTGAAGATAATAGAGTTCGAATCAACCGTACTAAAGTCAGTACGTACCAATTTCTATTTAGAAGGAGACCTCGTGCCAAAGTGCAAACAAATTAAATCCTTAAACTCTGTCTTAACCATCGAGAAAATTGCAATAACAAAGTCGGCCATAGAGCTAGCTTGACGTGGCCTAAATGTCCCTAAAACTCGACAGTATTTGGTGACAGCAATAAACCACTTGAACTTAAAGGTTTGTGGAACAAGACAGTCCAACTTTAACTTTGACATACGCATCTAAATCTTGGACGATGTGCAGGCTTATTAAGTAAAAATGACAGTGACGGAAATAGAAATGTTAAAAGTGCCAGCATGTGTAACATTATGAAGCCCAATGCGGGTTGCTACTACAAACTAGCAATACTAATCTGAACCTAACCTCCTCGGAAGATAGTTACATAGCACCATAAGCAACTACGAGCTTTCCGCGTATTTTTGGCTGCGTTTACTATAAACATTTCTTTGCAGGTTTTCCGTCTGCCTCAGTTAGGTTTGTTAGGTACAAACTATGTTTACTTCCACATTGTGATATAGAAATCCTCAGATATGCTACACTGAAGAAGAACATTTTAAAGAAAACGGGTTCGAAGGATAACAAATGGCACATCCTCTTGCGTTGGTAAAAGTAATGTAAAAGTAAAAAGCAAACTCACATAGGATTGTCGATGTGTCCGCTTACTGTCTATATGATTTAGTACCACCGCCACAACCGGTAGTACTATTGAGTACCATGATTTCTGGAAGTTGAGATGCGCTGCCTCCCTTTCGTAAAAAAGTTACAATAGTTAATATTAGTGATAGCCATGTCAGATAATAGGTACGTATATCGAATGTAGGTATGTAACATATTCTGGGGCAACACTGCGTACAATCATCTATGGACGTCATATTATCCAAAATGGTCTTGCTGCCTTTGAGCAAGAATGCTAAATTAAATTAACTGAAAACATGTACCATCGTGTCAAAATGTAGACACGAGTATATCGGATTCCTTACCGTGTGCAAACTACTTGCTCGTACCTTGTTGAAGAGTAGTAATTTGAAAAAAATTCACTGAACATGATTTAATATGAGTTTAGGAAATCCTTGAAAACTCCCCCTAAGCTAACAACCAGACAACCTGTTTCTTGGTGGAATGCAGACCGGTATCGAATGTACAGACTATTGTAATAGGGACTTCCGAACTTGACAGTTGATAGCGGCCATATTGTTGAAGCTAAATCTGTCAAATTGGCTGCCGTTTATTCAGTCTGTTTTGCAAATCATCATGGATGGACATAGCGCTCAACAACACGCGCAAATGAAAAAAGTGTTTTAGCAAAATGGGTGTTCTGTTCGGGCAACACTCGGATTTGGAGTGGGTGCGAGTTTTATGTACACCCTGAATGACTCGAACTGCGACCGACTTCAGACTGCTATAATTTCCAAACCGTTCATGACAGTGAGCTCAAATTTTGACACATGACAGATCATTTTATTATTTATAAGCATTTTAAGCGATTTGCGTCTCAGTTGTGTTGAAAACGTGATAGTGTGATTGCTTTATATTTGGCTGGAAAACCACAAGTAGCTATCGTTAGAGCCCTCCGGCACCTCAACGTGAATAAATCATTTGTGTCTCGAACCATAGCTCGTTACCGTGATACTGGCAGAAATGGTTCGGAAAGTGAAGGCCCGAATTGAACGAAATCCCCGTCGAAGTGGAAGAAAATTGACTCATGCATTTCAACTCACTTCAGCTCTTTCCTTCGAGTGTTATTCGCCTAGTTTAGGCCGCCCAGCTCTTCTGCCTGCCTGACTGAGTGGATTCCATGTCATATTTCGCAATAGATACGTTTTCACGTTGCTACTTCCCCCTTCGTATGAGACGTCTAGCTGTTCGGTTGAGATGCGGTTCGGCCAAAATCCTTAATATGAAACGTAGACTTCTATTTACGAAGGCTTGCAGTCTTCGATTGACAATGTTGCTACTCTTTCAAGTACTACAAACGTATTGCAGTACTGATTCTACATTGAGCTTGGTCTTTGTGCTGAGACATTGCTTTTCCATATTTTTCATAGCATTCCAAACGCAACTTTAGCTTTCCCGATCCCGGTGCCACCGTCGGCCAAGATGATGCTGCCTAATATAGACAGTTTTCGACTTGTTGTACGGCAATGTTGAGTTGAGTGTCGAAGGTTTAAATGTTCAGGGCCTTTTACCTACATTTATACTCGAATTACTAGTTTGTTTGGCTCAGGTTGCACAATTTGTGACATTTGATGGAGATCCATTATTTTATGTGCAAGGAGGCAAACATCGTCAGCGTAATCCAGGTGTTTCAGGTAAGATGTGATTGTCTACCTCAATCCTTGGTTTCTTTCAGTTAATCCTGCTCTGGAGACGGAGGACTGGGGAAAAAATCTAATAAAAATCCAGGTTAAACGAAATTGTAATTTTCACAAATGGCTCAAAAACGGAGGAAGGAACAGATTTTGGTATCCTCTCGGAAGACCCAGAACTAAGACGCAAGCAGTGTCTTTCAAACAGAGGTTTTAGCTGTCCTCAGGACGGCTGAGATAATGCAGATTAGATCGGTATACGAAGGAGATATCTCTCTCTGATACAGTCAGGGGCTGCCGCACAGTGCTCAAGGCACAATACAGCCAGGACACTGCGGTATCAAAGGAGATGAATAAGCGGATGGGCTTACAAGAAAACTATGGCTACTCGACAATAGTGAGGTTGCCAATATCAAACCTCCCCTTTGCATAATGCGGAGCACTATCGGCACCACCTAAGGTGGTCAAATCTTGAAGGACACCGGGTATCCAGGGCTCTCTTGTCTTTCCTTTTGACGGCAAAAGATCCAGGAAGTTAATCAAATTAAACAGGGATAAGCTTAGGACAGTAATAGGAATGCTGACAGGACACTGTCTCCTGCGGAAACACGCAAAGAGGCCCAAATTGTCAGATACAGATATTTGCAGATTCTGTGATCTGCAAGCTGTTGAGGATATAACAGACGTATTGTCTTCGAGTAGTCGAAGAAAATTTTTCGGAAAATACTTTTTCAAAAACCTGGAGAAAATAGACGGGACGACATTCACAGGCCTTCTTGGATTTTCCAGGGAAATTGGATCTTTCACCTTATTTCGGTTTTTGCTATTTGAAGACAAATTCAACTGCTTTCACAGGGATCGCGATGGACCCGTTTTAGTGCCTGGTGTCTGCGTGATGGGATATTCATTATACCCCTTATACCTGACACCTCACCACTGTGCAGAACGTGAGGTTGACCACCCTCGTAACTAGCCTTAATAATAGCTATAAGTTTTCCCGGGATACCTCTCCTTCGCAAGACTATCCAGGTAACATCTGTGTTCAAACTGTCGAAAGCCTTTTCAAAGTCAATGAATATTAGATATAGCAGAGACGTGAACTTGACGCATTGCTCAATGATGATTCGCAAGATGTTGATTTGATCTACTCAAGGGTATCCACCCCGAATTTCCGTCTGTTTAGCATCGAATGTAGAGCCTAGTTGATCTCTTATCCGCTCTAGAAGTACTTTAGCTATTATCTGGGCTACGGATGGGAAAACGCATATTCCTCTCCAGTTCCCACATTCAATCAAATTGCCCTCCTTTTAAGCTTGATAACCATGCCTCTTTTCAATTTATCAGGGAACTGCCTGTCTAGAAATGAGTGGTTGGAGTAACTCTATTGACGTAACTGTCGGCACTTGAAAAAGCTCGACAGGGTTCCATCAAAGTCTACCGCTTTATTTATTTTGAGGAATCTGATAGCGGCTACTATGTCTGTGTTACTGGGAGACCCGGTTCGAATTCGAGAATTTGGCGTGGTCGTTGGAATTTAGGACTATGACGCTGTCATCTAAATCATTTAGAGAAATCCTCTCTCTTTCTGTTGAACTGATCCTCATCCGAAATCAACAGACTTTTTAGTGGATGTTAGTTAGAACTCCGACCAGCAGTTAGTTCTTTTGTATTAACTGTGGACGGTCTTGCTGTCATACCTGCTAGATGCTTCTTCAGCCTTCGAAGCCAGTGTGTTGATGTATGAACGCTCGCACGTCTGACACTACACTGTACTTCCTACCTCTTTATATGATATTGGATTTCTAACTCGGTTTTCTCTACTGCCGATTCCGCTTCAATCTGGGCCTTGAGTGGAATATGCTCATCGATCCGTCTCCAGGTATCTGCTGATAATCTTGTGCTATGACTTTCCTGTAACTGCCCCAGATACAAAAACATTTCTCACAGCATTCCAATGGGTATGCATGTCTTCATGCGTTGAGCTGTTGATTGTTTCTGTTTCTGTAGCAAGATGGTCCCTGAATTATTTGCGCACTACTGGATTCCCGGTATTCTACTCGAAGTGGTTTAGTAACTCGAACCAAGTTTGAGCGGATGGAGTACGAAGGCGTACAGCGGCTAACATAAATCGATGGTCAAGAAGGTGCTTTGCCCCAAGATCTCCATATTATATGGTGAGAACCCTCGCTCAAGTGGGAGGTGGGTAGAGAAGCGTTCTAACATTCCAGAATCTTATCATTGCCAAATGTCGTCAAGAAAATATCAGTCCCTATCCGAGGCTTGTTGTGGCGTTTCGGAGCAATACATTTTTTATGGTAGCGACACTAATCCTGTTTTGTGCCGCAGGAAGCTCGCCATTTTTTCCCTCCTCTTCACAGTTTCCGAAGAAATTCCCAGATAACGCCACGAGGAGGCGTGAAGTAAGGCTTGCTAACAGAGCTACAAGATTCATTTAATCATTTACAAATTCGACTGTAATTATTTGGCGAGCCAACATCTATGGAAGATGCTGCTTCTACGAGGCATAATGTAAACCAAAACCCCACTTTGGAGAATTGAAATAATGCAAGAAAACAGAAATTTTCCAATGCAGGCACTTACTGCGGTTAGTATGTGATCGCAGTGTGTGTGCCCACACACTTTTACTTCTATGGTGCCTATCGATCAACACTCTGCTTAGATAGAGTAGCATTTCTCGTCATCTCTTGAAGCAATGGTTGGATCAACATAAATGAGCTTTCAGTAATTTTTTTTAAAAATGATGTCGAAGAAAGTTTAGGAATAGTTTGTTTGGCTGCATAGAGGCACCAATAAATATATCTCTCCACTTATATCAGGGACTGCACTCCCAAAGCCATTGCTGTAGGACAGAAGCAGTCCTTATTATAAAAGGGACCAGAATTTACCTTCTAAAGCTAATACATAATTTTATGTTCGCTTTTTGCGAGAACATGTAGTCAACTTTCCATGCACCTAGAGTAGCTTCTCTCAAACCCGGATTCAGGATATAAATGTAGCCGTATCTCCAAAGTCGATTTAGAATGTAGCATTGCCTTCCTCGTGTAGAGCGACAAATTTAGACTCCTTACAAGACAAACTAGTGCCTCCTATTCTTACGGCTTTCGTGCAATCTCATAACATTCTCAAGCTATTTTGACTAAACCACCTCTGCCGTGAGTATCGAACTTGTCGAGTTGTAGAGGATGACTAGGGTCAATGAATCTCGAGAAATTCTCCAGACGAGTCCTGAAACTTCCTAATCTCAGCGATCTCGACTCCACCGTTGCCAGACTAGAGATTGCTAAAGGCCCCTACAAGCTGGCATCGGCATATCTTGGCCATGATAATGTGGGCCCTCTCCCTAGTGATAATCTATAAAGGGTGGTACTGGAAGCTGGAAGGCAAAAAACTAGCCTTATCATCGGATGCAACGCTAACGCAACGAACCCACTTTTATAACAAGAAACCGACAGGAAGAGCTAGACATCACTCTTGCCCTCGACAACATCGCTTAAATGCTAACGAACTGGATAGTATCGTCTGAACACTGGTTTTCGGACCACAGATACATCCAATTCAGCCTGAGTGATGCTCCTCCCACCTAACCAGAATTCCGGAATACAGAGGAACACCGTCAGAAACACTATCCTCTGAACTCTCAAGTCCCAGCGTCAGGGGATTCACCCTGGCTCTCAATCAGGCTATGGCCGCTTCCTGCTCTCTTATTCAACCTAGAGGCAAGCAAACGCCGTACTGGTGGACATCAGCATTGGGGCCACTTCCCAGAAAACTATTCAAACTAACAAAAAGCAAACGAAAATTGGCTGACTGGGACTTATACAAAGAATCCCTCAAAATATAGAAAAAAGGCAAAGCGACAATCCTGGAGATCATTCTGTGACGAAATCACAGAAACCTCTGAGGCGTCGCCGATAACAAAAATCCTCTCTACAAATCTTATGATGCTTAGCTGTTTGAAAAAAACCAATGGCTCTTGCACAACCTCAAGTGATGAATCATACTGGACACTCACTTTCCAGATTTCTCCCTATTCGTGGCCAGTAGCAACAGAAACAGGACTACTACAACTGTGACCAAAATTCATGGTCTGATAATAACAGACAAACTGCTCTGGGCACTGCATAACTTCTAACCATACAAGTCTGCTGGTCCGGACGGTATAATACCTGCCGAGCTACAAAAGACCTCAGATATCACAATGCCTACGTTAGAGAAAATCATGAGGAGCTGTTTAGAACTGATCCACTTTCCACTGTCATGGAGAGAAGTTAGTGTATTGTAGTTTTTATTCCCAAAGCCGGAAAATGTTGTCATGTTGTCCCGAAGGACCTCCGACTTATAATTCTATCATATTTCCTTCTGAAAACTCTAGAAAGACGTTTGTCAACAGCTCAACATGCATACTACAATCGTCGATTAAAACGGCTTTGAATTCACTTCACATCGAACGATCCATACAATATAGAGAGTACACAATGGTCGCTTTCCTGGACATAGAGGGTGCCTTTAAAAACGTCAACAGATCCGCAACCATGACTGCGCTGTCAACTATGCAAGTAGATGATTCACTTGGGAGTTGATCAGTCTTATGTTAAATATCAGGATAATCAACTCCACACTGGGTGGGGCTTCTGGTCTCTCCCCTTCTCTGGAACTTTAACCTCTAAGTTGATATACCTGGAAGCGGGTGGTAGCAGCCTGTGCGGATAACGTAGCTATAGCCGTCTCAGGACAGTATCTTAACCATTAAAGAACTTCTTTAAATAAATCTTAACAGAATCACTTGTTAGGCTGGTCGCTGTTTGGGAGTAAACCCTCATAAAACTGATCTTGTCCTCTTTTCCAGGAAATACAAAATTCCAATCACAGACCGTCCCTTAATAAAAGGTACCAGTTTAGCCTTTTCCGATAGGGCAAAATATCCGGGCATTATTTTTAACAGGAAACTAAACTGGAAATCTAAAATTCAAGAAAGAGTCAAGAAAGCTACAATAGCTTGCAAAAAAGCCATTGGGAACAAATGGGGCCTTCAACCTCGCATAACCCACTGGCGGTACAAACAGATACTCACCTACGGGATTGTTGTCTGGTGGACGGCCTTAGACAATGCAGGCAACTGCAGAAAACTACGCAGAGTCCAAAAAGCTACATGTCTATGCATAAGCGGAGCCCTACGCCCTACCCCCTCTGCTTCACAGGATATTCTATTTTATTTGACACCCCTCGATATCAGCAGCAGACGAATAGCTGCGACGACAGCTATTCGGTTCAAACACTATAGTGGACAAATAATTCATTTGGCCATGCTAACATTCTTAATGCATTAGTAATCCCCGCAGAGAACAACGATTGCACCACACCTCAACTTTGGTTTGGCAAAGGCTTCCATGTAAGCTTCCCCTCTAGATCCTTCTGAAAGGAAGATGCTTTCATGGAGAACAAGTCAATCCACTTCTACACAGATGGATCTAAAACCGATAGCGGAGTTGGTGGTGGTGTTTTCTCAGATAAGCTAGATCTAAGCCTCCCTTTCCGTCTTTCAAATCACTGTAACGTGTTCCAGGCGGAAATTTTGGCGATTAAAGAATCTCTGTGCTGGCTGAAGAAAAACGAGATATCTACAAAGGATATCCGCATCTTTTTAGATAGTCAAAAAGCTATCAAGTACTTGGAGTCAATCCCACTAAATTCGAAAACCGCCAGTAAATGCCGATCAACTGTTACGGAGATGGCAGAGCAGTTCTAGCTTCACATTTGCTGGGTGCCGAACCGCCAAAATTGAAACCACTCTACCTATTCTACCGGAAAAGGGTATCATAGACATACCAATCGCTACGTGCAAATTAATATCCACCTACTCTGTACATGTCCAGCTCTCTCCCAGAGATGCAAACTTCACTTCGGAGCTTTCTACTACAATAACCAAAACGATCTAAAGAATATAGACGCAAACAGTCTCCTACGCTTCATCGTAAGCTTAAACTGGTTCCATTAGTAAGCCTTCTCTAAAGGCTGCATCCACTTTTCTGGGTTCGGGTTATAGTGGGACCATAGCAAGTGATAATGCTCATCAACTTGCTTGCTTGTTAGGATCAGAAATAGCGTTAGGACTACCTGCGTTCTATGCAATGGATTGTATTGCTATTTGGGCTTCTTGTAAGCACAAGTGTAGGTGGTGAGATTTCTCAGTTAAATAAATACCAAATGAATGCTTACCATCGCTTTAAAAAGGTAAGATTTACCTTTGTCCAAAAGTTACTTGACGTATGAATGACGACGACGCTGGGGAGCAATTCACTGTGGGTATCGTGCTTATGAACCCATTAGGCTGGCGTTGTTTTGGCTGTAACTAATACTGTAAGAACTTTATAACTAAAGTTTTCCGTTTGAATGGTTTATTCTAACTGAAAAGGAAACACTAAAGGGGGATCTGCAGTTCAATTGTTGTGATATCTGACCTTTGAATTGCCTGAATTAGCCTCTGGTCAAAATTAACTCTTAATTAAGAGAGACACACAGTTTATTGTAGTTTCTAATGCCTATGTAGTATTGTCACTCGTCAACAGAAGAGTCTTAGTACAAATTTGAATCCAAGTACTCCAAAGCCTCTGACAATTGAAGGGATACACATACTCGTACATACATGCACATTACGAACATATTTACTGTCTTTTAAGATCGATATGCTTATATTCTCTCCCTAAATATGAACAAAAATAAGGGTCTTCAATCTAATTGCTGAATAAAAAGATATTCCTTGCTCCCTGAAATCATAATGAAAGGCTCAAAAGGACTCTATCAATATAAATGAGTGCCCCATCATATTCCAACTCCTAAGTCATTTTGATTTATACTAGGTCTCCTAAATTTTCACATCAATTTGAGGAAGTATCTAGCATTGCTGTCTAAGCAATGACTTCTATCCCGCTCCATGTGTCATATTTTGACAATTTATCACCCAAAATAATCATACACAATCCTTGATTGACAGAGAAATAAGTTTGCCCTAACAAGAAAAACTGCGAAAACAATAGAACTGTTCCTCCCCCCTTCCTAAAATCCAACAAACCAAAATCGAATCATTGCATGACTTGGAGTGTTCTTATTCATTTCCAAAGTGAAACTGAAATTAGCAAAACAAATCGCTCATCAACTGTCAATAATAATCGCGATTCTAGTGAAAAAACGCCGCTCAATAAACCTATTTTTACGATTCGCAACGGAGAATAGAATAGCTCCCCTCTGTTGTAAATGTCAGGAGCATAATTCTATCGTTCAGCGCCGGTAATACTCGTAACTATATAAATCATCATTTCAATTACCTAAAGCGAGGAGTGGTTTTTCCCCTATAGCTCGGATAAACGAGTTTGCTTGTACGTATGAGTGTATCTCTATCAGATGATGTACTCGTATTCCGTACCGTACGTACTTACCCGGCAAAGGGTCGTCAAAACTATTCGGCAAAATCGTTTGTTTTTATCATTCAAAGGATAAGAGCTCATACAATTTCCCCCGTACACACACTTGTGTACACATACGCACGCACATGTTATGTGGAATGTTGCCAAGGGTAAGAGACAAGGTGCTAGACAAGGAATAAATGATTCGTCGAAACCCATAAAGTTTGTTGATTTAGCAAACGCGCTTTTTCAGCACGAACGCTAGTGTGACAATCGCAAATATTCGTACGTACGAGTGTCCTGACGCACAGCAACACAGATACGAGTGGGAGATACTTGAATTCGAACTCACACTTCTACAATGACAACACAGCACGGTCGCACATATGTTTGTTGGCTGTGAAGCAGAATTTCCATCACTCACCCTAATCCTGGAAATCGGTTGATGGTGTGGCGGTGTTTTTCTGAGTTGGAATCTGAGGGGTGGTTGGTTGAATGATATCTGATTGCCGTATGGCGTTGTTTGAATGATGTGTATGCGTTAGCAGAAAATATTTCGAATTAGGGATTCGCATTTGTTTGTCATACACCCATAGAATTTACAAAAAGGATTCTCTCGTTACGGTTTATTTTATGGCTTCCGCCTCGGGCTGCAGCCTACCATCTTCCACCTACCGTATACCGCCTGCTGTCTTTATTCCCTCTATCCATGTCACCGTTGTTGGGTAGTGTGTGAAAAACAGATTCTGGCACATTCCTCCGGGTGGAACTATCGGCCAGCGTTGCCAATTTGGAAATAAGTGGGAGTCATAAACTTTTCATACCACGTCCATTCGTAAAATCTGCTAAAGCAAATGTTATAGTAAATGGTAGCCATACAAAAGTGCTTTTTTTTTTGCTTAAAAATGAAAAAAAGCCCCCGCAGCCGAATGCCTAGTAGGTTTGCTGGTATCCCTTCCCTCATTCAGGACTTTTCGGGATTGCATTTGGGAATTTCTTAAAATTTTTCGAAGCAACGAGGACAAATGTTGGGAATGAAAAACATTCGTTCTGCTTTTGGATCATGTTTACTTGATGTCTTGAATATTTTCCAATTAAGTCGAGAAAATGATATCGGCAAAGTGACCGCCGACAGAATTGAAGACCATTTGGGTCCGATTTGGTGCATTTTCCATCACTCTTGTCCGAACTTCCGGCGATAGGTCCTCGATATCCTCTTTGAGGGCTTGAAAAGTCTGAGGCTTCCCGACATAGACTCGTGACTCCAAAAAAACCCAGAAAAAGAAGCCTGGAATCGTTAAATCAGGCGATCTTGCCGGCCAGTGCAAATCGCCAAAACGAGAGATTAGGCGACCCGGAAATGCAGCAGTATGCGCCGTTGCTCCATTCTATTGGAACCACATATTGTGCAGTCCCAATGCTTCCAATTGAAAAAGGAGAAAGTCGTTGAGCATGGCTCTGTAGCTCTTGCCGTTCGGGGTAGTCGGTTGGCCAGCTGCTTTTCAAAAAAATGAGGGCTATGACGCCTCCAGCGTGAACAGCACACCATGCAATAACTTTGAGCGGGTGTAATGGCTCTTCGTATGTTGTACGCGGATTTTTTGTGCCCCAGAAGCGATCATTTAGCTTATTCACATATCCACAGGGATGGAAATGCGCCTCGTCGCTCGTGATGATTTTCGATGAAAAGTTGTCTCCCTCGTTATCGAGATTCAGGAGTATAGCGATTCAGGTCTTGTTGACGTGTATTTTGTACCTGTTTACTTCACAAATGTCAAAGTAGAATTGACATTCGCCGCCATTTGCACAAATTATAGCATCTTCCGATAGGGAGATGGCTTTTGCGTCACCTTGTATTATTTGCTGTAGATTGGGATC
This sequence comes from Volucella zonaria, assembly GCA_963966105.1. Classification (NCBI taxonomy): domain Eukaryota; kingdom Metazoa; phylum Arthropoda; class Insecta; order Diptera; family Syrphidae; genus Volucella; species Volucella zonaria. Next base: position 286,711,103 of record OZ014530.1, on the reverse strand, counting down.
GAATTCTGGAGTCACATCGATTCTCCTCGAGTCACATTAAGAAAAGTTTAAGAACGCCAGGTTCAACGCGTAATGCACAACAAGTTAGACATCTTAAGGCTAAAGGTACGACAAGATGCTGGGATACTGGAAAGCATGCACAGCTAACAATAATACTGACTTCCTCTAGCCCTCTAAGACCGCTCAGAGTGTGCGGCAGCACATAAAGCTAATACTAAAAACTTCATCACGGCAGAACCTCAAATTGTGTAGCGATCAGATATTAAATGCCAACAATTCAATAACTGAAGAAGGATCACCACCACACTATGCTATGTACGGCTGGATGTCTAGACCAACCAGCTGGAGGCACTCAAAAATATTATATGTAGCTCAGTATTGACATTTTAAAAATTGTTTTCTCAAAATTCTCAGCAGGACGGAACCTAAATCGAAGTGAAACACAACACCCTTGTTGTTGGAACTGCGATAGAACTCGTAATATCACTCATGCCACCCACATGATGGCAACTATTCCCAGAGGGACCTAAAATCAGAAGTAATCAGCAGATTTAAGCATTCGACCGTAGACAGTTTTTACTGATGATGCACTGAAGATCTGCGAAAAATTAACGCCAGGACCAACAGTAGAGCTCCTCAATCTATTGAAAACGGTCTTGATGTTCTACAGGCAGTGGGAGCTGGGATCGAGCAAGTGCTTTTTCTTTTAAACAGAAGACACTAGTTGATGACGCAACTATCCGGGGTAGATTACGGCATAGCCTGTCACTTCACTAACCTGTGCTATTCTACAGAAAGGAGGACTCACGGCCGACTCATGGCTGTAGATTAAGATGTAAAAGTTGTCACCATCAGGGCCCGACAATTCCTGTCTTTTTGTATTTATTGGTGTATTGTACGGGAATTGAACTTACAGTTCTTGTCGTAATAGCCAACGATCTGAACCATAGTACAAAAAAATTGTTCACGACAAGGTCATTCATGTTATTCAGATTGTAAATGAGTATGCAAGCAGTCGCATGATTTACAGAGGTAAGGTAATGACATTGTTCGATCTATACTATGAATAAGAATTAAAGGAATCCAGTTGATAATGATGTCTTACGTTAAACATTTGGACTATTCTAACGATACCGGAATTGTGTTTTCTAAACTTCACCATCTGAAACAGGATTTAAGGGCCGAGAAAAACAGGATAGTGTTGATGATAAACACGACCAAAACCAAAGTCTTGAATCTTTAATTTCTTGCATGAAACTTAATATTTCTGGGGAAAGGTTAGAGAAATTTTTTCTTTAATAGGAATAAAGGAAGCATCATCTAGACTGACAATGAGACTGAATCCTATGTGGCGATTAGAATCAAAAGTTCGATATAGAAATAGGTTAGGAGCTTATACGCATCACTTTACTTCGAAGAAAGTAGCAGTGAATTTGTCACACATTAAGACAAATCATAGCTAAGCAGAACATTCGATTGCCCTTAACAGACGTATCGTAAAACAGTAAAGATGGAGTCGAAGATACCGGCTAAGAGTTTGAGAGAATTAGTCCCTGTCAGCCTTATAGATTACCAGCTAAGCAGAATTTGTTGCCTTTAGTGGAGCGCTTAGTATTCAGGATTCGGTTATTATGTAGACATAAAAACGTATTCTCTTTAGTTGTGCGTTTATTGATTTCGGAATCAACGTGCTATTCGGTCTTCTTCTTAATGCCGTGAATTGGAACAGAAGAGTTTCTTGGGGCCTCAAATTTGAAAATTCGTCTTTCCTGTCCAAATGGCGTCTAAACAATATGACACTGACTATGTCCTCTTTTAATGCGACGGCGTCAGTCCTCCACCGTAAGTTAAGCTTACAGCCGGATATACATCTTGGCGGAAGCTAATGAGGATCAGTGAGCACTCTTTTCGTTTTTCTGCATGCTGGTAGTTATTGCAAATTCCAAAAGCTGATAGATTCTGTATCACTTGACCTTCCATCGGAGATACGCAAGCCAGTACACACATCCGCTAATATAAAATCATGGACGTTCAGCTAACATATCGCTGTTCAATCGAATTTGGAAACTCGTTCTACTACACAAATAAGATCTTTCGACTTTTATTGGTAACGCGTAGTGGTTTGTCATCTATAATCGATGTCGTCCTGGATTCTGCGACACACACTAAATAGTACAGGTATGAATAGGTTCTAATAGAGCGTCAGATTCATTCGTCCAGAAAAGGCTCTAATTTTCAATTTCGAACTGAACCAACAATTTCAAACTTCGTTTGATCTCCGCCATTGTTCGTTTAACACACAAAAAGAGTCCGCAATACTTTAAAATTCTATTTGTCAAGATTGATGTGATGCCTACAACGGCAAGCCTTTTTGTTTGATGACTGCAGGGACTTTACTTTGTCCACATTCACTACAAAGTCAGGTCATTCCGCTTCCTTTTCCATGCAGGAATTACCAGGCGTAAAACACAGCTATTAAGGGAGATCAAATTATTGTCATCGACGTATGCTAGAGGCACCTCTTTTTTTTTAAATACAATGCCAGGCAGCTTAGTTAAGTTGCGCGAATTACTTTATTCATCATCAGATTGAAGAAGTCACCTGGTCTGAGTTCTGGTTTAATCGCAGATGGACCAAATGCAAAGCTCTGCCAGAACCAATGCTGGTACGGAGCACCATTTTCCATACCCGTATCTGTTTTGCTGGAATACCGAATATAGAAACGGGACATGCAATCAATCAACAAAAAATTTCCATCTCATGGGCTCCCTTATTGCTCTGTGATGATCTGGTCGAGGGTAGATTTTCCAGATCCAAGGCCATAATACGACACAAATTAGTCACATCCCGAAAAATCACTCCTCCTTCAGATTAAGCACCATATTTTCCCAGGTAACTAATGAATTCATGCTATGCAACAGCTCTCCCAAATTTTCAAATACGTCAGCCGGCAAATAATAGGGTCCAGTGGCTTTGTTATTTTCTGGCCCCATTATGGCTATTCGTGTCTCTTCATAGTTTGGTAGGGTGACAGCAATTCTGTCGTCAGCAAGTGGTGTTCTAGTGTTACCCCATCGTTCATGGGACTTCAGTTACCATTTATTGGGGACAGTTATGCCAACTAAAACGGCGAATAAATTCATGGCATGTTCGTTGATCAAGGAATAGCCAGGTGACTGCATCTACCTTATTGCTGGACAACACCCGAAGGATGGTGTACAGAGATCTTCGCTGCGGAAAACAACTTAACACAGCTTTTAAATGAACCTATACGTATACCAGATGTTGATAGTCATACCAACAAAACCCTGGACTTGTTTTTAACCTCTCACCCTGACAAATACATCGTTGATGTGCTCTTTTTCTAGGCTCGTCGGAATATTGTATCATATCAGCTCATTTCTCGTACACCGACCACACAGTTAGAGAAGAAATTCCTAAAAGAACCGTATAGCAACACGAGAAAGCTAATTGTAGCGGACTTAACTACTTCTTTAGGAAATTTAACTGATATGATCACTGACACTATTCTCTTCGGAATGAGATCCTTTATCCCTCATCGGATGAAGAATATCACACCAAAAGAAAAGGCATGGTACGACGCGAGCTGTAAAGAGGCTGTCAGGGTTTGAGAAGTGTTTTTTCGGTCCTTCTAGACCAATCCGACAGAGGAAAACCGAAAAAAGTTTAATCGAGCCAGAAATGACTGCAATGTCTTTCTTAAGGGTGTAAAATTCCAATATGACCAAAAACTGAGGCAGAAAATGCTACAATATCCCAAAAGTAGTATACATTTTCGGTCGTTCGTCAAAAATATTTGAAATTCTGCCTCATCCTCCATCCCAATGCTCATTTATAATGACATTCCAGCTGTTAGCCATTTGGACGAGTCCAATATGCTTGCTGCACACTTCGCGGCCACCTCAACGCATCCAGATCGTGCTTTGTCTTCGCCTGAACTTGAGTGCGTCGAATCTAAAATGGGACAAATCCACTTTCGCACTCGTGTACATAGTAGCAAGAGTTCTTAAAGATCTTAACAATCACAAATCTGCTGGTCCAAATAGTATATCTCTGCTCATTCTGAAGAGGTCTCCTTCCTCGCTTGCAAAACCACTGCGTAAGTTTTTTCATCAATCCTACTCTTTAGGACTCTTTTCGAGAAGATGGAAAACAGCATTTTCCTGTTGAATTTGATATTTTTTAAGGCATTTGGCAGAGTTTGGCATCAGGCTCTTTTGTGGAAAATGCGTGCTTTTGGGATCGACGACTCTCTTCTTCAATGGATTAGAAATTACTTTTCGGAACGTTAAATTCAAGTTGTCATGGATGCTATTAAGTTTGATATTCACAAAATAAATTCTGGTGTACCCCAGGACTGTCCCCGACATTCTTTTTAATTTTCATCAACGGTCTCTTGTCTGCTACTTCTAATCCAATATATTCCTTTCCTGAGGACAGTACTATCTGCTTTTCATATTTGTTCCCAGGCTTAGGTCCCTGCTCTTCGGCAAGAGAACGGGAATGCTAGCGTATGTTAAGCTCATTAAGTTCTGATATCAACAGCATAACTAATTGCGGAACCACTAACAGAGTAGAATTTAATACTTCCAAAACACAATACTGTCTGCTGTTGTTAAAGCGAAATTTAAACACCTGGCCGTTATCCATAAATGGCACTCACATCTCCGAAACCGATAAACTTTCCATTCTCGGTATGTGTGTCAGTGATAACTTACGTTGGAATAACCACATATTCGATGTCATCAAAAACGCTGCGAAATGTCTAGGTTTCCTCAAGCGATGTAAGAAATACTGCACCCCTCTGATCGGGCCTCAATATATAAGGCGTTTATCCTCCCGAAATTGGAGTAAATTTCACACATCTGGCCGGGTTTGCCCAAAACATCTCTGTACCTGCTAGATCGGATTCAAAACCGTGAGATAAAACTCATAGGTGATACCAATATGACTAAAACAATGGACACCCTCGAACACCGACGTAATGTCTCGTGTCTCACCCTGTTTTATCGCTATTTTCACCAACAGTGCTCCATAGAAATCGCCAGTGGCATTCGGCGTATTCAAACCTTTAACCGTAACACCCGCCTCGCTATGAATGCTCATCAGTATACCCTCAAGCCCACTTTCGGACGTACTCTAAAATATCGTGATTTGTTCCTAGCCGTAAAGCTCGCTTATTGAATGCTCTGCCTAACTCTTCATTCGATAGTCATTATAACCATCAAACATTTAAAACCAACGTTCACCGGTACCTCCCTTGCTATCCTCCCTGGTTTTTCGTCGGCCGCGCTGTGTGCAAGCATTTTAAGACTTAAATCTCTTGAGTCTTTCGCAAATTTAAAAAAAAAAAACAAAAAAACGAGTGTGCAGGAGATTCTGAGGCAGTCGATTCCTTTCGCGACCACAACTTCGCGAATTTTGCGCAGTGCCTTGCGCATGTACCCGTACAAAATACAAATAACCCTGGAGCTGAAGGTAAACGACCATAGACAACGGCGTGTGTTCGCTGAATGGGCTCTGGAGCAGTTGAAAACTGACACTAACTTTCATGGAAAAATCGTCTTCAGCGATGAGGTCCATTTCTGGACCTGGAATGGAATGGGTACGCCAACAAACAGAATTGTCGAATTTGGGGCAATATCAATCCACATAAGATCCAAGTGCGTCCAATTCATCCTGAAAAAGTCTCTTTTTGGTGTTGATTTTGCGCTGGCATCATCGGTTCATATTTCTTTGAGAACGACGTTGGCTAGGCCTTCACTGTCACCGGCGAGCGCTATAGGTCGATGATTATCAACTTCTTTTGGCCGGAATTGGATGATATGGACACCAACTACATGTGATTTCAACAGGACGGCGCTCATGATACATCGGAAATTCAGCACGTGCGGTGGTCTCATGTGGAGGTATATGAACTGGCCACCGAGATCGTGCGATTTGACCCCGTAAGGTTTTCTGAAGTCGCAGGTCTTTGCCAACAAGGCACAAACCACAGCGGCCCTTAACGCCAATATCGGTCAAATTCAGCCTGTTTTATGCGTCAGAGTCATGAAAAATTGGACATTTAGGATGCACGCCACCCTGATAAGTCGCGGCGAACATTTGAACGATGTAATATTCCATACATAATGTCATCGATAGGCCTTTCAAACGAATAAAAAATCTCGATGATAGCTCACACACACTTAGTTTTATTTAAATTTAAAGATAGGAAGTGCTTAATGAAAGACCCTTTAGTGTCCCATGCTGTCTCGAGCTTGCCTATATCCTTAACATTCTTCTTATTCGTTCTCGAACATCAGGCTTAGTGTTAAAGAACTCCAGCTACGTTTGAATTATGGCTAGTTATTCCTCCACGGAGGTGTGCCTGAAGAAAATCTGTCGCAGTCTCTTGTTAATTTCGAATTTGTACATTGGAGCTGTTACGGCCTTATATTCTCCAAGGATATCTAGCTTTTGGTCAGAAGAACCCGAGCCGTAGTCGTACAAACCTCGCTCATATTGCAGTCTTTCGTACATTTGCGGGGATCAACAGCTTTATAGGTTAACCATATCGTAGGCACTATTTGATATTGATTCAAAATGTCTTTGTATGATGAGCTTCATTCTAAAAAGCAAACTCTTTAACCCTGGAAGAAGCAAGAACTCAGGCTTTACCCCGTACCTTCCACATAGATCTTTCACACATTTTACTAGGATTTTATCTAGAAGAGGCACCTTTCGTATTGAGTGTCTAGACTTTCATACTCATAAAATATTTCCGAGAGCCGATATCACCTATTGGAGTGCTCTTCGCTGATCTGAGTTGCTCGGCGGACACATTACTTCATTTGGCAACAATCACAAAAGCAACAAAAAAAAAATTATCCAGAGACACAATGTCTGTCTGTCGATTTGGCTTCTACTATGTCCACCCCCATTTCTTTCATAATTGATCACGTTCAAGAACTGAGGGTCACAACCACCAGGTAACTTTCGCTTGGATTATGTTATATTTAAGAATTCCTTATTGAAAAAACTCCATCCATTGGAGCACATTGGCAACGCTATCACAGTAGATAGCCTTAGCCGCCTCTGAATTCACTCGAAAAAAACTTCAGTAGGTACGTTGCCTGAGCACGCATGAATTGTTCGACTGCTGAGTTTTTTACGAGGACACTTTCATATAAATTATAGCCCAAATGGAAAAGGGATAGTTTCCGTACGCTTCTTCGATTTTGATATTCCATCCAGTAGTACGACGAGTTTGGATGAAATTTCGCCCTCCAAATATGGGTTCGGGGAGAAGTAGGTAACAAGAGACACGCGTCAAAGGAGTCCATACATTTTATTTAATTTCCTTCGTCATCCGTTAAGAGGTTAGAGGCGGCGAATTCCTTCTAGTTCATTTTTTTTACGACCGGTTTACACGGAATTTTCACATTTCCTTCAAATGGACTTTAGTAAAAACGCAAAACAACAATATCTAACGAATGCGAGTGGATACGACTGACTGACGAATGACTGCGAACACAAATACATCTAAAAACTTTTATGAACTTCTACCAACTTCTATGGACAAACGCGAATTACTACCAACGAAGGCCAACTAATTATGTAAATGTTATCTTTATTTATGAATTTGACGAAGAGTTGTAAATTTTAACGGGCATTCGTCTGATTAAATTATCCCACCGCTACTGCTAATATGGATCTGTGGTATAGAGGACATAGGTATACATACTACCTATGCCATACCTTGGAATATGAGGAGGTGGTCCTTGCCCTTGCTTCTTTAAATCACATCGAGGGGTTAATATGAGGTTAATATCCGGTGTTAGTAGAATGGGCGGAAATAAAAGGACGTACTGTTGGACTTTATTCACTTCAGGAGGCGTTTCGCTTTGTGCACACGAATAAGACATTAAATCGCCAGAACGCCCAGACCGGCAACCCTCCCGGTTGGAATGATTTCATTAGAGTGGTTTTGAAATTATCATACTAGTCTGCACTTGATCACGATTTACATTTTTCAAGGGAACCAGTTCTACCACATCGAATGGGCATTTTTTTGTCAAAGTCAATTTAGCTTTGCAGATTATCCTTCTGTGAAGGAATTTGGTCAAGGTTGAGGAATTTTCCAATGAAAACCATTCGTTAAAAAAAAGGAAAAATACTTTGATAACATCGGCCACCGCTTAGCTACAAGGGACTAGTGGAATGAAATACAAAAAAAGGCAATTGCCACACGACATCAACTAAAAATATCAAGAAGAGAGGTAAGCAACTGAGTCGACAATAACCAGCGTGACTCATACCAATTTTATTAACAACATTATAATAATTGCTACATCTAATACGAGTGCATCTAACGCTAAATACGGTATATCGGAGTTGCTAATGCGCCGTTTCTGGAGCGTTCAATAGGCCAGTTTTTTGGGATCATCTACGTACTCGCTAACTAGAGGGTAAGAGCTAACTGATGTTTTCCATTTCATCTCCGACTCCTTAACTGCTTTTTGGGACGGGTTTTCCGAAGATACTCGTATTTATTCAACAAGATAGAATCAGCTAACCAGTTTTGCCTGTAGTTAGTTTACTCACAGTTTGTTAATGTGGAGGCTTCCACGAAAGGGAGTACATATAAGATACGCATGTTAAAGCTGAACGAACCACTGTCGGGTGAAGCAAACACTAACGCTTAAGCGTTATGTCTGTCATATGTCTGTAATATTTCTGTCATAAAATACTGGAGAGCTTTCGAGCCATTAGCCACTCTATATTACCTTATGTCCAACATCGCAACTGCCTTGGCGATTCAAGACAAATGTCATATTAGTGCTAGGGATGTTTTTCACTTAATCATGGAAAGGTATAGGCTTCAATAACTTTTATAAGTTAGCGTTAGGGGTATGAAGGATATGCCACCACACAGACCCTAGGCAAAAAACCGGGCCCATCGCGACCCCTGTGGAACCAGTTGAATTTGTCTTCAAATGGCAAAAATCTAAACAATCGCCCGGGTGAAACATCCAATTTCCTTGCAAAATCCAAAAAGGTCTCTAGGTTATCGAAAAAGTATTTCTCTACAAAATTTATTCCGCTACTCGATATTGCCTCACATTCACACAGTATGTGTGTTATGTCCTCAACAGCTTGCAGATCACCGCAGAATCTGCAAATATCCGTGTCCGAAAATTTGAGTCTCTTTGCGTGTTGCCGCAGGAGACAGCGTCCTGTCAGGATTTCTATTACTGTCCTAAGCATGTCCCTGTTTAATTTTATTAACTTCCTTAATCTTTTGCTGTCAAATGGCGACCAGAGAGCCTTGGATAAGCGGTGTGCTTCAAGATTTGACCACCTTAGGTTGGCAGTCTTTGTGATTTTTTCCTCGATGGTGACCTTCACTATGCAAAGGGGTGGTTTGATATTGGCAACCTGACTATATTCGAATAGCCATCCTTTTCGTGCAAGCTTATCAGCTTGTTTATTTCCTTTAATACCGCAGTGTCCTGACACCCAGCACAGTCTTACCCGGTTCTGACTGCATGGTGCCTTGAGCACCGTGCTACAGCCCCTGACTGTATCAGAGTTGACGTTCGTTGATTTCATTGCCTTGGCTATCGATGTAGATAGCGATATCTCTTTCGGATACCGATCTCATCTGCATTAGCTCAGCCGCTCTGAGGACAGCCACAGCTCTAATTGGAAGACACTGCTTGCTTTGGGTCTTCTAAGAACAGGTTTTTGAGCCATCTGTGAAAATTGCAATTTCATTTGACCTGGTTATTGCATTTGTTTCTCAGTCCTCCCCCTCCGGATAAATTATATCATAAAGGACGTCGAAGTCGACCAAGGAAGGAAATTGATCCGCTAGAATTGGATTGTCTGGCAGTAGCTCCGTTAGGTGTTAGCACTACCGTATACAGCCAGTAACCATAGAAGATTTTTAGCCCCAAATTGTTCCTACTGTCCTTTTGCAGATAAAAAGAGCACATATATATGCCTATTTGATTCTTTCCGCTACATTAAGATTTCTATTCAGTTTTTTGTCCAAAATCAGACCGAGATACTTCGCGCTGTCCAAGAGGGACAATTCCAATGTGTTGAGTTTTTGGAGTCTGAATTGCGATATCTTGTACTTTGTGGTGAAAAGACCCTGTTCCGTTTTGGAAGGGTTGGCATTGAGACCACAGCTTTTTGACGTGCTGATAGTCTCCGGGGCTTAAAATATTTAAGTCTTTTCCCTGCACTATTATGACCACGTCATCTGCGTATACCATGACACTTATACCCATTATACTAAGCTTTTTGAGGATGTCATTGATAACCATCACCCACAGGAGTGGAGATATGACTCCCCCCTCGGGGGTTCCCCTGGTTACGGACATTCTGACCGAGCTTTGCCTAATGGAACAGTTTATTATGCTGATTGGAAGCGTGTTGCAAGCCTAGTTTGCAATGAAATGTTCAATGTTAGCGTCTACTATAGCATTTTTGAAAACTCCTTTAATATAGAATACCGCCATAGCAAACTCACCGAAGTGTAGACTCTTCTCTATTTACCCCACCACCTCGCGCAGGGCGGTTTCTACAGATTTCTCTTTCATATGTGCATGCTGTGACTCAGTCAAAAAGCCATTACTGCATCTATTCATAATGTGAATCTCCAATAATCGTTCCAGGGTTTTTTCTCGTATATGCCCTATTCTCCAGCTTTAGATATAAAGACCACCTTAACTTCCCTTCAAGCTATTGGTATGTACCCTATTTTTAAACTGTATCTGCGAATTTCCATGATTCCTCCCGTGGTTTCTGTAGCATAATCAGTAAAATACCATCCGGACCGGGAGATTTGTACGGCTGTAGCATGCCAGGGTAGCCTGATACTGTGGATCCCGGAAAGCGGGTTTCCGGATTGCCGGAACCTCTTGGCTATTTACAGCCCAGGATCCGTAATTTTTTCTGAGATAGCTAGGAACGCTTACTTGTTTCGAAAGCAAAGTCTGTTACCGGGATAGATTCGCAGTACTTCTGCCCCATGAAGTCCTTTTTGACTTTCTTACTAGGTGCTTGATTTGTTTCTCTCATTCGTAGTACTCATTCCATGAACTGTCGCTTTTGAAAAGCTTCGCCCTATTATAGAGTTTCCTAATTTCTTTCCTTTTTAAGCCTATCTCCCTATTCCACCATTTTGGTTGATCACTTTTAGGTGTTCTGTTAGCCGGGCAAGCTTTCTCGAACGCCATTGTTAATGCCGTATAAATATTTTCTATCGTCCTATCTAACTTAACAATATTATCTCAGGTTATTGAGGTAGGCCGAAGTCAGACAGAGTAGTTTGCCACAATCCTGATCTTACCTTCTGCCTTGAAGAACAACTCGTAATTTTTCAGCCTAAGACCCTGGATCTTGTTGTCGTTATTGATCCAGGGCTCTTGTACGAGTGCGGCTATACTCTACCACCTACGACATTTTTAAATCCACTTGTTTACTTAGGCGGCATTACAATTCGGGGTGACCCTGGTCCTCAATTAACAAGCCTCCACAGCTAGCCTCGTCTTTAGCTAAATGCCTCCAGTTGCACACTTCAAGGTGAGGTCTCCTTTGACTGCACTGTTCCTCCTGATTTGACTCGAAGAGTTTGCGGGCCGCAGCATTGGTGTCCATTCGTTATGTTGTATACTCGTATGTCCTAGCCATCTCAGACGTGTGATGCGTAGTTTTGTGATTAGGGTGATGTCGCTATAGAGCTCGGTGAATTTTCTTCTCCAAAGTCAACGCAAATGGGACAGAATATTTTTCGAAGGAGTTTTCTTATGAAACGGCTGAGGAGATCTTCATCCTCTTTCGCTAGGGTCCATTCTTCAGGGCTTTAAAGTAGGACTGGGGTGATAAAAGTTTCATATAGAGTCTCCTTAGTTGTTCGGGATAGAGCCTTTCTACTCAATTACCTTCTCAGCCCAAAGCAAAAGGAATTGTCAAGAATGATTCTTATTTCTGCTGAGGTGCTGTTGGCAGAATTTAGAGCAGAGCTAAGGTACTACTCGGAAAATATAGCTGTCGACAGTGTCACTCTATCCAATTCATTGATATTGTGTGCTACTTCTTGTAGACAGCATATACTTGGTTTTGCTTTCATTTACCGCTAAACCCATTTTGCCGGCTTCTGTATAAATACTATCGAATGCACCGGTGGCAGCCCGCTGAGTTCGATATCATCGGCGTACGCCAGGAGTTGAATAGACTTTTAAAAGATTGTTCCTCTACTGCAGGCTTGTTGCGTACAATTCTTTCAAGTGTGATGTAAAAGAAGTCACATGACAGCGCGTCACCTTGTCTAAAACCTTTTTTGACATCTATGGTCCCGGCTAGCCGTTTCTATAAATGCTGTCATATGCCATCGATGAAAAGATGGTGGGTATCGATTTGAACTTCTTGAGTTCTTTCCAGGATCAGCCAAAGTGTGAATATTTGGTCGACTGTGGATTTTCCTGGTCTGAATCCGCACTGATAGCGACCAATCTTTTTACCTACTGGTAAAGCTTATATATGTTATTCCTGGGGTACAATCTTTTAGCATCTTTGATCGCGCACTTTCTTTTTTCTTCTTCTGGAGAAGCTTATGGCCTTTCCAGCTCCTAGAGACCACCATCGGCTCTCGTTCTTCAATGAAGCGAAGCATTGTACGCTTCTAGTTTAGCTGCATTTGTTTGCCGGTATTCTTCATCAAACCAGGGATTTCTTGGCGGTGGTCAGTTGCGGCATCTCTGAAGGCACGTTGACAGCGTTGCCACTGGTCTTCCGTACTTGATGCTGTTGGCATGGGAATTGTTGAGAAATTTCGTGATACGCGCTCGGCGATCGTTTGCGATTTCAGTTTTTCTTCGTTATATCTTCTCACAGCAGTTCTTGGTTACAGTGAGGGATAGTGATCCGAGTCAATGTTGACTGCCTGGAACATTAGGACTTCCAGAATACTGAAGGCATGCCTTACGTTTATCGCAATGTGATCAATTTGATAAAGCGTTTCATAATCCAGAGACCGTAATATTCCATCGTGTATATTGAGATGAGGAAACCGTGTGTTTGCTATAGTGATATTTCAACCTACCGCAAAGTCAATAAAGTCTGCTGCAAGACGTAGTGTCGTGTCCTATTAAAGATGACCTTCTCTCCTATCCTGCCGTTAAAATTTCCTAGTACAATTTTAGAATCATACTTCAGACATTGTTCACAAATCTTATCGACCGGCTCGTTGAAACATTCTTTGGCGGCGTCGTAGTTTTCTTCCATAGGGAAATGGGCGCCTATTAGGCTTATGTTACCGAATTTAACCCTGATGCGAATTGTCTTGCTTACCTGGCAAGACTACTTGCCTCTTGTGAATCCTATGACGGCGTACGCCAGTATTGTGTTACTGGTTAAAGATTTACTCATAGGACAGTCAGTTTCCCGATTAATCGACACCTAGGTCCCCTACGTTTACAAATTATGTCCATTTTTTATCATAACCCGCTATCAGTTACGACTATGTTACGGTTTTCCTTCGCTATAATCTTAAGGATAAGCGAACAATTGAGCTTCAAGTGAAAAAATCAGAATCGACTTATTGATTTCACTATGGGAGTATGCCACAGAGACCATGTCCAAACCGCAATCAATCGATTCTGTGGCGTTCTCATGAGCTGACAATTTCACGAGCGTCCCTTTTCAGTATTTTGCAAATCGACTTGGCAATACGCCCGTGTAAGATCATGCTAACCCAAGAGCTAAGGCCAGATAACAATCGAACACGTCGAACTTTTAAGATCTGGATTCTCACCGAAAAATCATCCTCAGTTACGAGACATGGTTTTTGTTAAATGGCTTTGAAATAATCAGAATTGCCGCATGTGCTTGAAAAAAAGTTGAAGGTGTTCAGTAGGCACTGTATACCAAAAAAATTACAGTTTGTCGCCAAATTTCTCCATCACAACTTCGAGCGTTGCCTCGCTTCCTTCCTCATTTCGAAAAAAATAAGGTCAGTCAATCTTTGTGGATGCGTTGATGGATGGCCGAGCCCTTGCGGATTGTGTTCGCTTTAATAATGGCAAATTTGCTTGTTGACGTAGGCGCTGATCCAAAAATGGGCCTCGTCCGAGAAGGTGATTTTTTAGCCAAAATCCGGATCTCCAAGCAGTATTTCCAGCGTCAAATTAACGAACTCACGGCGTTGTGTATAGTCGTCCGGCTTCAATCCTAGCGTCAGCACTATTATATACGGATGTAGGCCCAAAACCAATCGCAAAATAAGCCGGGTTGACTCACTAGCTTTTTTTTTTGTAAAGAATTTAACACTCAAGTGGGGGTATGAATACACTTATAATGCCTCAGCAAGTGTTAAGTTTTTTTGGCAAATGGGATAGAGAGAGAAAGAAAGATGTTTGGCCTCAGTGGTTATTTCGCTCCATGGGTGGCATCCAACATTTAATGGGGAGACTAAATTCTTAGAGGAAGTTGGCTTGATGTTGATTTTTAGTCAACTACTCGTCTTACTTGATTTTCATTAACTGAAAAAATGGGTGATATGCCTTGCGGGCGGGGCTGGGATTCGAACACCGAACGTTCCAATTTGGAAGCTAGTCCACTACCAGTTGAGCCACGGCCCAATTCAGGTGATCGGCGCCGAATGACATTTCTGTGTCTTTTTCGATACCTTTACCTTTATTTCGCAGAAATCTTTATTTGGATGGCGGCTTAAGATCCAAAAGAGTGTACTCACACTCAAACTCTTCCATGGTGTGAGGAATTGCTTGCACACTGAAGCCATGATAGCGGCCTACCTTACGACGAAATTCATGTTGCGTATTAGCACCTGAGCCGGAATCTCGGTAATATCTTGTAATAAATTCCGCACGTTCGGCATGTTGCATGATAAAATGGCAAACCTCACTGAATATTTTGACAGCTGGATGTCATTGGTTACTTTGACAGCTGCTGAAACATAACAATTGGAATAACTATCATTTCTATCTGCCCTATCTATATTTATATTATTTTTTTAGGCTAAGGAAAGATTCAAGATATTTCCGAAAGAAGGCTCGAGGGTAAACTTATCAGCACTCATAGCGAGACAGATGTTAGGGTTGGAGAACTGGTGGTAGAAAAAGCGATAGAACAAGGTAATGAGGGAGGCATTGCGTAGGTCTTCAAGGGTGTTAATTCGCTGTGTACTATAATCATCACGTATGAGCGTTATCGCATGGCTTTAAGTCTTATATAACAGGTGAGTGGAGGTCTAAAGAGCACCTGACTAGATGAGAGCACTGTATTCCAATTTTAAGTGGATAAATGCCTTATCCCAATTCAGGGTGTCTCAGCCAAGGACAATCCGATAGCTAAAGATAGGAAAAAATCTAAAAAAATCATATGTGAGGCGGGTCGATATCGAATCATCGAAATCAGAGGTGTCTAATTCCAACGGCCTATAGCTTGTGAGGGGGTGAAAATAGACCCCGCTCTTCCATACGATTTTTTGCTCTTCGAAGCTTCAGAAATCTCCAGTTACCAGATTGCCCTCCTTAACTGAGACACCCTGTATATTGATCCCCGATCAGAGGGGTGAAGTACTTCTTACATTGCTCGAAGAAACCTAGACATTTTGAATCATTTTGGATGATATGTACATATGTACATGGTCATTTGATATGTCATTGAAACACAAACCAAGAATGGAAAGTTTTTGAGTTTCTACGATGCAACTCCCCTTTGTGGATAATGGCTGCGTGTCCATGTTTCGCTTTAACGACGGTAGACGTCATTGTATTTTGGAAGCATTAAGTTCCACTCTGTTGGTGGCTCCCCAATTAGTACCAATTAGTAATATCGGAGCCTATTGAGCTAAATACACGCACCCATTCGTGTTTCACAGCCGAAAAGCGAGGACGTGAGTCAGGGAACGAATATGAAAAGCAGATCTATCTCATCTGAGGTGGAGGATGGCGCAGTGTTTCTAAGGTTTTTGACGAACAACTAAACGGAGAGCTTACCTGCAAGTTGTGGGTATATTTACACAATTTTGTTGCTCTACATGGAAGCTAACAATGTTTAGCTTTGTAGGCTTAAATTATTTTGACATTAAACTATACAAAATCAAGATATTTGCATTCAGGAAATACAATTTAAGAAGTTTTATACGTTTTTTTATAGTTCTTGGTATTTTTTAAAATTATGGTATCGAACTAAAAATTTTGGAATCACATGCGCTAGTTATATTCGTCCATAGTTGTTGTTGATTGTTGGAGATTCGAATAGTTGTTTGACTCGTTTCCTTGTGTTCTAATTGTGGCGAGTAGTTTGTTGAAATCTATTGCCATCGCAATGTTTGATTAGTGTCGTCATCTTAGATATACTTCCGATATCTAATACTCTAAAATGATTGTTGTAGTTGTTAATGATTTTAAGTAGACGTCGTTGAATGTGTAAGGTCGAATTTAGGTGACTTTTGGACTTTTCCCCAAGCTAGTATTCCATATTGTGTCCAGGACTCAACCAACAAGTAATACACATTCTTCTGTACTGCGAATGTTGTATATTTCTTGATGTACATATGTCGTCGCCAGTACTGCACTCTTCAATTGTAGGCGAAGCCGACTGCTATGGTCATGCCAAGGGAAGTGGTCTTCTCTAATGATTCCCAGGTATTTAATATTTTTGAGGCCATTGAGGCTTCACTTCTAATTGGTGTTGGACAATTTTTGTTTCTCTGGAAGACTTCTAATACCGTTTGATTGGTGATTGCTCTGGAGTTCTTATATGCATCATTTTAGTCTTCACAGAGACTATTGTCGTAGAACCACCTTGAAACTTTGTCAAACTCCTCCTGCAATATGGTTTTTGCTGCATTAAGGCTTCTATGCTTCACCACAATGGCAATATCATCAGCAAATACAAAAGCCGTTGATTTCGTACAAACCCGCAGTTCAAGTTCAATTGTAATTGTATTTGCTCAGCTTGTCATCGCTTATGAAATTGGATATCTTTACTTTGGTAGTTCTTTCTGTTAAGTAGTTTTTAATTCATCTCGCTATTTTACTCTTATTCCAATTCTGTACAGACTTTCAATGAGTTTGTCATCTGCTAATGTATTGAAGGCCTTACTAAAAATAATGAAAATATTTAAATCCATGTGGACTCCGTTTGCAAGTGCTCCGGGCAGGATTCCAGTGCTTTTGCCTTTTTGGAAACCGTATTGCTTTGGATGGAGAATTTTGTGCTGTTCTTTTTGTTCGGAACAGACCACTCAGACAAAGAACTAGTCCATTGTACACTTTGTAAGTAACTTTTCATGAAATCCTTCAGTCCTACGAAGAGAGATGAGTAAGCGCTTCAGTGATAAGGTGCCTACAGTACCAACATTCATAAAGATAGTTCTCCGCGGTATTGGGATCACTTTCACAGCAAGTATCGCAGGATATTGTGTCACTTATGTCTAGCATTTTTAAGTACTTAGCAAGAAGGTGATGCCCTTTCACGACTCCAGTAAGAAACCAGCAGTCTTTCCTACAGACGGACAGGAGAAAGGTCGCTGACTTCCTAGAGATGTCGGGAAGCATTCGGGAAGTTATGCCATCTGCAGTTGTGCTCATATGAAACAAAAATGTTAATGGAAGCATTAGCAGAGGATACAACGCAGCTTCGAGTCCGGAAAAACTCTCCTCTAAACCTCGCCTGGCAAGTTCATCGGCGATTTCGTTTCCAGTGATTTCCAGCATTATGACCTGCGACCCAGACAAGGGTCACTGAATTTAGCCTTGCGACTATGTTTAGTGATATCTTGCATTCTTGAACTAGCTGGGAAGTCGTAAGAGGGTTCAGAAAGGCTCTAATTACAGCTTGTCTGTTGCTACAGATGCAAATGCTTCGCCCCCTCCACCGGTTCTTCGCAATATAGTTCGTTATCATCAGGGTTGTGAAATCTCCGATTAGAAAGCAGGTGAAGTGAAATATAACCTTGTCGTGGTCTAGAAAGTCACCAGCTCCACATCTTATATTGGTTTTGGAGACATTCGTGAAGATCCGACAGCATTCCTTTAGTGGCTCAGATTCTGGCTAAAACCAGTCTTGGGTACAAGGAAAGTCAATTTCATATTTTCTCCGTAACAGAAGTTCCGGTGTTATTGCATCCGACGGCATGTCCACAAGACCAGAGACCTAAGACAGCCGGCGACCATGGTTATCAAAACCCCAGTGTGTGATGTACCAAAAACCACTTCTTTTTGAATGGAAGATGGCTTTGGGGGTGCAGCCCAGGATATGACTACCAAAGGGTCTGAGATTCATCAATGCGTCTATATCGGAGCCCGCAGTGCTTGGGAAAGCCCCCATGCATCCAAGACAAACCGTTCTTTGAAGTCTGGTAAAATCATCAATCACGTATTTTCATGAGAGCCGTGTAGATCCAAAGGACTCTTCTCGGTGACAGGCCGCACGTCTTACCGATAGCTCATCTGCACTGCCAGAAGGCTGACATATCCTTAGAGGCTTTCGACGTAACATATTTAGTCCAGAGAAGTTTGTTATCAAGGATGACACCCAAATATTTAGCTTCTTTGGAGAATTGGATGGTGATGCCCTTAAGTCCCAGATGAGTCAGACCGGACAGCTCCCTCCTTCTCGTAAAGAGAAGAGGATCAGTTTTGAGAGAATTAACTGAAAGCCCATTACTAGTGCACCAGTCGTCAATCACGTTCAGGGCTGCCTGCGCTTTAGAGCAGAGAGTCGCTAGACACGATGCAACAGACAGTACCCTGTTTACACCCGCTACCACATATTGGTCGCAGCCAGCATCCGCAATCAATGTCCTATTTACCAGCATTGCTTTTATCCACAAAACCAGTGATTCGTCTACGCCGTCTTGCCTGGCCGAGTTACACATACCGTCAAAACATGTGTTGTCGAAAGAACCCGCATCATCAACGAATATGCCCAAGGCGTATTCCTTCATGTCGAGTGCGCCTTCAATTTTGCCTACCAGATTCTCAAGCCCACTCTCCCAGTATTGGTAGGATGTCTTCGCAAAGCGGTTTTACACGTTTAATGGCCTCATTCGCCACCACAACCGATGGGATATACCAGCTACAGCGTGTTGTTTTATTCAGCTCCTAGTCCAGCTTGTTGTGAGCTGGTTCCGGTTAGGTTACCTGGGAAGTGAGACTCAAGCATGAGACGAAGAGTCTCTGCTTTCGACTCAGTAGAGGTACCGTCAGATTTTTTGAGTGGTTTGAACCTGGTTCATCTTCCCATTTTCAGGACTTTGACCAGCCTACTGGTTTCACCGATAGTTTCGATCTTTTCGCAAAAAAACTTTGTCAGAGGCGTTCTTCGAAATCCGAATAATCTTCTAAAATTTTTTTTGCTGTGATCTGTAAAGATTTCAATCTTCCAAAATATTAGAGCAACCTCCCCATCCATAAAGAGTGACAGTTTGGTGCGGTTTTTAGACTTGTGGTGTCATTGGGCCATATTTTTGATGATGATGACTGACTTTTTCTGCCACAAATTGATGACTGAACAAATTGATGACTGACATTTATTGTTTGCAGAAGCTCGCCACACGCACGGCCCACGCCGTACGCCTCACGTCGCACGCCCAACGCCGCACGCCGCACGCCCCAGGCCGCACGCCGCATGCCGCAAGAAATGGTAATAAGCGAAGAGTTAAAGCTGTTGTGGATCGCCAGTAGGACGCCTCTATAATCGTCATTTGAGCGGGTAGGATTGTCGTCGCGAAAACAACATTAAAAGTAGGGAGGAACAATTCCTGGTTCTTTATGTCGGGAATCAGATTAGTTTCGGTCAGTAAATATCAAAGAGAAGAGTATGCGATTGGCGTCGAACAGCATTGGTCTTAGAGCGAAGACCTCTTACATTCTGGTAGTAAAAAGTAAGAGGAATGTTGTGGGGTGGAAGTGTGAGGCGGTATGGTTTAAGTGCTGGCAAGGGAGAGATGTTATGGTCGAACAAATTTATCGTGGTCGGCTCGGCTTCGCTGTAGGTGTGAGAATCTCTTAGAGTGGACGTAGTGGCCGAAAGCAGCAAGGTCGTCTGCCACTTTCTGAGGGAACATGGTCAGTCAGTTTGTCAGTTTATATGCATTTTTATTGTATTACTTAATTTACTCTTACTTGCTAGACAAAAAATGCTTAAAAATTAGCTTAATTAACTTAAAATTATCTTATTCTAGCTTACTGACCCCATGCGGGCACTCTAAGTTAAACCTAACACTTAAATTATGTCTTTCGACGTACCTTACTGCTATACTATACTATTTCTATTCCTTATAATTAAAACTAAGAAAACATTTTTTCAAAAAAAAAAAACTTAGTAACATGACTTTTTTTTTATATTTTATTATAAAACTTAAAACTAAAATCCTAAAAACTACCTAAAAATAAGTCTTAATCTACTTAAACTACTTACATCTAGTACATACATATATATATATATACATAATATATATATACTTGATATATAAATATATGTATATATATATAGATGTATGTTTTTTTTTGAATTTTTTATTTTTATTAATTTTTTTTTTGGTTTTTATATATTTTTTTTTCTTAAATCTAACTTACTCCTACTTAAAACTATGTAAGCCGGCCATGGCTAAAAGAAAAATTAGGCGACCCACTTTGCTTCACATGAAGCTACTAAGAATTGGAGGAATTCGACGACGAAGCATCCCCTCCTTCTAAAAGCCACCAAAATTGTTGGTGCTGCCGAGCAACATCCCTCATGTCGCGATTCCCTACCGCTCTACTGAACCGGAGACGCTCCGCACTGCCGTGTGCGACGTCTCTGTCGTAGTTGAGTCGCCTGTCCGCAGCTGTTCGAGCAACGTGGAAGATTAGCGGCACAGCCAATCTGTCCTGGATCAGACCTTTGCTATCAAGGTAGAGAAACGCTTCTGGAGGAACATAGCCTTCTAAGCGAACTCTCTCGTGATACATATAATTAGGGTAGTAAGCCCCGGAGATCAGGTTGTTCGATGAGGTCATTGCTCTTGCAATGTGCCTTCGAGTCAACTTAATAACAAAATTGTCCACTCTTATTAGGTTCGCCCTATTGTACAAGACCTCATTGCGATAGAATTTTATGTACTCAGACTCTGGTGTTCTGTATAACCGAAGACAAGCCCTAAGGCAAGCCCTCTCAAACACCCGAATCTTTTCCAATAAACTTGCTCTCACGTTGAACCACACCGGACATCCAAACACAAGCATAGGCCGGATAAGGGCCATGTAGCAGATCACCTTCACCCTCGCATCGAGTTGGCTGTTGTAAAACAGTCTCCTTGTAAGGGCAAAAGCACCTCTGGCTCTGGCCAGAGCAACATCTATATGTTTGTTAAAATATAGATATTGATCTAGCCAGATCCCAAGGTATCTGACTACATTTCGACAAGCAAGTGGCTGTCCATGTTGTCCGACGATAGAGAACTTTCGCCAATTCTTTCTGGTATCCCTAGAGGCCCCAGACAAAGGCGTCCTAAACAGAATGGTTTCCGACTTCTGAAAGTTGATTTTCAACTTCCAGTCATCGCAATATTGCTTAATTTTGTCGAAGTCACGTTGCAAAAGCATATTAATGACCTCGATTTTTGGACCTGATCTGTACGCAATTAAGTCGTCTGCGTACGCTATGGCATGGGGAAGTGAACCTATCAGATCACTTGTGTAAATGTTGAATAGGATCGGCGAATTTACCGCACCCTGTTGCAGACCGTTTTTAATGTTAAATATTCCGGCAGAAGTCACATCGCCATTCTTCACGATGAACTGTCTACTGGAGAGCATATCAAAAAGAATGTACAGCAGTGGTTTACTAATGCCCAACCTGTGCAGCTTGAAAAAGAGTCCCTCTAACCATACGGTATCGAAGGCTTTTTCCAAGTCAATCAGGCAGGCACCAGTGCACTGTTTCTTGCCTTTGTTCCATTGGATATCGGAAACCAGTTTAGACGCAGCATGAATGATATCATGCCCCGCCTTGAAACCGAATTGATTATCCGGAACTATATGTTTGTCCTCAACCCACTTGTTCAGGACTCTATTGATTATCTTCTCGAAAACCTTACTGATGTTTGGAAGAAGACTGATCGAGCGGAGATTCGCCGGATTGGAAGTATCTTTATCCCTTTTGGGGATGGGATGTACCACCGCAGTTTTCCAATGCGCTGGATAATGTGCATTATTCATTGCATTATTAAACAGGGTGGTATAAATGTCCACCGCTACTAGTGGGAGATGTCGAAGCACAATGTTCGGTATTTCATCGGTTCCCACTGATTTCTTACTTCTAAGTGATTCGAAGATCGTTTGGAGCTCTTCCTTCGCAATGAAAGGTGGTAATACCCTTTCGTTGGTGATGACATTATTTGCCATATTCTCGTCACTGAACTGGGTGAAACCCGAGCTCTCGAATCTCCAATTCACAATTTCATTTCGAAGGCAGGCATTGTGCATAAGGACTCGACTTTCCAGGTCGTGGTTCGGGCCAATGATGTCATTCGCCTTGTACACTTCCTGGAAAGTCGCTCCTATAGCCTCTACCTTCTCCTGCGGATCCTCGACCACAAAGAAGTTGTCATCATCAACGGCCTCATTTGGATCAATGCCTGCTGCTACAAGTATTTGTTCGTTGTTCGTCGTTCGAGCGATTTTAAGACATGGAAGGTCGTTTTGATTATTTCTCCGAAATATCTTATTTATTTGCGGGAACATATTCGGGTTGCTGGTGTTTACAGCCCGAATTTTGTTGTTCCAATACAAACTTACAGAATTTCTGTAATTTTCTTTTATTAATGTTTGGAGGTTTTTAATCGACGACTTCAATGTCATGATCTCCGGGTTATGTCTGTCAGTAAACTGTCTGTACAAGGTTTTTAGTCTTGACAGCAGCCTACTTTTTTGTCGGTGCAGTGTGTCAATAGTTCCGTTGCGGAATAAGTCTTCTTCGTCAGTGTGTTGATACCGAGGTATCGTTTTGTCCATAGTTCGTTTAATTGTCTCGTCCATTAGTTTTAGATATCTGTCAATCTCCTCGTTTGACAGATTTCTGTTGGACGGTGGGTAGAGCGAATTCGAGGAGAGTGCTCTAGTCAGTGTTCTGGTGAAGTGTGTCCAACGCACCCTACTATAATTGTAGGAATGCCTTTGCACAAACTCATCCAATTCCGCAATTTCGTTGGGAACAGTTATTTCGGTGCTGAGACCGCAATGGTCACTGTCATACACGAAAGTGCGTAGACAGTTTGTAGTTTGTTGGTTAGTGCATGTCAGTTGTATTCGTGAATCGAACAGCAGAAGATCCAGATAGGACCCGTGTCTCGGAAACGACGGACTATCCGTGGCTTTGAGGTCGAGTCGATACATCACGCTGTGCTGACCCCACCAATTGAATAGTAGGTTCTGAGGGAACATGGTAAGAATCTCGTGGTACCTGACGTAAAGGTTTCTTAGGCTAATAGTGCCGGTAGGGAGGCCTTCGTGCTGGATGGAAACCATGACGCTGAATTTGGTCTTCCATTCGTAACAGACCGAGTCCTATTTGTCATGTAGGGAGGCAAAAAGAGACGAATGTTTTCGTGCATAGCGACTTTCTGTAGTACCATTTGTTTGCAGTGTTAGTTTAACTGTTGGGTGAAAAAGGGTGTCAAAAGTAGGGGCAGCGCAGGAGGGGGCTGGAGATAAATGGTTGGATATAGAGTTGGATGAGAGACGAGTTTAGGGTATGGGAGTTAATAAAAGTAGGATACTTAGCTCCAGTTTTGAGGTCGAAGTTAGGAAATGAATTGGTAGCTAGGTTTGGTGGCGTAGAAGCTTGAGAAGGGAAAATATGGGTGGTTGGAGTTAAGTTGAAAAAGACGCTTTGGCGCAGAGGCTTGGGTGGAACGGGAGAATTAGAGAATTTATATGTCGGATAAGTGAGGAGGGAGGACTAAAGCTGGAGAACATATTTGTTTTGAAGCTCCAGTTAGAGTCGTGATTAGAGCGTCGTTTTTTGTTAGCATGTTTCTTTATTATGGAAGGAAGTTAGAGCGGGGTCTTTATTTAAGCTTATTATTAAAACTACTTTTATTTTTAGAACTTTTATTATGGTCGAGATGAGGGTTTTCCCGTTTCTCGGAATATTTGGTGACAGTTATCTTCCAGGTTTAGTGGCCTTACCAGGGGAAGGGAACAACCACGAATATTTGATTGATTTTGAAGCTACAAAGTTGAAGTTGATTTGAAGTCACCAGGGAAAATCATCTGGCACTCGCTAATGGTGATGGCATAATTTCGGTGAAAGAAAGAAAGCATAAGCGTAGACAGCCGTATGGTTTCCCTTTTCCAGCTTTTCGAGTCTGATTTTCCATTCGGAGGGGGTTCATGAAGTTCCGAATTGTTTGAGCAGCTGGCGTGGAGCGGCGGCGGGCGGGATACCAACTGCTAAAGGTAGTGCGATATTGGGTCGAAGCAGTTAACACGTCTTGCTATTTACAAAATATCTTGCCACGAAATCTGTAAGGACGACACCTTTTGAAGTATGGGATAAAAGGAAAACTAACGTTGAGTATTTACGCGTATTCTTCTTTCAAGGCATAACCTAATACCAGAGGATGAAAGAGATGAAAGAGATGATGTTCCGGAAAAAATAATATCAAAAATTCAACGAATCCAGAACTAAAGCAAGACAGTTCGGCAAATAACTCTGTTTCCTTGACCGGAGTTCAAATAGCTCTCGAAGATTTTGAAGTTTCGGAATGAACAAATCGAATTTATTTACGACGACGAAAAAGAAGGACCAGCACTCAGAGCGAAGAAATAGCCAAACGTAAACGGCGATAGTATGTATAAATTTACTCAATAGTACTTATTTATGTGCTTGCAAAAATCCATGTGAATGAGTGTTCGGTCTTGAACCGCTGTTGATATGACGATACAATATTAATGAGACAATTGAGAGTAAATAATTAAATTATGATATTAATTATGATATGGCACATGATTGAAATTAAAATTAGTGTGTTACAAATTCGTTTGCTATGTTGTAAGTTATCAAAAATCAGAAATTGTTAAGCGTTTATATAAACAATGAAACAAAATGAAAAGATTCTTAAACATTCCGTCGCCCCTGGAACAACTTTTAAGTTCAGAGGGAGTACCGCCAGTTTATGAATTGGTCGGACAAAATTGCCGCTCGCTGTTTTAAAGGTTACTACCCTCACATGTCCGTCGTTGTCTGGATGTATCGTTATGATTCGTCCCATAGTCCATTTTCCCGGTGGTAGGTTTTGGTCCTTTATGACGATCAAGTCGTTGATTTGGCAATCTCGCTGTAGTTGCGACCATCGAGGTCTTTGTTGAAAAGAAATCAAGTACTCGTTACTCCAGCGCTTCCAATAGCCCTGAATCTCAGCTTGAAGGGCTCTTAAAGAATGTAGGCGAATTTGAGATACCTTCAGTGTTGATTTTGGCACAGCTGAATATGGTGACGAGAATTACGGAGATCTTCAATTTCGGCTAGAAGGGTGCAATATTCTTCAAAGGACGGAGCATCTGAGCTGATAATGGGACAAAGATGGATGTTGGACTGATTTTAGCCGCCGAAATGTAATGCTGAGGTGGGAATAAAATGCCAAGTACAATAATAGCGTCGCAAGAAAGTGGCTCTGCTACTATGGAGCTGTGGTGTTCAGATAAAGTGGTTCGATGCATGTCGTGTAACAACCTCGCGATGAGCTGCTAAAAACGTTTCAGTGGTTGATTCACTGACCAATTTTAATACATAGCCTTTGTCGCAAAACACACGAACAATGAGATGTATCCCTTTGTTTTGAAGACTACCCGTCCGATTTTTGTTTTGATAAGTATGGGTCTTCATAGTCACATCCACATTGAGTAAAGGGTCCGCTTGCCTGAATCCGTTGAGAAGGGAGGTTTCCCATGATTTGAGATGTTGTGGAACTTCTTTGACGAAAGCATTTTATACACTTATGTGTTATTTTGGGTAATAAGTTTCTGCAACCGATGATCCAATATTTCTAGCGGGTCAGTGAAACTAACTTTGAAACTCCAGGATGCAGCAAGCGCTTGTAAAAGTCAAGCACAATAAGTTGTGTCACATTATGCCCCTTTTGGAATAGTTATCGGATGCTTTGCAGTGTATGAGATTTCTGCCTTTTGGATTCTTCCTCCTACGCGTAATAATTACTTATATCTGAAAAAGGATTAAGGTTAGCGATCTCGAAATTTCTGTTAAAGTGCCCATTTTCCAGATAATACTTAAAATCCTTTCCGAAGTAGACTTGCTGTAGCCATATTATTGCCTGATTTTTAATTTGGCCATATGAATTTCATCAGGAAGCAGTTGATAAGTAGTAGGCTGTGTAAGCTTCCTACAATTGTTAATGAAACGGAAAATGAATGAAACTATACGAATTAGACGATTTCACGATGAGATATGTTCAAAACGGTGTTCTTTAGTAACTACCAAACAAGACAATTTATATGACTTCTTCTCGTCCTGCTTGCACTCTAGGTGTTTTTCGACCTGGCCTATGGAATTACATTTTCTTATTCAACAAGGACCTGTCCACCAAAAATTCGATGTCCAACGAGAGACGACGGAAATACACCGCGCGAAACACAGTCCGCAGGATTTTGATCTGATTTTATATGAAACCACCTATTTCTGGAAATGGTATTTAGGATTTCGGAACCACACTATGCAAAAACATTGGAACCAGTAATATTAAGCGACCTCTGAATAGACAGCAACCGATATGTAAGTAACAGTGCACTGTACAATTCCAGGCGAGGAATGCTTAGATGTTTTATTGGGGCAACTCGTGTTTTTGCTGCTACAATGTTTGTTTTAATAGATCCATCAGAGAGAATGTAACGTGAGTAAATAATAGTGGAGTACGCGGATTTTGAAGTATTTGAGATGCCGTGCAGTTGGAATTATGAATCTGTTATACCTATATTACGACAATTCTAAATGTTTGTTAATAGAGACAGTTCTTTAAGATTTTTGTACAATTTTTTAGTAATGGAATCTGGAAGTGGGTGATCTCAATTAAGTTTTAGATACCACAATTCTTGAAATATAATCTTAAGTTGCACGACACATGGGGCAAGAAACCCAAATGGGTCAAAGGTCCGTGCGAGCTCCTTAAGAATTTGACGTTCTGTGACTGGTTCATCAGGAAATATATTAAGACGAAACGAGAAACAATCGCTTTGAGTTCCAATACAACCCAAGCACCTTTACCCATGAATCCGCTTGGTATTAAGGGACACGTTTCCACTTTGTACATTTTTATCTTCTTCAAGACTTCAATTATTTTGCTACTCTCCTAATACAACGTCGTCAACATAAAATCATTAAGAATTATTTCTGAAGCGCCAGAATATTCATCACAGTAATCACGGGCTAATTGTTTTAATATGTCCCATATGTAACCGTACATAAACGAGATAATGTTCTAGTGCGTCTGTTTATGATTTGCTCCAGACAATTCTTTGGAAGTTAGTTTCTTCATCTGCAACCCAAATCTAACGAAACATTTTGACAATCTCTGCACAAAATATGTATTTGTGTGGACGAAACCGCAAGCACACTGAAAACAGATTACGCTGGTTTGGTGGGCCTATGATAAGCGAATCGTTTAGAGATTTCGTATCCGCATTCTTGAATGGGCCGTCAAATACGACACAGAGCTTTGTTGTAGAACTGTAAAGTTTGAGTACTGCATGACGTGGATGATAAAATACGTTGGGTTTATTTATTTCAGACGAAAGTATTTTACGCATATGTCCTAAGGTTAGGTATTCATTTAAAAATTGATAGTAAAGTTTAAAGAGTTCACTGTCGTTTGAAAATCTTCACGACATCAAACGAAAAAAGGCACCTCCGAGGTTGTCAGCGAATCGCGGACGAATTTTAAATGGAAGATTGACCACATATTTTCCATCCTTATCACTTCGATGGGTTTTGCAAAAATGTTTTTCGATGTGTTTGGATTCTTAGGAAGGGTCAGATTTCGGTTCGATTTCCTCGATTGTCCAAAAGGCCTGCAAAATTAAATCAATGTTTACAAGTGTGATGTGATTGAATATTAATTTCCGAATTCGAGTGTAAGCCGCCAGCTAAAACCAAACCAAAGACTGTGTTGTGGGCAAGAGGATAACTTTCTACGTACAACTTCCCCTCGCAAGATATTCGACACAATTTCTGTGCCAAGCAGGACATCGATTGAATCTGGCTTATGGAAAGATGGATCTGCTAAGTTTAATTTTGGTATATGGTCCCAGTCCTTAATATCGATTGTGACATTGATGATGATATTAATAGTGATGCCAACCCTCTTGATTATCCTCCACAAGTTGTACCAATTTCTTTAATGGGTATGCGTGCATTTGATCGTTTTAAGTTAAGTCTTTGGACAAACGGATCAGTTGCACAGGAGACTTGTGATCCGGAGTCTATCAAAATACAAACTAATTGACTATTTAAATTGCTGTCAATTATTTTACCAACGGAAGTGGGCAACAAGACTATGGTACAAACTGGGTAAAGTTAACCGAATGATTGGTAACGAGTGGATTTCGATGCGAGGGTGTAACATTATAGTTTGATGTAGAAGGTTGGACGAAAAGTGTTGAGGTTGGTTCAGACGGTGAATTCCCATTAGTAACTGTGTCAAGGTGGTGTCGTGATTGGCAGCTTTTGCATCTAAATCTTCACTGACATCGAGCAGAATTGTGGCCTTCGCGGAGATAATTAAAGCAAAGACCTTTGGATTTGACGAAAATTCTCCTTCCTTCTTTATTCATTAAAAGAAATTCGGTGCACTCTATCAGCAGATGAGAACCATCACATTCCAAGAACTGAGAAGTAGACGCTGCAAGCATGCTTCTTAAGGCCACGGGTTTTGATTTGGTTGGTTCGCGAGCAGGCCCCTTGCATGATTCAAGAGCTTCACACCGACGTTCTAAGAAAGACGAAAAATGCTTTATAGTAGGATTCTCTTTTTCATCAGTTGACCAAGCCTGTCGAGTATCTGGATCAACCTTACTTATTAAATCATAGATCATCCATGGATCCCTTAGCGACTTTAACGAATCAAGACCTCTTAATATTTCGTCAGCCCCATCAGATATTTTACGAAGAACCTTAACATTTCAGACCTGCACCGACGAAAGCTCCATGAATACTTCCAAAAGACTGTTTACAATGCTACGTGGTCTATCATAGCTTTTCTACAGCCGTTCCCATACCTGTTCATACGTCGCGTCAGCTATTGGAATGATTCTTTTAATAAATTTGTAAATTTACTTATGTGGCTAACCACAATTCGTGATCCTGCTCCAAGGACCAGCAGTTCTTAAACGACTATACAAACGTTGATACAAAATGAAAAGATTTTTAAAAAACCATCTTTGACGAGCCGTTCGAACTATTAGTCAAATCTCGAGATGCGGTTAATGAGGAAGCTGAAAGGGTTATTACACGTGATTTGAGTTTAAACAACACTCTACCGGAAGGAAAGGAGTCGTATATTTACCCAGGACATTGTAGAGATTTTGAAAACTACGAGATAAGACGATTGGAAAGGCAAACGAAAGGTCAGCCACCTGAGAGAAACCGAACCGAAAAACCCTGCCAAAAGGCAGAAAAGCCATAGGGTGTAAGTGGGGCGGAAGCGGAAGGCTAACGTTGTTACTGGATTACTTAAATATAAAGCAAGGCTGGCCACAATCCTGTGTCTTTTACTCACAATTGCAGTACAGAACAGTAAACTCATTTATCACTATGATGCAAAGACCGCATTTTTGAATGGCGAGCTAGCAGAAACAATTTATATAAAGCAGCCGAAGGGTTTTATCAATCCAAAATTAAAGAATCGAGTTTCCAAGCTTCGCAGAGGTTTATATGAACTGAAACAGTCAGCAAAGGTGTGGAAGGAGAAGCTGCATAAGGTAATTTGGAATTTAAAGTTTGAGCAAGGCTCAGCGGATCCATGTTTTGTATTCAAGAAGATCACTTAATGGCTTACAATATATAGCAGCTTACGCGGGTGAACTTTTAATAGTATCTTAGAATTATGGCCACTTTCAAGAGGCGGCTGAAAAATTGGAAGAAGAGTTTGGGCTGACAAGAATAGGAAAATTGAAAAACTACCTCGGAATTAATGTTAAAAAATCAATCATAGTATGTTCAGGAAATAATTTACAAATTTGGGTTACAGGATGCAAAGGACTCCAAAATACCGATGGACACTGGATATTTTAAATTGGCGAGCGATGGAAAACCGATGAGCAGCAACATAGTGTTTCAAAATCTTATGGGTGCATTACCATTCCTAGGAATTCACTCAAGACCTGACATAGCAGTCAGTGTATCAATATTGAGTCAAAAGGTCGAACAACCAACTGAGACTGATTGGAATGAGGGGAAGAGGATCGTCAGGTACTTAAAGGCGACAAAGGACTTAAAATGTATACTGATGATGATTGGGCAGAAGATAGGACTGATGATAAGTCACGAAGCGGATTCTGTTTTCAGTATAATGGAAGTACAAAAGCTTGGGCAGTTCTGCTTAGTATTGTCAAGTTGTGAGGCAGAGTACATTGCAATGGCAGAAGCAGGAAGGGAACTACTGTGGATAAGAAGACTACTGAAGAATTTTGTATGAATACAATCAGACCACTATAAGGTTGGTAACGAGTAGGGAGTCAAGAAATAAGACTAAACACATCAACGTGAAGTATCACTTTATAACAGACCTAGTGAAGAATGGAGTCGTGAACGTACAATACAATACTGTCCAACTGAGCAAATGGTAGCTGATATGATCACAAAGCCACTGGGAAATATAAAAATTCAAAATTTCCAAAAAGCATCTCAGCTGATAGACGAAAATTTATTTTTTTTGTAAGCTGTCAAGAGCAAAGAAGTCCCAATAAAGAGACACGTGGAATTTATATTTTCTATCTGAATTTTCTAATGGAATAACACAATGGTAAATATCCAGCACACCAGCATATAAATAATTAATATAACCAACACATCCAACCGTACTTTTTCCATTTCAATTCCAGCTATCTTATTTCAGTTATTCCGTTTGTTCCCGCAGCCTTTTGGTCTTTAATCAATGTATCAGTATCCAGGGTTTTTCTTGTTCGGCTGGACGAAATTGCTGTCTATCATCGTTCACGTTAAATAATTCATTGTATCTGGTGGCGAAATGTATCGAAGACCGACTAAAAATATGATCCTACCAAATTTTCAGTACCGACTGCGATTCTGCTATTACGCATTCATCCTTTTCTTTGCATGCTTCTATTCGGTACATGTTTTTTTGATTTTTGGTAGAGATTCTGAACACCATATATTCACCTTTCTGTGGCCTTGAAGTTTCTTCTATCTTGTAGAGTTCGTAAGCACCTTCACGATGCAACATTCTACCCTTCTTAGTTCACTATACCATATGTGCCTACCGATACATTTCAACAAACCGATGGTTTCATTGTTGTGGTCAGGTGAAACTTACCACATCAGATCTGGCATGTCTAGTGGCTTCCTGATAGTGTCACAGTTAGTCTTTTGCGGTTGTTGATGGCAGCACAGGACTTATATGTGCCTCTTGTACTTGTAGCAATTCGGTGTTCCGGGATATTCGCGCTACTTCCTTAGTCACAACATAGTAGTGGTCTCCAGAATGCAAGAGCTGTGTCCTCAGGATAAATTGAATACCGCAAGGTCTTGAGTGTGAACCGAAGTTCTAGTAGACCTAAAGGACCTGACCTAGCCGTTCATGTGGCTATGAGCGTTACGATCCGTGCAAGTGAGTACATGTATTCAGTTTCTATTTTCTATTTGCGGGAGGACAACGCTTTTTGTTACATTTAAAACTTGCCAACATACCTACATCAATATTATTTAACACTTCGTTATCAGAAATCCCTAACAAATTAGGTAGGCTAGTAGGACTTTGTTAAGCCCCTAATGGATATTATTAAGTCGTGTAATTCACTTAACTCGAAAAAGATCAATTCTTCTAGAACTCATAAGTTGATAGTGGCAAAACAAAAGGAAAAACCCAGATTCTCGACTCGAATGAGTTTCCCTGACATTCCTCGTTCGCACCCCAGATACTAATAAAAATCAAACCTATTGCTGGCAAACACGGTCGATTCCTCACAAATTCTAGATGAGCCAGAAAGAAAAGTAATTTTCAACTGGTGCTCAGGGACTGGGGTTATTATCCCCAGTAGTGGTGGAGCAAGTGAAATGAAATCGATTCACAGTCGCTTGGCGCGTGCTACGATAATGAAGTCATTATTATCAGGAAATAAAGTGGAAACAAATTCACACGAAGGATAATCGAAGGAATGGAAAAAATTTCTCCAATGGCGAAGTGTGCATAGGGTACATATTAGTTGGCGCTCCTAGAGGAAAGGGTCATAATTTTTATGTGCTTTTCTTTAAGTTCCATTTCCTTAAGCAAAGACATGAGAAATCCTTTTTCTTTATCTACCAATGAGTCTCAGTCATTTTTATCTTTAGAACTTACCAAACCAATTCACGAGAGAATGCCATCCAGGTACGAACTGCTTTAACATATCTCATAAATACCTAATCAAATGTCGAAAGCATTTCGAGTTGCGACTATAGGCTGACTGGCGTCGGTCGGTGGTACAGTCTGTCAATCAGGGGACATGACTGTCATAAGTATGTATTTACTGAAATGGGCTTAATAACATATTGTCTGTGTTAATGATCTCCATGTTAGGGTAATTGATTAATATGTCTATCAAGGTGCAGAAAGAACCAGTCCAATTTTATTGCAATAATTTCTACAGCTGTTTGAGACCCTGGGGGTTGTTGCGTATCTGAAAGCAAAAAACCCAGCCTTCAAGGAGGAATATCAGCAATTTCGCTTCCAGAGTACATCAATAGGATTGACGCAGTTCTCTCGCCAGTTATCGCAGTAGCCACTGTCATATTATCAACTATGCAGACCAAGTGCGTATTTCCCTTCTTTTACAAAAAGAAAAATTGTTTTTCCTTGAGCAAGAATTTCATTGCTCCGGGACAATGTACAATACATAGTATGTCTTGACCTCATATCACTATTTAGTGTTAAGTAGGCTTGAAAATACTGCGAGGTATTCGACGTACAACGACTACGACAACGAACAAACTGACGGAATCTTTGCAATTCATGTATCCACTAACATCTCGTCAAGACCATTACAACCTCAACTTAAAGCTAAAAATCAATGGCATCCACGACCAGATGACATCAAAAATATCGCAACTAATATGCCAAGCTTCGGGCAATTACCACGAGGAAGTCACCAGGTTCTGTGGAAACTCGCGTTCAAGGAAATGAAGAAGTGTTACTCCACGAACTGCAGGAAACTGCACGAAATATATTCAGGAATGGCAAATAGACCTATTTAGGCAGCATAATCCTAGCATGGAGCTTCGGAGGTGAACAAGCAAATTTAATAGAGGTCCATATAGAATATGGAAAAATGCCGTCTTCAGACTATTAAATGATGAGAACGGTTTCCTCCATCCGACATCAGTGGAGCTAAGATAGCATAACAGGCATAGTATAACAAGAATATACGACCAGACCATCCTGCCGAAGCAGCAAGCTTTGTCTTTATAGAATGCATGCACTTGTAAATGAGCCCATGCGAATACCAGATGTTGATAGTCATACCGCCAACACCCTGGATTTGTTTCTAACTTCTCACCCTGATAAGTACATCGTTGATGTGCTCTCTCCTCTAGGCTAGTCGGACCATTATGTCATATCAGCTAATTTCTAATACACCGACCACACAGTTAGAGAAAAGATTCCTAAAAGAACCGTATGGCAATACGAAAAAGCCAACTGGAGCGGTCTTAACATCTTCTTTAGGAATTTCAATTGGTCATTAACCCAACCGAGGAAAACCGAAAAAAGTTTAAACGAGCCAGGAATGACTGCAACGTCTTTCTTATGCGTGTAAAATTCTAATACGACCGTAGTATTTGTATGTACCAGAGGTAGTAACAATTTTTGGTCGTTCGTCAAAAATATTAGAAATTCTGCTTCATCCTCCACCCCAACGCTCATTTGCAACGACATTCCAGCTATCAGTTCTTTCTACAAGGCCAATCTGCTTGCTGCATACTTTGCGGTCAACTCAAGAGATATTCCTCCTAGCTGGCAAAACCACTACGAAAGCTTTTTAATGAATCCTACACTTTACGACACTTTCCGGGAAGATGGAAAACAGCATTTGTCCAGCCCGTCGCAAAAAAAGGCGAATCTTCTTCTCTCTCCTCCTACAGACCCATTGCACTTACGTCCCTTCTTTCCAAGGTCATGGAAACGCTGATAAACCGTCAGCTCATGAAATATCTCGAAACACGAAAACTTCTCAATGAACGGTAGTACGGTTTTCGTAGCAACAGGTCCATTGGCGATTTGATGGCATGTCTCACCGAAAAGTGGAACCAAAGCGTACATCAATCTGCCGAAAGTAAGATGGTTGCACTTCATCAGCATAGAGGTATGCAATATTTGAGCATACCTTAGGCAGGTCATTAATAAAAAGACAGAACGAAATTGGGCCAAATATTGACCCTTGAGGTACTCCTGCAGTTAAAGCGCAGAAATCGAAAGATTCGTTATTATGAACGACTCTTTGTTGGCGATTGTCCAAATAAGTAGAAACCATTCAAACTGATCTCTCACTGAAAACAAAATATCATTTAAATTTCTGGCAGAGTACCATGTGATCAAAGCTGTCAAAAATCTTTGGAAAACTCTAGGAAATACAGCACCGTTTAAAAGTCCTTATAATATTCTACTCTTATGTCATCGAGGATTTTAACCGTAGCTGCCGAGCAGCTATGATTCGCTCAAAAGCCCGACCGAACTGGGGATAATAAACCGTGTTGACTTATGTAATTCGAGATGTGGTTTGCTAGAATTTTCTCAAGTACTTTAGACAGACATGGTAATATAATATAATACTTATCGGGCGGATATCCAGCAGGTTTGTTGTTCTTAAGATTGGATATTGCTATGCTCACTTTATTTTGGTTGGGTGGATGGATCTCTTGATCTCCACCGCCAAGGTTGAGTGATTCATTCTAGCTGACAGTGGAATTTGGGTTGTCCTCACCGTTTCAAAGACTGCAGAATTGGGTTTTCCATATCCATATCCTCTGAAGCTACTACTAAATTTACTAGTTCATCTCTATAAGCCACTGTTTTGATTTTGTTGCCTTCAAAAATCCTTTTTACTCTTTGGTAAAACTTGCGAACAATATTCCCCTCGTAGCATCTTCCTATTTCCTTGATCAAACGCTTATCATGCTCTTTTTTTTCTATTGAAGAAGCCGATGTTCCTCCCTCCTCTTTTGCTAGAAGAAATTATGAACCGTTCTCGTTTTTCTATGCAGTGTCGCTTCGTAGGCGATTTTTTTCCTTTCCCGTGTAGAATTCAGATTCTCTATCAAACCATGGGTTTCGCCCACCTCTTCTGCACTGTATGATTGGCAGAAACTCACGTGATTTGTTGCGGTTGCCGATATATCGATATACAACGTTCACAGTATTCCCTAAGTGTTGTGATGTCAGAAATATCCGTAGACCTCCCATAGCTGGAGAGGTGTAATGGTTCAAGTCTGTGTTCATCACTCGGAAAGTTTGGACATCTACAATACTGAAAGAGGGTCTTGCGACGATCACAACATGAACAATTTGTATGAGATTTCAATGGTGGGGAAACTGTATGCTAGCTATATTGATGTTCCGCTCCGCTGCAAAGTCAATAAACCTTAGTCCATTTCCAGATGTGGTGTAGTTCATGCAACATTTCCCTGAGTTAAAATCACCTAAGATGATTTTAAAGTCATCTTTCGGACATTTCTGTCAAAGAGCTCATATAAATATTCCTTGGTAGAGTCGTCTTTTTCCTCTTTTTTTTGGAGGGCGTGAGGCGTTGTTTTAAGACGTGCCGAAAACTCAAGATTTCTTGCCTAAGTCTACTGCTTACAACAAATCTTCACACAAATAAACGCTATTTGTTTTCTCTGCAGCAATCGGCGTACGAGTGTACTTTCAAATGGAGGTGATATCTCCTTGAAAGCAATCGAGGGCCTCCGCTAGTTGTTCGGCTGCCCGCGGTATTTTCGAGGTTCCAACATTCCGTCCTTATCCGAAGCTTTTAATTGATCTGCAGCAATGAGCTCTACCTAACACAACTCACTACCCCTAACGTACAGGGTCGGTCCTTTTATGAAGTAGTTCCGAAAGTGACAGGAATGTTTCGGAGTTAATGCCGACTTAGAGAGGGTCTTCACCATATCTTTTTCAGCTCCCTGACTAGTCCCGAAAGTCCTAAATGACCTCAACTCCAGATATATTGAAGTAGCCCATAAATAGATGTATCCGCCGTACTGACTGTTCGTTGGCATGACAAGCATGTACGGAGACCTACAGCTTCTACAACAAACTTGGGAAGTGACTGCTATTCTGTCGGCCATCCTGCCAATGAGGCAGTGGACAGTTAGGATATCTGTAACGATACGGATGTCATCTTCGTTGAGTCCGAGGAGGGTACGTGTTGTGTCGTACTCCTGTGCAGAGAGGCACCCTCTTTTGCTAGTTTATCTGCTTTCTCATTTCCTTTCACTTCTGTATGTCCACTTACTCAGAAGATATCCACTGGGAGAGATTCACAGATTCTGTTTAGAGTTTGACCACATTTCTGTACCTCTATTGATTTGGTGAATTCACTTGTCAAAGATTTTGTGGCTGCTTGACTGTCCACAAATGAATATTTCTGGCTAACAAATAATACATAATAATCTTGAAAGAGTCCTGTTGTGGAGAAGTCTACGCTTGGTACAATGTAGTCACTAACTTCGTCAGTTTTGATGGTTTCTAATCCTATATTATGGACGCCTGTCCTAAATTCCGGTGCTTCCATATACCAGATTCGTTTAGCCTAATCGAGCCTTTGCCAGCCCTGCATTTAAGTAATTCATCTAAAGCAAAGAAGTTGAGCATTATCTCTAATGCAGCTCCTATTACTACGACATGCGCTAGTCATTGAACTTGTGTGAGCGTTTTGAGATAACTAGTTTTTCCCGCGGCTTCCCACCATACTAGTGTACCGCACGTAACAATGGGTCTAACTATGGCCATGCACATCGAGTGTATTTTTTTTTTTTTTTTTTTATTTCAAGGGAACGATACAAATTAATTTGTAGGGTCCGGGATTTAACGCCGGGGTACTATGCCCATGTGGCGCATTATATATGGTCTTAGCCCCATACGTTTACCAAAGTTTCTTTGGCATGTATAGAACGCTTGCATCCTAACACCGTTGATTCTGTGAAGATTAAACCTTTCTGGCTTTCTTTCTTTCGGTTTGTTAGACTTATCCCTAAACCGGTTTATGTTATCCCTTTTGCGAGTGTGTTCTAGACCGACTCCAGTGGAAGATGTTTTCCTCCCACCAGAATGATTTTGTCGTCGCCATAGGCTTCTGCCTTAACACCCTTTCGTTCGAAACTTGTAAGGATGACGTTTACAACAAGAAGCTACAGAAGGGAACAAATCACCCTTTCTCGTGTAGTTCGTCTTGCAATCGTTTTATTGGCTGTATTTCTTGCAAATTCAGGATTAATATCTCTGCTCTTTAGCATTTTCTCAATCCATTGCGCTATCATTGTTTCTACATGGAGCTTATCCAAAACCTTCCTTATAGATTCGGTGTTTATGTTATTGGATGCTCCTTCGATATCTAGGAAGACTACCATGGTGTACTCTTTGTAGAGCATATTCTTTTCTATGGTAGCTACTATCTCTACAGATTTTCCTTTAAGGTAAGCATGTTGAGAACCGCATAGGTTGTGTTTGTTGAGATTTCGTCTTATATGCTGATCTAGGATTCTCTCTTATAGGTCTCTAATCCTAAGCAGAGGAGTAGTTAGGTCTTCCTGCTTCGGGAATGAAAACCACTTTTACTTCTTTCCAGCTATTAACGGCTTAATCCGGATTTAGACAAACGATAAAGATAATCTTAAATCTAAGTATGATGGATGGAAAAGTGTGTTGTAACATTGCCGGAATTATCTCGTCTGTTCCCTCCAATTTGTAGAGGTTGAATGATTTGATCGTCCATGTTATTCTATGCTCTGTGATCAGGCTCGTTGGGAATTGATATTGTGGTGCCAGTTAATACCAGTTCACCAACATTGTTACAGCTCGAGAAGTGAGCTTCCATAAGAAGCAATAATGGTTGATGAAAAATAAATTGATGGATATGGAACTTGTTTGTGTTTTTCGTTAAGCTCATAACAGTTACAAGTTAAAAATTAAGAAACACAAAGTTCTATATTCTCAGGCATGTATTTTGCATGATAGAATTTTTTTCTTACGATTTAAGGTATACAGCTTGAATAAAAGTGGATGTTCATTCGAAAGTATCAATATACGAATCCATTGATACCCATATTCCATTTGTCGAAAAAAATGGCTCATAGAACCCTGTAATTCTCAGACGACGTGTTGAAGCCAGCATTGATTCAATGATGTGAGTTCGTCTCTCGTACGTCCTTCTTTTGAGCTTTAGATATTTCTGACAGTGAAATCTAGTGTTTTTATTTTATTTTGCCCACTTTGGGTTGAACGAGAAAAGTACCCAGTCGCGACCACGAGGAGGTAAAATAAGACATTTATCATAGTTGAAGCACTGGGTATCACAACCTTATAATTATCAATTTATAATTAAAATTCAGACACCTTTCGAAGAAGTTGATATATCGATCTGCCTTTCACAAACCTCTATTGATTGCCATTCAGTTTAATTGTATTGCGTTTCGATCCTCTCGTTTATTTTCTCAATATGTGGCATTGGCCACGCCGATCGATAGTTGTTTGATTATCTCCTGTCGTATTCGCCTTTATACATTGGAATGAGAATATTCATCTTCCACTGGTTAATCATGCGACCGGCTCCAATAGTTTTATTGAAAAAAATCGAGAGCCTTTGTGATCCTAGTCGACTGCCTGACCTTGGTTCATTCTTTTTAGGTTTTCGACATTTGTGGTGCAACTTATGCCTAGCATACTTAAGTGCGTTGAGCGTAGTGTACGGTCACAAAGCCAGTGAGGAGCTGAAGGTTCTTCTTACTAAGACGTCGGGAATCATTCGTTTGGTCTCCCAGGAACCTGACTCTCCATACATCTGCAGTTATACTAATTTGAGACCCAAATGTCAATGAAACCCCGAACCGATGACAGAGGTAGACCTAGCGTCAATCAGATATTGAAAAACTCAGCCAGATCGGTGATTTCATTTTCTGTGACCCCATCGTGTCCTGGGACGCAGACAAGACTCAGTGGATTCTGCCTTCCGGCGGTGTTTAGTGAAGTCTTGCATCACAAGCTAGCTTGGAAGTCATATGATAGTTCAGGAAGGCTTTAAGCTCAGCTTGGCTGTCCCCTCCTCCGATTCTTCACAATATAATTTGCTACAATCAGGATTGTGTATATCTCCGCTTGGAAGACAGATGCAAATTTTCCTAACGAGGAGTGACATCTATTGTAATATTGACGTCCTCCAGAAAGACACCAGCGCTTCATCTTCAATCTTAAATCGCTTTTGCAGCATTCCGTGAAGTTCCGGGTACATTTCCTTGCTGGCTCAGATTCTAGCCGAAACCATTCTTGGAGCAGGCAAAGTCGATTTCGTATTTTTTTGGCAATACGAGCTCTAATGTCATTGCATCAGAAGGCCAACAAAACTTCAGTGGGTGTTATATTAAAAACCACTCCTCGTTGAAAGGAACATGTGTGATGAAAAGAGAGCTCCCACAGCTCACAGCTTAGCTGTGATCTACATAACGGGTGACCAGATAGCATTGATAGCTTTTCAACTCTTATGTTTTAGTAGTTATCAAAGTTAAAAATGACATGCAGCTGTCAAAATATTCAGTAAGGATTGCCATTTCATCATGCATCGTTTTACGCTTGCTGAACGTGCGGAAATTGTTGAAACGTATTATCGAAATTCCAGCTCAGTTGTAAACACGCAACGTAAATTTCGTCGTGAGGTTGGGCATCATCATGGCTTCAGCGTGCAATTCGTCGCACCGTGGAAAGTTTTGAGCATAAGTACCTTCTTTTGGATCTTAAG
This sequence comes from Volucella zonaria, assembly GCA_963966105.1. Classification (NCBI taxonomy): domain Eukaryota; kingdom Metazoa; phylum Arthropoda; class Insecta; order Diptera; family Syrphidae; genus Volucella; species Volucella zonaria. The sequence continues at coordinate 286,670,841 of OZ014530.1, read as the reverse complement.
CCACCAACTAGACAGAGATTGGTACGAAAGTAAGAAAACATAGCCGGCGTAGAGGCCAGTATCGCAGAAGACCCAGAAATGTCGATTTGGCGCCGATCAGCTGAACTGGTCATCGCCAGAGAGTCAGCTCGGCTTATTTTGTAATTGGACTTGGGCCTCCATCCGTATAAGATTGTGCTGATGCAAGAATTGAAGCCAGACGACCACAGACAACGTCGTGAGTTCGCTAATTGGGCGCCTTAAATGTTAGACGGAGATCCGGATTTTGGCCAAAAAATCATCTTCTTCGACGAGGCCCATCTTTAGCTCAGCGGCTACGTCAACAAGCAAAATTGCCATTATTAGAGCGAACACAATCCGCAAGTGTTAGGTCTAGCATCAATGCATCCACAAATTTTGACTGTTTGGTGCGGTTTATGGCATGGCGGCATCATCGGACATTATTTCTTTCGACATGTGGAAGGAGGCGCTGTTACCGTCAATTGTCTCAGGTATAGAACGATGTTAACCGATTTTCTGTGGCCAGAGCTCGACAACATTGATATATCCGAGCTGTTGTTCCAACAAGACTGTGCTATATGCCATACAAGCGACTCAGCGCTTGAAGTTGTGAAGGAGAAATTTGGCGACAGAGTCATCTCGTGCGAGCGATCATCTATTGGCCGCCACGATCAGGCGATTTGTTACCACTCGATTATTTGCTCTGGGGTTACGTCAAGTCTTAAGTCTACGCTAACAAGCCAACCACTTTGGACGAGCTCGAGGCCAACATTCGGCACTCTATTGCCGGGATAATGCCGCACATATTGGACCGAGTCATCAAAAATTGAACCGACCGCTTGAAGTACTGCCAGCGAAGCCGAGCCGACCATTTGGATGATGCGCTATTCCACACATAATGGCATGAAAGTACCTTCAAAATTTAGTCAGAATCAATTTTATAGCTTGCACTGTTGCTGCTTCATCTACATCTTTTTTTCTATCGTTCTTATCTGGTCACCCTATGGAAAGATTATTACCCCAGACAACTGACGCATAAGATATTTATTGGCCTTATCATAATGTGTATTCAAAAAACCCGCATCAATGAGAGGCCATGTTTTGCAAAAACTTATTTTGCCAGATGACTGACAGCGCCTTCGAAACTTCCAGGATGACACCCAAATACTGTAGTAGAAGCAGATGGTGATGCCTTAAAGCACTAGATTAGTCTGGTCTGACATTGTCCTCCTACTACTAAAGAGAATAACTTTAGTTTTGAGAGAACATACCGAAGAGCAGACAGTCGCTAGACATGATCCAACAGAGAGCTACATCATCCGCGTACGCTTGTGCATAGACGTCAGAATTATTGAGAGCGTTAAGCATTAAGTCGACTAACAGTCGACCAATATGGATCATAGCAAGACACAATGCCGCCTTGTAATCAAACCCCGCCATCACGTATTGGTCACAGTCACCATCTGCATGCAGAGACCTATTCACCAACATTGCTTTTATCCACAACACAAGTGCTTCGTCCACGCCGTATTGTCTGACCGAGTTACTGATGCAGTTAAAAGTTTCGTTGCCAAAGCCAGCGCAAACTCCCACAGCGTATTACTTCTTATCGAGTGCGCCTTCAGTCCTTGAAGTGTATTCTCGCAAGACCTTCCCCGTTGGTAGGCATGTTGCATCTTCGACAGAGGATGCATTCGCAAATCAGTTTTGCGGACTTGGAACTCTACCACTCACTTCATGCTCTTCGACATGAATTAAATTAGACACTTTGATCTGAAGCTCTTGGCGAACGTGTAGTCGTGTTTTTCGATTTTCGGTATAAAGGCTACCCTAACCTTTCAACAGGTATCAGAGAGTTTGAGTAGGTACTAGGTGACGCAAAATTAGTTACCCTATCGGAAGATGGTGTAATTTTTGCAAATGGCAGCGTACGTCAATCATATTTGACTTTTATGAACTAGACAGCTACAGTATACAAAGAGACAAGAAATGGAGCGCTATACTCCGCAAGAGCGTGAAATAATTGTATCGATGTTGTTGACCAACAATCGATCGGTGGTGTTAGCGCCAACTGGGCAAACATTCCGGCGCTTAAGCTATTCGGCTCGAACAGAGTGGAACCACAGGAGACCATGCAGGGCGTGGCCGCCACCGGTCGGCCGAGAATATCGCGGCTGTGGTTGCCGATGTCGCTGAGAACGAAGAAACATCAACCAAACAACGCATAACGCAATTGGTCATCACCAGATGGACCCTACAGCGAATTTAGATGTGGAATGCCTCCTGAGCGTCAGTCGCGTGTGAATTACTGTAAAGCCATCCTCAATCTCAACAACGAAGAAGACGATTTTGTGTCGAAAATCATCATGAGCGACGAAGCGCACTTTCACTTAAGCGGTTACGTCAATAAGCAAAATCTTCGTTTCTGGTACACTGAAAATCAGCGTGTGATGCACGAAGAGCCATTACAACCATTCAAAGCCCGTGTGTGGTGCGGCGTTTGCGCGGGAGGAGTTATTGGGCCGTATTTTTTTGAGGACGCCATTGGAAATACGGTCACTGTCACTGGCGAACGCTACAGGGCCATGATAAACCATTTCTTACTGCTGGAATTGGATGAGCGGGGCTTGGTGAACATGTAATTTTAACAAGACGGTACAACCGCACACACAGCATGAGCCACAATGGATATTGTGAAGGAAGCATTTCCTGGTTGCGTAATCTCCCGTTTTGGCGATTTGGCATAGCCTGCAAGATCGCCCAATTTAACCATCCCAGACTTCTTTCTTTGGGGCTACTTGAAGTCGTGGGCTTATTCCAACAAGCCTCAGACAAAAGCAGCCCTTAAGGAGAATATTCGATAGGAATGCGAACAGTTATCACCGGAAATCTTGCGGAAAGCCATGTAAAATGAGATAAAACCGGCACAAATGTGTATCAACACTGGCGGTAGCCACTTGGTGAATATCATCTTTTTCATTCAACAGAAACAATTATAATGGTCTAAATAAAGATTTCCATCACTCCACATCATTTTTTGGTATTTAGTAAAAAAGTAATTCAAAAACATAATGGGATGATTAATTTTGCGCCACCTTGTACATAGTTACCAGCATCTAGTCCATACCTTTCTGTACCATAACTAGCTGTATGCCATCCATGTCAGGCGACTTGAAGCCATCAGAGGAAGCAGTTCAAGTTGCGAGTACGAAAGAAAAGTGCAGTTGCATGAGTACGATCAGTTGTAAGTAGAACCGTGAGATATGCTTGATCAGAATATTCCCATCGCTGGTCACACAAAAGGACAGCAACTAGGTTACGGTGATGATCGAAACCTCGCTTATGTTGTCACCGAACGTATTCACACTACAGAAGCGCTCTCCGAAATCGTTCTGGTCTGATCTGTAAGGACTCCAGTCTTCCTTAAAATCGGTCCTAAGTGACTTGTTTAGAAGTTTTTTTTTGTCTCTTTATGTAGTCGTTGCAGATCTGCGATCCACTAGAGAACGGGCGATGAGGGCACCGTTCAGATTCTGAACAGATTCTTCTAGCTTTCGTTTTGTAAAACCAATTACTTCTAGATCCCAAACTAATGTCTGCATCTACTCGGTATTACTTTTTATCGACAGTCGACACTATCCGCTTCTAGAAATTTACTGGTTTAATTTTAAAAATATTTTAACGTACATTAAATGCTATTTTGTTTTTCTTAAATTAAGGAAAATTTCTTTACCTTAAGCGTCTGCCAAAGAAATACTTCTCAAAATTAAATTTCTTCCAAAAGACGACACCTTATTCAGAACATACTGTTCCCCCGGTTGCGGCATGCGAATACGAATACGAATACGAATACGAATATGGCTAGGAATAGGAGTACGGAAACGAATAACGAATATAAATTCCATACGAAGGGTGGCATCTAATAAGTTAACATCGTAAATTTTCACAAGCCGTATTTATAAAATTAGTACTTACATGCGAAGCTTACTTATTAGCTTTGCCATTCCACGAGAAATTCGTAAAAGAAAAATAAAGGAATGAAGAGAGAGGGAGAGAAGGAGAGAGGAGAAATTAAAAAAATGGGGCGCTATCAGGACCATGACTTTCCGTTCGCGAAGCAGCAGTAAATTTGATTTTTATTCCCTTTTTCCACTTTTGCTCCTCGTTTTCATTTTATTAAAACAAGTGCACGAAGAAGTTGAAATCGACAACCAAGGCACCTTTCTTTAGGTATGCTATTGTATCTACCTACCAATCGACCTACCCTCAGTCTTGAGGTAAGAGAATAGGACAGCAAACTTCGCGTTTTCAGAGCAATTCAGAGAAAAGTTTCCTATCTGGCACGCGAAGTAGAGAGCACTTTTGCATTATAACCTGACGGCTGGAGTCATTTTGTATAATAAACAAAAACGTCGCCCTCAAAATAGGGGTGAGTAACCCCTAACCCCTTTGACTAACATCCCAGCTTGACGGCACCGCCGCCGCGCCGTTGACGACAGGTAAACTATTTTTGTAGACCGCCCCGGCAATCGACACAAACAGCTCGCTCCGGTATGATTACTTACGGATACGAGTACATACGCCTGTACTAGTACGTATTCGTATTTCTGTTTCTAGATATCGTGCCAGGTTATCGCGCATAGTTATTGTAACTTAAAGTATCAGCTCTGTAAAAATAAGGCCTGTCGGTGGGTAGATACCGCTGATGGGCAAATCGTGTTATTTGAGAGACACTAGCAGGGGGAGTCCTTTTTATGTATTTTTTATTATTATTTTTTTTTTTTTAATAAATACCCGTAGAGGTGTTTGAAGGTCCGGATAGTTGGCCACCTAAAATGGTAGTGCCCTGCTGTGCTTCGATATTTGAAGTATAAAATTATTCAGATTTACAAAATGACTGCAATTATGAAAAAGAAATAACGATGAAAGGGATGATGCCTTTGTTGGTGGCGTTAGGAGGTCGCAGTATCGTTTCAATTAGCTTTCATCATGCAATCATGATTATTTTTAAATTTTCCGAACGCATGTAGGTCAGTCTTGTGCTGATAAGAAGTTCAAAAAACGTGTCAGAGTTGGCTGGGATATACTCGTATGGATAAAGTATGACGTGTTGGAATTATGTATAATCAGTGAAAATGGGCACGGATCTCCGCAAGGACTTTATAGGGGCTCAGTGTAATATAAGTTTTTCGCAATTGCAGTGTTAACTGACTGGGAAGGCGTGAGGTTGTAAAATGTTGTTTGGATTCGATATACAAGGATATAGGCAACTGTTTGTTTTCTGAAGATAAAGAGACTACCGGGTAGTTGGTTTGAAAGCTCATATGTTTACATTGATGTCGCTGACAAAATGAAATCTAAATAGGTTGTGATATGTTTGGAAAGGATCAAAATATCCAGTTTGAATTTTAGAAAATCGCTTAACAGTAGATTTTTTGACTTTATTTGCAACCCTTTTCATAAGAATTTTAGAAATGGTGTAAAGATCTTAGATTCTATAAATGGAGGTGGATTCATTTGATCAGCTGCTTACGACTTGGCAACAGAGAAAGTACAATACTTTACCATACTGGGAGCAATCTTGGACTGAAATTATGACAATAACTTCTAGTACTTCTTCTTTGGGGTGATCCTGTTTGCACATTCGAATTTACGCACGTTTAGCAAATGCATATAGTTGTCTACAGGATGCATTCGGTTTCCGCATAGGATCTTCTAGAAAAAAAGTAAAACGTCGTTTTTAAAAATCTAAAATTGTCGCAATATTCTTCATAAAATTGAGGATATTTGTAGTAGAGAATTTTTAAAGTTCTTTGGGAGCTGGGATTGACCAGGTGTTTGGAAGGCTCTTACTAGAGGCTGGAAAATCATCGATAATGAATCGTATAAATCAGTGACTCTGTGCTAAAGCAGCCCATTTAGGCGATCAACAATGCATTCCGGTCCCTTACCTGGTCTTCTCAATCAATATATTTTCATTATTCGTTCCTGTATTCCCTTGTGTATCCTAGGGCCTCTACTATGAGTACGCGCCATCGAGTACGGTTTCTGGAAATGTGCCTCAGCTCTCCCCAATTTTTTCAGTTGCCGTGCTTCAGAACGTACCTGGATTTTTAACATAAACCACCTGTCATAAGACCTTATGTTTACGAGATGCCCATACATCCATAGGGAGCAAGGATACGCCTTGCCATCGCTAATAATATTCGCTTTATATTTACTAATACTTCGCTTATACATTATACCAAAGCAGTACTTGTGTTGGAGGCACAAGTTCCACCCTTGGTATGAGTCGAGGCCGACCTAAAACCTCTTGCTGTTCTTAGGGTCACAGCACCCAGTACTTTATTTGCAACTCTACAATGGGCAAAACCAAGGAATACCCGTAACCGCGATTTGGGTTTAAACCACAGCCACCATGACGCTCCCACAAGGGGGCCTACCTCTAACAAGTCAGGCCCGGACCGAAATCCGGGGGGCTCCTGACTCCCATGGTACCGTGATTTAAGTCCTGGTATGGACTACCGGTGGTCAAGCCGCCAACAAGACCTATGACCGGCAACTTGTAACTGGTCAAATCGTAGCAACCATTCAGAGGCTGTAATCTGAAGATGTTTACGATAAGACCAGTAAGAATAATCTGATGATTGGGCGGAGGCCCTGCCGTGCTTCATTCTCAACTGTTCTGCGCCGCGTACTCCTAGGACCACCGCGCATCCTGCCGTCCTGAGTAAGCGAGTTCCAGTGCATCAATCCACTGCCACTTTCGTCGTTGTATGGTTGTGCCTATAGGTTCATGCTCCGTTCTCTGATAAAGCTGTGCGTTAGAGATACGGCTTGGCCGGAATATCGCTAAGATGTAGCAGAGGCATGTATTGACAAACGTTGGCAGCTTCCTCGTGATAGTGGTGGTCACCCTCCAGGTACCACATCCATATAGTAGTATGGATTCAACATTGAAACGGTGTTTAAGCTAAACTGTGGATAGCATCCCAAACGCATATTTTGCTTTGCCTATACGTTTGGCTATATCCAGTTCAGTTCCGCCATCGGTTGAGACAATACTCCCAAGGTATTGGAAACTCTCTACTCTATCAACAATACATATATGAGTTGATGAGTTTGGTCTTAGGCTGATCAGTTTTGTTTTGGCCGAGTTAATTTTCAGCCCAACGTTGTCTGCTTCCCTCTTCCACATTTGTTGTCATTTGGTGAAGGTCCATTATTCTGTGAGACAGAAGGCATACATCGTCGGCGTAGTCAAGGTGTTTGAGTTCAGATGTAAAAGTTCATCCAATTCCTCCATTTCCTGTTAACAAGGCCGCATTCAGCACATCGCTGGATAGTATGTATTGGTGAAAGTATGCAGCCTTGCCTAACCCCGCTTTGGACTTCAAATTCCTCAGACTGTCCTCCTCTGTGTAAGATGCGATATGTGGACCCATCATATGTAGCCTTGGTAATTGCTATTCATTTATCAGGAATGCCTCTCCTGCGCCTTTACGCCTGAGCTTAACGATCATTCCGTTCTCCCATTCGCCCGGAAAACTCTCGGTTTCCCATGTTCTACCGACAAGTGGGAACAGTAGATCAGCTAGCAGGAGGCGCAGCTAGAAATAGCTCCGCAAGTATGCCGTCAAGTCCTACCCCGCCTTATTGGTTTTCACTGCTTTGATCTCGGAAATAATCTCTTCCTTACTGGGGGTTGTGGTGCGAATTCGGGAATTCTTTTCTACGGACACTTCAGTCTGACTTGGGTGCATATTGCTGGCGAATACTCGGTTTAAAACCGAAACAAAATGCTTCTTTCATCTCTTCAGTTGATCCTGATCCGATATTAGCAATGAACCGTCTAAGCCTTTCACTGAGTGTTGAGTAGAGCTTCGGCCACCTGTAAGCTCTTTGGTGATTCTGTAAACAGTTCTGCTGTCGCTGCTGCTTCTTCTGCTTGCATGGCCACCACATTGATGTAATTACGCTTGTCACTTGTCACTTCTCTCATCTTCATATAGGGACTCTAGCTCGATCCTCCCTGCTGCTGGAGCTGCTGCAATTCGAGCTGTTTTCGTTCGTTGATCCTTCTCCAGGTATCCTCGGAAAGCCACGCCCTATGGCTTCCCTGCGATCCACCGACAATCGTTTCAGCACCTGATGTGAAAACAGTTTTCACAGCACACCAATGGTCTTGGATGGGGGCGGGCAGTGAGCTGCTGATTGTTTCCACTTCTCGTGAGAGATGGTCCCTTAGTTCTTGGCGCACTGTTGGAACTCTCAGTCGGTCTACGTTGAACCTAGGTATTCTTGTGTTGTTAGATCTTCGAACGACAGCAGTGCGTAATTGGGCAGTAGCTATCATAAGATGGTGATCTCGTACCAACCTCATATCCGCTCCTCGTATGTTTTGGACGTCTAGAAGACTACTTCTAAAACGGCGACTGATGGCAAAATTGCCGATTTGGTTGGAAGTTGCTTGCCAGTCAGTTGACACCCAACTGATTTTATGGCAGGCCTTGTGCCCAAACATGGTGCCACCTATGGCAAGACGATTTGCATTGCAATAGTCAACAAATCTTTCGCAGTTGTCATTGCGGTTACCTAATCCGTGCTGTCCCATAACATGTTTGAGCCCTTCGTTGTCGCTGCCTACCTTGGTATTAAGGTCCCTCATCACAATGACAATGTCGCTGTTGGGTGTTGCATTATGAACAGCTCCCAACTGTATAATGGTGACCCGACGTACTCTCGTCCGGAATCTGGCCGCTAAAATCATATCATCGTGCGGCTGCCAGGAGATTAGGCCTCTGCTTGCTGTAGGTGTTAACAGCAGTCCAACTCCATATCCACGAGGACTTCCGATTAGTCTTCCGGAGTAGAGTAATATAGTGTTACGCGTTGGGGATTGGGGAGAACATATCCTCAAGCAGTATAGGGCGGATACTACTACAATCAAGGAAGTACGCTGGATAGGATCGGGAATGATAAAAAGGACAGATTGCGACATTTTTTACAGCTGTAACAAAAGGTTACACATGCGGATTCATCATGGGAAAGCGGCTCCAATCGAAGGTCATCGATTTTAAGCCCATCAATGATCGCCTGGCTGTGAAATCCAAGATCCTATAACTAAATCGACCATGTACTTAATGACGAACGTCGCTCGTCAAATGTCCTGGGTGTTAAAACATTTGAAAGGGGGAAACGTCGACTTTGACCATTACCTGGTCGTAGATCGATTCAGAGCAAAAACATCCGAAAAGGAGGTTCAACAATATAGTCTCACAGCTCGCGGATGTACAAGATTGCTGAAGAAGGAAAGACACATAGAGCTTTTTTAAAAAGGCCAGAAAACCTAGCCAATAGCTTTAAAACGGGTCTCCAAGCACTTCGAAATTGCGAGGGAAACCTCGTTACTGACCAACAGGAAATTGTGAATATATTTCAGCAACACTTCTAGCAGTTGCTTACTGAACATGACCTAGAGAGAGTGATAGGGCAAGAAGAGAACACATCTTCAGTCGGAGAACTTGGCTGATCTGCTATCGAAGCTCTTCGAAGCCGGAGGCAATGTTTTGACAAGGAACATGCACTAGATCATTTGCAAATTATGGGGGGACGAAAGCATGCCCGACGACTGTCTATCTGTCTCATCTACAAGAAGGGCGATACTATGTCCTATAACAACTATCGAGGCATATCCCTACTTAACGTCGCCTATAAGATCCGATCCAGTGTACTGTGTGAATGTCTGAAACCGTACTGCAACGCATGAATCGGCTTCCGATGATATCAGATCAAATTTTTACATTAAGACAGATCCTGCAAAAGACCAAGGAGTTCCAAGTCGACACACACCACCTCTTCATCGGCTTCAAAGCCGCATATGACAGCATCCATCGTACTGTGCTATATAATGCGATGGCCGAATTCGGGATCTCGGGAAAACTAATACGGATGTGTCACTCAAAACACTGGAAATCTCGCGATGCGGCGTGCAATGTGGAAGCAGAACCTTCGAATTACTCCAAACCTAAACCGGATTTCGGAAAGGAGACGTACTTGATCAGATAGGACGACAGACAAAAGTCAACACGGAAAGTACTATTTTCCCCAAGTCCCTCCAGCTTGCGGGATACGCTAATGATATTGATATAATTGATATATTGATACGTTCCCAGCATGTAGTAATTGAAGCCTTTACGGCAATTGAAGAAGAGGCTAAACGAGGTGGTGTTAAAGTGAATGAGGAAAAAATTAAATACGAGTATATGCTGTCGACTAAAAACAGTTCCGTCGCACATCACCTAGGAGAAAATGTCACTATATACAGCTACAACTTTGAGGTAGTCAAATCAGGTTCACCCACTCCACAAACAACATCATGGTGGAGATTCGACGAAGAATAACCCAAGGTCACCCCTGCTACTTGGATCAAAACTTCTAACGCAAAGAGTCGAAATCATGCTCTTCAAAGCGTTAATCTTGCTAGTCCTGCTTTACGTAGCCGAAAGTTGAACGATAAGTAAGACAGTGGAACAAGCTTTAGGCTGTTTTGAAAGAAAAATCCTTCGTAGAATATTAGGTCCTGTCCTGTGAGGAGGGCGTAGAGAGAAGAAGAACCGCGAACTCTATGAGCTGTACAAAGATGTGGATATATGTACTACGGAAGCGAGTGGAAGCGAATGCAAATGGACAAGCGTAGATGGCATAATTCTTGATGACTTTCACAAATCAAGTAAATGTTTACGGAAATAAGTAGTATTTCGAGCTTAGGAGACCACGGCCGCATACATACCGCCATCCGAGTAGTGCAATGGGATAGGGCAGACGAAAATAGTATGAACAACTGTGACATCATCTTAAATAATGAATCACTTACTAGTTAAGTTCAAACGGTATTCAGAAACAAGATTTTAGGGTATCGCTCAAGGCAGCAGAAGCAACTGAATCCTTGTATACTCGCTTACTCTTTAACTCGTCAATTAACCGCCATGTTTTGTATCCATTAGAATACAGAACGAAAAAAACACCGCTAGCATAAGCTGACTGTTCAAACTTATTTCGTTCATTTCGTTTGCTTATTGAAGGCAATTTGCAATGTAATCATCATTATCATGCTCATCATCATCACTGAGACAGAGAACAGACATTATCGCTTCCAAACAATGTGGCGGCACCCTAACCAAATAAATCTTCACTGAGCGTGCATATGTCAAAAATTCTAATTTGCCTCCGCCTCCGCCTCCGCCGCCATCGACGACAGAAACGAAACGGAGCGACATCGACATCCTCCAAGCCAGTCCGCATTCAACATGAAAGTAAAATCGACAACGTGCAGATGAATAAAGGAATTAATGCTTAAACATTTGCCACCTAATCTAGCATTTTTAAAAGGTTCTCTCTAACGACTCGTAATGACAAAATTTCAGATCGTTTCATGCTGCCATCCAGCATCCAAATATGTTATCCCAAATATCCCAACATTTGTACAGCCCGCATTCGCACTAAGGGAAAACATTCCCCTGCTAGCCCATCTCCTGGCATGACACCCATATTCAGCCTAATCCCTTGATGGATCATTCACTTGGTGAATAATTCATATACACAGAGGGAGTTCTAACAGAGATTCCTTACCCGAAATCCTCCTTGTCGAAAATGTAAAAAAAAAAAACGAAAAACATCTTTTGGTAACGGAAGGAAAATCACTTTTGAGGATGAGGACGAATGTTCAGATACGAGTACATACATCTTCCACATTTTTGTGTATACTCGTGTGTATGGTTTAGGGATGTGTAATGCGACAATTGAATGAAAAGGTAAGTGCGGTGTTACCTTGAGATTTCTAGATTTTTTTCTTTATTTTTTCAGGTGATTTTCGATATGCGATTCATTTCTATTGAACATGAATGGAGGTATTCCAATAGGAGTCATTTCACTCGCAGTTGAGACAGATACTTCTTGCACAAAACATGGTTTTTCAATCAGTGGGTCGGGTAAACGAGGTTTTTCCTGTTTTTCTTTAAAAAAAGTTGATTTCTCTTATGTTTAATAGAGTCTCAATGTGCGTAAGTCCAGGACTATGAGAGTATGAAGATGTACTCGTATGTACCTATTCGTGACAAATATGCTGACAGCCTCTGTATTTTCTTGGGATTTAAACAGTTAATCTATCGAAACAAGGAAATTGCATCAAAGCCCCAAGCACCGAAAGCAGTAACAGACAATCAAGATATGAACACTTCCATACGCCTTTCTAAACAAAAGCGCTATTACTAGGATTATCTAAGTAAACAACTGAGACTATGATTAATTTTAGATAAACTAGCTATATGAAGTTGCTCCGCAGCTCCAGATATGCTGTAAGAAAGGCCTTCGGGCAATCCTCCCAAAACCGAAATTTTTCTCTAAATAAGAAGAAAGCATCTGACTGATCTGATTCATATGTCATCCCGATAGATAAACTTCGTTGGTCTGACCATATCACGTCGAAAACGTCCAAGTTTTCTGGAAGTTCTATGGAGATTTCTACAAGACATGGATCTTGTCAGTGGGTCCTATGGATCTATATGACTATGATAAAGCCAGGTGTATCTTATGCGTCAGTTGTCTCGTGTAACACGCTTTCACAAAAAAACGTAAGTGTCAAAGCGGCTGTTTCGGCTATATGGGAGCTTTCCTTAAGAAACTTGACTCTATCTATGAACATTGAAAAGTTTCTTAGTCTTGATATATATACCATGGTTAGGTTAGGTTACAGCGGCTCTTGAAAAAAAACAAACCTAATTAAGCCTATTGGCCCATTGTGATGCCACCTGGATCTGTGATCCTCCTGGGAGACATTTTAAAAGAAGGCTTCCATATGGAGAGAGCTGGCTATGTACAGAGTAGATGGAGCATGGTCTCCTCCTCCTCCTCCTCGTCCGTGCAGCTTTTGCAAAGTCGTTTGTAAAACGGCCAAGCCTTCTCGTGTGCTTACCTATAAGACAGTGTCCAGTGATGACACCTGTGATAGCGCTGAGATGCTTTCCATTTAGAAAGATCACGATTCACATCCAGTTTTGTTCAGATTTTCTTGGTTTGCTCAATTTGCACGTAGCGGTTGGTATAGCGACGATACCCTTTTCAGGTAGAATAGGTAGAATGGTTTCAATTTTGTTAAGTTCATCAGCCCTACAATTCCCGGTAATATCTATGTGGTCCGGCACCCAACATGGGCGGATGATGAACTGCTCTGACATCAAGGGCGGTTTTAGAATTTTGGGAGATTGTCTAGAGATTTGATTGCGGACTGACTAACCGGAAAGACGTAGATATCCTTTGCATTAAACATGTTTTTTTCTTCAGTCAGGACAGGACTTCTTTAATTTATAAAATTTCCGCTTGGAACACGCTGATTTTAAACTTTTTTTTGTTTATAATGAGGGCGCGCTCAAGGCATTTAAGGGGTTCGTATACACTTAAAATGTTTGTACACAGCGAGGGCGAATGAAATTTAGGGAGAAAGAAAAGACAGGTACCGACGTACATTGTTTTTAAATGTTTGCAAGTTATAACGACCAGGAAATACCGTGATCGGCAGGGCATTCCATAAGGGAATTGTATGGCTTAGGAAAGAATCACGATATTTCAGACGACGTCCGAAATGGGCGAGACGGGTGTTACGGTTGAAAGTTTGAATGGACGGTATGCTACTGGCGATATCAATGGAGCATTGGAGGTGGAAATAGAAATAAAACAAAGTGAGACTGGAGATATTACGTCGGTTTTCGAGGTTGTCAAGGACAATGGCTTTGCATTTCGCTTTAATGACAGCACACAGCATTGAGTTTTGGAAGCATTAAATTCCACTCGGTTGAGTGGAATTGGTTATACGGTTAATATCGGAGTTTTATGAGCTTAACATACGCTACCGTTCCCGTTCTACATTCGAAGAGCAGGGGCATGAGTCCGAGAACGAATATGAAAAGCAGAGAGTACTGTCATCAGCTAAGGAATATATTGAATTATAAGACAAGAGATCATTAATGAAGATTAAAAATAGTGTCGGTGACAGAACGGAGCCCTGAAGCACACCAGCATTTAGCTTGTGAATATCAGACTTGAAACCGTCCAAGACAACTTGAATTAAGCGTTCCGAAAGGTAATTTCTAATCCATTGAAGAGGAGAGTCGTCGATCCCAAATGCACGCATTTTCGACAAAAGAGCCTGATGCTAAACTCTTCCAAACGCCTTTGAAATATCAAGTGCAACTGTCTTGCTTTCGCCAGATTGACGTACGCTTTTGTTTCGCTTTTCGGTGAAACATGCCAAATCACCAGTGGAAAAGGAGTGGGATTGATGAAAAGCTTACGCAGGGGTTTTACCAGCGTGGGAGAAGACCTCTTCAGAAGAAGTGGAGATATACCATCTGGACCAGCGGATTTCTGTATGTTGAGGTCTTTGAGTACTACATGAGTGCGAAAGTGGATTCGTCCCATTGAAGATTCGACGCACTCACGTGCAGGCGGGGACAAACCACAACCTGGGAGTGTTGAGCTAGCCGCAAAGTATGCAGCATGCAGATTGGTCTTTTCCAAAGAGCTGACAGCTGGAATGTCATTGTAAATGAGCGTTGGGATGGAGGATGAATCAGAAATTCTAATGCTTTTGACGACCGACTAAAAATGTTTACTACCATTGGTACATTGTAGTATTTGTTGCCTCTGTTCTTGGTCGTATCGGAATTTCAGACGTTTGAGAAAGACGATGCAGTCATTTCTGGCTCGTTTGAACTTCTTTCGATTTTCCTCTGTTGGGTTGGTCTTGAAGGACCGAAAAAACATTTCTCTAACCCTGGCAGCCTCTTTACAGCTCGAGTCATACCATGCTTTTTCTTTTGGCTTGATACTGTTCATCCGGTGCGGGATAAAGTTTTTCATTCCAAGGAAAATGGTGTTTGTGATCATATCAGCAGCAGCCTCCACGTCGTTATCTAGGAAACATAATGACCAGTTAAAATTCCTAAAGAAACTGTTAAGACCGCTCCAGGTGGTTTTCCCATATTGCTATACAGTTCTCTTAGGAATCTTATCTTTAACTGTGTGGTGGGTGTACGAGAAATTATCTGATATAACACAATGGTCCGACGAGCCTTGAGGTACTGATCGGAGTACTTATCAGGGTGAGAAGTTAAAAACAAGTCCAGCGTATTGGCAGTATGACTGTCAACGTCTGGTATTCGTGTGGGCTCATTTACAAGCGGGGTAAAATTGTTTTCCGCAGTGAAGATCTCAACACATCGTCCTTCGCGTGTTGTCTGTCCACAATATCGAAGCCACCCAGAAGCGAGTAAATTAAAAGCGCCAACCAAAACGATTTCAGTAGTGGGATACAATTCTTTGAATTGAGTCAGACAGCGCATCAAACTCGTGAAAGGTCGAGTCGCTGTCCAGTTTTTGGCTTCTGTAAATAAAGGAGTAGTGGATAATTTGCTTACGGAGATGGAATTTTAACCACATGAAATTGAATGTCGGATTGGAACTACATTGTGGTGGAATTTGGTAAGCTACATCGCTACGCACATAAGTGGCGAGACAGCGATGAGGAAAGAATAATTTCACTAGTTTCTAGACAGGTAGCTTCAGATCAGAGTGATCTGAGAAGTGTGGGCGGGGATCTACCTGTGTGCACTAAGTGCCAAAACAGCTGGTCTATACTTGCAAACGTGGACGTACGCAAAAAAATGATTACTTCTTAGCCCGCGTATATTAGCTACGTCCACCCTGAATTCCCTAATAATAACAACAAACAAACACAGTAAACACAAACACCGACGATACTAAGCAAGGCTTATCAGAGAAAACGCCGGTTCAACCTTGCTATCAATTTTGGATCATCTGTGTAGAAATAGATTGACTAGTCGTCCGTGAAAGCATTTTCCCTAGATCTAGAGGAGTTGCTTACAGGAAAGATTTTGTCAAACGAATGTTTGGGCATATCAAAAATATTCACATGGCCAAATAGTTTATTTATGTCCATAAGTCCTGGTAGGGTCTGTTAAGGCGAATTCCTCTGTTAGCTTTAGTCTTAATGTCATTGTACATCTTGGGTACATTTTGAGGTCCTGGCACCATTCATGTAAGATCTCTTGGGACTCTATGTATCGAACGCTTTCCAAATTGATGAAGACGATATAGTCTCTGGTTTTTAACTTAAACCACCTGTCGTGTAGACTTATGTTTACGGGATGCCCATACATCCATTGGAGCAAGGATACGCCTTGCCATCGCATATCTACATTAGTAGTATAATACCAAAGCAGAACTTGTGTTGGAGGCACAAGTTCCACCCTTGGTATGGGTCGAGGCCGATCTAAAACCTCTTACTGCTCTTAGGGTCACAGCACCCAGCACTTATTTGCTACTCTACAATGGGTCAAACCAAAAGGAAGACCCTACCCGCAATTTGGGTTTAAACCACAGCCACCATGACGCTCCCACAAGGGGGCCTACCTCAACAAGTCAGGCCCGGACCAAAATCCGGGGGGCTCCTGACTCCAATGGTACCATGATTTAAGTCCTGGTAGGGACTACCGGTGGGCTTGCCACCAACAGGACTTATGACCGGCAACTTTTAACTGGTCAAATCGTAGCAAACATCGGTGGCGTCATCTGAAGATGTTTACGATAAGACAAGTAATATGCTCTGCCCTCGGTTTTTATTAGACAACGTCATTGATTTGCGAAGCCTTGATAATTGGGCAGGGGCCCTGAAGATGATATGTAGATCTTTCGAAGATTCGCGATGTTTTCCTTTCATTATCCATAATAATTGTATCGCGTCATATGTCGACATGCATGCCACAAAGGCGCATTAATAATAAAGATGAATTTTATTGCGCCTTCGCATGTCTACAACTCGCTTTTGTTGTATGTAACATGAGCTTAACAGATCAGTAATTATCGCAGTTTCTTGTGTCACTTTTGCCTTTACATAGAAAAACTACGAGTATATCAGTTGGACATCGCAATCGCAGACCATTTGAGGCCTAGTTTTCCGTTTTCTGACCAAACTTCGGCATGCATATGGTGTAGTCCAACTAATTTTCCTGCCTGACTTACTTACTAAGATGGCGCTACAGTCCGGGTTGGACTTGCGCCTCAAATAAACAGCCCCCCAATTATACTGCTTCTATTTCCACATTCCAAGTTAGTTGAGTCCCCTTCAATTTGTGGCTGCTGTCTCTTCGAGTTGGAATTGGAAACTTTACGGAGTGAAGAGGTAGTGTTCATTCGTTCTAGTCATCTTAGCCGAGTACTGTGCATTTTTCTGATCAGATCGTTCGCTTTAAATCTCCTCCTCCATGCGCCATCAATGCAAATAGAACCAAAATTCATGCAAGATATCTTCATTCACATTACTTTCTGGCTTTCTTAGGCCGAAGAACCCTTCATTTGATTTCCGATGAGATGTCATTATCAGAATTAATAGCGGAGCCGTAGTATAGAAAGTCCCAGACTATACCAAGGTTATAGCTGCCTACTTTGGCCACTAAGCCAACTTTTTTCACTTCTGCTTCAATACTTGCGAACGCACCAATGACAACTTGGTGAGTTCTGTCAACGATCTCAATCTCTTCCATGAATCCAAGTAGTTGTACATAGTTCTGGAAAATTGTACTTTTAAACCTGAGTTGCAATTTTAGCACAATTTTCGCAAATTACACGAAAGCGCATAACTTTGCCTAAATGGTTTTTTTTTTATATACCAAAAGACTCGGAGAGATTGCGTCTGAAATTTATGGAGCAGCGAACGTGCTTCATTGTAATTCTGCGCCATCTGAACTTGAAAGAGGTACCAAGGCTTTACGAGGAGCATGAAACGGTAAATCAAATTTTTGACATCCCGATATATATAAGGCATTCCTTCAGTATTCTGAACGTCCTAACGTTCCGTGGAGCTAACATTGACTCGGATCACCACCTTGTTGTAGCCAAGGTGCAAATACGGTTTCTCCATCGCCATAAAAAATACGAACTACTGTGAGAAGATACAACGTAGTAAAATTGCAATCGCTAGAGACCGCCAGAATTTTGGCCGAAATCGTGTCCCAAATCTCTCAACAACTCCTATGCCGCCAGCATTACTATAAGTACTGAAGACCAGTTGCAACGCGGCTAACTTATTATGAGAGACGCCGCTGCTAATGCGATGGGTTTCACCCGACAATTTCCAAGAAATCCCTGATTTGATGAAGAATGCTTCAAAGAAGGACGTAAGGTGCTCGTGAGCCCTACGAGCAGAAGAGACGGGAAGGACATGGGCTTCTCCAGAAAAATAAAAAAATTATTACCAACAGGCAAGAAGGCTGTAAAGATGTAGAGTCACAATCAGTGCTGAGAATATGGAAAAATTTTTTCTGCAGACTGTATAAGAAGATATTCAAGATCCTACTGTCAGGCAGAGTAGGCCGTTTTAACTTAGGCGATCACAGCCAAAGCTTCCATCCACCGGACCAAAGTAGTAATTTATATGATTGATCCCCGGCAACTGTAAACTGGATAATTATTTATTTTCGCGGTCAGCTGGCTTTTTGGCATACAAAATTGGAAAATAGATGAATCTTAATTTCTATTTAACGGTGGATTTATGGAAAATAATTACAGAAATAAGAGAAAATGAACAACAACCTCATCGTATTATGGTGTCATGATGGTCCATTCCCACTAGAGGGGGACTTTCTGACGCCCTGTCAGATGCTACCCATTGCGAGTCTCCCGTCTACCCTAAGGGCTCCGACAACGATGTTCTTGGTGGACCTCCTGTAGCCCCTTGTAGTCCTTGTGTGTCTCGACCTTACTGCTTCACCGACCAAAACTCCTCGTATTTCTCTGAGGAGAAACCTCCCGTCCAACCTATGTGGGTTGTTTTCCGAGGTCTGAGTTTGCTGGACCACTGGCTACCCTCACCCTACGCCAGAGCTCGGTATTCCCCCTCAAGAAAAAGAGGAACAGAAACTACTTGTATAGAAAAGCCCACCTTATTGCTGGAAAATTAACCCCACGTTGGGCGCCAATTGGTATGAATCATCTCCTGTAAGCGAACTATCTCCTACTCGCGTCGACGGTTCCGTCCTCCTGCCCCGGAAATACGTTGCGCCTTTTGCTACGTGCCTGATGACAGCTGATGACTGGAATTTCAGCATTTCAGATGCCCGATCCAAAAAAAGCAGACTTCTTCAACTGCGCCAACAAGGCTTTATCTCCCAAATTGTGTGAAAGTCTCAGACCCATCGTCAGCTACTTGATTGGGACCTATGTGTGCAGCTTCAGACCATGAATGTCCACAATTGACTAAATATTCACGCTCCCGCAGATCCTGGAAATATCTTATGAAGTCCCAATTGATACCCATTTTTTCATAGATTTTAAAGCCGCATATGACAGCATTTTTAGAGCTAGCTATATAAAGCCATGTCTAGTTTTGGCATCTCTGTCCGTCTGCGCAGAATGATAATTGAGAACGTTAGCTTCCGCGTCAAAGCCGACTACGACTTAACCTTGGCCTTTGATACTTGCAACAATTTGGCGAAACTTATAAGAGAACACGAGAGTTGCCAAAATGGGTTTAGCCCTAAATGAGGGTAAATCCAAGTACAAGGTGGTGCAAAAGTCATCACCCTAGCCGAAGATGCTATAATTTGCGCAAATGGCGGCAAATATCAGTTTTTTTGACCCACAAGGACCCATTACATTCATTCAAAATTACTTCATGGTGGGAAGTTTACGCTGGAGGCGTCAACCGGCCTTATTTTCTCGTAGACGCCACGGACCAAACGACTACTGTGGACGGCGAGCGCTACAGATCCATGCTCAACGACTTTCTCCTTCCACAATTTGATGAATAGGGACTGGAAAACACGTGGTACCAACAAGATGTAGCAACGGCGCATACTGCGCGAGCCACAACCGAAATTCTGAGGGCTGCATTTCCAGATCGCCTAATCTTTCGTTTTGGTAGTTTGCTAGGTTTTTTGAAGTTACGAGTCTATGTCTTGAAGACCTCTAAGAAAATATCCGTCAAGAATGCGAGGACCTATCGCTGGAACTTCTGGCAAGGGTGATGGAAAATCCTACAAATCGGGCCCCAGAATGGGCATCAATTCTGGCGGCGACGGCCACTTA
Organism: Volucella zonaria; assembly: GCA_963966105.1. Taxonomy (NCBI): domain Eukaryota; kingdom Metazoa; phylum Arthropoda; class Insecta; order Diptera; family Syrphidae; genus Volucella; species Volucella zonaria. The sequence continues at coordinate 286,650,681 of OZ014530.1, read as the reverse complement.
GCCGATGTCATTTTCTTGACTTAATGGAAAAAAAAGCAGATTACCAAAGTTTTTCATTCATAAAAAAATTACTTGTACATGGTGTGGGCCCCCGCCCAATTATCAAGGCTTCGCCCATCAATGACGTTGTCTAATAATAAAGCGGGGGTAGATTATTCTAAACTGGTCTTATCGTAAACATCCAGATTTTATTGCATGACTGGATGATACGATTTGACCAGTTACAAGTTGCCGGTCATAGGTCTTGTTGGCGGCTTGACCACCGGTAGTCCATACCAGGACTTAAATCACGGCACCATGGGAGTCAGGAGCCCCCCGGACTTCGGTCCGGGCCTGACTTGTTAGAGGTAGGCCCCCTTGTGGGAGCGTCATGGTGGCTGTGGTTTAAACCCAAATCGCGGGAACGGGTCTAACCCATTGTAGAGTTGCAAAAAAGTACTGGGTGCTGCGACCCTAAGAGCAGCAAGAGGTTTTAGGTCGGCCTCGACTCATACCAAGGGTGGAACTGTGCCTCCAACACAGTTCCGAATTGGTATCAAAGAATTGACGGAGAGCGATGGCAAGGCGTATCCTTGCTCCCTATGGGTGTATGGGCACCTCGTAAACATTAAGTCTACATGACAGGAGGTTTACGTTAAAAATCCAGGTACGTTCTGTACATGGTGTAATAATAAGGAGCACACAACATGGACAAATTGGACAGAAAGTAACAGTCGGCAGCTATAATTTTGAGGTATGTAGTAAGGGACTTTTTCTACCTTGGCTTTCCTATAAATTCAGATAACAACGCCTCAGTAGAAATAAAACAAAGGATAACTCTTGCCAATCGCTGTTTCTTTGGGCTATGAAACCAATTGAAACTTTAAATAAGACCTAAATCGCCCCAGTTAGATTTTATAGCCCTGAAGTATGGACTCTATCGAAAGCAGATGAAGCTATCTTCGGTCCTTTGAAAATATTCGGTCCCGTTTGCGTTGACGGGCTTTGGAGGAGAGGATTCAACAACGAACTTTACGAGCTGTACAACGACATCAACTTAGTTAAAAACCTACACATCAGTCGCCTGAAGCGGCTGGTACATGTAGACCAAATGGACATGAATACTCCGGCCCTCAGAGTCTTTGAATTTAACCCAGAGAGACAACTCAGTAGAAGAAAACTTCACCTTAAGTGGCGCGCATCCGACTTGGAGTTCATAACTGGAGGCAGTAAGCTAAAAAGCGAGCTAACGGAAGAAGCTTGTTAGCTGAGGCCATACCGAACTGTAGCGCCACCTAAATAAGGAAGTAGGTAGGTATGCGCTACTGCTGCACGTAATTAAGTGCCTCACTTACCTAGCATTTCAGATGGATAAATCACGTAGTTTGAACGTTGTGCATGACTTTTCCTATGTGAACCTTCTACTAATCTATTTTCTAAAAGCGTCATGTTGCTCCTCGTGATTTTTATAACGCTGACGAAGTTTCGTAGATGCTTGTTTGTAAACTTCTAATTTTGGTGCTGGTATACATTCGTTATCAACTAAAAGTTTACATATTAGTCATTAATCCTTACCACATGACGATGGAACCTATGTCATCTCAAAATGACCAATGCTATTGCCATTTATCTGAGGTAATTAAACTGTGTGGTTGATGTGGCAATACAACACATCAAAATGAAGTAACATGCATATCATACACATAACTCCCATAAACGAATGTCCTTAAAACGAAATGTCGTCTTTCCAATCCCAAATTGAAGTTCTAAGGTCAAGTATATCATAGCATGTATAAATATTTGAGTATGTATGCTAGAACTCATGTCGTAGCAATCTTTTTACAAAATGGAGGGACCATATGTACATGTATTAAACAACGTGACATTAACTTAAGAAAAAAGTATTTGACGCCGGAATAATAAATCAATTCTCACCAAAATTGCACGCCCTCCCAAACCAATTTAGAAGCCTGTTTAGGTATCTTAGCTGTGTGTAAGTGGAGGTGATAGTCCTGACCTACATTAGAACAAATAATAAGCCTCAATAATTAATAACACCCAATCGCACTTAATCAAAGGCTTTCACATGGTAATTTACAAACCCATTAACGAGTATCATGCTCTCTAATTTTCAAGAATCTAAGCAAACTCCAGTAAATCGCCGTAAATTGAAAACAGCCCGTCTCTTGAAATTCCCTTTAGTAAACCAATTTCAATTGAAGTCTCGTGCATGCACCAACAACTAGACAACCAGCCAGACACTAGCAAATCCATTCTCTCCAATAGAGCTATTCTCGATGGTTCCATGCAATTAAGTTATAATCCCTACACACAGCCATGGTAAAATCTGACGTGATATTAGTCCAGACCATGGCATGTGGGCCATACATCAGAACCCGAAAGGGTATCCGGTGCCTCGTTTATTTCGAAATCTTGATGTTCTTTCCATCTAAAAGCTAAAGATGAACAAACTAACTCTTGTTGACTTTAACACCAAGCACGTGATTTGGCGATAAATTCTATGAAAAAGCCTCCCCCAGGACTAGCCCTTTACACTCACTAGTGACTATGACTACTAGCTCACTCGTCCAGCACAAGAAAGTGCTGGATCGGGTCAAAGTGTAGCCCGCAGTCCTTAAGACTCGAACAATATTATTTTGCCCGATGTTCAATGGACTTTGTTCGTAGTTTGTGCCATGAGCCATGAGCACTGCACCTGACTCCAAGCAGAATACCTACTCCAGCTCCTGACAGCTGCAGAATTATGCTAATTTCCCACTTGGGACCTGACCGAGGGGTTGATTACGTGTTTGCCAAAGAAAAGGCGGTACTCGAAATCCACTGCCACACACCAAAACAATAGCGCTTTGTGCAATGTGCTAGAGGTCGAAACATGAAATTACAATGTTTTGCTCGTTATTTATGTGGTGGAAGTGAACTCACAACCGAAATTGATTGGAAACCAGCCAACCACACACCAGCAAACAGGACGCTTCAGGATTAAAAAGAAAATACAAAACAAAAACAACAGCAATATGCCAGAGAAAAACTGAGAATGAAACGAAAACGGAAATGGAAAGACAAGAAGCATTCCATTGTAATTGTAAGTAATTGCAACTCATTGCACGAGAGTTGCATGCTGATGATAATGATGCAGCCACCTTGAACTTTGCCGCACGTGGAGCAAATAAATTTTTCCCCAAACCAGCTGTAGTCACAACTAAAACCCTAATCGGAGCAGTAGCAGGAGCCACAGCCAAAGCCAAAGCCAAAGCCAAAGAACCGAATGTCCTCGATGTTTTGGATTTGGCCGGAATACAACGGGATTTTACAAATCGGAGGACGGCTGACATTAGCGCGATTACAATAGGAGCAAATTTTCATCGCTTCAATAAGGTTAGGACATACTCGTACAAGTACTGTGCAGTAATTTTGGTGACCTCCTGTAGAGGATTACCAGCGGATTTGTGGGAAAGTAATACTGATTTCTGTGCAGGCAAGTGAATAAAATCTCAACCAAGGGCGAAAGGACAACGAGTTTTGAATTTCTGTTGAATGAAACAAAAAAAAGAAACACAGAATCCATTATCGACAGACTTATGGGTAAGACAAAGGATTTATCTAAGACCGAGGCTGTGCGAAATGTCTATTTGTTGTTAGGAAAACTAACGTGGAACAAATTTTAATTAAAATTTTAATCAGTTGAGAATTTTTTGAAAAGTGGTCTCTGCGAGGTGTCAAAAGAAAATTCTGGTTTAATACGTCCATCACTCAATTATAGACCGCATGTTGGAGGAATTTGGACTAAATTAATCTTATTACCTTCCAAGTATGTAACAAATAGGATTATATAGATACTCGTAAGCGTAAGGTACTCTTAATAGGTAACAACGAACTTGGCTTGCTACACGTCTGAGAGTACAACATAGTGCTTCCTTGCCAAACTGATAAAGAAAAAGACAATTTAAAAATTAACATAGAATTGATACTCAGCTGGTAAACCGATGGCTTTCTTCCTGGACGTAGGCAAAGGTTGTAACCTCGATCCCCTGTCCAGCCAACAGCCCTACAGTGAAAAAACAAAATCAGCACAGAGACCATCAACAGCCTCCGATACTGACGGATAAATGTTGACGACCCCAGCAAATGTTTAAGGGCAATAAATCTCTGCTTTGTACATGGAATGTTAGGACCCTTAACAGACCACATGCTGTAAAATAACTCGCGGAGGCCCTAATTTACTATAAAGCTGGTATTACCACAATTCAAAAAGTATGAAGGGATGTGCCGGGCATAAAGCGGATGGAGAGCTAGGACACCTACTACGGTAATTCTAACTATAGAGAAGGAAGACTACGTGTACATGGATGTGAATTTGCTAATCGAGGGAGATTTGGGCAAAAAGTCTTCTGCTTTCGGCATGTAAGCGAACGCTTCATAAGAACTCGCATAACAAAGAAGAACTACTGTGAGAAGATATAACGTAGAAAAGCTGCAATCGCAAGAGATCGCCAGAACCTTCGCCGAACGCGTATCCTGAAATCTTTGAACAACTCCGGTGCCACCAGGATCGAGTACCGAACACCAGTGGCAACGCTACTAATGTGCTAGTTTTCACCCGACCACCACCAAGAAATCCATGGTTTAATAAAGAATACCGACAAGGAAATGCAGCTAAACCAGAAGCCCACAAAGTGGCGTTGCAACGAAGGACGAGAGCTGCTCGTTAGCTCTACGAGAAGAAGAGCCGGGAAGAGCATTGGCTTCTCCAGTAGAAGAAAAAGGAGCACTAGTAGCGCGCGATCGAAAATATTGAGAGGTTGTACTCCAGGAATAACGTACTGAAGTTTTACCAACAGGTAAACGGAATGTGCCAAGGTAAGAAGACACCGGCACAGAAGTCTGTAGAGATAGAGAAGGAAACCTTGTAGTGAAGTCACAGTCCGTGCTGAGAAGACGAAACAACTTTTTCTGCAGATTGTATAACGAAGAAACCCAACATGCCGCTGTCAGGCATTCAACTTAGACGACGATAGCCAAACTTCCGTCCACCTGACCAGAACAAAGTAAGAAGAGCAATATCCAAGCTAAGATCCAATAAATCTGCTGGAAATGACTTTGTGGCATGCACCAACTAATTTCTTAGATCTGGTGAGAAGAGTGTATCCCTGATGAATGGAATCTCCGTATCGCGAGCCCGATCCACAAAAAAGGACACCCACTTAACTGCGCCAACTATAGGGGTATAAGTATCCTCAACATCAGATACAAAAACTTATCTCCCATATTGTGTGAACGCCTAAAACCCTTCGCCAACAACGTAATTGGTCCCTATAAGACCTAGAAAGTCCACAATCGACCAAACTTTCACATTCCGGCAGATCCTAGAAAATACTCAAGATGTCCAAATCGATACCCACCATTATTTTATCCATTCTAAGGCCGCATGTGACACCATTTATAGAGACGAGCTAGATAAAGCCACTTCTAGCGTTAGCATTTCCGCCAAACTCGTCCGTCTGCGGAGATGGACGTGCAAGAACGCTCCCAGCTCTGTCAAGGTCGGTAACGACTTAACCGAAGCCTTTGATGTCAAAAACAGTTTTGATTAGAACTCAACGAGATGTCGCTGGTGCGTTCGCTATTACTGAAACGGTAGCTGCCAACCTATTTTGACAAAACCAAGTATATGTATGTATGCTGTTAATAAGAGGGGACACACAACAGCGACGTCATAATCGACAGCTACAATGTGGGCAAAAGTAATGTCATAATATTAATTCGCTGCCATGTTGTTAGAAATGAAAAACGTTGGGCTCTGTTTTCATGAAAAGTTTATGTGAAGGTGTAGAGTTGATGTTATAAAGTTTAAGAAACGATATCGATCAAATGACCACCTCCGGAGTTGATGCGCTGTTGTGCTCGTTTAACGACATTTTGAATTGTAGCTCGCAAAACATCTGGCCCCAAATTTTGCGATTTCTTCTCCGATGGTCGCTTTAGAAACTTTCAAGGTCTGTGGTTTGTTGTGATAAATGCAGAATTTCAACAAGCCCTAAAGGAAGAAGTCTGGCGCCGCAAGATCTGGCGATCTGGGCGGCCAATTCAAATCGCCAAAACGGGAGATCACACCGGCTGCAAATTGGTAAATAAAAGTCTCAATCGTTGCGTGAGCTTTGTGAGCGGTTGCTCTGTCCTACTGGAACCTACAATGCTAGAGACCCAATTTAGTAACTTGAGCCAAAAAAAACTCGTTCAACATCTATCTGTCTGTAGCGCTCACCAGTTACGATTTCGGTGGTGTCGCCGACGTTCTCAAAAAAAATAAGGACCAATCACCTTTTCACTGCAAATGCTGCACCAAACAGTCACTTTGAGTGGACGCAATGGCTCTTCGTGCATTTCATGTGGATTCTCCGTGCGCAGAAACGACGATTTTATTTATTAGCATAAAATCGATTTTATTTATTAACTAAAATGGAAATGGGCTCCTTCACATCGTCTTCTTGCACCAGGTTTAAGAGACCACGGGAGTAAATTAACCTCACTTGACAGTCATTATGCAGCAATTGGTGACCAAAATTTGACGCAACGAACGCCTGATGGTGCCAAATTGTGGGCATCGTTGTCTCGTCGAGGTTTGTGGACTCTTTCGGACGTTGTTGACTACAGCTGTGCTATTCTCGGTTGATTAAGCAATACGGGGCAGGTAACTTCTTGCGACATCTCTACTGGACCTGGCGAGGCCCTCAGCAGAACGTTTAATTTTTCGCGCACATTGTGCAGGACGACGAGGAGAGCGGCGACCAAATTTACGGTGTGTTAAAACAGCAGTAACAATAATTCCGCGTTCTTCTGATGTGTGTCGCTCCATTGCTTGTTGTCAAGTAATTCTCTATGTGTCTGCAAGGGAAATGTCGAAGCACAATGACACTTGAGAAAACTATGACACATTCACATTATGACAGTACTTTTGCCCAGTTGTGTATAGTTGTCCTACTTTAGATATGATACGAATTCTGATGAATATCATCTCAGTAGAAATAAAACGAAGAATCACTCTTGCCAATCGCTGTTTCTTTGAGCTAAGAAGCCAATTGAGTGTTAAGGCCCTATTCCGACAAGCTGAAACTCTATGTAAGACCTCGGTCATCCAAGTCTTACCTTATGGGGCAGAAGCATGGACCCCATCGAAAGCGCATTAGGATATGGTCAGTCGTTTCGAGAGGAAAATCTTTCGAAAAGTTTTCGATTTCGTTTGCGTTGACGGGCTTTGGAGGATTCAACGACGAATTATACGAGCTGTTCGATTTAGTAACTGTACAGGCTTCAGTTGCCTGAGATGGCTAGGAAATGTAAAGCGAATGGACTCCAGTTCTTCGGACAGCAGAGTCTTCGAATACAATATTGCCAGGAAGGACAACGCAGTACAGATAGAGCTCACCTTAGGTAGCGCACATAAGTAGAAGGGAAACTAAACCGACTTGGAGTGCGCAACTGGAGGCGGTTAGCTACAAACCAAGGAGGTTTATTAGTTCAGGGTCAGGATCACCCCGAACTCTAGCGCCACCAAAGTAAAGTAAAGTAAAGCAAAATCAACACAATGAAGGAGCGATTTGATAACTTCAAACCGATACCCACCATAGTTGTGAGATTTTCACCAAACTAATTGTATGCCATTTAAGAATGAATGAGGATTGAGATAAGGTGTCGCACTATCAACTTATTTTAGCAACTTCATTCTTAAAGAAATTCTACGAAACTTGGAGGAGGATATCAGAGACACAAAATTTTTGTATACGTGCTAAATGATTAAACGGGATTAAATAAAGTTGTTATATGCCTTCGAAAACCAATGGCTCATACAATACACAACATTGGCAAGCTAAAGTTTTGTTTTCGTGAAACAGTTAGTTAACCTTAGTCATGTAAACACAAACCATGGCAAAGCAGTTTGTTTTTACTTAGAAGGCAACTGAAAAATAAGTCCTTCCCATGTATCGCTATTAAGGCCATAAGCTGTGTCCTGGATTAGAACACCGAGCCTTGGACTCTGAAAGACAATTCCCATCAGCCTGGACATGAATGAATGAATTTTAAAAATAGCACTAGCCTGACTATGGTGAGTCCTTTCAAATTACTCTACCTCCCAGGTTGCAGTAAGTTCATCAATATTGTTTTAAGAGTCATTTTTATACATACATATACTAGTATATGTGTATATTTGTATATACAGGAAGGTAATACCGAATCAACATCGGCATTCGAAAACGCTAACGATGCTTTGCGAACAGAGGTTTGTGCCGCGTACTTAGGATATTTTGGTTGAACCGGATCGACAACTTCAAGCTCCATCGGAAATTAGGCAAATAACTTACTGATGTCACCATACAAAGGGCCAAACCGCAATGAATTGGTCGTACGCTACGACATTATAATGAATGTTAAATCCATGAAGGACCCGATTACGCAACAGAAAACCCAACATAATGGCACTCGAGCGCTGTCAATGCTCTATGCCCTTCGTAGGTTAACTGATCAGAGGTAAGGAAACGTAAGGAATTACAATTAGTAAACTCTTCCTGTAAGCAGATTTGTTTTCATGCTGAGATGAACAACTTTCTAAAATGGTTCTGATACGTGTATCTACGAGTTTACTTTATAAATTTATCCGTCGCTATATACATTGTACTCCTTTGTACTCCTTTATCAAAGAGTGTTTCCAACAAGTTTCTTGGAACGGAGAATTCATTGCGAACTCTCCACTAATTGCGAACTTTGTGCTCAACAAATGCGCCAACATTCAAGCGGCAACGTGGGTACTGAACACTAGACACTTCTACTCGTGTCAACAACTTAAATCGCTCAAATAAAGTTCACCATTTACTGCATTAACATCGTCATCTTCTTGTGTGTTGATTTCCAAGGAATGCCGCAAGGAACCAAGAACTTCCATTCCATTAAAAAAAAAAAAAAAAAACAGGAAAAACCTCACACACAACCCCTAGATGTTTTCTACTTTCCCGGCCAAATTAGGCGCTGCATGTCCGTGAGCTAATTTTCTTTTTTTACTATCTACCTTCAGACAAAAAGCGAGTAAGAAAAAAGGAGGACTTACTCACGATTTAAGTGGCAAATTGGCGAACCCAGTATTACTCAGACTCCTTGCAACATGCCGGACTAATTGCTTGTAAACATTTAGTTTCACGAAACCTCGGAACCACTGGCACCGCACGAATTGCAATTTGTAAATAACGAAGCTACAGCGTAATCAAGCGAAGCAATTAGTTATAAGAAAATCATTAAATGGAACTCTGTTCAGTTGGTGGCTTCCAAAGGGGTTGGCGCGTACACTCAGGGGTGCACTCAGTTCTGACATCGCATTCTCATTCAATTCACAAATTGGTCACCGCAGTGGCATTGCATGACAAGAAGACATTGGCTACCTACCACTTATGTAGACTGTGCGACTGAAATACCAACAAAATGAAAGCGATCCAATTTTGCTTACATTTCATAAGACCAATTTAATTAGTTGGTCGTATTTAAGGACGACTCTATATTTAGACAATTGATCATTGTTGGAAAGGTGCAGGAACACCATTTCTCGGTATATGCTATTAGAGGCGTTTTTTTTTTTAGATGGATTAGATTAGGGGTTAGTTCTACTGAGCGTAGAACCCGGCAGTTTACTTACATTTGTGAGCTAATTACCGCATTACGTAAGGACCAAGGTGGGAACACATCTGTGTCTCTGTACTAAGTTTTACTTAAAGTTCCCAACACCATGTATGTAGTGTTTAATTGATTGGAAACCAGAAAAGAATAAGTGATGCCTGGCATACTTCATTTAAAAGGGACTGAGCTGAGAAGAAGCCTGCGCCGGAGCTTAGCAAATCCATGGTTATACAATCCGTTGACAAGGCAGCCTCTAAGGTTAGGTTAGTTTAAACGGGGGTGTGATGGATATGCCATCACTCAGATACTAAGCAACAAAACCGACCCATCGCGGTCCTTGTGGAACCAATTGAATTTGACTTCAAATGGCAAACACCTAAACAATCGTCTTGGTGGAACACTCAATTTTCTTCCAAAAGACAAGAAGGCCCTTGAAGTTCGTGCCATCCATTTCCTCTAGGTTTTCGAAAAAGTATTTCCCTAAAAATTTTCTTGGACTAATTTTTTCCTGTGATAGTGCTCCTCACTATGCAAGGGGGTGGTTTACCACCACCGTATACAGCCAATACACCAAAACAGGTTTTAAGCCCCAAATTTTTCCCACTGTTTTTTTGCAGATAAAAAGAGCCTTACCACCTTGATCAAAAAGTTTCCGCACTACACCACCGTGTGGCGCTCCCATTATTTCGATTTGGGTTCTGTTTTTTTATAAGTTGGTAAACCTGTTGTTGACATTTCCTCTAAATCTAAGCGTCATAGTTTGACATTTGCAAAAATTACGTAGCCAAGAGTACATCTATCTATGTGTGTGTTGGCGATTTTTTACAATTTTAGAAATGGATTTAAATTTGCAACAACGAACTTGTATTAAATTTTGCGTAAAAAACGGATTTAATGGTGCGCGACCGTTGGAAATGTTGGAAAAGTGTTTCGGCAGCAATCTAAAGAAAACGGTCGTTTACCAGTGGCACGAGCGCGAGCGGTTCAAAAGTGCTCGTGAGTCAATCGAAGATGATGAACGCAGTGGCAGACCATCGACATCGAAAAGCGACGAAAACATTGATGAAGTAAAAGAAATGTTGTTCAATAACCGCAAATTAACCATCAGAGAGATAGCGGAGGACTTGAACGTTGCCTATGGATCCGTCCAAGACGTTTTGGTTAATGATTTGGGTTTCCATCGTGTAAGCAAAGTTGGTGCCAAAAGACCCCAATTTCATGCAAAAAAGAGACCGTATTGACGTCGCAAAAGAGAAGATTTGCGAAGCTGAATCCGATCCCACATTCATCAAAAGCATCATTACTGGAGACGAGACGTGGGTTTATGAGTACGACACGCAATCCAGACATCAGAGCCGAGACCAAAAAAAACCACGTCGTTTTCAGTCAAAAAAGAAGGCACTGCTCATGGTTTTCATGGATTACGTCGGTGTAGTGCATCATGAATTTTTGCCAGAAGGCCAGACAGTAAACAAAGAGTATTACGAGTATTTGGGCGTTATGAGACGTTTGCGTGAAGCAATTCGCCAAAGAGACCAGAATTGTTGGCAGAAAACTCGTGGATTTTGCACCATGATAACGCACCGTCGCACAGTGCCATCATTATTCGTAATTTTTTTTAACGAAAAATGCAACAAATACCATCCAACAGCCACCGAATTCACCTGATTTGGCTCCCTGTGACTTCTTTCTGTTCAATCGAGTTAAAAAAAACCACTACGGGGAACGCGTTTCAGCAGCCGAGAGGATGTAATGGAAAAATCGCAGGAAGCACTGATGGACATACCGAAAACCGAATATAAAAAATGTTTCGAGGATTGGATCAAGCGCTGGCATAAGTGTGTTGCGGTCGATGGGGATTACTCTGAAGGGGACAATATAAATTTAGATGAATAAACTTGTATTTTTAATCTTCTGAATAAATTCCGGAAACTTTTTGAATTTATGCCATTTTGATTCTTTCCACTGCGTTAAGGTTCCAGTTCAGGTTTTTGTCCAGAATCACACCCAGATACTTCGCGCTGTCCGAACGGGACAACTCCACTCCGTTGAGTTTTGGAAGTTTGAATTGCAGTATCTTGTACTTTCTGGTAAAAGGAACCAATTCCGTTTTGGAAGGGTTGGCATTGAGACCACAGCTTTTTGCCGAAGTGCTGATCGCCTTCAGGGCCACCTCCATAATTTTGCTTAAAATATTTAAGTATTTTGCCTGCACTGTTATCCCCTCATCATCTGCGTATGCCGTGGCACTTATACCCGTTGTACTAAGTTTTTTAGGCAGCCTCTAAACCCCGCTTGAGGTATCGAGCAAGTAGTGGCTAATGGGAGATCAACCCTCTGTATCCAAGGCCGCTTAGGAAAATAAGTAAAAGGTGAAACACTGCCTCCTTCAAAGGCGTACTGGCGTCAAGCGTCAAGTTAGCAGTTTTTTCAAATGACTATCCTGACGGGCCTCTATCCACTGCTCAAATGGATTCTATCCAAAACGTCAATCTGGAGAAAACAAAAGCTAACAAAGACCAGACAAAAAACGGGCAGTATTGGGTTCTGTCTACAAGGCAGAAAAAATCGTCTGGTATTTTAGAGAGAACACAACTGCGGAGTAGGCTAAGGCGATTATTGCGCTACACTATGGTCCGTGTCCAAGTTTCCTTTCTCACGTATTGCGGTAGGGTATTATACTTACCCAACTTCACTGCCGTTGATTTCACTAAGATACTGGACTTCTTGCGAGGGCAGAATAAAGGCTACGCTGGAAGAGAAGAAAACCGCTTTGGACAGATTACACTTAGACTGAAAGTTTCAAACACCAGCTCTGAGAAACTCATCAAAGTACTAGAAGCCGTGAAACTTGAAGGATAGTACAGCTTTTCGAAAGACTGTGATACAAACACACATGCAAAGTGAGGTGCTTATCTTAAAAACTAACAGGTTTTAGGGTGGTGTCGCCAACATAGAGTTATTGCAAGAACGCTTGATCAAAAAGGGCCATTTACAACTTGAGGTAATCTATATATGATAAACTGAACCAGGTCTAGTGCTGCGATAATTAGAGATATTGACATTAATGGCAGCAAAAGATAGGTCATTATTGCCCCATCTATATCTCAGGCTACTCTTGACCACGTCAAGAGACTAATGGAGTATTGCGAAACCCACAGGAAGGCTCTCAGTAGCTGCGATGCCAACGTCAAGACTATGCACAGTCAAATAATGGAATGACCATCTACTATAAATAACAAAAGAGATTGGAAATGCAGATTTTTCTGTAAAACTGAGCAGTCTATGGAACACTGAATCACTAACTAACGAACACTGACACTTATACAAATAATTTTCTTAAATATTGCGTTCTACCACATGAAATGTCCGATTTTATAGTAAAAATTCGAAGGCCAATATTATTTTTCCGTAAATTTTTATTCAATCAAAATAGGATAAGTTGGCATCTATGACATTCTTCCAATGTTATTCAAAGTCAAATATTCCTTTTTCCTAGAAGTTTGAGGCAATGAAATCTTCAAATGACCTGTGCTGGGTTCCGGAAGACCTTTTGCCGGTAAAATGAAATGAAAAAGATGGTAATTCGTTGGGGAAATATCAGGAGAGTACGGTGGATGCGGAAGAATTTCTAATCCCAACTGCAACAGTTTTTGTACTGTTACTTGTGAGGTATGGAGTCTAGCATCGTCAGATTGCTTTTCAGCCAATTTGGCATGCAATATGTTGATTTCCTCACAATATTTGATAGCGTTTATCGTTTCTCCTGGTTGAAGAAATGAAAAGTGGATTGGTCCTTTCGATGTCCATAACCTTTTTTGGGTGAAGATCGGGCTTGGGGTATGTTTTGGTTGTTCATCTGCATCCAACCACTGCCCACATCTTTTACGATTATCATACAGTATCATCACAGGTGACTGTCCAGTGCAAAAACGGTTCAGTTTGGTTTCGTAATGTAAGCGATTCGCAGATTTCCAGGCGCCGCAGTTTTTTTGGTAGGTTCAGTTCATCGAGTTTCTTTACCCTTCCTATGATAGAAAGGTGTCGCCTTACTGTCATTGCGGATACTCCCACACTTTGTGCAATCTCCCGCACCGATTTCGTTTTGTCCGCATCCAACGTTGCTCTTAGAACATCGTCGTCAACTTACGTTTCCGGCTTCCCACGTGGTTCATTTTCGAGACTGAAAACTCCCGAAATGAACTTTCCAAACCATCGTTGTATAGTGCGTTCGTTTACCGCTACATCCTCAAATGTCCCATTCTAAATTCGTAAAATAAGAGGGTTCGAATTTGAACTGCCGACAGCGTGGTAAATAATTCCTAGGGAAAAAATAACGGTACTTGTAACGCACCCTAAAATTCTCACGCATTAAGCACATGTACCACTTTATTTTATAAAAAAATAAAATTTAACGTTCTGGCATAGATGATCCCTCGAGAACTTCTTATTTCCGACTGAGCGAAAATCGGACATTTCATGTGGTAGAACCCAATAAAAATATGTATAGCACATTAAGTTGCTTTGCAAAAGCGTAGTAATTCGGTTGTTAGCATTCTGGAGTGGATGAATTTTTAGGGACGTCGATTGATGTGAATTTATCCTTGATAACTGTGGTCACAAAAAGCATAACTGTCAGCAAACAAAGACGTAGTCAATCTTAACGCAGATTCAGGCTTTGAAAAATTTATTGGTGATCTCATTTCGTAAAATCCTATTACCGTGCTAAGACTCAGTAAGTTTCGCGTTTTAATTAATTTCACACCAGAGCAATGATTTCTACTTAGCTTTGAAATGATGAGAGGTTTCAGCAGGACCTTAAGTAGCTAGACTGTTCCTACAGATTCCACATTGCAGTTAGGATTATGGATGCTTCCGCGTGCGTCTTTAAGAATTGGTGAAGACTGGATTATATTCCCTTCCTGAGTGTTCTAGCAGCAACCGGTACTTTTTTGTGACATGGCAGTTGAATAACACCAGACTCAAAAGACAGCCGTCTCGCAAGAATAAAAATACCTCAGCGCAAGTTACACTTCTTTTACAACGGATGGCTTTGAGAGTGCAGCCTATGTTGTGATTATCAAGGTGAGGAAGATTCGTAAATGCGTCTAAGTAATGCAGAGCCATACAGAAAAAAGGCCATGTGCAGCTTAGAAAATTTGATATTAAGAGGGTGCTGAAAGTCGCAGTAATAGCATATTCCACCAAATAACCGGAGCATAGTCCTGAATCGGTCTTATCATCATCGTGTACAACAAGCTTTCCAGGGGACCGCCATGTCACTTCGAAAACTCTCATACGCTATCTTTTTGAAACTGTTCGCAGTTTACCAGCAAATCCTTGCTGACGATTCCGAGTAACAGTCAACTTCACCCAAACTTCTGTTTACTGTACCACCTACATAAGTTAAAGCAATCAAATCAAGCAATGTACTCATCCGTCATCATTTCGGGAATAAGTCCTTCGAAGATGCAGACGAAGACATGAGTAATACCTAAATTTGATGATCCAAGCATAACCCTTACCTTGACTTACCATGTTGGAGGCCCCGTCCATGCTTTTCCCGTTCTTGATCTCCTTTGGAGAACAAATTACCACTTCTTCTTGTCGAACGCGTCATCATCGGCGGAGAATTAATAAGCTTTTCAAGTTTTAACGCATAGAAAACTTGTATTTACTTCATATTAAGTTTATCGTCTTCCGTCTTTAACATTGCGGCCGCTGATTGAATGGAAACATTTTCAGCTTTTGCTGGCAGTTACTCTTTTCCTTGCTATTAGTTTTGGAAGATAAACATGGCCACCAATTGATTTGATGTTTGGAACTTCGTTAAATGGAAGTTCATTATGTGGATATGGACAGACGGCAGCGGGAAATTAAACGAAGGACATTCGACTTATCTCAAGCAACTACAATAAAATCACCTGAGATAAGCAAGTCAAACTTCACCAATAATTTAGTTAGCCCAAAAATCACTCGAAGAATTTCGTGCTCAAACAGAAAAGGATATCTTCATCCACCTTCGCTAATGCACATGCTTCTGGATCAAAGTTAATTCCACGGGATATGCCATTTTTAGATTCAATACCGGTGCAGAGGTATACCTCAAAGTTTTAGCTATCTATTGTGAGGTCCCGTCCGAATCGTCGGTGATGTATGTCCCTTGTTATTGAAAGCATATACCATGACCGTGTAGCATGGGTCAAAACTCAACGAGATGAATTGAGATAATTGTAGTGGTGAGTATTAATGCTGAATGTTAAAAGTGAAAGCGGAAGTACAAGCTTCGAGTACTCGTTTAAGTGCATATGACTATGGTTGGGTTCTAATAATTTTGTTCATGAATATACAATAAAATTCCGAGTGTTCATAGGGTGATTACAGCACAATCGTTTGTTTGTGTGGGAATTCGATCATATCTACGTGGCTCGTGAGCTTACCTAAATGCATCATTGAAAACTACTTGCAGCGTGTCAAGGCTGCAGTACGAGTATATTTGGTTAAAGTGGCTGTTGGAAAGACCAACCCACTTAGGCGTATTGGCCCTCCTAAACTTGGAACCAATTTGAGCTAATAATGAGGCGTAGGAGACTGCTAACATCTATATTTTTTAGATCCCTTAAGACATTGTAGAAGAAAACTTCACTTGGGAGAGAGCTGGGCATGCGCAGAGTCGGTGCAGAATTGTTTCTTCCTCCTCCTCGCCCATGCATGTTCTACAGAAATCGTTTGTAAAGGCGCCAAGCCTTCTTGCATGCTTGTCTATAAGGCAGTGTCCAGTGATGACACCTATAATGGCCATCAAATATTTCCTATTTACAAGGATCAAATTCTTAGAGCGATTCAGATCCAGTTTTGGCCAAATCTGTTTCGTCACTAGATATGTTGGTCCAACAGTACACATAAGGATTGTTCTTTTATTAGCACCCAGTTTTAATATTAATTTGCACGTGGTGATTGATATACCGATGCTACCCTTTTCTAGTAGAATAGGTAGGGTGTTTCCATTTGGGCGAGTTCGTCAGCTCTACAATTCCCTGTAATGTCTCTGTGCCCCCGGCAGCAGATGGTATATCTCCTCTCCTTCTGAAGATGTGTTCTTCTTCGCTGGCAAAACCACTGCGTAAGCTTTTTCGTCAATCCTACTCTTTAGGACTCTTTCCGAGATGATGGAAAACAGCATTTGTCCAGCCTGTCCCTAAAAAAGGCGAATCTTCTTCTCTCTCCTCCTACAGACCCATTGCACTTACGTCTCTTCACTCCAGGGCCATGGAAACGCTGATAAACCGTCAGCTCATGAAATATCTTGAAACACGAAAACTTCTCAATGACCGAAAATATGGTTTTCGTAGCAACAGGCCCACTGATGATTTGATGGCATGTCTCACCGAAAATTGGAACCAAATTGTACATCATTCTGGCGAAAGCAAGATAGTTGCACTTGATATTTCTAAGGCATTTGACAGAGTTTGGCATCAGGCTCTTTTGTCGAAAATGCGTGCTTTTGGGATCGATGACTCTCTTCTTCAATCGATTACAAATTACCTTTCGGAACGTTCAATTCAAGTTGTCTTGGATGGTTTCAAGTCTGATATTCACAAAATAAATGCTGGTGTGCCCCATGGCTCCGTTTTGTCTCTGACGCTCTTTTTAATTTTCATCAACGATCTCGTGTCTGCTATCTCTAATCCAATATAATCCTTTGCTGATGACAGTACTCCCTGCTTTTCATATTCGTTGCCGAACTCCCGTCCCTGCTCGTCGGCTGTAGAACGGGAACGGCAGTGAATGTTAAGTTCATTAAATTCTGATATTACCAGCATAAATAATTGAGGAAACACTTGCAGAGTTAAAGCGAAATTTAAACACCCAGCCATTATCCATGGATAGCACTTGCATCATCGAAACCGATAAACTTTCCATTCTCGGTATGTGTGTCAATGACAACTTATGTTGGAATGACCACATATTCGGTGTTGTCAAAAATGCTGCGAAATGTCTAGGTTTCCTCAAGCGATGTAAGAAATACCTTACCCCCTCTGATAAGGCATTTATCTGCCCAAAATTGGAGTACACTGCCCACGTCTGGTCGGACGCGCCTAAAACATCTCTGCACCTGCTAGATAGGATCCAAAACCGTGCGATAAAACTCATAGGTGATACTAATATCACTCAAACAATGGACATCCTCGAACACTGACGTAATGTCTCGTGTCTCACTCTGTTTTATCGCTATTTCCACCACCAGTGCTCCATAGAAATCGCCAGTGGCATTCGGCGTATTCAAACCTTTAACCGTAACACCCGCCTCGCTATGAATGCTCATCAGTATACCCTCAAGCCCACTTTCGGACGCACTCTAAAATATCGTGATTCGCTCCTAAGCCGTACAACTCGCTTATGGAACGCCCTGCATAGCTCTTTATTTCCTAGTGTTGCGGTAAAATTTACCACAAGTTCTACTCTCCCCCTTCCCTTCAACCGCACTCATCCAAATTTTTTTCCGTTGGTTCTTCAAAATCCTAGAAGGGTGGTGGGCAGCCATGGGTCAATCAGTTATTGGTGCACCCTCCTAGTATCTTAAAGGATCAACCGCAGCAGGTAGGACGGACGGTCCATTGAAGTAACCATTTGGAGGAAGGCGCGAGACCAGCGTCCAACGTTTTATTGGACAAGAGCCATTCACAAAGTCGTCGGCTCTTGCCCTTGTGTTGTGTTATCTCTCCTATTGGGTAGATTCCTTAGCCTTAGAAGGCACCTCCGCTCCATCATGGTCTCTCCTGCCCTGCCCGATCCGCTTTTTGCCCCACCCGTTCATTTTATGTCCGTTATCTCCTTGGAGAAGTATATTAGCGGAAAGAATTGGTGGGTTCTTGAGCTCTGTCCTTCTGCTTTTATACTTGTCGGAGGGGACAACCAATAAATCCACGAGACGAAGAGACGGGAGTCTCGGTGGAGTGACGGACGGTCACCTTAAGCCCAACGCTGTACGTCTAGAGCCAGATGGACGGTCTGGAACCCTCTGCATATAATAAATACAAAAAGCCACAGAACCAGACGGACTGCTACAGATGATCTATTTGGTGACGTGCGGTCACCACCTTAGGTTAGGTTAGGTTAGGTAAGAGTGGCTGTTGGAAATACCAACCCACTTAGGCCTATTGGCCCATTGTGATGCCACGTGGATCTATGATCTTCTTACTACTGGAACCAGTTTGAGCTTTTAATAAAGCGTAGGAGACTGTTAACGTCTATTTTTTCTAGATCGTTTAGGTCGTTGTAGAAGAAAGCTCCTAGGTGAAGCTTCCTTCTCTGAGAGAGAGCTGGGCATGTGCAGAGTAGGTGGGGGATTGTCTCCTCCTCTTCCTCGTCCATGCAGCTTCTACAAAAATCGTTAGTAAAAGCGCCAAGCCTTCTTGCGTGCTTGCCTATGAGGCAGTGTCCGGTAATGACACCTATTATGGCGCTGAGATGTTTCCTTTCTAAGAGGATCAGACACTTAGATCGACTCAGATCCAGCTTTGGCCAGATCTGTTTTGTCGCTAGACATGTTTGTCCAGCAGTCCACCTAAGGTCCGTTCTTTTATTGGCATCTAGCTTTAGTGTTAGTTTGCACGTAGCGATTGGTATACCTATACTACATTTGTCTGGTAGGATAGGTAGAGTGGTTCCAATTTTGGCGAGTTCATCGGCTCTGCAGTTCCCTGGAATGTCTCTGTGGCCCGGCACCCAACAGAGGTGAATGTTGAACTGCTCTGCCATCTCCATGAGAGATGATCGGCATTCAAGGGCAGTTTTAGAACACAATGAGACCGAGTCCAGGGACTTGATGGCGGCCTGACTATCCGAAAATATGCGGATATCCTTTGCAGATATCACGTTTTTCTTCAGCCAGGACAGAGCTTCTTTAATCGCCAAAATTTCCGCCTGGAACACGCTACAGTGATTTGGAAGGCGGAAAGAGAGGCTTAGGTTAAGCTTATCTGAGAAAACACCGCCGCCAACTCCGCTGTCGGTTTTAGATCCATCTGTGTAGAGATGGATTGACTTGTCCTCCATGAAAGCATCCTCCTCCCAGAATGATCTAGAGGGGAAGCTTACATGGAAGTTTTTGTCAAACCAAAGTTCAGGTATGGTGTAATCGGTGTTCTCTGTGAGGATTCCTAATGTATTAAGAATGTTGGCGTGGCCAAATGAATTATTTGTCCACTGTTTAGTCGCTTTAAGGCGAATAGCTGCAGTCGCAGCTACTTGCTTGCTAAAAATGTCGAGGGGTGTCAAGTGAAGCAGAATATCTAATGCCGCAGAGGGGGTAGACCGCAAGGCTCCGCTTGTGCATAGACATGCTGTTCTTTGGACTCTGCTTAATTTAATGCAGTTGACTGCATTTTCCAAGGCCGTCCACCAGACAACCACCCCGTAAGTGAGTATCGGTCTTATGACCGAGATGTATAGCCAGTGGGTTATGCGAGGTTGAAGGCCCCATTTGTTCCCAATGGCTTTCTTGCAGGAGAATAAAGCTATTGTAGCTTTATTGACTCTTTCTTGAATGTTAGGTTTCCAGTTTAGTTTCCTATCAAAAATGAGACCCAGATATTTTGCTGTATCGGAGAAAGCTAAACTGGTACCGTTTATTGAAGGAGGGTCTATGATTGGAATTTTATATTTCCTAGAAAAGAGGACAAGATCAGTTTTATGGGGGTTTATTCCCAATCCACAGCGATCTGCCCAGCAGGTTAATCTGTTAAGATTTACTTGGAGGAGTTCTTTAATGGTATTTAAATGTTTTCCTGAGACGGCTATGGCAACGTCATCCGCATAGGCAATCACTCTGCTACCACCCTCTTCCAGGTATATCAGTAGTTCGTTAACCACTAAGTTCCAAAGAAGGGGGGAGAGGACACCGCCTTGCGGCGTACCCCTACTGACATATCTTTTAGCAGAAGTCTCACCCAGTTTGGAGTTGATTATCCTGCTTGTTAGCATTAGATTAATCAGCTCCCCAAGTGAGTCGTCTACCTGCAGAGTTGACAACGCAGTCGTGATTGCGGATGTGTTGACGTTGTTAAAGGCGCCCTCTATGTCCAGGAAAGCAACCATTGTGTACTCCTTATATTGTAGGGATCGTTCGATGTGGCTAGTCAGAGAGTGCAAAGCCGTTTCCACCGACTTTCCTTTACAGTAGGCATGTTGAGCCGTAGACAGAAGTCTTGGATCAACTTTAGCTCGAATATGGATATCAATCAGTCGTTCTAAAGTTTTCAGAAGGAATGACGATAGACTTATGGGTCTGAGGTCCTTTGGGACCACATGAGAACATTTTCCAGCTTTGGGAATGAATACTACATTGACTTCTCTCCATAACAGTGGAATGGGGATAAGTTCTACACAGCTCCTCATAATATTTTCCAACACTGGTAGAATAATATCTGAGGATCTCTGTAGCTCGGCAGGTATAATACCGTCCGGACCAGCAGACTTGTATGGTTTGAAGCTATGTAGCGCCCAGAGCAGTTTGTCTCTCGTAATCAGACTATGAATTTTGGTCACGGTTGCAGTAGGCTTGTTTGGGCTGCTACTGGCCGCGAGTTGGGAGCTACCTGGAAAGTGGGTGTCCAGAAGCAGGTTGAGTGATTCATCACTTGAGGTTGTCCAAGAGCCATCGGTTTTTTCAAACAGCTGGGCATCATAGGATTTGTGGAGAGGATTTTTCTTAGCCGCGAAGCCTCAGAGGTTTCTGTAATTTTGTCACAGAATGACCTCCAGGATTGTCGCTTTGCCTTCCTCAGTTCTTTTTTGTATAATTTGAGGGATTCTTTATATGAGTCCCAGTCGGTCACTTTTCTTGTGCTTTTTGCTGCGTTGAAAAGTTTTCTGCATGTGTTTCTGAGCAGTCCTAGTGCCGATGTCCACCAGTGTGGCTTTTTCTTGCCTCTTGGTTGAATAAGAGGGCAGGAAGCGGCCATAGCCTTATTGAGAGTCAGAGTAAATTCCCTGACTTTCATGTCGAGCTCATTGGTGTCACGCGGGGGACTTGATAGTTTGGAGGATATCGTTTCCGATAGGATTCCTCTATATTTTGTCCAATCAGTTTTCCGGTAGTTCCGGAAAGTTGGTTGGCGAGGGGGAGCATCACTCAGACTGAATTGGATGTACCTATGGTCCGAAAAGGAGTGTTCAGACGATACCATCCAGTTTGTTAGCCTTTGGGTGATGCTGTCGGAGACAAGAGTAATATCTAAAACTTCTTGTCGGTTTTTTGTTATGAAAGTGGGCTCATTGCCAATATTGCAAATTAAGAGGTTAGTACTTGAAATATAGTCTAAAAGTGACTCACCTCTATCATTGATGTCGGTACTGCCCCATACCGTATGATGTGCGTTGGCGTCGCATCCGATTATGAGGCCAGTTTTTTGCCTTCCCGCTTCCAGTACCACCCTTTCTAGGTTATCACCAGGGAGAGGGGTCACCACCTTAAATAAAAAAAAAAACTAAAATTGTAACAAAAGTGTTGTAAAGAATGGACCCCTAGTTGCGCGGCAAACCTTTAATTAATTCTTGGCAAGGGATTCGCCGGGATGTCTTTATTTTTATTTAGTTTTTCGTTGGACAGCACTTCATATATAGAATTCCCTCTCCTGCATACGTCTCATGATTAGTTCCACCCGATCATTATCAGGAACGGATAATGATTAGGATGTATAAATGCGAGTAGGCCATATATTGTTGGCAAATTACCTTTCTCCTTTTTCTTATCTTTTGGGAAGGACTGGTGTTGCATTCAGACTGAATGCAACCCTAATGAATGATCGTAAAGGGAAATATTAGTTCGGGCCAAAGGGAAATCCCAATCTTGGAGGAAATTTCCCCAGATTTGGGGAAATAGGAAAGAAGCACGAATGTGTGTGTGTATGAGAGAGTGAAAGCAACGGAAATCCAATGCACGGTGGCACACTTCAGCAAATTTGCGGAGCGTTGCACACAAAGGCCAAAATTGGACCGTTGCATCCGTATGAACGGATGTATGAAGGAGCGTATGTGTGAGACCTACGGTTCGAGCTAATACCATCGGAATAGGGTTAATCACTTCTTGGTTGACCATCAAAAGTTAAGAGTCGAGAGCGACAAAAAAAAAACAAGAATTTAAAACAACAAAAAAGTAAAGAGAACAATTAATTAAAACAAAAAAGGGGAGCAAGATAAAGGAAAGGAAAAAGAACAAGGACTTAAAGATATACCAAAACGAGGAGGAAATACGGTCGAAATCAGGACGGGCAGGACAGGAGTATAACAGTACTAAAGAACAAGATAAGTAGAATTATTTACCCCGGGCGAATCCTTTTAGTAAAAAAATAACATAAGATTTTGCAGTCGGTATCGGGTTCCCAACTAGCGGTTCAATCCATTTAGTGGTACCTTCAGTACCGCCATTTGATTTAATGTTTTGTCTTTGCCGCTTAACGGCTAACGCGATACATTGTTTTGCCTTCACTCCGCAAATAAAGCGTTCCTTTATAAAGTGACAAAAAAAATTTATAGTACTTCCACTCGGAGCAAAAAGTGCATGGCGCCTAACACCCCTTTGTCTATTGTGGCATTTGTAGCTTAATTAGCATTTAAAAATATCGTTTTCCCTGAACCCAGCCCAGCTGAGCAGCCACTTGGTTCAGCAAACGATATTGCTGCCATTACAAATTTCCCCTCAGGGAATTTTACAGTTCATCAGGAAATCCAGGTGACAGATCGTCACACGAATCCCAACCACCGTCAGTGTGGCTCGGTTTTTTTTAAATTAAATTGGTTTGCGTGGTCGTTTTTGTTTTTTTTTTTTTCATTTTGCCGGTAACCCGGTAATCGAATAAATTTAGTTTGTTAGATCGGGGAAAATTGTGTAATACTAGTCATTATAATCTTCAAACATTTAAAACCAACTTTCAACGGTACCTCTCTTTCCATCCTCCCTGATTTTCCTTCGCCCGCGCTGGGTACAAAAAAATAATCCCCTGAGCGCGCGCAAATTATAAAAAAAAAACAAAAAACCTAATAAAGGTGAAGGTTGAAAGGTTGAATTGCTCTGCGATCTCAGTAAGAGATAATCGGCATTCAAGGGCGGTTTTAGAATTTAATGAGACTGAGTCCAGTGATTTGATAGCGGCCTGAATATCTGAAAAGATGCGGATATCCTTTGCAGATATTAGGCTTTTCTTGCAGGACATAGCTCCTTTAATCGCCAAAATTTCAGCCTGGAACACGCTACAGTGATTTGGAAGAGGGAAGGAGACGCTTAGATTTAGCTGCTCTGAGATACACCGCCACCAACACCGCTATCGGTTATAGACTCGTTTATGCATGGACATGACTGCATAGTCTAAGGCCGTCCACCCGACAACAACCCCGCAGGCGAAGGAAATGATGACCGGAATGTATTGCCAGTGGGTTATGCGAGGTTGAAGGCGCCATTTGTTCCAAATGGCTTTTTTGCAAGGGAATAAAGCTACTGTAGCTTTCTTGACTCTTTCTTAAATTTTAGGTTTCCAGTTTATTTTCCTGTCAAAAATGAGACCCAAATATTTTGCTGTATCGGAAAGGACTAAGCTGGTACCGATCATTGTGGGAGGGTCTATGATTGGAGTTTTGTATTTTCTGGAGAAGAGGACAGGATTAGTCTTATGGCGGTTTGCTCCCAATCCACAGCGATCCGCGCAAGAGGTCAATCTGATAAGGTTTAGCCGAAGAATTTCTGTAATAGTATTAAGATGCTTACCTGAGACGGCCTTACCAACGTCACCCGCATAAGCAATCATCCTGCTACCACCCGATTCCAGGTTTATCACTAAGTTCCAGAGAAGGGGAGAAAGGACACCGCCTTAAGGCTTACCTCTGCTGACACAACTTTTAGCAGAAGACCCACCTAGTTTGGAGTTGATTATCTTGCTATTTAGTATAAGACTGATCAACTCACCAAGTGAGTCAGTCGCCTACCTACAGAGTTGACAGCGCAGTCGTGATTGCGGATGTGTTGAAATTGTTAAAAGCACCCTCTATATCCAGGAAAGCAACAATTGTGTACTCTCTATATTCTAGGGATCGTTCGATGCGGGTAGTCAGTGATTGCAGTAGGCTTGTTTGGGTTGCTACTGGTCGCGAATTGGAAGCTACCTAGAAAGTGGATGTTCAGTAGCAAGTTGAGTGATTCATCACTTGAGGTTGTCCAAGAGCCATCGGTTTTTTTCAAATAGTTAGTCATCATAGGATTTGAAGAGACGATTTTTCTTAGCCGCGATGCCTCAGAGGTTTCCGTGATTTTGTCACAGAATGATTGTCGGATTGTCGCTTTGCCTTTCTCAGTTCTTTTTTGTATATATTGAGGGATTCTTTGCATGAGCCCCAGTCAGTCACTTTCTTGTGCTTTCTGCTAGGTTGAAAAGCTTCTAAGCAGGCCCGTGCTGATGTCCACAAGTGTTGCTATTTCTTACCCCTACGTTAAACAAGAGGTCGGAAAGCAGCCATGGCCTAATTAAGAGCCTGGGTGGTGTCACGCGAGGGACTTGAGATTTCCGCGGATGATGTTTCTGACAGTATACCTCTATATTGTGGCCAATCAGTTTTCCGATAATTCCGGAATGCCGGTTGGCTGGGAGAAGCATCACTCAGGCTGGATTGGATATATCTGTGGCCTGAAAAAGAGTGTTCAGACGATTCCAGTTCGTTAGCATTTGAGTGATGCTGTCGGAGACTAGAGTGATATCTAGCACTTCCTGTCGGTTTCTGGTTATAAAAGTGAGCTAATTGGCAATGTTACAAACAATAATTTCCGTTGTTCGTAGGTGGAAAAGTCTTACATAAAAATCGCAGATAATAAAGAGAAGACAAAAGTTTTGATAAAAAAAGTGAACCTAAAAGTTGAAATTTTCAAGATTATTATTATTATTATTATCAAGGGAACGATACAAATTAATTTGTAAGGTCCGGGATTTAATGCCGGGGTACTATGCCCATGTGGCGTGTTTTGTCAACAGCACGCGGAGTACTGAGTTCCCATGTGGTCATCCACCTACGTACTTACCGCCCAATGCTGCTGGTTTTCGGTGATCTAGTGGGAACCGGTGCTTTCAGTGTGGCGAGGCCGTTGGCAAAAATTTCGAGATAAACGCATTTTTCTGATGAAATTGGTCCAACGGTTTTTCAAAATGTTAGCTTTAAAATGCCATAATTTTGGCTAGCGTTCATCGAACACGACGAAATTTTAGTGTTTTATGTACGAGTATACTTAAATTCTGTGTCAAAAATGTGCACTACAGTTTCTAAAGCTGAATCTGTTAGAAAGCCGATGCCTTTTAAAAATTTTTACATCGAAATCAGGGATTCCTCAATTTATCGGCCTATAACTTGGAGGGGAGTGAAAATAGACCCTCCCTGCAGTACTATTTTTTATTTGTCATAACTTCAGGAATCTTCAGCTATGTTATCAAGACGAAAACCTAAATTGGGACACACTGAGTTTTACCGCACCAGTCAAATTGACGGGTTTTTGATCATGGCTTTCACTGTAACTTTTGAGTTAGATTAGGTAAATAAAAGAATACAATTTAACAAAAACTACATTTAATATAATAATTCATTAATTATTAATGAAAAAAAAACAAACAAAACAGTTCCAATTTGCTTTTACAGTATAGCACATTTGTTTTTTTTTTATAATTTACGCGCGCCTAAGGAGTTATGATACCCTTTTACTGTTGCCTTGGCGCGGGCGGAAAGATAGAAGGAGGAGAAAGGAAAGCATTGTTGTAATGTAGTGGTTTGAAACTCAGGTGTGTTTGGTTTCGATATTAACTCTCCAGGGGTGGGAGTCCGAATAGGACGGAGAGATTTACTGAGTTCCAATTACACAAATGAAAACTTTGTCGTGGCTAGGATTCGAACCTTAACCCTCTGAGTGAGAAGCGATTGCAAGTTTCAGTTTCAGTTTAAAGTCATTTTTATTTATATACTTAATTTAGTCTTACATGATTAACAAAAAACGCTTAAAAATTAGCTTAAATAACTTACAAGTAATCTTATACTAACTTAATGGCCCCATGCGGGCACTCTAAATTAAACCTAACACTTAAACTAGGTCTTTCGACGTATATTACATTATATTTCATTTTATATTTATATGTTACAACTAAAACTAATAAAATAGATTTTAAGAAAAACTTAGTATATGGACATATTAATTAATTATAAAAACCTAAAACTAAAAACTTTCAGACTACTTAAAAATAAATCTTAATCTACTTACATCTAATACGCACATACATATATATATATATATATACATAATACATATATACTTAATATATGCATATATGTACATATATATATATATAAATTATTTTTTGTTTGTCATTTTTTATTTTTATTTATTTTTTTTTTGTTTTTATATATTTTTTTTCTCGAAATCTAACTTAAACCTACTTAAAACTATGTAAGCCGGCCGTGGCTAAAAACAAAATTAGGCTGGCCCACTTTGCTTCACAGGAAGCTACATATTACTTGAGGAATTCGACAACGAACCCTCCCCTCCTTCAACCAGCCACCAAAATTGTTGGTGCTGGTGGAAGGGAGCAACATCCCTCCCATCGCGACTCCCTACCGCCCTACTGAACCGGAGACGCTCCGCACTGCCGTGTGCGACGCCTCTGTCGTAGTTGAGTTGCCCGTCCGCAGCTGTTCGAGCGACGTAGAAGATTAGCGGCACCGCCAATCTATCCTGGATCAGACCTTTGCTATCTAGATAGAGGAACGCTTCTGGAGGAATAAAGCCGTCAAAGCGAACTCTCTCGTGATACATATACAATAATTGGGGTAATAAGCCCCAGAGATCAGGTTGTTCGACGATGTCACTGCTCTTGCAATGTGCCTTCGAGTCAACTTAATGACGAAATTGTCCACTCTTATCAGGTTCGCCCTATTGTATAACACCTCACTAGGATAGAATTTTATGTACTCAGACTCTGGTGTTCTGTATAAGCGAAGACAAGTCCTAATACAAGCCCTCTCAAACACCCGAATCTTTTCCAATAGACTTGCTCTCACGTTGAACCACACGGTACAAGCATGGGCCTGATAAGGGCCTTGTAACAGATCACCTTGACCCTCGCATCGAGTTGGCTGTTATAAAACAGTATCTTTGTAAGGGCAAAAGAACCTCTGGCTCTAGCCAGAGCAACATCTATATGTTTGTTAAAATACAGATATTGGTCTAGCCAGATCCCAAGGTATCTGACTACATTTCGACAAGCAAGTGGCTGTCCATGTTGTCCGACGATAGAGAACTTTCGACAATTCTTTCTGGTATCCCTAGAGGCCCCAGACAAAGGCGTCCTAAACAGAATGGTTGCCGACTTCTGAAAGTTGATTTTCAACTTCCAGTCATCGCAATATCGCTTAATTTTATCGAAGTCACTTTGCAAAAGTATGTTAATGACCCTAATCTTTGGACCTGATCTGTACGCGATTAAGTCGTCTGCGTACGCTATGCTGTGGGGAAGTGAACCTATCAGATCACTTGTGTAAGTGTTGAATAGGATTGGCGGCAGAAGTCACATCGCCATTCTTCACGATGAACTGTCTACTGGAGCGCATGTCAAAAAGAATATACAGCAGTGGTTTACTAATGCCCCACCTGTCCAGCTTGAAAAAGAGTCCTAACCATACGGTATCGAAGGCCTTCTCCAAGTCAATCAGGCAGGCACCAGGCACTGGTTCTTGCCTTTGTTCCATTGGATATCAGAAACCAGTTTCGACACAGCATGAATGATGTCATGCCCAGCCTTGAAACCGAATTGATTATCCGGAACTATATGTTTGTCCTCAACCCACTTAGTCAGGACTCTATTGATCACCTTCTCGAAAACTTTACTGATGTTAGGAAGAACACTGATCGAGCGGAGATTCGCCGGATTGGAAGTATCTTTATCCTTTTTAGGTATGAGATGTACCACCGCTGTTTTCCAATGCGCTGGATAATGTGCATTATTCATTGCATTATTAAACAGGGTGGTATAAATGTTCACCGCTTCTAGTGGGAGATGTCGAAGCACAATGTTCGGTATTTCATCGGTTCCCACTGAATTCTTACTTCTAAGCGATTCGAAGATCGTTTGGAGCTCTTCCTTCGAAATGAAAGGGGGTAGTACCTTGTCGTTGGTGATGACGTTATTTGACATATTCTCGTCACTAAACTGGGTGAAGCCCGAGCTCTCGAATCGCCAATTCTCTATTTCATCTCGAAGGTAGAAATTGTGCACAAGGACTCGATTCTCCAGGTCGTGGTTCGGGCCAATGATAACATTCACCCTGCACACTTCCTGGAAAGTCGCTCCTATAGCCTCTACCTTCTCCTGCGGATCCTCGATCACAAAGAAGTTGTCATCATCAACGGCCTCACTTGGATCGATACCTGCTGCTACAAGTATTTGTTCGTTGTTCGTCGTTCGGGTGATTCTAAGACATGGAAGGTCGTTGAAGCGATTGCTAGTACTACTACACCACGGCCACCCCCAATGAATGAATGAAATAACTATGAGACTCATATTTTACAAGTAAAGGGTGTTTTTTTTTTACCGTAACGGTATTCGATCTCTGCCAGAAAGATGGGAAAAAGTTGTAGCTAACGATGGGCAATACTTTGATTCGTTTGTAACCATTTTTTCACAATAAAGTTGCACCTGCCTCAAAATAACTTAGTTGCGCACGTAATATAAAGCGTTTATCCGCCCAAAATTGGAGTACAATGCCCACAGGTGCCCCTAAAACCTCATTGCACTTGCTAGGAAAGTCCCAAAGTCGTCCGATAAAACTCATAGGTGATGCAAATATGACACAGTCATTCGACACCCTCGAACACCTGCGTAACGTCTTCTGACTCACTTGTTGTATCACTATTTTTACCACCAGTGCTCCACTGAAATTTCCTAAGCCGTAGAACTCACTTATAGATTGTTCAGCGGAGCTCTTTATTTCCCAGTCACTATAACTTGCAAACATTTAAAACCAACGCACATCGGTACCTCTCTCTTTTCCCTCCCTTACTTCCCTTTGTCCACGCTATGTGCAAACATCTTGAGGGTACATAAAATCCCTTGAGCGTGCGCCAATTATGAAAAAAAAACGAAAAAGGCAGCGGACAATTGATTATGAGATTCCTAGGACATGCGCTCCTCTAACCTAATTTTAAAGGTAAGTTTCTACATGCTCTTCACACTCTCTACTATGATGTTCCCTAATATGGCCATGTAGTTGTCGGTTCGGTAACGTCTTTCCTACCCAATTCCACGTAAGAAGTTTTTGTTCTGCTTTTATTGTCTTTTTATTTTTTTTAAAGACCTTAACACTCAAGAGGGTATTACTACTCTTAAAATGCCGGAGCACGTGCTAAGTTTCTCGGAAAATTTGATAGAGAGAGAGAGAAAGATGTTTGGGCTCAGTGGCTATTTCGCTCCATGGGTGGCATCCAGCATTTAATAGGGAGACTAAATTATTAGTGTAAATTGGACTTGATGTTATATTTAGGCAACCATTCATCTCACAAGATTTTAGTTGTCTGAAAAAAGTCTTTCGGTCACGGCCATCCACTCGGCTGATATGTGTCGGCACCAGACCTCATTTCAGCCCTCTTCTTTGTTCTCAAACACCCTGACATCAAATCATTAGTTTGTTGTCTGCGGCCGCCTTGTGAAACCTATAACATCACAGATAACAGTTGATGTTCGCTGTGCAAGATTTAAGAAGAGGCTGAAGGAAACACGATTTACTAAGGCTGCAGGAGTCTACTCCGGTCTTACAAAACTCTCTCGACGCTGTACTTGAGGCCAGTATCCTTATTCACACTTTGGCTACTGCTAGCACGGAGTCTGAGTCAATGTTGAACCTTAGGAATGCGCACATGGACTTTTGAGTACATTAAAATGTAAAGATCAGGAAACCGCCAAATGGATCACAAGGTCCTTGTGAAATCAGTCAGCCTGTGCCCATGCTCCTATGTGTTTAGGTACAGGGGTGCTACAAAAGTTGCCAGCTTTTTTTTCATGTCATTAAAGTCACCAAGTAAGGTTCTATCGCAGTACCCTAAGCTCATAGGTTGTCTTCAAGAATTCGAAAAGCCTGACATGGTAGCATTGTTTGTTTCTCACATTGGGTTCAAGATTTCCGTAGGACTCACTCCCTTAATAAATAAATACATAGAAAGTGAAAAAGAATTTCTAATTTGACCCTTCCTGCAATGCACGACGTGCTGTTCGTTGTTTACTTCCCACTCTACTCAAATAGTTTCCTTCTGTATTTTCCAGAAAGCACTTTGAAATATAATACAACGCATGATATTGTAGGAGGCCTAAAATATAATTTTCAAAAGCACACCTACTCACTTCAAATTCGGTTCTTACCTTCTCACAAGTGTCCTTAAATATTTACATTTCATACTCCAACACAAGCAGGCACATACATATGTTTGCTTCGGTACATATGAATTTCCATCTATTCTCAGCTGGATTATCTAAGCCAACATTTTGTTGACAAATTACCCAGAAAGCACTTCAAAAATCCAAACATACTCAAACGAATAGAATGTTCCAGTGGCTAGGTGCGTATGTTTGACAACACTCATGCGTCCTGGATAACACTGTCTCATCGGTTAGAATGTTCACCATTACTAATACTTCCCCTAGCCGACAAAATAGCAATTTTATTTGCGAATTCTTTGTCAACATGGTTCTGTTGTTTAAGAAAATTTCTTGAATCTTCCTCGATATGAAGACGAACACAGAATGCATCCTTCGGTGGGAGGAAAAGTTTTGTTCCAAATGCCACTTTGAAGCTATAACCGCTGGAAACCTAAAATTCAACAAAAGCACGACCATAACCAGTCTATACCAGCGCAAAACTTTGACTTTGCCCAAAACAATAATTACTTTGGAACTTTTTGAAAACCATTACTTTCAGACTTTGTATTCCAGCGTGAGAGAGTGAATGAACAGAACGAGGTTTTGGATGACACCACCTCACCTCATCAATCTTTTACATGTTGATCCTGGAAGTCACCAAAACTAAACCACCTCTTCTGTAGAACTAAGATTTCCAACAAACAGATAGACTTGTAACCCACAACCCAGTAGGGTGCCTTAACTTCTTCGATAGTAGGTGCTCGTAAATTTTCATCATTTCAAAATACCTCTGCATTGGGTCGCCGGCTGCACTTGAAAACTCTCTGGCTTGGAGGAGAATTAGTGACAGCAGAGAAGAATCCGGACTTTGGCAGGACCAGTTGCGACATTGGTGTGTGATGCACTTGAAGGGAAAAGTTCAATATTGATATTTGAAACTTTCAATTTATGAAATTAACGAAATAGCTCAATTAAGAGAGGACACCCTGTGGATACAAGTTATTAGAAGATGGGGGCAGAATCCAGAGTTCAAGTTTTTGGTTGCACATTTTCCTGTGTTAAACATTTACCTTGGGCTACATGAACGGGGTGACTCTATTGGTTAGACTATCAATAAAAGGGCTAGTCCTGAAGATGTCCCGGAATGTTATACCTTTGTGGTGGTTTTTTTTAAGAACAAAGGATATTTCGAGGTGCTGTGTTAATTAGCATTGTTTGGTAAATGAAGGATTATTTATACAAGCACGCTGGGCGATGGGTATGACTGAGACAACGTCCTTCATGTACGGTGACCATACGTCCGTATCTCCAAGTTTATTGCTATTTTCAAATCGTGGACATTGTACATCTGTACGAGTATAGAAGATAAAACACAAAAAGACAACTTGGAATGTTTCCAACTCCCAAGTGCCAACTTCGGGTCTGGTTATGGTCCTCATAAAATGCTGACAACCACGATGTGTTACCTTAAAATGAGATTGTTCGCTGTGATAGGCGTATCACAACGACGATGATTTAATTTTTATTACTTATGTCACACGAAATTTTTATGAACGCTTGGTGGTGGGGTTGTTAGATACAAGTTTGTGAGAGATGTTGAGTAGACTGTTTCGATTTTATTTGGAGGAAAATATTACACTTTTGGCGTTATTTGGTTTTATTGTCAGCAGTGAAACCTTCAATAAATTGAGGGATGGATAAAACTATAACCACCTTTGTTCTAACCAGTATCTACTGTCCCTCGCTCCCGTTTACTTGCTTATGTACTTTACTTTAGTTTAGAAGGTCGTACAATAAGAAGTAGACCAGAGGCCCAACAAAACGCTTTCTACAGCCTTGTGCTAATCTCCTGTTGTTTTCTACATAAAGTTGACTGAAGGAACTTTCCACTTGAGCGGGCCACATTAGGTGAGACCTTCACGCTGTCCTGCCGGTATGGATTCGAAGATACTCCGGGACGGGGTTGTTTGTTTATTCGCTCAGTATGTATTAGCCATTGGTGTGATGAATTCTACCCTTCTTATCAGGGGGTGCCGCTGTATAGAGAGCGATTTTGTATCTTCTCCCCCAAATTTGGTTTTTGCAGACGGGACCGAAGTTCACTCAAAGAACTTTTATCTCCTAGCAACCAAGGCCATTTACATCGGCCTCCGATAAAGCCCATGCTTGTACACTACAGTATACAGTAGAAATAGGACAACAAGGCCCTCCTTTTTCTTTGTTTGCGAAAGGTTGCCTTTTAGGCCAAGATACAGCGGTGGGAAAGAGTCTTTCTGATTTTGATCTCTTAGGTAATGTCGTTGATTCTCTAGGTTGATAAAGCGCCTAACCACTACAAAATTATAGTTCCATTTGGGGCGTGCTGCTCCAGCGCTTGCTGTTGGGTACTCACCCTTGCCGAAAGCAAGTACTTTGTTTTAGCTTTATTTGACGAAGCCATTGTCGCCGCTGCCTCTTCTTCCCAAATGGCAAAGTCGTCGGCACATGCAAGCCGATGTACAATGCTTTCGGCTTTTGAATGTCATGTCTATGTTATTGGTGTATGAGCCTTCTTTCAATTTTCCAAGAATGATGATCAAATGACAGCGCATCACCTTGTAGAAATCGTGTTTTAGGATCAAATTTCCAGTTATGTATCTAATAATATTCTATTTTGGCAGAGATTCCGAAACATATTTCCTGGGGTAGCGATTTCTGAAGTCTCTGGGTTAGTCGATAGTGTATTTCCCTAGGCTAAAATTACACTGATAACAAAATCTAATACGCTGATGAGTCTGATTCGTCTATGGTAGGACCAGACAATGCTAAGATTCCAGCCATTTGCTCTACTTTCGGCCGACCATATTTAAAAAAAAAGTTGTTGGTTGCCCCTGATGCAAGCAAACCCCGCATCCTGAAAAATGTTGGTGGTAGTCCGTTAGTACCTGCAACCTAATTGGTTTTTAGTTCTTATTCGGTTGGGTAAATGTGCTTTAGAAGGTCATTCATGTTGAACGGTTCATTCTAGATGAGAACAGAATGTTGATTCTCCTCGCTGTTTAACAATTTTCAGAGCTCCTTTCAAATTGCTAACACCGACAGAGACTCTACTATTTCATTCCTAACCTTATCTCTGAATGCTTCCTGTCGGCTTTATGTTCTTAGAATATTCGTTTGTCATTTTAGAAGAGCTTTGTGTCAGGATTTCTACAGGAATACCTCTCTCGTTCGAGTAAGCACTCCGAATATTTATTTTCCTTCAAAGGAAGACAAAGCTCCTCCCATGTCCTTTATTCATTGAGTTCGAGAGCAGCTCTCGTCTCATCAAACATGGGGACTCTAAGCGTTACTAAACACTGTTACTATTGGTGTTTTTGCTTGATGTTGGCAGAACTTTATAAAACCTTTTCGTATTTGTAATAGGAAGAGGCGTAAACAGTGCGAAAAAAGCCGTTTAACGTTAAATTTCTTCATCGGTATTCTGACCGCAAGATACGAGTAGTAGTCCGAGTCGACGTAAGCTCTTCGAAACATTTGGACACCCAAAATACTGTAGAGTCGATCCCAATATGGATTGGGTGATGGTTTTTTTGATGAGGTAACTGGCAGGTACATTTGTAGATAGACCGGTATGGGAAACGTTTACCAGCCATCCTAGAAAGTAGAATAGCCTGGATCCAATTTGAGATCTGCTGTCATGTAGTATTACTTATTCATTTAGGTGGCATTAAAACTCGGGATGAATCTAGGTCTCAACTAACAAGCCGCTCTAGTCAGCCCGGTCTTTAGTTAGCTGCCTCCAGTTGCGAACTCTAAGTCGGTTGAGATCCACTTCTACTTGTGCGCGGCACCTAAGGCTAGGAACTATTCGACTGCATTTTCCCTTCGGGTTAAATTCGAAGACTACTGTCAGGAGCGCTGGTGTCCATTCGAACTACATTTCCTAACCATCACAGTTTGCACAGTAATTAGATCGATATCGCTGTACAGGTCGTATAGTTCGTCGTTGAATCTTTTCCTCTGAAGCTCGTTAAGAGAAAGTAGACCGAATATTTTTCGACGGATTTTCCTTTCCAAACGACTGAGGATATCTACATCCGCTTTCGATAGGGTCCATTCTTCTGCCCCATAAAGTAGGACTTGAATGATCAAGGCCTTATATAGAGTCTCCTAAGTTCTTGGGCCTTACTACCCAATTGCCTTATTAGCCCAAAGAAACAGCGATTGGCAACAGTGATTCTTCGTTTTATTCCTGCTGGGGTGTTGCCACCTGAATTTATACCAGAGCCAAGGTAGGCATTGGTACCTCAAAATTTTAACTGTCTATATAGTAGACATTTTTTGTCCGATTCGTGGATGTTGCGTGCCCCTTATTGTTGACACC
Source organism: Volucella zonaria (assembly GCA_963966105.1). NCBI lineage: Eukaryota > Metazoa > Arthropoda > Insecta > Diptera > Syrphidae > Volucella > Volucella zonaria. The sequence goes on along the minus strand of OZ014530.1, from coordinate 286,615,230 downwards.
ATACACATGGTTCCGCCTGCTAAATTCATTTTAATGAATGCAACGGTGAGAGCTTGCGGAGTTCTCCCAATTATGTCAATATTATCAGCGTACGCTATTAGTTACGCAGGCTTTTGAAAGATTGTGCTTCCGGTGTTCGCTTGTGAATCCCGCCAATTCTTTCTAGTATGATGTAACAAAGGTCACATGACAGCGCGTCACCTTGCCTAAAACCAGTTTTGATATCCAGACTTGGACAGAACAGCAAGCGTTCTCCATCGTAATTTTATAAAAAGGACAGAGCTTGGCAGGGATGCCAGAACTAGGCATGAGTCTGTTCTATAAACATTGTCATATGTGGTATCGCTCAGCTCAGACTGTGAAAAGTATTTCTTACATCGCCCGGGGAAACCTAGATATTTCGCATCATTTTTGGCGAAATCGAATATGTGGTCATTCCAACGTAAGTTGTCATTGACACATACACCGAGAATGTAAAGTTTATCGACGATGCAAGTGACATTCATGGATAATGGCGGAGTGTTTTAATTTCACCTTAATGAGAGCAGACAGCATTGTGTTTTGGAAGCACTCTGTTAGCGCTTCCCCACTTGGCTATTATGTTGATATCAGAATTTAATGAGCACAACATACACTGAAGAGCATGGACGTGATTCCGGAAACAAATATGAAAAGCAGAGAATACTGTGATCAGTATAGGAATATATTAGATTAGAAGTAGCAGACAAGAGATCGTTGATGAAAATTAAAAAGAATGTCGGAGACAGAATGAAGCCCTGGGGCACACCAGCATTTATTTTGTGAACATCGGACTTGAAACCATCCAAGACAACTTGAATTGAACGTTCAGAAAAGTAACTTCTAATCCATTGAAGAAGAGAGTCATCGACCCCAAAAGCAGGCATTTTCGACAGAAGGGCCTGATGCCAAACACTGTCAAATGCCTTATAAATGTCAAGTGCAACTATCTTGCTTTCGCCAGATTGATGAAAGCTTAGGTTCCACTTTTGGTTAGTCATGTCATCAGATCACCAGTGGACCTGTTAATATGAAAATCGTATTGCCGGTCACTGAGAAATTTTCATGTTTCGAGATACCACCTTGATCATAAATTTTTCAGAATTTATTCAGAAAATTAAAAATATAGTACGAGGGCGGGTCAATAAGTCCGTGACTTTTGGATTAAAACACAGATTTTTTGATAAAAAAATAATTTTATTTTTCAACGTAGTCTCCCTTGAGCTCTATACACTTTGTCCAACGCTTCTCCAATTTTTTTATCCCTTCCAAAAAAAATGATTTGTCGAGGTCCTCAAAATAGGCCTTTGTTTGCGAGATGACTTCATCATTGGAGTCAAATCTTTTTCCACCAAGCCATTTCTTCAGGATTGGAAACAAGAAGTAGTCGCTCGGAGCCAAATCTGGAGAATAGGGTGGATGAGGGAGCAATTCATAACCCAATTCATGGATTTTTGCCATGGCAACTGCACATGTGTGCACCCTTGCATTGTCTTGGTGGAAAAGAACTTTTTTCTTGGCCAAATGAGGTCGTTTTTTTTCAAATCGTCATTGAATCGGTCCAATAAGTTGGCATAATATTCCCCATTGATTGTTCTTCCCTTTTGAAGGTAGTCAATGTGGATTATCCCGCGTGCATCCCAAAAAACAGTCGCCATAACTTTATTGGCTGACAAACCCACCTTGGCCTTCTTTGGCGCCGATTCACCCTTAGAAACCCACTGTTTTGACTGTTGTTTGTTCTCTGGTGTGTTGTGATGGATCCATGTTTCGTCCACGGTTACAAAACGGCGCAAAAACTCCTCCATATTGCGATTAAACAACGCCAAACCTTCCTGTGAAGTTGTTACACGATTGCGTTTGTGGTCGACTGTGAGCAAACGCGGCACCCATCTTGCGGAAAGCTTTCTCATGCCCAAGTGATCATTCAAAATTGAAACCACTGAGCCATGCGAGATCCCTACGGCTTCCACAATCTCTCGCACTTTCAATCTTCGGTCGGCCAACACCATATCGTGAATTTTTTCGATTGTTTCGGGTGTAGAGACCTCAACTGGGCGTCCAGGACGTTCGGCATCTTCAGTGCTTGTACGGCCACAACGAAATTCAGTAAACCACTTTTTTACCATTGAAATCGATGGTGCAGAGTCCCCATAGTATTTACCAAGCTTAGCCTTGGTCTCGGTAATGGATTTTTTTTCGCAAGAAATAATGCTTAATAAGCACACGAAATTCACTTTTTTCCATTTTCTCCTCAAATTAGTGAGTAGTCTGATAAAAATAGCTGTCAAACACAAACTAACTGACGCAGCAAGTTTAAATTTTGACATGAGTCAACTGACAGATGCCTGTTGACAGGAGCAGTGTTGCTGCGGACTTATTGACCCGCCCTCGTATGTAAATGTTTATTCATTTAAATCTATATTGTCCCCTTCAAAGTAATCCCCATCGAATGCAACACACTTATGCCAGCACTTGATCCAATCCTCGAAACATTTTTTATATTCGGTTTTCGGTATGTCCATCAGTGCTTCTTGCGATTTTTCCATTACTACCTCTCGGCTGCTGAAACGCTTTTCCCGGAGAATTGCTTCACTCAAACGTCTCATAACGCCCAAATAATACTCTTTGTTTACTGTCTGGCCTTCTGGCAAAAATTCATGATGCACCACACCGGTGTAATCCATGGAAACCGTGAGCATTGCCTTCTTTTCTGACTGAAAATGACGTGGTTTTTTTGGTCTCGGCTCATTTGGTGGACGCCATTCGCTTGAATGATGTCTGGATTGCATGTCGTACTCATAAACCCACGTCTCGTCTCCAGTAATGATCCTTTTAATGAACGTGGGATCGGATTCAGCCTCGCAAATCATCTCTTTTGCGACGTCAACACGGTCTCTTTTTTGCATGAAATTGAGGTCTTTTGGGGACCAACTTTGCTACTACCCGTCGGAAACCAAAATCATTAACCAAAATGTTTTGGACGAATTCATGGGCAATGTTCAAGTCCTCCGCTATCTCTCCGGCGGTTATTGGCCAACATTTCTTTTACGAGTACTTCATCAATGTTTTCATCGGTTTTCGATTTCGATGGTCTGCCACTGCGTTCATCATCTTCGATTGACTCACGACCACTTTTGAACCGCTCGTGCCACTGGTAAATGACCGTTTTCTTTAGGAAATCGTTGCCGAAACACTTTTCCAACACTTCCACCGTCCGCGCACCATTAAATCCGTTTTTTACGCAAAATTTAATACAAGTTCGTTGTTGCAAATTTAAATCTATTTCTAAAATTGTAAAAAATCGTCAACACCCACAGAGTGGGATGTACTTCTTGACTACGTAACTTTTGCAAATGTCAAGCTATGATGTTAAGATTTTGAGGGAATAGCAACAACAGGTTTACCAACTTATGAAAAAAACAGAACTCAAATCGAAACAATTTAGCACCACACGGTTGGTGTGGCCGGAAACTTTTTGATCAAGGTGGTACACTCTTCTGATCAGGTCTAAGAAATAAGCTGGTGCATGCTCCCCAGAAAGTCATTCCCAGTAGCTTTGAATACTTCAGCCGGTAACCCATTAGGTCCAGCTGATATTGCTATCCTTGTTTTGTTTTGGTCAGGCGGACTGAAGTTTTGCCTATCATCATCCAAGTTGAATGGTCTACTCTGCCTGGCGATGGGATATTGGGGGTTCGTCCTCATTATACAGTCTGTAGAACAAGTTTTTACATATTCTCAGCCCCGACTGTGATTCTACTGCAAGGAAAACTTCTTCGTCTCTACAGACCTTTGTACGGGCCTTCTTGCTTTGACACATTCTTGTTACCTGTTGGTAAGGCTGCCGTACATTATTTCTGCAGTGCAACTACCCAATATATTCGATCACGCTTCTAGTTCCCTTTTTGATTGTTCTCAAGAAAATGATGCTCTTCCCGCCTTTTCTGCTGGTAAAGCTCATGAGCGGCACTTTCTACGCTTCTTGTTTACCTGCATATGCTTGCCTGCATTCTTCATCAAACCAGGAAGTAATCAGGTGGTAATCGGTTGAAACCCTGCATATCAGTTGCGGCATTTCTGGAAGCACGTTGGCAATGTTGCCAGTTGTCTTCGTACTTGATGCTGGCGAAATAGGGGTACCATTACGATAGAATCTTTTCTACGTTATATCTTCTCGCAGTAGTTCTTCTTTGTTGCGGAGCTTTTAAAATCCACATTCGCAATAAAATCCATATTTGCACGGCTGCAAGGTGGTGATCCGACTCAACATTGGCTGAACAGAATTTTCGGACCTCTAAAATACTTACAGCTGACTGCCTCACGCTAACGCAATGTGAACAATTTGATCTAATGTTTCAGGAGACTACAGGTCCCCTTGTGTATCATGTATTAAGTACCATGTGATTGAATAGTGACATTTCGTTCTGCCGCAAAGTTAATAAGCCCGTTGCCGGACGTTGAGTCGTATGGGCAATGTTTTCCTTTCCTATTCTGTCGTCTGACATTGCTTATATATCTTATCAAAGAGTCCGCAGAAGCATTCTTTGGTGGCGTCTTTCTTGTCTGTCACAAGGATATGGGAGCATGTTAGGCTTAAGTTAGCGAATTTGGCCTTGGCACGGATTGTCGTAAGGCGCTTGGTTAGGTATCTGAATCTCAAGACCTATTTTGTTTTAAGAATTTAGCACTCGAGTAGGTGTGACTTACACTTATGATGCCGAAGCATGTGTTGAGTTTTTCGGAAATTGGGAATGAAAGCGTAAGAAAGATGGTTGCCTACTTGGCTACTTCGTTTCATGGGTGGAGCCCAGCATTTAATAGGGAGATTAAGTTATTATTTTGCTTGGACTTGTTGTTGTAAACACTCATCATAAATGATTTTAGTTGCTAGACAAAAATAAAGTCTTTTGGACAGTCCCAAGAACCCTGAACCAAAAACAAGAGTGACTGCGGCGGGAAGTACACACTCCGCTCACCAACTTCGACATCAACACAGGAACGACCCCAAGTAGGCAGGAAAATAGATAAGTACCCATCTGCATATGGATGAATACGAGTATTTGTGTGATCTCCCCTTAGTGGGGATATATGTAGTTGTAATTTACGTGACCCGTAAGCCTCCTTCGTTGCTTCCTATACCCCGTAACTCTTTGTCGGTTGTTTTTAAAAGCTTTCGTGGCCACGTTGGTCCAAAGTGAGCTATACAGTTCCTGTGATCGTATAGAATCTTGGGCCTTCCGTTGGGAGTTAAATTAAACGTTCTTTTTTCTTGATTATACTTTAAGGTGCGCCACCCCTCAGCTGCTTGTTTTTTTTTTGCATTGTTGTTCCCATACTTATCTCCACGGCCTTTGTCATCCCCCCTTCCTAGAAGAAAAATCAATTGGTGTTTGTTGTGATCTGGTTCTCCCAATTTTATCATAAAAAACTGGGTGGCGGCCACATTTTCACTGTTCACCTTCTATTTCCTTTCCTTTTCCCGAACTGTGGTTCCGCGCTCCCCTTTTCAAGTGTCGAGAATTTACAACGCGAAGCAGGTTATTCCAAAACTTAAACGTTAGCGAACAGAACTAGAAGTTGGCGGTACGATCGAATGGTTGGATGGCAAATAAGGAACAGGTATTTCGACCTACCGAATACAAAGTCGTTCAGTTTTTTTTTTCTACCACCGTGCATCCCCTTCAAACCAAAGTTCTGTAGTTTGAAAGTTTGCTCTCAAGGATATAGCCACTGCACACAACCTTACGGACTATCATTCTAAATACAGAATTTCTATGTAATCAGATCATTTCCATCGCACGACAATACGGAATCGACAAAACAAACAAAACTCCTGAATTCACCCTCATAAACCGACGTTACAATGTCCCTTCAATCATGTCTCCTATTCAGCAACACATTCAAAAACTGTGCCCCAAGCCAAAAGGAATAAAAGCTAAAAGTCCACACAACAGATAGGTCAAGCCAATGTATCTTAACAAAAAAAAAAAAAAAAAAAACAGATAAACTCCAAACCTAGCAACGCTGTAAATCCACGAGCAAAGTTAAACTCCAACAGTTTGCTCTGCTGTAGTCCTGTCGTCCCCTTTATGGTCAGACTGATGACCAATTGAGGGTTCATCTCTCCACTACGGTAACACAACACGCAACCAGAAACTCTGCGCTACATATTCGTTCTCGTATCTGTTGTACCTATACATAAACAGAGTACGAGTAGTATCCCAGTTCGAACTGTTTTCAATGGATTTGTTGATTCAGGAGATTTGTTTTTGTTCCGTAAAGCTCCACCTTAACCTCATTCCTAGTTCTAAATGCTTCCTCTATGGTATATTTGAATGATTAAGCAATGCTGGTTAGTCCGCTGTACTCTTATAGTTCGCCAGTTTGCTATACCAGGATGATTGCAAAAAACACGGATAAATCACTGTCATGAATTGAATTTCACTTGTAACATTCTATGCTGCTACGCATTTTGTGATGTGGACGCTCTGTACTCTGTAGATCGCTAGGTATCCACATCTAAGGGGATGGCGTCTCGCAAATAGAGTTGTCGATGTCGCGCGTCCAAAATCGTCCTCAACTTAGATTCACTAACTTGCGGAGGGAAACGGAAGCAAACTGTAACACACAGGACAGCTGAACGTACTGAGCGTCCAGCACTTAATCCGGAGACGTGTACACTTCTAATTGAAACAAGATACACATCAACCAGAGTCAACCGTAGTACTCTCGCATACATACATGCATCGATACAGGAAAGCGTTACTAGAATCGTTTCTTTTTTCACCTTTTTTGTTTGGGAAAAAGGGTTTCTAGAACGTTAGATACTACGCATGCATAGTATTCGTATATGCAACCTGAAACTTTTACCATAGTCTACTTGTACATACGAGTAGGTTTAAGGATATTGGGCTCTCGTAGTGGATCGATAAAATGGGTTGAGTGGGATCAAAACCCCGTAGAATGGTTCGAGGCTGGGCACTGAGTGTTTTTGGGTTGACTGGATTGAATAGTGGCCGAATCACTAGTCTGACTGCCTGGTGCCTTGGTAGACAAAAACTCAGCTTTTGATTATTTTAACGAGGTATTAGTTACATTTTGTGTAATGCCATTTAATTGGATTATGTTGGGTCACTTCTTGTTGTGCTATTTAGTGTGTGGACCTCTTTTTGTGGCTTGAGAACTCCACTACAGACGAACGGATGGACGACGTTCATGGGTGGCATGGTATTTTGTTTTACTGGAGATTACAAAGGTGCCAGCCATGTGTGATAGTGCTTAAGCACTAGTGGTCATTTGTAAGAAAGTTATGTTTGGCATTCGTCCTTTTGTTGTTCAATTGAGGATCTCTGGGGGTAGGTAGTTGTGGAATTTTGTTTAAAGAATCGAAATGCGGAACTAATTGGGAGGTACGTTTTGTAAGTAATTGTTTGAATAGATTAAGGATAGTCTGGTATTGACTTTGTCCCACTGAATGTGGCTTAAATGGGCTATGTGCATCCGAAAGGGTGTAACTTAATGTCGCTTGAGATGGAAACTATTTCCACTAGTCAGATATAAAGGTATGAAGGAGGTGAATTATTTGAGGTAGGAATCTTGATTAAAAGAGAAATTGAAGCTGGAATTTAATGGTTAAAGTAATGAAAGTGCACTCAAACCAATTCGGACAGTAACTAAAAGAGCACTGAAGCCATGAGTAATTCTACAAGAGGCAAATGGCCACAAGATGTTCAAAATTCCAAACGTTAGGGCAAAACAAAAGATTTCGTAGAGCTACTCAACGCAGTTAGTAGATATCCGTCGGACAGAGTCTTGCACATGAGTAGCGTAAGTTGTGGCAGGATTTTCATTTCCTTCAGCAAATCCCTGGCATATTTGGTTTCTCTCTATATCTACAGTAACCAAAAAAAGTTTTATTAAAGGTAGGGGGAAAATACCTTCCGTACACGTCGAGCTTTAATTGGTTCTGCTGAGAATGGAGATGTTACTTTTTTCCCGTATCGGCGTGTATAAGGATACAAATCGACTTTGTTGCTTGGACTCGTTGTGAGGTATATTTTGACCATTTTTGAAAAGTCATAACGAACCAGTAATCGGAAAAGAATGATCCCAAAATGTGGCTGTGGCACTGGCTTGAAAGTTCCACACGATTTCATCATGCGCTCTGTAAAAGAAATTATATAACAGCAGATAACTTTGTCTAAATCCTTTTTTAATATGAAAGGGCTCCTATATTGTTTCAGAATTTTACTAAGTAGGGAGTGATCGTCACGATCATTCTGCGCTATCTGCCAGATTTGACATAGATAAAGAAAAATGCTTTCTTAGAATAGATGAAGAGGTAGTGTGTATCGATCTGAAATTCTTATGTTTTCTCTAGGATCGGACGGATCGGCACCCATTTACTCAGTTAATCAGAAGTTAATCGGAAGGCAGTTCATTCAATATGGCAGAGAAAATCATGTACGCCCAGCTTAGAGGATCTCCTTTTTTATGAATCCGAGAGGCGATAATGAGGTTCTAAATACAGGAACACTTTTTCAGATACAATCTTCGAAACGCGTTAGTCTTATTCCGTAAAATAGTTCGGCATATAAGCCGGTAAGGTTGAACAGGTAATTCAAACAACAGCGGAGTTTGGATGGTATCCGCTGTTAAGCAGTCGTTATAATCGCTTCAGTGTGCAGGCAATACGTCGCACAGAAAAGGGAAATCTTTAAGAAAGGCTATGGAGAGAGGTGAAAGAATTAAGTCAATAACCTTTGCGGAAATCGAATCAGCTGATCGATCAGAAGACAATAGTGGTGTTGGACATCACAACGGCAAGGTCCTAGCAATTTGCTACGATTCGAGACAGTCGGCGCACAAGGTCGTGGATATTTTTCTGGTTGTTGATTCCAGACTTCCGTAGAGACCAGCTGTTGCAAAGCCGTTGGGTGTTTTCCGAATAATAGAAAAAACAAAAATTCCAGTTTTTTGCCGACAGTGGGCGCGTTAAGTTTTTGCACTTCAATGATTAACAGAATATAGATACAAATATACGTGGAGATATTTTTTTTTGTTTCTATAAACTTGCAAGTTAGGATATTAAAAAAATTTTCTGTAACCGTCGTGATAATTTTTCCAAAGTGGCCGAAGCAATAACAAAACAAAAACATATAACGGATAAAGCCTTTTTCAAAACCATCAATATAAGTGTAAGAAGGCCACCAGAGGCTCAAAGTAAGCTGATGGGCAAAAAGTCCACCGGTTTCCATACAGAGCTGTATCGCCTGCAATAGGTGCTTCGAGTTTATTCATCCAAATCTAAATTGTCCCCTTCAAAGTAGTCCCCATCGACTGCAACACACTTATGCAAGCGCTTGATCTAATCCTCGAAACATTTTTTGAATTCGGTTTTTGGTATGTCCATCAGTGCTTCTTGCGATTTTTCCATTGCTTCCTCTCGGCTGCTGAAACGCGTTCTCCGTAGTGGTTTTTTAACTCGATTGAACAGAAAGAAGTCAGAGGGAGCCACATCAGGTGAATTCGGTGGTGTTGGATGGTATTTGTTGCATTTTTCGTCAAAAAATTACGAATAATGATGGCACTGTGCGACGGTGCGTTATCTTGGTGCAAAATTCACGAGTTTTCTGCCCACAATTCTGGTCTCTTTTGGCGAATTGCTTCACGCAAACGTCCCATAACGCCCAACTAATACTCTTTGTTTACTGTCTGGCCTTCTGGCAAAAATTCATGATCCACTACACCGTTGTAATCCATGAAAACCGTGAGCATCGCCTTTTTTTTTGACTGAAAACGACGTGGTTTTTTTGGTCTCGGCTCATTTGGTGAACGCCATTCACTGGACTTGCCTGATGTCTGGATTGCGTGTCGTACTCATAAACCCACGTCTCGTCTCCAGTAATGATCCTTTTGATGAATGTGTGATCGGATTCAGCCTCACAAATCATCTCTTTTGCGACGTCAACAAGGTCTCTTTTTTGCATGAATTTGAGGTCTTTTGGCACCAACTTTGCTGCCACACGACGGAAACCCAAATCATTAACCAAAATGTCTTGGACGGATCCATAGGCAACGTTCAAGTCCTCCGCTATCTCTCTGATGGTTAATTTGCGGCTATTGACTAACATTTCTTTTACTTCATCAATGTTTTCGTCGGTTTTCGATGTCGATGGTCTGCCACTGCGTTCATTATCTTCGATTGACTCACGACCACTGGTAAACGACCGTTTTCTTTAGAGAATCGTTGCCGAAACACTTTTCCAACATTTCCAACGTTCGCGCACCATTAAATCCGTTTCTTACGCAAAATTTAATACAAGTTCGTTATTGCAAATTTAAGTCCATTTTTAAAATTATAAAAAATCGCCAACACACATAGAGATAGATGTACTCTTGGCTACGTAACTTTTGCAAATGTCAAGCTATGATACTAAGATTTAGAGGGAATGTCAACAACAGATTTGCTAACTTAACAAAAGAAACAATGGGAGCGCCACACGGTGGTGTGGTGTGGGAACATTTTGATCAAGTTTATATGTATTTTTTTTCCCCTGCTTTCTTATTTTGAATTGTTCACCCCACTATTAATAGTTTTATATAAAGTGACATTTGCCTCTATTTATGTTATATAATACAAAATGGCACTAACTGTTCTCGTATTTTAAGCTGCAACATATTTTATTTAGAAATTATTTGTAAATTGTAAAACGAGGTTAATGATAAAATAAATAAATAAGATGCCGATGCATCTTATTCTTCACAATATTTGTAGGTCGTTGCTATTAAGATTGCGTGTACCTCCACTTGGAGGATAACGAGAACTGAAATTTAACATTGTTCCTGGCTAAGATTCTGGCTGAACCCATTATTCGCATTGTCCAATGACACGGGCATTCTGGTGTCATTGCGTTAGGTGGCATGTCTTTAAGACCAGGCTCAAAAGATAGGTCAATAAATTTACAGTGCTAGCCGGAGAGAGTTTAGTCAGTGATATGAGTATCAAAGACACTCATCAAGGCGTCGAGACCAGAGCCAGACATGCTACAGCGATGACGTATTTTCGAGAGAGATTTTTCCGTTCTACCAGGCAACCAATGTACTCGGATATGATGCAACCGTTATTATGATAAAAGTATAAAAGCAAAGGACCCTTCTCTTTGTTTGACTGTCAACCTGTGCGGACGTGTTTTCTCTTGTATACCGAATTCTGTTACTTTTCCGCTTTCCTTCAAAGCCCCGTAAACTGCCGAATCAGTAAATTTCACTATATTTCCCGTCTTTGTTCGTCGACCTAGTTTCACCTGTGCCAGTTTTGTACCCCCCAAAAAAAAAAAAAAAAAAAAAAAACAAAACAAAACTAAAAAAAATAATAAATAAATAACCCTAACAAAAATTAATTGCGTCAATAAGTTTTCGTAGCCCAAATAAAAATAAACAATGGAAAAGTGCTGTGCTAGTGTTTTGTGCTCAATTGTTGACCCCAACGCGGAATGGGTAGCCTGCAATGGTCTCTGCGGAAAATCATTCCATGCCATATGCATCGGACTTACCCGGAGATCCATTACCTACCTCAAGGAGTATTGCAGTCTCTTCAATTTTTACTGCGACGAGTGCAAAGAGATCACCTTGGCTCACGTTATGCTGGCAATTAAATGCAATAACGAGTCTATCAATGCGATGCTAACCGAAAACAATCATATTAGCAGAAATATTCTCGACAGAATAGAGAAGATTGATGACTCAGTAAACTGCATTGACAGTAACGTGGAAGCTTACAAGTCTACAGGAAGAATGATAGAAAAGCAACTGACAGCGATCCACAATCTGTCCAAAAATCAATCTCATCACGACAACGAGAGCGAAGTGATCAAATATCACTTGGATGGATTAAAAGCATTCCTCAAAACAAATTTTGCCAACCTCCTTAAATCCAACGTACTCACACACATAAACGACTCTATCAATCTTCTCCGTACTGATCTCGACTTGCTTTTTCAATCATCCTCCAAAACAATACATCCCACCCCGCATCCATCAGACTCTACGCTCGATGACTTAACCCTAAAAATAATAGACGTCAGCGAGGAACTCATAGCCACTCGTTTGACCGTTGCCGAAATCGGTAAAGAAGTGAGATTGGCTTCCCACAAAATCGATGGAATCCCCGATCAAATTCAACTTCAAGCTAGTTCCCCGTACAATGTCTCAATTCATAATGAATTAGTAGACATGGAGTCATTTTCAAATACTCCTCCCGCCGCCCTAACAACGGAAACCGAAACCGCGCTGCCTATCCCGCCCGCCCCCGCCCCACGAAAACTGCTCAAACAATTTGGAACTTCATGGACCCCCTCCGAATGGAAAAGCCGACTCGAAAAGTTGAAAGAGGGAAACCATACAGCATTCTACGTTGAAGGGGCTCCTCAACACGCTGATGTTAGTTGGGTGCGGAATTTCTTTCACCGAAATTATGCCATCACCATTAGCGAGTGCGAGATGATTTCCCCTGCTGACTCCAATAGTTCCTGCAGCTTCAAAATCAGCATCCCAACCAAATATTCATGGTTATTCCCCACTTCCCCTGGTAAGGCCACTAAACCTGGGAAGATAAGTATCACCAAATGCTCTGAGGAACGAGAAAACCCACGTGTCGACGACAACCAAAATTTTAAAAATAAACGTAACGATAAGCTTAAAAAAAGACCGCTCCCAAACCCCGCTCCAACTAAAAAGCACGCTAATAAAAAACGAAGCTCTAATCCCGATCCCAACTGGAGCTTCAAAACGAATTTGTTCCCCGATTTTAGTCCCCCCTCCTCACTTATCCGACACAAAGCCCTTACACACCAATCCTCTAATCCGCTAATTTCCAATGTTCCACCCAAGCCCCCGCGCCAACGCGTCTCTTTCAACTTAACCCCAACCACCCATATTATCCCTTCTCAATCTTCTACGCCACCGATCCCAGCAAACAACTCATTTCCTAACTTCGACCTACAAACTGGGGCTAAGTACCCTAATTTTATTAACTCCCATACCCTAAACCCAACATCTCATCCGGCGCCTAACTCCATATCCAACCACGAATCTCCATCTCCCTCCTCCACTGCCCCTATTCTTGATCCTCTTTTTCCCCCCACAGTTAAACTAACCCAGCAAACCAATGGAACTACAGAAAGTCGCTATGCACTCTCTAGGCTTAGAGAGAGAAAGATATATGAAAACATTCGTCTCTTTCTCGCCTATCTACACGACAAATCGGACTCGGTCTGCTACGAAGGGAAGACCAAAACCAGCGTCATGGTATCCATCCAGCAGGAAGGCCTCCCTACCGACCCTATCAGTCTCAGGAACCTTTATGTCAGGTACCACGAGATTTTTAGCATGTCCCCTCAGAAAGTAGCAGACGACCTTGCTGCTTTCGGCCACTACGTTCACTCTAAACGAGTCTCACACCTACAGCGAAGCCGAGCTGACCACGATAAATTTTTTCGTCCATAACGTGCCTTCCTTGTCAGCACTTAAACCATCCCGCCATACATCTCCACCCCACAACATCCCTCTTACATTTTACTACCAGAATATAAGAGGTCTTCGCTCTAAAACCAATGCTGTCCTACGTCAATCGCATTCTCTTCCCTTTGATATTTACGCCTTGACCGAAACCAATTTGATTCCCGACATAAAGAACCAGGAATTGTTCCCCCCTACTTTTAATGTTTTTCGCGACGACGATCCTACCCGCCCACATGATGATTCCCCCTGTCGAGGCGTCCTACTGGCGATCCACAACAGCCTTAACTCTTCCCCCATTACCATCTCTTCATCCTCTAAAGTCGACTTTGTCGCTATAAAAATATCACTCCCCTTCAAGTCCCTTTACGTTTTATGTTGCTACATCCTGCCAGCTCAACCTACCGAATCTTACCAACTTGTTGTCGATGCGATCGACTATTTAATTGACCTGTCTGACTCTACTGACGATATCTTTGTTTTCGGCGACTTTAATCTTCCTCAGCTACAGTGGATTCCATCAGACGATCAATCGTTCTTCATCGCTTCAAATGCCAACTCAGCTAAGGAATGTCTCTTCTTAGATCGCTTAACAGACTCAAGTCTATGCCAAGTCAGTGGTGTATCCAACTATATGGGCAGGCAATTGGACCTTATTTTCACAACAGATTCAATCAACTCCTCAGTCTCACTTTGTCCCCTATCTCTCTCCACAATCGACAACTACCACCCCCCCCTTCTACTTTCATTTTATCATAACTCTTCTCTCCAGTCCACTCCTCCCACAACTCTCTCATCCTATGACTTCCACAAAGCAAACTTTCACAAAATCAGTGACTATCTTAGCAGATCCCCCTTTAACTTTCACAACCTAAGCGTAAATGATGCCTTATCCATTTTTTATAAAGAAATATTTAATTCTTTTAGTCTTTACGTTCCGTTTTCCCGCCTTAAAACATCATCTACTAGTCCTCCCTGGTATAATCGCAAGCTTCGTTTCTTACGAAACAAGAGAAACAAGTTATGGGCTGTTTTCCTGCGTACCAGATCCTTGTCCGACTATTCCAACTATCTTGGTGCTTATCTTCATTTCACCGAACTTTACGATTCCCTTTACCAGCGTTACCTTAACAATGCGCAAGTCAACCTTATAAATGACCCTAAGTCCTTTTACCAATTTGTTAACTACAAAAGAAAGTCCGATGGTTACCCTCCTTCCCTCTCTTTCAACAACAAGTCATCAACCGATCCACTCACCATTGCCAACCTATTTGCCAGCTTCTTTAAACAATCCTTTACCAACGACTCCTTTGTACCAGATCCATCCTATTTTCGTTACCTACTGAACTTCTCCAACGGCCCACTTCTCTCTCACATCTTGGATCCCTCCTATATCGAATATAAATTACACCAACTCAATGATGAATTTACACCCGGTCCAGATGGCCTCCCTGCCATATTTCTTAAAAAATGTTCTTCGTCTCTTTCCCTTGCCCTTTCTGATCTCTTTCGTCTATCCCTTTCACAAGGAGAATTTCCTCAGGTTTGGAAAACCTCCTTTATAACCCCAATCCACAAAAAGGGATCAAAGAACGAAATAACAAACTATCGTCCAATCGCTAAACTCTCCCATATACCCAAACTCCTCGAAAGTATTTTGTATGAAGCTCTAAGCTTCCAATGCAAATCACTTATTTCCCCTAGACAACACGGCTTCCTAAAGGGTAGGTCAACCACCACAAATCTCGTTGAATTCGTATCCTTTGCCATCTCTGCCCTAGAGAACGGCAACGAAGTCGATGTAGTTGCAACCGATTTTAGCAAAGCCTTCGATAAAATCTCTCATCGATTAATAATCTTCAAATTGTCTGCCCTCGGCTTTGAACCCATACTGTTAAAATGGATATCCTCTTACCTCGAAAACCGTTTTTACAGTGTTCGTTTTAGGTCAGCCCACTCCGCTCCATTTTTGGCCACCTCTGGAGTTCCTCAAGGTAGCCATCTCGGTCCCCTTCTCTTTATATTAACCATAAATGATCTCGATAGGATCATCAAATACTCGTCCGTCTCCCTTTACGCCGACGATACCAAATTTTTCAAAACCATTTCCTCTCCCCATGACTCCTTCCTTCTTCAACAAGACCTTGATAGTTTTTCGATCTGGTGCCTCAAAAATTGTTTGGAACTTAATATCACCAAATGCCAATCCATCACCTTTTCACATAAGCGGCTCAAATCTCCTCCCCGACTCTACCTTCTCCACAACCAACCTATCTCCTCCGTTGAATCTCTTCGCGACCTCGGCATTTTGTGTGATAGGGAGCTCAACTTCCGTTTGCATATGGATGGGATAATCCTTAAAGCCAACTCTGCACTAGGTTTTGTAAAACGATGGTCCAAAGAATTCACCAACCCATACGTGACCAGGTCCCTCTATATTACCTTTGTTCGTCCCCTCCTAGAGTACGCCAGTCAAGTATGGTCCCCATATCATCGCGTTCATATCTCGAGAATCGAAAGCATCCAGCGCCGTTTTCTTCGATTTGCTCTTCGAGGTTTGCCCTGGGATGATTCTTTTACTCTGCCCCCCTACCAAAACCGTCTCAACCTTATTAACCTAAACACCCTTGAGGAACGCAGAGATGCAGCCGACTTTCTCTTCATTCATCGACTTCTTTCAGGTCAGGTTGAATGCACGTCCCTTCACAATTCTATTTTCCTCAACTCTAACCCTCGTAATCTACGTACCCCTCGTCTCTTCTATCTCCCAACCCACCACACCACCTATGGCGCGAACGAACCTATCTCCCGCATGCTACGAAAAATTAATTCAAACCCTAGCGTCTTTGACTTCCACCGCACCACTTCCTACCTCAAATCGGTTCTCCTTCACCAGAATAACCAACCTTAGTTATAAGTTTTAGTTTAAGTTTAATTTTAAGTTATAGCTTGTATTAAGCCGAATAAATGGGGGCTTTCGCCCCCACCAAAATTAAATTAAAATTCTCGGTGACAAGCTCCTCGACCTTTTGAAAGTTTCTTCAAACTGTCGAACAATTTTCAGCACCTTCGAGGTTTTCGAGGTGGCATATTTAGTCAAAAGAAATTTTTTGCCAGAATGACATCAAAATACTTAGCTTAGTTGGAGGAACAGATGGCTATACCTATTAAGCCTAGTGCTTAATAGACATGCAAATTAGCTTTTCCCTTTCGAAAAAAGAATAACCTCCGTTTTCTGAGAATTGTTGAAAACTCGTTTCTAGTACACCAATTTCCGATTAAAACTAGTGCTGCCTCCGGTTATGACCAAACACTGGCTAGATGTGATCCAACACGCAGTACTCCTACATAATCTGCGTATGCTTGAGCATAGAGCTTAGAGCTACCGGAAGGAATAATCTTTGATTTGATCAACACGGAGCATGTGGAGACAGAACATCAGCTTGGGTGGTATGTTTACACCCCCATTACATATTGTTCGAATCAGGGCTCTTTTTAGCACTACTGCTTTTATCCACAAAACTAGAAAATGTGCAGCGCGTATTTCATCTTGTCAAGTATGCCTTTAATTATCCCCATCAGGTTTTGAAGCGAAATCTCGCAGGAGCTTATGCGTTGGTAGGCGTGTTGTATTTTGGCATTCATAAAAGAGTTTTGTGTATCTGAATATCGACCATGCTTTATAATTTCGTCAACATGAAAGAAGTTAGACTGATAGGTCTGAAGCCCCTTCCGAGCGAGTTCGCCAGGGTTTTTGCATGTATGCTAGTACAAGGCTAGCAGTGATCATTCTCTTCAGAGTTTCCATCAGCTGGTCTATACCTTTTTGTAATGCATCTGGGTATATGCCATTGGTGCCAGGCTACTTGACGCCGTTTAAAGAAGAAACAGCATTGCTTAATGGCCTCATTCGTTACCACAACCTATAACATGTCCCAGCTGTGGCATATTGTGTTACTCAACTCATTTGCTCTAGTGTTAATGGGAGTTGTCAGCCAATTCTGATTAGGATACCTTTGAAATGAGTCTCAAACATGAGACAGAGAACCATTCTGTGAGTCATTATTAGAGTCAGTCTCTTTTCCCGCTTTTAAGGACTTCGACTAGCTTGTAAGTTTCATCGACAGATTCAATTTTTTCGCATAGGTCCTTAGGAAAAGCACTCTTCGAAACACGAGATAGCTTCTATCTGTAAAGATTCCAGTCTTCCTCCAAATGAGCCTTGGGTAACTTGTATTAGGACGATTTTTAGGATTGCTTTATAGCTGGACCTTCCAACTTGGTGGTCCACTTGGTGAGGGCATCGTTCAGGGTCTGAACAGCTTCGCTACCTTTCCTTTTGTTGAGTAATGCCGGATTTGCGGAGAACCTCCTTAAAGCGTATCCAGTTCGTTCTCTGTGGATTTCTCCTAATCTATAAAACCAACAACTCACATTCGATGTAACTATGGTCTCAGAGTGCAACCTTGGATGGTACTTTTCAACCGATAATCTCCTTATTGTATCTGCTATCTAGCGTTATGATGATTACTCGCTGTGTTTCATTCGGAATAAATGTTTGCGGAAATCTACAATAACTAAGAACCAGGTCAAACAAAAGAATGATATCCAGGAGATTATTGCCCCTCACGTTGCATTGGTTATTGCCACAAAAAATATTCTGAGCATTAGCATCGCATTATATGATAGGTCCTATCTTTCTGGACCTAGTTTGTATTTCTGTGTACAAGAAGACTTGTTCTTTATTATCTGAAACCACCGATTTACTCTACTCTACGTTTACTCTTCACTAATGTTCTATCTATCTGAGTAAGTACAGGCACATTACTCAAAGTGCATATACCAATTTCAGTCACTTGGTGCAGACTCACACCAAGAAAATAACCCCCCTTGTTGTCCCTGTATGAATAGATCTTTCACTTTTCAGAGTCCAAAGTTCTGAGTACGAAGACATATTAACACATCCTGATTCTCTGATTTGCGATGGAATTCAGACGACATCGCTGGTTGATTTTGTTGGCCTGAAAATCTCAAAAGTCTTAGTTGCCGTTGCAGTTGGAGCAATTTACGGCTACAGTTCCGCTTTCTATGTCGCATCTTCCTCCTCGACCAACATCGCTCAGAAATTGAACTTTTTCTGATTGTAGCACCAGTCCTACCTGGGTATCGTGTGTTAGTAAAACCAGCGCTGGTTTTGTTTTTGTCGATGGCATTTGCCTCCTCATCCGATTTCTCTCTTCTAGAACGCGCTTGCAGCGCGGAATAGGAGGAAAGAATGCAGTTTCAATTCTGAGAACTTGGTCGGTTTCAGTGCATGTCAGTTTCGCCGGTATGTTTCTCTTTTCTGTCGCCGCTGGAAGAGTGGAAATTTTAGCTCGGAAATTTTGCATTTGCTTCTCGTCTTCTTTTCCTCTGTAACTGTGCCTTAGATGGTTGTCTTTCAGAGTGTGCCTCTTCCAAAGCCCGTTTGACTTTTCAGTTTTCGAAAGATCAAGGAACTCCTGGTTTGGCGCCTAAATCGGCAGAGAGTTGTGAGTAGATTGTCACTATTGCGAGTACCACCTATAGCTTAATCCTTTGGGGTTCAACTCTATACTGTCGAACCATCTACTGTATGTATTTTGTGGAATAAACCCAATTGAAAGAATACAATGGCTTACTCTTTCAAAATAATTTCACAATGTCTTATTGAACAAACTAATAACCAAACTTAAACAATACGAACAGTTCTTCAGTTCAAAAAAATTGAACGTTTACCTTACTCAGTCTCAACACATCCACAGCTTTTATTATAAAAGTGAATTATAAATTTCCCACAAAGGTGCAGAGCACCCGACTACAAAGGACCATCAAATGGGAAAAAAAAGAAAATAGAATCCTGTCTAGATTCCATTTTCGTCATCACGTTCTTATAAATATTAAAGAGCCCAAGAGAAGTCAACACTCAGGCTGCCTGCCTGCCTGCCTGCCTGGCTGCCCTAACCCAGAGTCAGGTTGAAAGTTCAGTTGACAACACCCTCTACACACACGTATCGGATAACGTGCGAATAACAGGTGTACCGAACCGTATCTAAAACTCAATTCTACCAAGACAAAAACTCAAGTGTACACTATCCATATAACACACATGTGTACATATGTACATAGACCAGAGAAATATCCTTCGTCCATTCTCACGTAGTGTCCTTGTACAAAACAACAATACACCTTACCCGACCAGTGATCTCTCTCACACTCTCTCCCTTTGAATGCAGATCCTAGCCTTGGTCTTCTTCCGAGGAGCGACCTCGTGCAAAATCAATATTTAAATTTATGTTAGGGCTGAAATCTCCCAAAGAACAATCTCATGCATAAATGTATGATGATTGTTTTCAATTGTTCCGGTGTCGATTTGCATATCAAAATGTTCGAGCAAACTCAATTTCTGTCCGGATTTGCATGGTACAGGGATTTATAGGCAGCAAGTGAGGTGTTTCTGTCTTGGGTAACAATATACAACATTGACTAGTCTACCAGTTTACACCAGTTTTGTCGTAGGTATGAGTGTTCTCTATACACGGAGCCATCATCAGACCCATCACAGTACCTAAATAGGAGTACTCGTATGTACATATTTGCAACTCCCACTGGGAAGGTTCCGGTCAGCAGGGATTTCTTTTGGGTGCTCGCCATTCTCGTTTGACATGGATACAGTGCAGTGGTGGTGGCAGGTCGACCGGCGCTAATGTGTGTATCGAAGTCATATTTACAACACCATAAGTGTAAATAATTGTTAAAGTTAAGCTTTTTCCATGTTAATAAATGAAAAACCTTATCCCTTACGCACACACTTAGTCTCTGTCTGCTGGGCTCTTTTTCTGTTTCTGTTTCTGTTCCTGTCGTTGATCCAGTTCTCTATTTTTATTTTTTTTTTCCATTCCCTCTTTTTTGACATCCTGGAAGGCAATTTAAAATTCGCTCCGGCTTCCTGCAATTAGCCAGTGAGCAATTAACACAAAAAAAAATAGAAGCAAAAGAAAAGTTCCTTTGAAGCGAAGTAAAGGGGAAAAAGGACGAAATAAAAGTAATGATTTCCTGCCGTTCGAAACCCCATCACGTTTACCATACTCTCATCGTCATATGTATACGAGTACATCGAACGGGCTCATGTACAATGTGCAACCCTAAGACATTCAACGAGAGCTGGAAGTTCTTCTGCTCCCTCCATTGTTGGTGGCCACTCACCGTGCTTGAAGGTAAGGTGAGGTACGAGTAGAACTTGTCGAGGATCTATCATCGTTTCCCGATTTTTCCATGCATGCGGAAGAAAATGGAATGTCGGGAGCAGAGCAAGGGAGGGAGGAAAGAAAAAAATCGATTTTGTCTAACACGCCCGATATTCCTAATAACAATACACTCAGGCACCCCTCTTTTCTCTTGCACATGTCTTGCACACATTCACAGTTATCCTGAAGGACTTAATGTAATTTGTTTCTGATTGTGTATAGTGAGAGCAATGTCGACTTTAACACCACCCCCAACCTATCCGTTGTACGAGTACCAACCCCAACAACATTACCATCCCCCGCAGTCAGTTCACAGTTTATTTATCCAGGATTTTATTTTTATATTCAACTTCAGGATACACCTCCTGCTGTCGCTTGGTCGTCTAGATCCAGAGAACTCCTTTGCTCTTTGGCACGCAAATAAGACGAATTACTTACCAACACGAATGGCAGAAGGAACGGCTGGCATTCGATAAAGGCTGGGGGTCAGAATGTGTGCGTTGAAGTTGAGGTTGGAATTGTGTCGTCTCAAGCAACATCGATGACCATTAAGGTGTCGGTTACAACGGTTACATCGGTTACATCGACTACATCTTGTGGTACGTTTTTGTTTATTGCCAAAAAGGAAGGAGAGTATTAAAAGCCAGTAAGAGTCAGTAAGAGCCTTAGTATATATTACTTGGAACGAGTTGTAAAAGATATAAAATCTATGTACGTTCAACACAGGGACTGTAGAGAGAAATCTATAA
This sequence comes from Volucella zonaria, assembly GCA_963966105.1. Taxonomy (NCBI): domain Eukaryota; kingdom Metazoa; phylum Arthropoda; class Insecta; order Diptera; family Syrphidae; genus Volucella; species Volucella zonaria. The sequence goes on along the minus strand of OZ014530.1, from coordinate 286,593,677 downwards.
ATAAGAATGACAAATTCAAGGACAAATTAGAAAAAAAAACAATCGTCTTAGGTTCGGTAAAGTGTTTTGCGTCTAAAGTGCATAGAGATCCTGCAGTTTTTCTATCAAGTTACTTCTTTCGAAAAGGGAAGTAATCTTTGGAGTCTACGTCTGTAAGAAGCGAATTCAAGCTTTTGAAAAAAATTACTAAAATATGCTCTCAGGATGTATCAGTATTATAAAGTTTTCAACTATACGGTGTTTTGAGAAGTTGCTGAGATCTAAGGAGAACCCTTCAATCAATCGTCAGCTTTCTCCTTATGATGACAGTTTAAGACTTTGTGCATCACCTAAGGTGAAGTCTTTCTCTGCTGTAAATCATAAGCTCCTCGTGTGCTATGCATTTGAGGTTCTGTATACAAACTTTCTCCTTTTTTACGAACTCTACTTATACAAATTGCATCAAACGTGGCAATGAGAACTTTTTCCCATGCTTATGCAAGGACAAAGACGACAACCTTTACTTGTTTACTTTAGATACTTCATTTGTCCATAAGTCTATAGAGAGTTCACTATTGGAAATTGTGTTTTTTCAAATAAACCATCAAGTCTTCTGGGTAATATATGTATACGAGCATTTCGTTTTGTCATAGTTCAAAGGAAATTATTTCTTTCTAGTTTGATATCCGCTTCAATGATTTAAGCCACATTAGAGGTTCGGCCGGCGCTGAGGTTTTATTACATTCAACGTTTAACTTTGACATTGAATTGGGAATCCTATAAATGAACAATATAGTGCATCACCCTGCTTTGACACTTTTTACATTTCGGAGCCATCAGGGGTGTTTCTGTCGATCATTCAGCAGTATTTGGCCATTTACATTTGGAAAATCCGGATTGGCTTAGCTGGCTTTTCAGGGCTTAAATGGCTGTATGACTCCACATGCCGTTCCAAATCGTTCTAAGAATGTATGATAATTGGAAAATGATTCAATCAGGTTTTTTGCGATTGATTATTGAACTAAATACCGTACCGATATTCCCTCATCGTCGATCAAGTTTTGTTTATGGAATGCTCGCTCATTCCCTTCCTTACCAGTGCTTTTATAAGTTTTCAACTTGAATGTTGGATTTCTCACTTCAAGCGAGGCTTTCGATGGCTCACACTGACACGCAGTAGGTAACACTTCAAATTACATTCTTGCTAGTAGTTTGCAAAGCTTCTGGATCAGTCATGGGTTTTCAAAGATATTTCCCTACAGGCTATACTTAACCACAATAAAAAGATCATCGACAGTGGTAATAAAGTCGCCGTACAGGGATTTGATACCGTGCGTTATGTACACTTCAAGCCAGGTGTAGTAAGCAGTTGATAAAGGGTTCTTCGGTAGGTTGGATTAGGTTAGGTTAAACAGGGGTGTGACGGATGTGCCATCACACAGACACCAGAAACCAAAACGGGCTCATCGCTATCCCTGTGAAAGCAGTTGAATTTGTCTTCAAATGGCAAAAACCTAAACAATCGCCCTGGTGAAACACCCAATTTTCCAGCAAAAGGATTTCGAAAAAGTATTCCCCTAAAAATTTTTTGCAACTACGCGATATTGCCTCGCATTGACTCAGTATGTGTGCTATGTCCTCAACAGCTTGCAGATCACCGCAGAATCTGCAGATATTCGTATCTTTCAATTTGAGTCTCTTTGCGAGTTGCCGCAGGAGACAGTTTTCTGTCAGGATTCCTATTACTGTCCTAAGCTTGTCCCTGTTTAATTTTATTAATTTCCTGGATCTTTTGCTGTCAAAAGGCGGCCATAGAGCCTTGGATACTCGGTGTGCTTCAAGATTTGACCACCTTAGGTTGGCAGTCTTTGTGATTTTTTCCTCGATGGTGACCTTCACTATGCAAAGGGGTGGCTTGATATTGGCAACCTGACTATATTCGAATAGCCGTCCTTTTCGTCCAAGCTTATCAGCTTATTTATTTCCTTTAATACCGCAGTGTCCTGACACCCAGCACAGTATTACCCGGTTCTGACTGCATGGTGCCTTGAGCACCGTGCGACAGCCCCTGACTGTATCAGAGTTGACGTTCGTTGATTCCAATGCCTTGAGGCTATCGATGTAGATAGCGATATCTCTTTCGGATACCGATCTCATATGCACTAACTCATCCGTCCTGAGAACCGGAAGAACCTCTAATTGGAAGACAATGCTTCTGTGATAAGGTTGGGTTATCTCCAATTAATTCTCGATACCCTACGTGTTTTAAATCTCTACATAACCCCTCACTACTTGACATGTTTTTAACTAACAGCACTTCAAATGTTCTATGTTTCGATCAAATAGGTATGACTAGTGAATTTATTCATGATTTAATTTTTTGTTCATTTAATTTCTCTGGAGACCGATCCAACTGTGATACGATTTTCAACTTTAGATCTTTTAAAGACATTCATTTTACTGGACCTACACATGCCCTTTACAATTTAAATTGGGGTGATATAAATTTTACACCCAATGTTGACGAAAAGGTTGAAATTTTTTACAAGCTAGTCAATTTCTTTTAGACAATTTCGTGCCTGTTGTAACTAAACGTATTAATTCTCGTCCGTGTCCGTGGTATAGTAGAGCAATTCAATGTAGAATTACTGAGCGAGAGCGTCTTTATAAAAAATTCAAACGTTATCCGACGCTTGAAAATAGGCTTGAATATACTTCCTTAAGAAATGAAGTCACTGTCCTTATTCGCAATGCCAAGAAGTCTTATTTTATATATAAGCTCGAACCTAATTTGGGTTCTAAGCAATTCTGGAAAAATCTGAAAAACTTAGGTGTAGTATCTGATAGTAAATTGTCTGTGTGTACGTTATCTCCTAACGAAGTCAGTCAGTTTTTCTCTCCGGATGTTTCTGAACCCCCTGTAGATAATTGTAACTCTGATCTGAGTACTAATGAGTCGTCCTCGAATTTTCGTTTTCGATGTGTTGATGAAGTTGATGTATTTAGTCCCCAGTGCTCTGCTTACTTCAGACCTATTAGTATTTTGTGTTCTCTGTCAAAAGCCCTTGAAAAGATACTATCTTCTCGGATGCAAAGTTTTCTGCATGAAAATAATTTACTCTCCAAATGGCAATTTGGTTTTCGGAGTCAGCATAGCTGCGAATCTGCTGTCCTAAAGGTTTCCTCTGACATTAGATCTGCTTTAGATAGAAATGATATTTGTGTCGCAGTCCTACTAGATTTCTCCAAAGCCTTTGACTGCATTGACCATTCTCTCCTTCTTTCGAACACGAAAAACAAATTTAATTTTTCGAATTCTTCCCTTCAATTGTGTAGGGAATATCTGCGAAATAGAGTACAGACAGTCGTCACTGAACTAGGTCACTCTAATCCTAAAGCTGTCCGAGCGGGGGTTCGCCAAAGCTCTGTCTTAGGACCTCCGTTATTCTGTCTTTTCATCAATGATATTCCAGGGTTTGTTGAAAACTGCAAAATACACATGTATGCCGACGATGTAATTATATACCTTTCGCGTCCTATTGGCTTAATGGAAGATGGTATTGCCAGGATGAACGAAGACCTTGATAGCATTTCAAATTGGTCTAAAGACAATAAATTGAAGCTAAACCCCATTAAGACAGTATCTATTGTATTTTCACTTCACGAATTTCGTCTTAATGATTTGTCACTTATAGTTCTTGATCGCAACCTCATCAATGCCATCAGTTCTGTAAAGTATCTTGGGTTTCATTTTAACTCCTCCCTTACATGCTGCGATGGAGTTAAAGATTCTCTACGGAAAGTTTATTGCGGACTCCGCAGATTGCGATATTCAGAGTACTATCTGAGTTCCATTGTCAAAAAAAGTTTGATCAAAACACTAATAATGCCCCACCTTTTGTTTAATTGTTCTGTGTATCCGTACTTAGATTCTGTTTGTAGACATAGGCTTAATGTTGCATTTAATGACTGTGTTCGTTTTATTTATAATATTCCACGGTCGAGCAGTGTGTCCTATTTGTCATCGTCTATTTTTGGTCTGAGGCTAGATCTATATTTTAACTTTCGGAATAATTTAAAACTCTTCAAAGTTATTAACACTAAATCTCCATGTTACCTCTTTGAAATGATAAAATTTGCCCAATCTAGTAGAGGTAAAGAACTAATAATTCCCTCTTTCACACATTGTATTGGTGAACGATCCTTTCTTGTATCTGGAATTCGTGCCTCGAGCAATCTACCGTATGGATTACAGATAATCAATTCTTATACCGCCTTTCAGGAAAAACTGTTCATATTCATATCAACTTAATTAATACGATCTGAACTGTTATTGTTGTTTTTACTCTACAAATTATGAACTGTAAAGAAATTATGTAAAGTTGTCAAAATTTAAAATCCATACTTCCAAAAGACGAATTGTCTTGTAGTATTGTATTGCTAATTTAATAAATAATAATAATAATAATAATAATATGCTTGCCTTATAGACACTATTAATTCTGAGTCTTCTGAGAAGATGTTTTTGAGCCATCTGTGAAAATTGCAATTTCATTTAACTTGATTATTTCATTTTTTTCCCAGTCCTCCCTCGCTGGATAAATCATATCATAAAGGATGACGAAGTCGACCGAGGAAGGAATTTCATCCGTAGAATTGGACCGTTTGGACCGTGCCATGTCCAAAAATACCACTCTTGTAGTGACCCACATTAGCGAGTCGTATCGTACTGTTGACAGCAAGTTTTTTGATTTGGAAATTGCAAATTGTAAAATTGTTGGGGGCAAAAAGGTGTCCAAAGCTGCTGTAGGGGTATGGAAGCCTTTCTTTGAACCGCCACCAATTTTTCGTAAATCGTTTTCTTGTTTTTTGCTTTCCATCATACTAGTGCGCCGTATGTAAGTATGGGCGTTACACCCACCGTATACAGCCAATACACCATAGCAGGTTGTAAGCCTCAAATTTTTGCTACTGTTATTTTGCAGATAAAAAGAGAATTATATGACTTTTTGATTCTTTCCGCTACGTTAAGGTTCCAGTTCAGTTTTTTGTTCAGAATCACACACAGATACTTCGCGCTATCCGAAAGGGACAGTTCCACTCCGTTGAGTTTTGGAAGTTTGAACTGCGGTGTATCTTGTACTTTCTGGTAAAAAGAACCGGTTCCGTTTTGGAAGGTTTGGCATTGACACCACAGCTTTGTGCCCAAGTGCTGATCGTCTTCAGTGCCACCTCCAAAATGTGGCTTAAAATATTTAATTATTTTCCCTGTACTATTATAACCACGTCGTCAGTGTATGCTGTGGCATTTATTGTACTAAGCTTTTTCATAATGTCATTGATAACTAGTACCCGCAGGAATGGGGATATGACTCCCCCCTGAGGGGTTCCCCTGGTTACGGACATTCTGACCGAGCTTTGTTCTTTAGTAGATGCGCTCCAATTTGCTAGAGAGAGTCTCTGAATTCACTCAAACTATCACATTTGTATTCCAGATTGTCTACCATTTAATCGAGGAAGGCTACTCGTATATGCTTCACGTACGTTCAAGTCATCCAAATTTTTAATTAAAATTCGCGGTCATCTACGACTGCTTTTCGTGATTCAAGTCCAGATTTCGGCCGTTATAAGCATTCCAATAGTGGACAATTAAACGCTTTATCGAACAAAATATCCTCGAACGGATTACTGGATTCTGTTTACCCGACCCATCATCCTAGGGGTATCTATAATGGAACTGGCCCTCCAGGTTGGTGGTTGTGCCGCCGGGGTAACTGCCCGGCCATGGAAAAGAAAGTTAAGTTACGAATCAACAACAAGCCTCGAATACGGACGGAACTACTGTTAACAACTCTAGCAAACTAAACAAGGACAATGAATTTCGGAACTGCACGTGGAGTGTTAGGTCCCTTAACAGACCACGTGCATCCGAACAACTGGACTGCTGCAAAGCAGATGTTACTGCCATCTAAGAGGCGAATAGCCTGCAAGACTTACGAATAGCCTGCACGATATCACGTCCGATTATGGATTCAGGCTTATCGGCTTCGCTACGGCGCGAAACACTGTCATAGCCAGCATCTCGATATTCATAAAGAGACTTGGAGATCTCATTATCAATCAACCTTCAACCAGATTAACCACATTGCTATCGACGTAAGGTTTTCCTCTTATATTATGTGTATCCGAACCTTCCGAGTTGCCATCATCGACTCGGACCACTACCTTGTTGTAACCAAGGTACAGCTGCCAGGAAGTTTAATTTCCCAATAGATCGTCAATTCCTTTTCCAATCGGTGCCAATATTCCAAAAAGCCATCAGAGATTATAACTGAGCCTCACTGGGCCACCACAATGAAACCCCTGGTTTGACGACGAGTGCCGGTAAGCATATGCAACTAACCAAGAGGCAAATAAAACGACGCTGCATAGAAGAACTATACCTACTCACTAGATCTACGGACAGAAGAGGAGAGACGAACACCGTCTTCGCAGGAGGAAAAAGGAAGAGCATGAGAAGCGTGCGGTCGAGGAAATTGAAAGATTCTACTCCAGGAATGAGATTCGGAAGTTTTCCCAAAGAGGCAAAAAAAACTTGGCTCGGACACAAACCCCGAACTTAAGCCAGTAGCGACGAACAAGAGAAAATAGTAATAGAGTGGCAGTAGATGATAACGATTTGGAAAGACCATTCCTGTATACTGTATAACGGCGATGACGAACCAAATACGACTGACAGGTAGAATGAACCTTTCAACCTGGACGATGTGGACCAACAATTCCATCTACCTGGTTCGGATGAAGTAAAGATATTTAAAGATATATTTAACCTAAAGTCCAACAAAGCTGCTGGTGTGAACAACCTGACCCTAGATGTTCAAAACGGCAGGTGATGACTTGGTAAGGAGTATATATCAACTCATCTGTAAAATATTGTCGCACGAAATAATGCCCGACGAATGGAACCTCAGCATTTTCTGTCCGATCCTCAAGAAACGAGATACTCTGAACTGCGCCAACTACAGATCCTATCTGCTATATTGTGTGAACGGGTAAAGCCGTTCGTCAATAACCTGATTGGTTCATATCAGTGTGGCCTGATGCCAGGAAAGGCCAAATATTCTCGCAACGGCAGACAATGGAAAAAAACTCATGAGCTGTAAATTGATACACACCAGCTACTCATTGATTCAAAGGCTGCGTATGATAGCATCTATAGGGACGATGACTCGTTTTGGCATCCCTGTCGAACTCGCCCATTTGTGCAGGATGAGGATGGAGAATGCACCCTCCTCCGTCAAGGTCGGTAAATAACTCACCAAGACTTTTGATGCCAAAAAAGGATGTTGACAAAGCGACGCGCTTTCATGCAATTTCCTTAGAATCATTCTTTAAAGAATAGTGCAAAATGAAAGCCCCAATACAAGAGGCACATCCTTTCAAAAGTCCGTTCAATTACTTGCATCCGCCGACGGTATTGACATAATCGGAAGAAAGCAGAGGAATATTAAACGCATGTGGCAAGGAACTCAGCCAACTTAGTGTGCGAAACTGGAAGCAGCTAGCTATAGATCGAGCTGGCTGGCTGTAATAAAAATTGCAGTTGAAGGAAAAAATTATTTTATTATTAGAGAGAGAACAAAATACAATAATAAGAAGCAGTTGATATGAGAGCACGCAGTTGAACTACTGATGTTACCACAATCGTTTATGACAAACTGGCTGCCAGAGTAATCTTGTTGTAGATTCTGAAGGCCGTTTTGGCTCTGGGAACAATACCTATTGCCTGTGGTAAGGCAATAGTAGTATTTATACCCAAAGCATGTAAAGGATTCCATATGCTCCAGAAGGGTCTCAGACACATCAGTCTGTCATACTTCGAAAAATTCCTTGAGCTCCATATCAAATGCAGTTTTAATCATAGAAGATTGCCAAATTGCCACTATGCCTGCCAAAAAGGTAAATCAATTTAAATTTTACTACACTTATTTTAACGACATATTGAACAATTACTACCTCATAAGGGGTATACAGTTCGGCGTTCCTAGATAACAAGGGAGCTTTCAACAACGTTGACACTTCTTCGGCCATTGACTGTGTTTAAGAACTCGACGTAAATATTTCTATCTACAGCTTGACAAACTTAATTTTTAACAGTAAGGTCATAAATGTAACCTTTAGTCGCTGCTCTTCATGAAAGAAATCATATAAGGGAACACTTCAAGGGGTGTACTCTCCTCTCTACTATGAAGCCTTGTTCTTCCTTATTGAGCTGCTTACCACTATGACGTTACTTTGTACGTCCACAGAAGCTCTCTAGTTTATCTCTAGTTTGCCTTAGTCATACACTCCTTTTGAGAACGCAGGTATTGTGTTAGCTCTAATCCAGGCGGTATTCTTTGTGAGAAAAAACAAGATGCCCCGACCCAAGTTAAATTGCACTACTACGCTTCTGACATATACACTTCATTGGCATAAAGATAGCAATTTAGCCATCAGGCTAACAGACACACAGTAATGAAAATAGATTAATTAAGGAAATGTCTACCCACTTTGCATTGAGTGTTTTCCCCATTAACTGACATTCAGTTATCTAAAAAAGACTTCAACTCCGAAATCAGTAGTATTATTCCGGAAAAGGATGAATTGAGATAACGCAGTCTTCTCGGTAAGTAAATTTCTATCTTTCCAGATGGCCTTAAGATAGCCGAAGACGTTGGCTTTGAGTTTATCTCTGAGGACCTTTGCGTAAATATAGAAATCGTTCAGCTTAGCTTGATACTGTACAGTCTTTCGTACGAATTCAGTCAAGTAGTGGTCGGATCCCTAACTCCGAACATCATAAAATGATTAAAGACTGCCGAATATTCTTTCACTGAGGTGACTAGCGGGACAATAAATATTACACTCTGTTGGGTTACAGGACGCTCAGGCAAACCAGGGAACTGTGTCTCTGATGAACTTATCAGACTCGAATCCCTAGGAACAAATTGACATCGTGAAGCCATCAGTGTCAGTTGCCAAACAAATCACACACTTTTTGGCATCCTCAGAAGCCCATCGAGGCGACTATGAGGCATCTATACTAATGTGGCCCATTCTCAATCCTAAACACTAATGTGAGCTGATCAACCTCAGGAGAAGAGGCATCTCTAAACCCACAAACACAGACTACAGATGGATCCTTTACGAGTTGAGTCTCAATGCTGAGATTGCAAGTCGTTAGGATAAAACTCAGAAACATACCCGAAATAAGCACCGTAGCAATTGAAGAACTGCAGACAAATATAAAGAATTTCGGGAAGCTGATGGACGTTGCATACAAAGTCTCATGTAAAGTTAAACATAGTAAACAAAACACTTCCCCCATTGGGAAGTGCGATTTTCAATATCTGCTACAAACACAACTTCTGGCAGCCTTACAAGGACTGTTTAAGGCTGTATGATAAAGTCATAAAGACATCCAGGAACCAGGCCTGAATGGGCTACTGCCATTCAATAGAAACCCTCAAGGACTCCACCAGGCTTAGAAAAATTATTTTCAAGTAACATTCTAACCCTTCCTTCCTAAGAAGGTCAGATGGAGGATGGACAGAATCCTCTGCAGAGACCCTGGAACTCCTGATGAAAACACACATTCCTGGATGCAGTAATATCAGTGCGGAACCCGGGAGGTCTCGGGAAATACACAGCAGGTATCCCAAAGCAATATCAAGTGAATCATTTTCGAGGAAAAAATATCCTGGACTATTTTCTCCCCGTTCCAGTCTCTGGGCCTTGACGTCATACTAACTGAGAACAACTTGGCTGCCGTCAATCTTCAGAAGCTGTTTAATACTGAACTACGTACCCCATTCTTGTAGACGTGCTCCAGTTATATTTACAGCGGAGTTGGGTGGTCGTGGCTCAAGTGGTGCAGAATAGGTTTCCAAATCGGAAGGTTCGGTGCTCCAATCAAGTAAAATGAGTAGTTGACTAGAAATCAACAACAATCCAGCTTCTCCACTAACAATTTCGTCTCCCCATTAAATATTGGATGCCACCCATGGAGCAAACTAACCACTGAACCCGAACATTTTTCTTTCTCTTTCTGTCCCATTTTCCTAAAATCTTAACACGTGCTCAGACATTTTAAGTATAGTCATACACACTTGAGTGTAGGTTCTCATAAAAGCAGGCACGAGTCCTCGAAGGATTTCAACCCAATTAGTTTTACCTCCTTGGTACTTAAAACCCTAAAGCGTATCTTCGAATCATCGCTATCCAAATTACAGCATGTCTACCTCAACGGAAGAACCATGAAGAACTAGACTAGGTACTGCGAACAATCAAAAAATCCATCCACTTCAAATAGTATATCCTAGCCTCCTTTCTAGAGATAGAGGGAGCCTTTAAAAACACACATACTGAAGCTATTCACAAATCTCTGATCGAGCCGGCCATAAAGAAATTTATTAGCCAGTGGATAGTACCAATGCACAGAACCAAAATTATTTAGGAAGCACTTAACCAAATTCACTCATAGAGGAACGCCGCAGGGTAGCTTATTTCCTCTACTCTGGCTAATTATTATGCACAAAATTATTGCAAGATTAGACAGAGAAGGGATCAAAGTGGTCGCGTATGCGGATGACGTGGTAATACTAGTGTCAGGGAAAGTTCCCGTTGTAAGTGAAATCATGGAGGCTGCTCTAGATAAGACAAACACCTGAGTCCCAAGTAGTGACCTTGGTGTCAACCCAAGCAAAACTGAGTTGGTGGTACTCACTACCACAGCAAAAATACCTGATTTTACCTTTTCCTGTCTTAGCGGTCAACCGCTCACTCTATCCTCCAGCGCTAGGTATCTGGGTATCATGCTTGACCCAAAACTTAACTATAAGCAGAACATCGAACACAGGTTTAAGGATGGAATGTTATACCTGCAGCAAAACCTTTGGGAAGTAGTGGGTATTTCTGCACAATTCACACTTACGGGTCACTACTCACCTATGCGTTAGCAAAGGTTGAAATTGAAAAACTCCGAAAAAAAAGCCAATATAGCCATCACAGGCGCATTGAGGTGGTCCCCAACGGATGCCCTTACTGTCCTCCTCCATCTTCTGCCTCTCAATTTACACACAAGAAATGCCGCACCATGCAACGCAGTCTAACTTAGAGAATTTAGGTGCTGGACTGCACTGCCTTGCAGCCTTACGGCCACAGCAACATCCTGGACTATGTAGTCGTAGTTACATGGTTATGTTTCCAACCAACTACATCACACCTGAACTAAACTTCAAGAAAAACTTCCGCGTAGGACTTCCCATCTGAGCTCAGCGGAGGAAAGACGAAGTAATAAAGAACTTTGATAGGACCATCTACACTGACGGATCAAAGATGAACTAGTGTCTGCTCTGCACCAACAAAAATATTCCCAATCCGAGACAGGGCGTGATATAACGCACAAACAAATCATTGCTATCCACATAGATAGCCAAGCCGCTATCAAAGCTCTCGGCTCGATTATCAAATCCTCCAAACTGCTGCAGGGGTGTCGGAACGAACTTTCCCGCCTGGGCGAACGCCCAGTGACATAAAAGAACTAAGCGTGCAGATAAACTATCCTGTCAAGGCTCAGCTCTGCACGGCTCACTTGCAACAAGGGCCCACATCCATCTAGGAGCGGTTAAAAGACAAAATACACTTTCTCCAGAAGGCCAACCTACAATGGAGCGAGTTAACTAACTGCGCCAGATCAAGTATGACATGGCTATAGGTCAGGCTATACGTCTCTTGTGTTTTACGTGGACACTTGCTATGTTGGCGCTATCCCACGGAAAGCCAACAAGCCAAAGAATTAATACGATGCGTCTTCGTATGATATTAATACCACCTCCAGGACCTACTAGAAGTCGAATATAAGGCACGATCTTCTTCTTTGGCAAAGTGTGGAAGCCTGTCATTGCCTTCGCCATTCTACGGGTCATGGCACCCGATTGCAGTACAACTCAACATCGAGCAGACCGATTGGCTCCGTAGCCATCTAGTTAATGGTTGAACAGAAGCCGTAGCATGTTACCACCTATACTGAACCATGAGATGTCCAAGCTCCAGTCAATCTAAGCTCTCCGTGACCTTGGGTATAAGTCTACAGCCACCACGATACTCCCACAAGGAGGCCGGAACCGAAGTTCCGGGGGCCCCTGAGCTCCCGTGGTACCAGAATATAGCCTCCGGTCGGGCTTCATAACCTTGCGGTTATTTCCAATCGGGCACTGTGGAAACTCTGAGTTTCAGAGTATAGCTGCCTTGATCGATGCCTAGCAGGAACTATGTTCACATAATCCTTGTTATTTGCGCGCTGTCAAATAGAACGCTGATAACGTCGGAAATACTGTCTCCAAAATCTACGCCCATAGTTTGAAGGTCCCTCACGTCATCATATAGAGGACATTCACACAGAACATGTGTCCAGCCTTTCAAAAGGGGCTCCACACGAGCAACCTTTTACCTAGATAAGGCCTCTTTTTATTCAGAAAAGCATTAAAGGAAATGCCCAGTAAGAAGAAAGAACATGTTGAGATTAAACCTCAGCTCCGGCCGCTCCCGTATGAACAAGACATCTTTCAGGAAGCGGAATGGAACCCTAACATTATCGCTTTCGTCCCAATTAGATCGCCATCTAGATAAGAAGCATTCGTCTACCAGGGCTTGAGGCTCCCGTAAGGATATCTAGCTGACTATAATGTCAGACAACCAATCACGATCCTTTAAGGAGATACACCTCTTTACATTGATGGCTATTCCGCGTCGGATCGGATCGGATCTTCTATTAACACCTGGAGCCCAAAATCTCCCTTTCCTTCTCTATCCCATTTTCCACTTAACACTTGAGTGTTAGGTTCTTTTAAAAAAACGAAAAAAAAAATGCGGCAAACAAGCAAACAGCCAATTAAGGCCACTCTTTGACAAGAGAGGATCCTTCTGCGATTCCACGCAGTCTCGACTATGTCGCTCCACACTTATACCCTAAATATTGCGCAGACAAAAAAAAGGCCACCACCATAAGCCCCCAGTCAGACCGCATAATGCGAACCACATGACAAACAATTTTTGTCCGTTTCTCTTTGACTCTTGCCAAGTGTGGCAAGAACTTCAATATTACTCATCCATGTTTGTGCCTATATACTTGTATTGTGTCACTTTCTAAGGGTTTATCCATTCAAATTGATTGTGGGGGGTCGCTTTGCTAATGATTTTACCTTAAGCAACATCATTACGGACTCTTTGACACGCTTACACCCACACTGTCACACCAGTCTGCAAAAATTCGGAGAGCCGTATTTCCCATTTCCTCCAGCACTATCCTGGACCGTGTTTCACGTATATCCGCATATGTGTTGTACTTGGAGATTTCATGTATCTGCTCTGAGAGCGGTTCCATGATAGGATTCCAAATGAATGGACCACAAACGGAACCTTGGTGGCATCCTTGCTCCACATCAACACTCACGCAGTATTTGTAACACATACGCTTTTCTAAAGCTCACCTTCCCGGCAGCTGTCATCTTACACCCTTTGAAACACACTTCCCTAGCTTAAGTTGCCAAAACTTCCTTTGAAGGCCGTTCTGCAATAAGAATAGTACAGCAGACCTACTAAACAGAACTCGCCCACTTAGATATCCCTTACAACCCCAACTTCCGCGGTTGGTTGGTGGATGAAAATGACAAGGAAACGCTATCCCTCATAGCAAGAGCCAGACTGCGTTCACTAAACCAACCATTTGACGACCTAAACCACATCTCGGGTAAAAGGATACAAGATCTAATGCGTTTCCTTAACTCCACAGGCTGGATCTCGGTATTGACAGCCTCACATCCTCAACAAGACATATCATCAATAACAAAAAGGCACATTCTAGTGCAACTTGGGTTCATGGTAAACCACCAGCTCTATCTAACCTAACTAAACTCAAAAATATAACCAGGGCACACTGTGTTATTAAAAGACGTGCGTAGCGATTGTGGATTTATCACAACGAATTCCGCAGGATATATAGAAGAAGAAAAATCTGTGACACACCTTTTTACCAACAGCTCTGTCTTCGCCTGTACCGCTTCCGAGATCTCTGCTTTATGAAGAATACAGATCTTCATTAATTAACAAGGAATCTCTTTGATTCATGAGCAGCTAAGCCATCGTTCTCCCACGCCGCGCTGTGGAATCACAATGGACTAATAACTAGTCTAACTGCACTTCAACGAGGACCACTCTACCCTAGCTTAATGTCTCAGTATATCGATAATATAATATTCCTCCAAAAATTCCATTACTCTACTTTGAGACATTACATTGAGCTAGTTTAAAATGAAGCCAAGCGTGAATGTAGAATAAAGTCAATCAATAAAAACAATTGACACTAATCAGAAACCGACTTTTATCTACCTAGCAAGATGCTTTCAATAAAGAACGATTTTTTTTTTGTTTGTTACTGTCATTTGCATTCATTTCTTTGACTTTAAAGCCCCTTTAGTTTCCAATTTGCTTATCCAGGCCATCGGCACAAACTCTGATCTGGACAAACAAATGAAAACGCAAATTAAATTGACCAACAATAAAAAAAAACCCTTCTTCCACCGAGCCAATAATGTCTTCTCTTTGTGTGTCCCAAATTTGGTTTTAGTCCAGATAAAAATCGCCATTTAATTGAGGCAACATCGGCGACAGCAACGGCTTCGGTTTCATTTAATTTATCTTCGAGCGTGAAAAAAAAGCAATCCACAAAATTGAAAAATAAAACCAAAAAGGCAATCCACGAGATTCGGCGAAGTTGCAGCGGATACTCGTATGCCAGCGGTATACCTGCCCATTGCATACGATTCAGTAAAATCATTTAACTAGCAGAGAGACGTAGCTGTTTGAAATCGATTAGGAATACATACTGCTTCGTCCTTAAAACTCTTTTTTTATAAATGAAATTTAAGTTTTCAGAACTCGGCATCAGTGACCGTGAATTTCCATAAACCTCAACAAGTCTTATAAATGCAACTTCTTGCACGGATTTTTGGCAAGTTACGCTCTCAGTAAAGGGTTTGCTTTGAAAAATAACTGGATGCTCGTAGTATTCTCGGTCTACTCTCTAAGGGACGAAGAATGTTGGGCAAAAGTATTGTCGTAATTAGAATTGACGATGGACTTACTTACCTACTTAAGTTGAAGTCCACTTCCACTTGTGCGCGCCACCTTAGGCGAGGCCTTCCTCAACTGCGTTGTCCCTCCGGATAAGAGTTGAAGATTCTGCGAGCTGGAGCGCTGGTGTTCACTCGCTCTACATGTCCCAGCCATCTTAAACGCCCAATGCGCAGTCCTTTAACCAGGTCGATATCGTTGTACAACTCGTAGAGTTCATTGTTGAATTGTCTCCTCCAGGACCCGTCAACACATACGGGACCAAATATCTATCGAAGAATTTTTCTCTCAAAATGACCAAGGATATCTTCATCCGCTTTAAAAAGGGTCCATGCTTCGGAACAAGAATTCACATTCACAATTTCTGCGTGTGTGCAACATAATCAAGAAATTCTAAAAGACGAGCTCAGTACAAGAAGTGAAGACGTCGATTTTAATTTTAGTGGGACGCCCCCATTTATTCGGCTTAATACAAGCTATAACTTAAAATTAGACTTAAACTAAAACTTAAAACTAAGGTTGGTTGCAATAGTGAAGGAGAACGGATTTGTGGTAGGAAGTGGTGCGGTGGAAGGGGGGCAGAGTAAAAGGATCGTCCCAGGGCAAACTTCGGAGAGTAAATCGAAGAAAACGGCGCTGGATGCTTTCGATTCTCAAGATACTTGACTGGCGTACTCTAGGAGGGGGCGAACAAAGGTAATATAGAGAGACCTGGTCATGTATGGGTTGGAGAATTCTTTTGGACCATCGTTTTACAAAACCTAGTACAGAGTTGGCTTTAAGGATTATCCCATCCATATGTAAATGGAAGCTGAGCTCCCTATCACACAAAATGCCGAGGTCGCGAAGAGATTCAACGGAGGAGATAGGTTAGTTGTGGAGAAGGTAGAGTCGGGGAGGAGATTGGTGTTGCTTATGTGAAAAGGTGATGGATTGGCATTTGGCGATATTAAGTTCCAAACAATTTTTGAGGCACCAGGTCGAAAAACTATCAAGGTCTTATTGAAGGAGGAAGGAGACATGGGGAGAGGAAATGGTTTTGAAAAATTTGGTATCGTTGGCGTGAAGGGAGACGGACGAGTGTTTGATGATCCTGTCGAGATCATTTATGGTTAATTTAAAGAGAAGGGGACCGAGATGGCTGCCTTGAGGAACTCCAGAGGTGGCCAAAAATGGAGCGGAGTGGGCTGACCTAAAACGAACACTGTAAAAACGGTTTTCGAGGTAAGAGGATATCCATTTTAACAGTATGGGCTCAAAGCCGAGGGCAGACAATTTGAAGAGTATTAATCGATGAGAGATTTTATCGAAGGCTTTGCTAAAATCGGTTGCAACTACATCGACTTCGTTGCCGTTCTCTAGGACAGAGATGGCAAAGGATACGATACCCTTTAGGAAGCCATGTTGTCTAGGGGAAATAAGTGATTTGCATTGGAAGCTTAGAGCTTCATACAAAATACTTTCGAGGAGTTTGGGTATATGGGAGAGTTTAGCGATTGGACGATAGTTTGTTATTTCGTTCTTTGATCCTTTTTTGTGGATCGGGGATATGAATGAGGTTTTCCAAACCTGAGAAAATTCTCCTTGTGAAAGGGATAGACGGAAGAGATCAGAAAGGGCAAGGGAAAGAGACGAAGAACATTTTTTAAGAAATATGGTAGGGAGGCCATCTGGACCGGGTGTAAATTCGTCATTGAGTTGGTGTAATTTATATTCGATATAAGAGGGGTCCAATATGTGAGAGAGAAGTGGGCCATTGGAGAAGTTCAGTAGGTAACGAAAATAGGATGGATCTGGTACAAAGAAATCGTTGGTGAAGGATTGTTTAAAAAAGCTGGCAAATAGTTTGGCAATGGTGAGTGGTTCGGTTGATGACTTGTTGTTGAAAGAGAGGGAAGGAGGGTAACCATCGGACTTTCTTTTGTAGTTAACAAATTGGTAAAAGGACTTAGGGTCATTTATAAGGTTGACTAGCGCATTGTTAAGGTAGCGCTGGTAAAGGGGATCGTAAAGTTCGATGAAATGAAGATAAGCGCCAAGATAGTTGGAATAGCCGGACAAGGATCTGGTAGGCAGGAAAACAGCCCATAACTTGTTTCTCTTGTTTCGTAAGGAACGAAGCTTGCGATTAAACCAGGGAGGACTAGTAGATGATGTTTTAAGGCGGGAAAACGGAACGTAAAGGCTGAAAGAATTAAATATTTCTTTATAAAAAATGGATAAGGCATCATTTACGCTTAGGTTGTGAAAGTTAAAGGGGGATCTGCTAAGATAGTCACTGATTTTATGAAAGTTTGCTTTGTGAAAGTCGTAGGATGAGAGAGTTGTGGGAGGAGTGGACTGGAAAGAAGAGTTATGAAAAAATGAAGGTAGAAGGGGGGGTGGGTTGGCAGTTGTCGATTGTTGAGAGAGATAGGGGACAAAGTGAGACTGAAGAGTTAATTGAATCTATTGTGAAAATAAGGTCCAATTGCCTGCCCATATAGTTGGATACACCACTGACTTGGCATAGACTTGAGTCTGTTAAGCGATCTAAGAAGAGACATTCCTTAGCTGAGTTGGCATTTGAATCGATGAACAACGATTGATCGTCTGATAGAGTCCACTGTAGCTGAGGAAGATTAAAGTCGCCGAAAATAAAAATATCGTCAGACAGGTCAATTAAATGGTCGATCGCATCGACAACAAGTTGGTAAGATTCGATAGGTTGAGCTGGCAGGATGTGGCAACATAAAACGTAAAGGGACTTGAAGGGGAGTAATATTTTTATAGCGACAAAGTCGACTTTAGAGGATGAAGAGATGTTAATGGGAGAAAAGTTAAGGCTGTTGTGGATCGCCAGTAGGACGCCTCGACAGGGGGAATCATCATGTGGGCCGGGTAGGATCGTCGTCGCGAAAAACATTAAAAGTAGGGGGGAACAATTACTGGTTCTTTATGTCGGGAATCAAATTGGTTTCAGTCAAGGCGTAAATATCAAAGGGAAGAGAATGCGATTGACGTAGGACAGCATTGGTTTTAGAGCGAAGACCTCTCACATTCTGGTAGTAAAATGTAAGAGGGATGTTGTGGGGTGGATATGTATGGCGGGATGGTTTAAGTGCTGACGAGGAAGGAACGTTATGGACGAAAAAATTTATCGTGGTCGGCTCGTCTTGGCTGTAGGTGTGAGACTCGTTTAGAGTGAACGTAGTGGCCGAATGCAGCAAGGTCATCTGCTACTTTCTGAGGGGACATGCTGAAAATCTCGCGGTACCTGACATAAAGGTTCCTGAGACTGATATGGTCGGTAGGGAGGCCTTCCTTCTGGATGCATACCATGACGCTGGTTTTGGTCATCCCTTCATAGCAGACCGAGTCTAATAGGCGAGAAAGAGACGAATGTTTTCATATATCTTTCTCTCTCTAAGCCTAGAGAGTGCATAGCGACTTTCTGTAGTTCCATTGGCTTGCTGGGTTAGTTTAACTGTGTGTGGAAAAAGGTAATCAAGTATAGGAGCAGTGGAGGAGGGGCATGGAGACACGTGGTTGGATATAGAGTTGGGCGACGGATGATATGTTGGGTTTAGGGTATGGGAGTTAATAAAATTACGGTACTTAGCTCCAGTTTGTAGGTCGAAGTTAGGAAATGAGTTGTTTGCTGGGATCGGTGGCGTAGAAGATTGAGAAGGGATAATATGGGTGGTTGGGGTTAAGTTGAAAGAGACGCGTTGGCGCGGGGGTTTGTGGGGAACATTGGGAATTAGCGGATTAGAGGATTATTATGTAAGAGCTTTGTGTCGGATAAGTGAGGAGGGAGGCCTAAAATTGGGGAACAAGTTCGTTTTGAAGCTCCAGTTGGGAAGGGGGTTTGGGAGCGGTCTTTTTTAAGTTTATCGTTACGTTTATTTTTAAAATTTTGATTATTATCGAGATGTGGGTTTTCTCATTCCCCAGAGCATTTGGTGATACTTATCTTCCCAGGTTTAGTGGCCTTACCAGGGGAAGTAGGGAACAACCACGAATATTTGGTTGGGATGTTGATTTTGAAGCTGCAGGAACTATTGGAGTCAGCAGGGGAAACGAAACGTGTTTGCCCCGGACATTCAAAGGAAAGAGTCGAAAACGACTCAAGCAGTTCCATTCGTCATAGTTTTCAGGAACTTCACCTTTCCACAGCCACACTGCACAGAATTTTGACAAAAGATTCAGCTCTCCATACGTACAAGGTCCTATTATCGCAAGAATTGTTGTCGGCCGACCGCCATCAGCGTCGTACGATCTCGGAGTGGGTCCTAAAAATCATGCATGCTGCCATTGATTTTTGCAAGAAAATCCTGTTTTCGGATGAGGCCCATTTCCACATTGGTAGCTATATTAATAAGCAAAATTGCAGCATCTGGGGCACCGGCAATCCACGAGTGATTCAGAAGACACCAATGCACCCAGAACTACTAACTTTTTGGTGGAGTTTATGGAGTGGAGGTGTCATAGGACGGTACTTTTTTGATAAAGAGGCCGGAAATGCCAGTGGAGAGCGCTACCGAGACATGGTAAAACAATTTTTCATAGCCGGTGATCGAGAATATGGATACGGACCACTCTACTAGAATGGTGATACTTGTCACACAAGTCGCAAAATAATCGAGTTATTGCGCTCGAAATTTCTTGGCTGCGTAATATAGCGCTTCGAAGACACGCAATGGCCACCAAGATCATCCGACTAAACATCAGTGTACTACTTTATTTCGGGCTATATCAAGAGCAAGTTCTACGCCAACCGTCCGCAGAAAATTCCACATCTGAAAGCGAAAATTGAAGCCGCATTTAGTATCAAGGATGTTCCCTTCAATTACTAGTGAACTTACAGAGAGAGCTCTGACTAAGCTGAGCGTTTGGGCCATATGTTGTGGACTTGGCGTTAATCCGAGTATTTACTACCAACTATCAAGTTTCCACGTCTTAACAACTCTATCATCCAGTGTCAGGTATCTTGGCATTATCATTGACTCCAAGCTCAACTGAAAACTAAACATGGAAGACATGGCATAGAAAGGAAGCGTTGCTTTCTACGCCTGCAGCAAGATCTTTAGTAAAACGTGGGGACTTCAGCCTAAGATTGTCACCTGGATATACACTGCCGTAGGTCGTCCCATGGATCTTATGGATCGCTCATGTGGTGGCCGGCCTTAAGCAAGGACTACAATATCCCAAAATTTAGCATAGTCAAACGAACAGCTGCTACTGGGACCACAGGGGCACTACGATCGAGACGAACAGAAGCTCTCAACGTGCATCGTTTCGTGTAGTGCTATCAGAGTCAGTGAATCTGGATTCTTGTCCCTGAAAGCCTGTAGTCATTGTAAAACTATTGATCTGTTCCCTTCTACCATGACTGACTACACGACACCTAAACTCGATTTTAGTAATAATAGGTTAGGTTAGGTTAAACACGGGAGTGATGGACATGCCATCACACAGACATTTGGCACCAAAACGGGCCCATCGCAGTCCCTATGGAACCAATTGAATTTGTCTTCAAATAGCAAAAACCTAAACAATCGCCCTGGTGAAACACTCAATTTTCTAGCAAAAGCCAAAAAGGTGCATAAAGTTCGTGCCGAATATTTCCTCTTAGTTTTCGAAAAAGTATTTCCCGAAAAAATTTCTTCGACTGCGCGATTTTGCCTCGCATTCACACAGTATGTTTGTTATGTCCTCGACAGATGGCAGATCACCGCAGAATCTTCAAACATCCGTATTTGAAAATTCGAGTCTCTTTACGTGTTTCCGCAAGAGACAGTGCCTTGTCAAGATACGTATTACTGTCCTAAGCTTATCCCTAATAAAATTAATTAACTTCCTAGATCTTTTGCAGTCAAAAAGCCGCCAAAGAGTCTTGGCTACGCTGTGTACTTCAAGACTTGACCACCTTAGATTGGCAGTCTTTGTCATTTTTTCCTCGATAGTACCCCTCACTATGCAAAGTGGTGGTTTGATATTGGCAACCTCACTATTGTCGAGTGTTACCCGGTTTTGACTGCATAGTACCCTGAACACTGAGCTACAGCCCCTGACAGTATCGGTGTTGACGTTGCGTTGGTTGATTCCATTGCCTTGAGTGCGGCCTGGCTATCGATGTAGATAGCCGCCCTGAGGACAGCCAGAACCTCTGGCTATCTTATAGTCTAATAGACACTCTTAGCTCTAGGTCGTCTTAGAAAATATTAGAACCTGTTCCTTCCTCTCTTTTTGAGCCATCTGTCAAAATTGCAATTTCATTCGATCTGATTATCGCATTTTTTTGCCAGTTCTCCCTCCGGATATATGGTATTATATCATGCGAAATGTCGAAGCCGACCAAGGAAGGAATTTCATCCGTTAGATTTGTATTGCCTGGCAGTAGCTCCGTTAGGACCATGCCATGTCCGAAACTACTGATTAGTCAGTCGTATTGCACTGTTGCCAGCAAGTTTTTTGGTCTGTAAATTAAGCGGTGTTAGGTGCAAAAAGGTGTCTAAAAATCACGTTCAAATTCCAGAAAGGACGGAATGGTGAGTAATCTACGCCTATTGAAATACCAAGTATCATTTTCACAGACGGCTCGAAAATGGAATGCGGGGGTACTAGTGATTAGAGTGGCCTGCAAGATACCTACCATCAGCACCATTACCATAAACAACATAGGAATTTTTACTGACACCCAGGCTGATATAAAAGCTCTGCACTCACTTACTTCATCCTCTAAACTAGTAGAACAGTGCAAGGAAACTATCACACGGGTTCCCGGCCACAGCACCACGATGGATCTAAAAACTATGTTCTTAGCAACACGTAAGTTGTGGTATCAAAACAGAGCATACGCACTACTTGTGTTTCTGGTAGGGTTTTACCAGACAACCACTTCCAACACCCTACCTACTCTCAATATTTCTAAGGTGTATTTTAGTCTCCATTCCTTTGTACGATCATCATAAAGACGAGAGTCCAGTACAATCCCAACGTCTTATATACAAAAATTTTCAAAGTTTGAATAGATATGCCACAAGACTAGTATTCGTAGGACAGGTATCCTTATGAAAACTTATAGTCGCTACCTAAGGTATATACATATGAGCCAAGTATGTACGCCGGAAAGATGTCAGAAGATGCGGAATTCTAAATTGCAGTATGCCAAAACTGTATGTTGCCATTGCTTCTTCTTTTCGTTGGATTCGTTCGTGGTGTTCGGTGGACTGTGATAGTATTCTTTATACTGAAAATCGGGAAGAGGACCACACGTTCGCCAAAATCTTCAGACCTATAAGTCTGACTACCTTCAAGTGGAAAAGCATGGAAAGATCTTCCATCTCGGAAGATCCTGCTAGTGTTCGCTTAAGAATCTGGGAGCTAGAATTGAAGAAGCATTCGACAAGAAGGCATCTTTTGATGATATGTGTTACTCAGCCAGACAACACGACGTAGACGAATCACTGGTTTTGTGGATAAAAGCTGGTGAATAGGACACTAATTGGGGACACTGACTGGCCGATATGTGATGGCGGGGGTAAACAGGAGTTGCTCGCAAGGCGGCGTTCTGTTTCCACTGCTATGGTGCATGTTGGTCGATTCACTCCCCAACGCGCTCAATAGTTCTGAAGTCTATGCACAATCATACGCGGATGATGTGGCTGTACTGTCTCTAGGATAATGTATAGAGACTGTTTGCTCAAAAGCGCAGGCTGCCATAGACGTGATGGATGATTGGTGAGCTAGAAATGGGCTTTTAGTCAATTCCCTCAAAACTGAAGTTATTCTCTTTACGAGAAAGAGGAAGCAGTCTGGTCTGACTCATCTAACATTTTAAGGCATCACCATCCAATTCTCTAAAGAAACTAAGTATTCGGGTGTCACCCTGGATAACAAATTTCTCTGGACGAAACATGTTACGTCGAAAGCCTCTTAGGCGCTGTCGGTTTTCTGGCAGTGCAGAGGAGCTATCGGCAAGACATGGGCTCTGTCACCGAGAAGGGTCGTCGGGATCTACATGGCTATGGGAAGGCCTATTATTTACTATGCGTCGGTTGTCTGGTAGAATAAGCTCTCACGAAAAAAAGTAATTGGTGCTTTTACCAGACCACAAAGAAGGGTTTGTCTCGGCTGCAAGGAGACTTTCCCTAGCACACCTGGCTCCGCTTTAGACGCATTGATGAATCTCCCTCCTCTTGATATTCATATCTTGTGCTGCATTCTCACAGAAATTTTTCGGATAATAGGAACTGGTCTTTGGTACAGGATCTTCCAATAGGGACTTCTGAACTTTGGCAGCTGATAGCGGCCATATTGTTGAAGCTAAATTAGCTGTTATTTATTCAGTCTGTTTTGCCAAATCACCATGGACGGACATAGTGTTCAACAACACGTGCAAATAATAAAATTGTTTTATCAAACTGGGTGTTCTGTTCGGGAAACGTTCCGCGCGCTTCGCCCATTTTCCGGTCTCCATAGTCGTCCTACCAAGAGGACTATTCGCAGTGTGGTGGATAATTTTGAGCTCACTGGTTCAGTAAACGATAAATCAACGCCCATACGTCGACGAAACGCAAGATCTGCCGAAAACATCGCCGCTGTCAGTGAGAGTATGCAGGAGAATCCGAGGCGTCGTGACTTGGGCCTGCACTCGTACAAAATTCAACTGACCCAGGAGCTGAAGGTAAACGACCATAGACAACGATGTGTGTTCGCTGAATAGGTTCTGGAGCAGTTGAAAACTGATCCTAACTTTCATCGAAAAATCATCTTCAGCGATGAGTCCCATTTCTAGATAAATGGGTACGTCAACAAACAAAATTGTCGAATTTGGGACGATACCAATCCACATGAGATCCAAGAGCGTCCAATGCATCCCGAAAAAGTCAGTGTTTGGTGTGGATTTTGAGCTGGTGGCGTCATCGATCCATATTTCTTTAAGAACGACGTTAACTAGGCCATCACCTTCAACGGCGAGCGCTATAGGTCTATGATTATCAACTTCTTTTGGGCTGAATTGGATGATATGGACACCGACGACACGTGGTTTCAACAGACATGGTACTCGCGTGGAGATGATGTGAACTGGCCACCAAGATCATGCGATTTGACCCCGTTAGGATTTTCGAATAAACCACAAATCACAGCGGCCCTCAAAGCCAACATAACCCATGCCATCGGCCAAATTCAGCCTGATTTATGCACCAGAGCCATGGAAAATTGGACATTTCGGATGCACGCCAAAGAAGCTGCGGCGGACATTTGAACGAGGTTATATCCCATGCTAATGGAACAAAGATGACAACGTTACATTCAATTTCTCGTTATGAAGGCTTGGGTCTGTCATGTTAGCGGAGATATGCAGAATATATACGATGTACGATGTACAATGTCAATGAACTGTTGTATATGGTAAAGAACCGATGGAGAGGCGGAGCATTTGCATCTGTAGCGATAGCCAAGCTGCGCTTGCTGGTCGCTCTTACGATTACGACTTCCAAGCTAGTTAAAGAATGCAATACATCACTCAACGCAGTCGGAAGGATAAATTCACTGAGTCTTGTCTGGGTCACAATGGGATCATGGGAAATGAAATCGCCGATGGCAAGGTTCAGAGAAGAGTTTTTCAGAATTCGAACCTATGTTGGGTCAGCCAGCATCCTCGGTTAAGGCTTCCATTGACAATTAGGTTTCATATGAGCACAACTGGAGATGTTATGACACCCCAGGTTGCAGGCAGATCAAACGAATTCTTCCCGAGGTCTCTAGGAAGTCAGCGGCCTTCCTGTTGTACCTTAGCAGAAAGTCGGAAAGTTTCTTATTAGCGTCGTGACGGTGCGTACTACGTCTGTGAATTTTCCTTCTTAATCCCGCATCAGGCTGCAGGTACTCGACGTTGATATGGTGGGTGCTGGTACTGTTGTCACTTTATTCCTGAAGCGGTTGCTCATCTTTCTTCGAAAGAGTGAAAGATTAAATGGAACTCACAAAGGGTACATTGGACTATTTCTTTCGCCTGAGTGCTCTGTTCCGACAGATTACAAAAAGGCTTGACTGACACGGATAAGCCGAGGTTTGATTCTATTTGAAGCCCTTACTCTGGCAATTATTGACTGGTTTTTCACAGCGAAGTAAATGGCATCGACTGAGCGTGCTATGATACTGCACGTAAGGACACGAATCGCTGAATTCGGTTCCTTGCTCGTGCTCGATCGAAAATCAAGATAAGAGTCTTTTCTCGATTTCAAAAATCGAATATTTTATTCCGTGGTGCACGAGAACAGATCATGCACTGAAGAGTATAGATACTAGCAGTACAGTAAAGTTTTACAAACGATGACGCTATTCAGGGCGGGTAATTTTTCGACAATTTTTTCCACTCTTACCGACGGCAGATAAATGAAATTTCAAGTTTTTTCTCCCTCCTAGGTGTTGATTTCATTTCAGGACATGTGCATTCCTCTTCGTTTTTGTTTTATATCTGTATTTGTACGTATCTAGTAGTGTTTGGTGTTTTAAATTAAATTTGCTCGGCCGAATGCGAGCAGAGCTACTGACCTTTGAAGAACCAATTGCTTGACAGGCATAACCAAGAGTGCATATGTAAAATGTACATATGTTTGCGAATGCGAATGCGAATTGCGAATGAATTGGAATTTCGAAATTCCTGAATTTCATTTTAATTTCGAGTTGAAAATAATGGTAGCATTACACAAACTTTACGGGGTACGTTCACATTCACAGAACCAGAGACACATATGTGCCAGACTGACAAGGATACTTTGGCTTCGTCTATGGTTTTGGCCTTCGAATGAAGGGACACTACAATAAACAGAAATGCTATTTGTTTTTTTTTTGTTGTTGCTGTTACACATTTTTTTGTATCGACATTTCGCTTAATATAATTCTTTACTGAATGCATTCACAGTTTTCGTGAATATGTTGTGATTTGCATAATTCGAAACGAGAACGAAGTCACCATTCTGTGGTCCTGAATGTGACTGAACACTCACTCACACTCGAGCTTCAGCTCGAGTTCATACTCGTCCTCGTGGTTGTATGAAATACGAGGTTGGCTGCTCTGAGCGACAGAATTGTCGACTGGCAGATAAAAAACCGGAATTTCCATTTATCGGGCAAATTGAGCGAGATAATATGCATGATTAATGTCATTCTTTGATGATAATTTAAATTCGTTTCACAGTTTCAGCCAACAAGATACGAGACATAATAAAATCCAGAAAATAGCGATACATCGTTTTGTGTGACATGCGTGAATCGAGTTTAAAGGGGGATCCCCGCTTTTATTTGCTATCGGAAATGCAAATTAATTTCACACCGAATGAGCGGATGTGGGGAAGGAACAGATGAACAGGAAAAAAGTATTTAGCCTAAAGGTGTTGAAGAAATTAAATTAAATCTTCTGTCGGTACAAGGGCAATGAAATTGTGTAGCAGCTATGGAACTACTGGGGAGGATTTAAAATAATGATGATCGGTTGAGGTATGGGCATCGAAGGACACAATGGAGATTCAAACGTTGGAATAAGTTCCGTTCATCATTAACCCTTAAATACTAACCATCATTTGAAATTACGTTAATACTAAACATTCGTAAATTTTACGAGTTTTTTTAATTGAGAACGAAAATTATATTTTCCATTAAATTTTCTTACATAAATGGGTTTAAAACCAAAAAGGAACATAAAGGAACAAAACAATTCATAAATTGAGACCACATTATTTTTGGTTAGCGCACGGTATGCAGCACCGGGCACGGTGCTCTCCACAAAAAGCTCGATTGCAGTGTGTGCAATAAAGTAACGTCATCCTACGCTTTTGAGATGGGCACAACTATCAGGTTGTTTGCTTTTGTACAGCAGTGTTCACTTGTTGGTCTTCCATATTTAATTCCAAAATATCGGCGATCATTTGTTTGAGTGGGCGTTGCCAAGTTAGCAACCAAAACCGATGCTCATGCCAAGATTTTGTCAATTGTTTAATTAATTATAAGTATATTTTTTTCTGTTAAAAAGCTGTGCACCATTCCTTTGACTGTTATGATTATAAATAATGTACGAGTAGGAGTTGATGCAAGCAATATTTAGCATATCATAAAAAATGCACATCGGCCATCTACGAGTTTTTCGACCGCATTTCAAGCTGCTGCACAATTGATCAAATGTATCCACGCCGAACTTGGTGTCGTGATAAAACTGTATAATCTCCGGCTTCTGAGTTCGTGGGCTAATTGAGGCTCCTTGCATCCATGCATTGTGGACAGTAGAATCACATTTTTGTTTTTTTTTGCTTTATATGAAATGAGCATGGTTTCCTGATCAAAAGAGAAGAGGGAACTACCTACTTAACGGCCTTTGACCTCAAGCATTTCGCTTGGTATTTCAGGTTTATTTTGGAGTAAAGTTCCAACCAAAGTCAAATTAAAAGGCTTCTCTAAACCAACCAATTATCCATAGTCACATTTCTGTTGGTACCATGAATAGTTTTGGTTAAATCGTTAACGTAATGCTCGGCTAACGGTGATCTCCATTATAGTTTATATTTTTCCCAAGATAGGGACTTGCATCCAACATATATTTTGTGCCACCATTTTTATTCCATACTTGGCAGGCTTGTTGGGTATGTACATTTTAAACGCACATCGACCTCTAAATGCTAATAATTGTTCGTCAATAGTTATACATATAGCTGCCGGGTTTATATGATTCATTACAATTTAATATAAGCTCATCCCAATTTTCACGTATTGGAGCAAAACGATCGTTTTCACGTCTCTCAGCCCGAGTAGTGTTATCATCAAATCGTAAACAGTCCAACAGAAACTCAAAACGCTTCGCGGCTGATAGTTGCCTTATAAACCGATCCAGATAATTTGGAGTCAAACATATATCTCGGGTGGGTAGATGATTATCTTTTTGTGCTGCCGCAAAAATTAACAATCCAATAAGTGCCTGTAATTCTTCTCTGGTTGTTTTGGAAACTGTGGCTTTTTCTGAAGAATAGTTTTGGGATTTGATAGCTATTTCAGAATTTGTTTCAATCAAAATTTTGGTCATGATCTCCGCGCTTAACAAACAATTGAAAGCAGTTAGTGGCGTACCTGCATCACGAGCGAGTCCTATGGGACCTTGTATTATGTGCACGAAATTTCGTTTTGCAGTTCTTTTACGACTGTTAGCGACTGTGCACCAGCGATGACCGTTTTTGCCTCTAAGACTTACATGTTCTTTTTCCTTTTGACGTCGCCAAGATTCTTCCTCCAATACCTCTGATTGTAATGGTTGGAGTACGCATATATTCGGGCTATTACTCTTTGCAATATTGGTGCTGGGTCTTGCTCTTTTCGAAGAAGAAGGTCTTTCAGAGTCAGAACTTTCATCATCGTCAGGAACGTACTCTGAACCGGAATCACTGAAATCATTTCCAATATTGTCTTCAGTTTCTGAGCCACTTCCTTGTATTTCTTTGAGTTCTTCTGCTTCAACCTCCTTCAAATTTAGTGCTCGAGTATATTCTCTACGTGTTACGATGATTCTAATAAAATAAAACGTAAAATTAACCACTGAATCTATAGCCCATGAGCCCAAGGTACTCTTGTCGATCTTATCTTACGAAGTAACCGCAATTTCGCATATACGCGTACCGTTAAGTAACCGAACTCGCACAGGAAACAACCTCTCACCACGAAAAATGAAGCTACACTGGCTTTCAATAAGAGTAACGGCGTAAGATGTTGCCAGATTCGAATTCTAATTTTCCATTCGTAGAATTTACGAATGGTTAGTATTTAAGGGTTAAAGTAAATAACCCCCAAAACAATCAATGAATGATGCTTTACGCTAGTGTTAGGAATGAATGAGCGAGGTCTTTAAGAGCTCGCTTAATTGCTGCGTTAAATTGTTTTGCTGTCAATGTCACAAATCACCTCGAAGGTGTAACTGCCAGTTGTGTCACTA
This sequence comes from Volucella zonaria, assembly GCA_963966105.1. Classification (NCBI taxonomy): domain Eukaryota; kingdom Metazoa; phylum Arthropoda; class Insecta; order Diptera; family Syrphidae; genus Volucella; species Volucella zonaria. The sequence goes on along the minus strand of OZ014530.1, from coordinate 286,564,561 downwards.
CGTCGGTCGGTAAATCGTAGTCATTGTTCGACATAAAACATGTTGACAGCACGTACTTTGCTTTGGTCACATTCATCGTTAGCCTCAGTATTTATGCCTATGGGTTAATTAATGTATTTCTGATAATGCCAATTTCCTCCTCGTATACCAGTAAGTGGACAGACTTTTGAAAGAGAATACCATCTCCAACCATCTACAGAGCTGTGGTATTTTAATCGCGTCCATCAAGGTGATTTTTTTTCTATGGTTATTGAAACGTTATAAAGTTGTTACCAGTTTAGGATACCAGGACTTTTATAAACTAACGAGCAGTTTTAATTTGGAAAAAAATTAAAAATACGTATAACATCTTATACAGTGTATCTATTATTAAAATGTTTGAAGAATTTACAATTATTTGCAATATTTGTAATTATAAAATTAATTGTTACCTTTTTGAAAAAAATCCTATAAGAAATAATATAGTGATGTTTTTTAGTATTTTTTTTTTATTTTTTTAAACACAATTTAGGTATTTAGAAACATGGTACTTAGACTATTTCTTTTGGCAACTTGAGCAAATTTGTGACCTGGTGCTGTGTGGATTGAATACGTTTTTCTTGCAGATATCACAAATTTGTTTCTGTGTTCTTGAAACTAAACAAGGGCATATATGTATAGTATCTTTTATTTTTTCTGGTGAAGGCACTTCCGGAGTTGCGTTTGGTTGCGGTAAAAAGAAGGTCTCGACAATCCAATACGTTCAATCTGTTACCTTTTTAGAACTTCAGCGACACGCACAAGAAACAACCGTCTTCGTTCGTGGTATTTTTCATTCCATTTAGGGTATAAGTTTGTCCAGATAACATACGTATGCAGCTACAGAACTTACATCCAGCAAATTTACAAAGAAAGCAAAAGGCCATCGGTTTGCCTGTCGTTTGGATATGTACGCGTGCACCAATTGGTCAAGAGAATCTACTCCTCCCTTTGTTTTGTTGTAGCTCAATATTATTTCAGGCTTTTTGGAATCTGCTGTGCAGATCTCTGGCTTGTGATGAGTAGTAGATAGGACTAAAACACATTTATTCTTTTTTTCGCACACAAGTAACAAGAGTAGCTTTTTTAGTAAATCCAAACATCGCTGAATGTTGTTCTCTGTTTCGATGTGGCAGAAATTCTTTCGGCACAAGTCTTTGATTCTTTCTTACTGTACCGATTATAGTCAAATCATTTTTTAGCATTTTGTAAGCTAAATCCAAGTCTGTAAAGTGATTGTCTAATGTTATGTTTCTATGAGATCCGTAAAAAGGTTCTGTTATTGTCGCTACTACTTGCGCAGCAAGGCCTTAGGCGACAACATTTCCTTCTTTTCCCATGTATGGAATACCATTCAGAGGATAAAACGTTTTTGAGTCACAATCCGATCAAATTTTCATCCCATATTTATCTGGTTTAGCGGGCATATATCTTTTGAATAAACAACGTCGGAATGGCACTAGATGTTCATCCACCGTTATATTTTCGCCTGGAGTATCTTTTTTTTTTCAAATTATTATTTATTTTATGGGAAATGCCCCTTATGGTTGCTAATTTATCTTTTTGCCGTCGAAAGGATCTACTTGTATTGTCATCAAACCTTATGAACCTCAACAAAAACTTAAAGTGCTTCAAGCCCATTGTGGTCGTGAAAATTGGAGACAGGATTTCATAAAACATCGTAACTAGTTGTACTTTGCTTGAGATGCTCAGCAGTCAGCAGCAAACCAAAAAATGCATACATCTCAATACTATCTGTGTTCTTCTAATTTTCTTCCGTCAAGACTCGAGAAGCTTCTTGGTTTAACACATCTAATTACATTATGTGCCCGAATGCAGACCAGTAGGAAAAGGAGTATTTAACCAAATTACTTTATCTTTTGAAGTGGACATCATGGTTTGTTGCCGTTCTTGTGATTTAACCACATTTTCGTTTCCCGAGTCCTCTTCCTTTAAGGGAATCGCTGATAAAGGAGCACATGGCTGAACGAGATAGTTTACCACGTTCAGACAATTCCAAACAGCAATCACTTTCTTGCTAATCAACCCTCATTGAGTTCATCCGTTTCATCTCCCAAAAGAGGTCGATGTAAACGTTGTATCAAGTCCGACAACAAGCACAATACAAAGTGCACCGTATGCCATATTTTTATTTCTAAATATGTTATTTTTACGCCACACCAGGCGTACATACATATGTAATAATTGTATAAAAATTTTAATATTCAGTTATGTACAATAGTAAAAATAAGAATTTGTAACAAAAATTAGAACTCCAGATTGTAAACCCAACTTATTACAAAGCCGTTACAAATGTAAACCCATTTGACTGCTCTAGTACAAGTAGTTAAGATGTAGGATTTATTAGCTTCCTGTTGGCCTTTTTCCTTCTTCTGGTGCGAGCAGTCAAACAAGATGGATGCATAAGCGCAGTATTTTTTAGAACTAGATCACATTTATAATCTTAAATAATCAACATATTCTTTTGTAATCCAATAAAATATACTTCTTAAACTTATAATAAATAAATAAATATTTTTTTTATCATAAACACAATAGATAAAAAATTGTTTTTTTTGCATTTCTCAATAGTTTGTTCAAAATGAAGTATTACTTTTTGGGTTTAAAAAGACCCAAGGGACTAGAGTGTAACTTTTTCCAGGGAAAATTTTATGCCACTAGTGCTTAAATATGATATAGGGCCCATGCGTGCCATGGCTAACTCGAATGTAGTGCAATCGTGAAGTTCAATTTTCGACAACTTTATCGAGCAATTGAGGCCGTATATCAGCAATAACACGGCGAATGTTGACTTCCAAATCTTCCAACGTCTCTGGTTTTTTGGCATAAACTAGTGACTTCACATACCCCCAAAGATAGTAATCTAAAGGTGTAAAATCACAGGATCGTGGAAGCCAGTTCACAGGTTTATTACACGAAATTATGCGCTCAGAAAATGTTTCCCGCAATAAATTGATGGTGTCAAGCGCCGTGTGACATGTTGCGCTATCTTTTTGAAACCAAAGCTCTGTAATGTCAATGCCATTCAACAGAGAAACAAAGAAGTCAGAAATCATGTTTCTATAGCGCTCTCCATTGACGGTAACATTCTGGCCGGCATTGTCCTTAAAGAAATATGGGCCGATGATTCCACCAGCCCATAGAGCACACCAAACAGTGAATTTTAATGGTTCTAAGGGCGTCTTGATAAAGGTTTCTGGGTTTTCTCCAAATTCGGCAATTTTGCTTGTTTACATATCCATTTAATAAAAATAGGCCACATCGGAGAACAAAATTTTGCGTTGAAAATGAGGATGAAGCTGTATCATGTTTTCGACCCATCCACCGAACGGTCACGCGGTTTCAACTCTTGCACAAGCTGGATCTTATAAGCTTTTAGACCAAGATCTTTCCATAAAATCTTCCACAAGGTGGATGGGCATAGCTCCAATTGCTGTGCACGATGGCGAATCGATTCATTCGGAATCTCCCAAACACTGCGCCCCTCAATGGCAATAACTTCTTCTGTTCGCACAGTTGGTCGTCTTTGGGGATGCGTATTATCCACTAGAGTGCATGTGGTGCAAAAACGATTCATCGTGTTCCAAATAACTTGCTCAGATGGACGATTATGTCGACCGTAAAATGGACGTAGCACATCATAAGTTTGGCGAACCGAGTCATGGCTTTGAAAATAAGTTTGCACAATTTGTGCGCGTTGTTCTGGCATTAGTCTATTCATTGTGAAATGCAAAACGTACTAACCACAACCAATCAACTTTCTATTTCATTCAAATTTAGCCCCCCCCATATTGTACAACTTAAAGGGCGAAATAGTGAATAACTGTGATAAAACCAAAACTTATTAGATCAAAATGTTACTTCAACTCACATGTATGTAGCTTTTTAAAAATTTGCTAATATTCCACAAATTAATGCAGCTTCTACTCTACCTCCAAGTAAAGTGAAATTTTCACAATGTCTTTGCAGAGATTATGAGTATTCGCCAACGGTAATATAAGGTTTTTTTTTGTTTCCGGCCATTCTCATCCAGAAAATGGAGAAGGAAAATATGCAATAAAGCCCTGACAACTACATATACACTACTGGATACGTACATTAGGGTGTCCCTTATATGGTCGATTTTTTTTTCCTTTAAATTTCGTAACGCATACCCCATAATTCTTTTAATAATACTAAGCGCTAAACACGTGCAAAGTTTCATGGTTATATAACAACGATAACCTGTGCCGACAAAGTCTCAATGTATTCCTATATAAACGGTTCTAAAACATCTAGTGGCATATAAGCTATATAAGAACAAAATTAATATTTTAAAAGAAAACAACAGTGGAAGATTAATTAGAGTATGCGTTTATTCATAAACATTAAATAAATGTATAATTATACAGGATACTTTCTTTTCAAAGTTTCCTTTTTTATAATCTGGGTATAACTATCTATGTTCTTGAACACAACGTAACAAGAACTGCTTTTGTTTTTCGTCAGCAGTAATTAAACCACGAAAATCTTCCATGGTCTTCACACCTCTCTATGATGTCTCATTGACTGCCTTCAAGTGCATAACTTTTTGTTTAGCTTCCAGAAAGAAAGGAATTTGAACCCAGGAAGAGACGTCTTCTTGGAGAAAAGCGCGATAACAAATTTGTGCTCTTTATGGTCACGAAATCACTCAAACATTTTTCTGCAACAATAAGAAAAATTATTTATTAATAAAATTAACAGTTTTTCTAGGGATAGAAATGAAAAACACTTATTCAACTCACCGTACAATAAGGCAGATATTTCTTCCTTTGACGGAACATATCTCTTCCCAAAATCATATAAACTTTCTCTTTGTAAATTCGATACAATATTAGCTTGGGATTGTGTATCAACTTCATCATAAAATAGTGAAAATAAAGCTATTTCTTTTGATAAATACCATAAATGTTGACTGAACTTGGTCAGAGCTGCTTTAGAAATCACCTTGTCGGCTGTTTCATAGTTCTTCAATGTTTTTAAGAAGCATAAATCTTTATTCAGAGCTTTTACCTGCAAATTGCACCCCTGCCAGGGCCTTAAATAAACTGTTGCAATAAATAAGCAAACACCTTGCAGTGGTAGCTTGTCTTTAGCACACATTTTAAACTAGGATTGCAGCAAACATATCTTTAAAGCGTAAATAATTCTTGCCATCCATCGTGCCTGATATATTGCGCCAGGAGGTCTGATTTTAAATTTGTTTTCATTGTCTCCTCCCAAAAAAACCATAGGAAGCGCAATCAATTCCCGATAATCGTCACGTATAATTGGTTTCAATTATCTCTGATTTTTTTAAATAACGGGATATCCGAACTGCTGGTAACTTGACGCATCTTTGATTCAAATACACATCTCAGAACCAGTTCACATATATGATAACGGCAAGCAAAAAGTAACAGTTCTTTATCTATTTTTTCCTCCAAGAGCATACAAGCCCCATTTCAGCGACCTGCATTAGAGGCCGTTGTATCGCAGCACATAATCTGTACTTTATCTTTGAGGTCACAATCAGAAAGCGCATTCAAAATAGCTTGAGCTTGGGTTTGCCAATAGAACTTACGAGTTTGGGCACTGCTAAAATATGTTCTTTTTCTCCGAATGAAATCAAAATTGACAGGCGTACTTCTTTTGAACCCGTCACATTTAAACTTGGCAACAGGTTTCCATACCAATGAACGGTCACAATTTCAGGCACGTTGTTCTGAAAATCAGATTTGAACGATTTTGCTCTTTCTTCTCTCATTTGGGTCCGAATTCGTTGAATAGAAGACTTATTGATTGTAAAATCTTCACAACTGAGATCAAATGCTTCTACTACAGCCTGAAGTATGTAAACAGAATCCCTTACACTTAGTTGACACCTGTCTAAAGCAGCAACTAATTTAGTGGTGATAAAACACGTCCTTCCTCTTTTTGTGATAGACAGCGAAATTACGGGTTGCGTTTGCGAAGTGGAGGTAAATTTTCATCCAAAGTTTCGTCAGAACTGATAGACTGTTCGTGAATATCTTGAGGTGGGCCATTGTATGAAGTCCAGAAGTTCTTGGCAGTCAAAGACTTTAGTCCTTTTACCTCTTCTTTTAGTTTTCTCTGCCTTGCTTGTTCTTCTTTCTCAGCTAACTTTTTGTCAACACCCGCTAAACAACCAGAACGCCGTGGCTCTCTTTGTTTTTGTAGAACAATTTTGTCTTCCTCTATTTTGATCTTTTCTAGAACATCAGCGTGTGCGATACCCAACAAATTATCTAAATCTTTCTGAAATTTTTCCTCGCGGTGTTTATAGACGTCCTGTGGTTTTTCGCAGTTTTTTGCAGCTCTCTCTAAACTTGGTAAAGGTTCACAAGTTTTTTCACACAGTTAGGTACAGCTCTGGCGGGTATTCTTGTCTTTTCCCAAAATATAATGCACTCCCGAATCACAAGATTTGCACTTTCATTTACAGTTAATTTTACTTCGCGAATATTAAAGAAAAGAACTGAGAGAACTTGGCGATTAGACGGTAACCTTGCACCAGTTATTTGGTGATTTATCTCACCAACCATGAAAATAGTTTTTTTTTTAATACTTCTTAGTTCCACTGACATGTTGAAACTTTACTATAATGCACGTTAACTATACGATAAAACGCAAACAAATGACAAATAGGACGAAAATGGAGGTCATCCTCGTAAATTGTATGAACATAAAATTCGCGCGCAACTTGGCACGGGTTCCTGCGATTCAAACAAGGTAAAATTTTATTTTCAAGTATCTTGTGGTCGAATGAAAAAAATTAGAGCATATGCGTTAGAGAATATTAACTTTGAAAAATAAGGGACACCCTAACGTACATATGTATGAATTTTATGTGTAACATCATAACAAAAAGCCAGCATGGGTTATTTTGACCCGAGGGACTGCAGCGTTACATTTTTTTTACTGCAACGGACCTATTAATATGTACACACTTAATCTCAAAATTACAATATATGCCTCATATTTTAGATGTGGAACGAAAAATAGCTTAGGGTCAAAAAGGACCCAAAGGACGAATAAAGATTAAAAGTTTGTTTTGTATCGATCGTGGCGCTTTCCTACCAATGAGCGAGTTAAGTTTTCTTTGATTAAAATTGAGTTCTTCAGTTGTCTTTTTAACGTATCCCTTAGATTGAAGCTTGGAGTCTAGATTCACCCCCAGATATTTGGGAATTTGAACTCCTGAAACTGAAGGAGAAATTTACATGAGCTGATTTTAAGCTGTTCAAGTGAATTCGGTTATTTTTGTTTCCTCTTAGAACTCTATCTAAGGTATTGAGTTGACTCGCGTACATTTTCCGCAACGATAAGAATAGTTGTGTCATCAACAAACGTAGTGTAAGAAGTTTAATTAGCCACAAAGGCATATATGATGCATGAGTAGACAGATGTTGTAGGCTCGCAGTTGTTCGACTCTAGTTCGCCGGATTCGGTCGGTTCTTGCCACTACCTCGTACATCTCGACTCATCTTACTCTTTTGTTTCGTGCCAAGAATTATCAAAAACGAAAAAAATCGAAGAATAGAGAAGTAAGCTACGTGACTATACGGACGAACTTAAAATACAGGAAGAGAGAAAGATAATAATCTGAGCCATCACCACTGTGCCAGACCAGGACGAACGCGATTAAAACCAAGTAATCCTACGCTAGCCTAATCCCTTAAACCGAAAACTTAGTTCATGAGTTAACCCTACACCGATAAAATGTACCAGGTGCGCACAGCGATGACAGCTGGTCACGACCTTAAATATGGCGGATGTTGTTGGCTGAGAATGCCCAACCCATCCTTATAGCACCTACTATAAATGCGACCTAGGAACTACCATTCGCAGTTTTGGTCAGAGTGGTAGCATTTGGTCCGCCGTTTTCTTCTTTTTCAAAATTTTACTTTCGTTTCTATCTTTTACTTCTTCGAGATCACATGCTGATTATGCATTTGGATTCTGAGCAGATCGATGGTGGCTGTCCAATCTTCAGGATAAGGGACATAGTGAGGAAGCTAGCCGTTTGCAAAGGATCCAAAAGCGGGCTAGAAGGGAGGGCTCCGTAAGCTGATTGCTGTCTGATAAGTTTGGGCCTAGGCTGACTTTTCGTGAGGCACGGGCTTGAAATCACAAACTTCTAGTCGTGTTGAGGTATAACCTGGACAGACTCTGACAGATTGGGATTTGTTTTAGCCAGATACCCAGTGTGGAGGGAAGTTAAAAGTAATGCTTCAGCACTCGTTACCGTACTTAAATACCAGTGTTCACTCTACGTGACTCGACGTTACATAACGAACTCGACTTAGATCCAATTTAGACCCCTTAGAGAGTGACTAGAAAATAGGTTTAAAAAAAAGCATTGTTATGGAGTTTCGTGGCTACGGAGGCATCCATGATGTGGGACAAGATAGCTGCGGCACGCTAGCAGTTGTCCGGCTAGCTTAGTCAGTAGAGCATGAGACTCTTAATTGCAATGCCATGGGTTCGAGCCCCACTGTGAGCACCATTGCAAGGAGCGTGCCACAGCCGTTTACTCCTGCTTCATTGATGCCTCCACGGCTAGCTACACTCCTTACAGTAGCTATTGTACAATTTGAAGGTGTTGGTATGTCGTTGGTAAAGGGTAGATATAAAAGTGGACCTAGGATACTTCCTTGTGGAACCCTAGCCTTAATTTCGCTGCGTTCTGAGTAAGAACTACCTTGTCTGATCCTAAAGTATCTATCAGAGAGCTGCAACGGGTACTTTGTATTTGTGTATACCCGATCAATGACTCACATTTGGTTTGAAGCAATCACTTTCGTTGAGCAGAAAGGAATAATCGTTTGCTCATGAACTTAAAAAATACATGTAGGTTGAAACATTCGAGTCATGTACATAGATACTTACATTCGAGTGTTCGGGTATTTTATGCAGTATTAGCAAATAATGATCGTTTGTTCGGGTGGTTGAACACACTCGACACAATCGAGATACTGCACACACTCGAATATACCCTTACCCATGTCCATACACAAAACAATATGTTATGTATCGATTTGCATTTTGCATAATCACCAGTTACGGTGATTATTTTGTGTAAAGTGGTTGATCAGTGGCTATTGGTAGTAATTTCGAGTTTTTATAAAAAAAAAATATTTTCAAAGAATGGAAAGTCATATACTATTCATTTCGGAACAAATTGCGTATGGTAACTACACCTTGTCTACCCGGCGCAAAGGACGAAGTTTCGTATGGAATATTGTTTCGGAAATCTTAAAGCCGGAGAAAACTGTTTTGCCTGTTTTCGTTTATTGCCACACTTGCTCTAAAACGTTAAAATATACTGCCAGTCAGACGTCAAACTTAATTCGGCACAGGTGCTGCAAAAACATTAAGCAGTCACAAGTTTTGAAAACCGTCACAGCATTGGACAAAACTGAAGCCATTGAAAAATGTTGCAATTGGGTAATTGAGGACAGCCGACCATTCACGGTAGTGGAAGGTTCTGGCTTCGCTAAACTAGTCAAGTTCTTTATCAAGATCGGTGCAACATATGGCGAACACGTGGATGTGGAGGATTTGTTACCGGATGCAACAACAATTTCTCAAAGATCCAAAATGTACGCAAATGAAAAAAAACAAGAAGTTAAAGATGAAATAAGTAATGTTGTAATAGCGGTGAAGCTTCAGCTACAATCGACATGTGGACGGACAACTACGTAAAGCGAAACTTTTTAGGCGTCACCTTGCATTACCAAAAAAGATTTCAAGTCTATGATATGGTTTTGGGATTGAAATCAATGGATTTCGAAAGATCAACGGGTGACAATATTATAAAAAAGCTCAACAGTCCATTTGATGAATTTGGTGTTCGAAACATCGATCAAATTAAATTCATTACTGACAGGGGAAGAAATATAAGCAAGGCTTTAGAAAAGAACACACGCCTAAACTGCTGCAGCCATTTGTTTTCTGATGTATTGGAGAAGTCGTTGGCTGCTACAGCAGAACTTGCAGATATTTTAGAATCGTGCAAAAAAATGGTAAAATATTTTAAAAAAGCAAATTTGCATCATTTCCTAACCACTTCTCTGAAAAGCGCATGTCCAACACGGTGGAATTCAAACTATAGAATGTTTAAATCTATAACTGACAATTGGTGTCAAATCAATAATATTCTGACTACGAACGAACAAAGCCAACTACTATTGCACATAAATATATCTATTCTTACGGTTTTAGTGGAAATGTGTAAGAATTTTGAAATTGTATTCAAGAAATTGCAAGTTTGCAGTTCTCCATCGCTTTGCTACGTTTTACCATCAATTTTAAAAATTAAGAATCTCTGTGAACCAAACAGTGAAGATGTAGGTGCAATTTCCGTTCTTAAACCAAACATAAGACAAAACATTGAGGAAATATGGGTCACCAATCTAAATTTATGGCATAAAACTGCATACTTTTTATATCCACCAGCTATAAATATGCAGCCAAATGATTTAGATACAATAAAGAATTTCTGTAGTTCTCAAATTAAAGATAAGGCAAATGAAGTACCATCTCCCATTGAGCCAACGTTGTCCGCAATTGCAGAAAGTGACTCTTCAAGCTTAAACCAAATTCAGTCAAATCAACCGCCTTCAATTTCTGACACCACCAACGATGCAAAGTTCTTTTTTTTCTAATCTGCTAAACATATCTGCCTCAAAAGTCATACGAGAAAGGCCTGAAGACGAAGTAGAGATGACTAAAAGTTTTAATTGGATGGAGTGGTGGCAAACAAATCAAAATAAATACCCTCATTTATCGCAACAAGCTATGGACATTCATTCAATACCAGCTAGCAGTGTAGCGGCTGAGAGATGCTTTTCTTTGGCTGGCAATATAATATCAGAAAAACGAAATACTCGTAGACTAGCACCAGGATCGGTTAATAGCTTGTTGTTCTTAAACTCATATTACAAAAATTTTAATAATTAAAAGTAATAAAGCTTAAATATTAGATTTCATATGCTGTGTTTTTTGTTTTTATTGTTTGTTGTAATTATGAATTTTGTTCCTTATCAGTAAAGAATACTGATAACACATTTTCGTTTGTTCCAGTGGTTGTACACACTCGAGCCAATAGATATACTCGAAACACTCGAAACACTCGAATATACCATACACTCACGATGAATTCATGCATATGGAGACTTCCATCCGTTCGGCAACATTCATTCGTGTCGAGAAATACACGAGATTAAAAATCAGTAATAGTACAAACTCGAAAAAATAATGTTGTGTCCCATACATGTTTACCCAAGAATTTTTGTTTCGAGTGCGCAGCTTGAACGACCACACATCTACCATGCGTTCGATTGACTTGTATCGAATTTTTGGCGACAATGATCGAATCGACACGATCATACTCAATGCAGTTCTTTGGTATCTATCTGTTCTTCTTTTCGAATCTTGTGTTGTTAGCAAATGAGGACGAATCTACCTTATAGCTTGGAGTGGCAGTTGTGTTTTGTCCGTAAGCTAAGTATGAGCTATTTTTGATGTCATTGTATCTTTTCTCTATGAACCATTCACGACGTTTATTCGGCTCTGTTATAAGATGAGTCGATAGCAAATCTCGTGCCTATAACCTCGTCGAGGGTAGCCAACAACCGAAGTACTGATTTCGTACATAATTCATATTCTTGACAACAACCCGTGCTGACCTAGGCGTTGTTAAATCTTACGATTCTGATAACTTTACGGCTCTTTCTACGAACGTTCGTTAGATTGAGCTGGAATGATGGAAAGAGTAACGGTGGTATTAAGTTTGTAAGAGATTAGCTCCATCAAAATAGAGAGGTGATTGGTTTGTTCCGGAAAACCGAAAAGTTCCAACTGGTTCTACAAGATGCATACTCTGACACACTATAGTCGGAGAACCAAGATAAAGACATGAAGAAAACGCACGACGTAAGTCCACTCCTCCAACGGCGGCAGAGAGGAGAAACTGATCAGCTGAAGCGAGAGGTACTGAAACCGATCAAAATCTTCGAACTGAAATTGTATTCAACCAAATCTATCGACAAAAACAAAATCGTCACGGGTTGTACATACCCGGACACGTAAGTAGGATAAGGCCGCTGCTACGAGCAGCAAAGATCGTAGTTTTGGTTGACGGAAGTCAGTTTGTTGGGCGGAATTTGGATACGAAACGAAATGCTACGAAATGAATTTAAATGGGCGTTTCTCCCATCATTAAGCACCACTCTCCAGCACAGAAGGCAGTAACCGAACTCACTGTGATTCCAAGAAGATAGGATTTATCACATGGGATGCTCTTTACAACTTTTGGGAAATGGAACGTGAGAGCCAATTACCTCTGAATTTTATACTGTCGTCTGCTCTAGATATCAACAATGATGGCTTAAGGTTAACTTTTGTTTCGAAAGTTTGTCAGCGAGTAGTCGAGTTAACGATATCCAACAGCCTCCCCAAAACGCCGGAAATTACTAGAAGAGCTTCTTATGATATTATCGAGGAGAAGCAATCCGCGGAAAGCTAACTGGACACTCTTTAAAGAGGAGATACGCAAGTCTGTTAATGCTAAACTCAAAACAAAACAGGAAGCTGTTCAGATTCTGAACGGTGCCCTAACCAACCTGATGTCATACACACCGAACCGAAGGCACAGACCCTCTGTATCATGATTGAGGCATGAGAATCAACTTAAACATACCTCCTACTAGAAAAGCTGAAAATGAGCTGAGTAGTACAGCACGATGCTTCTGGGATCTGTAACATGTGTAATCAGTCCGCGCTCAAGGGGTTTTGTAATCTTAAAATGTTTGTACACAGCGCGGGCGAATGAAATTTAGGGGGGAAGAAAAGAGAGGTACCGAAGTACATTGTGTTTAAATGTTTGTAAGTTATAACGACCAGCAAACACAGAGATCGGCAGGGCATTCCATAAGCGAGTTGTACGGCTTAGGAAAGAATCGCGATATTTTAGAGTACGTCCCAAAATGGGCTTGAGGGTATACTGATGAGCATTCATAGTGAGGCGAGTGTTACAGTTGAAAGATGGAATTAGTGGAATGCTACTAGTAATTTCAATGGAGCACTAATGGTGGAAATAGCGATAAAAAAAAGTGAGACAGGAGACATTACGTTGGCGTTCGAGAGTGTCAATAGATTGACTGATATTAGTAGTATCACCTATCAGTTTTATCGCACGGTCCAGAATTCTATCCAGCAGGTGCAGAGATGTTTTAGGAGCACCTGACCAGATGTGGGCATTGTACTCCAATTTTGTCGGATGAATGCCTTATATATTTCGGCCAGATCAGAGGAGGTAAAATATTTCTTGAGAAAACCTGGACATTTCGCAGCATTTTTGACGACAGTTCATCGGTTTTGACGATGCAAGTGCCATTCATGGATAATGGCTGGGTATTTGAATTTTGCTTTAATGACAGCAAACAGCATTGAGTTTTGGAAGCATTAAATTCCACTCGGTTTATAGTTCCCCACTTGGTTATGCTGTTAATATGGGAATTTAGTGAGCTTAATATACGCTGCCGTTCCCGTTCTACAACCGAAGAGCAGGGACGTGAGTCCGGGAACGAATATGAAAAGCAGAGAGTACTGTCATCAGCAAAGGAATATATTGGATTAGAGGTAGCAGACACGAGATCGTTGATGAAAATTAAAAAGAGTGTCGGAGACAGAACGGAGCCCTGGGGCACACCAGCATTTATTTTGTGAATAACAGACTTGAAACCGTCCAAGACAACTTGAATTGAACGTTCCGAAAGGTAATTTCTAATCCATTGCAGAAGAGAGGCATCGATCCCAAGAGCACGCATTTTCGACAAAAGAGCCTGATGCCAAACCCTGTAAAATGCATTAGAGATATCAAGTGTCACTATCTTGCCTTCGCCAGATTGATGTACGCTTTGGTTCCACTTTTCGGTAAGATATGCCATCAAATCACCAGTGGACCTGTTGCTACGAAAACCAAATAGCCGGTCATTAAGAAGTTTTCGTGTTTCGAGATGTTTCACGAGCTGACGGCATATCAGCGTTTGCATGACCTTGGAAAGAACCGACGTAAGTGCAATGGGTTTGTAGGAGGAGAGCGAAGAACATTCGCCTTTTTTATTGACGGGCTGGACAAATGCTGTTTTCCATCATCTCGGAAAGAGTCCTAAAGAGTAGGATTGATGTAAAAGCTTACGCAGTGGTTTTGTCAGCGAGTAAGAACACCTCTTCAGAAGAAGGGGAGATATACCATCTGGACCAGCGCATTTATGTATATTAAGATCTTTAAGTACTCTTGCTACTACACGAGTGCGAAAGTGGATTCGTCCCATTGTAGATTCGACGCACTCAAGAGTAGGCGGGGATAAAGCACAATCTGGGAGTGTTGAGCTAGCCGCCAAGTGTGCAGGTTGGTCTTGTCCAAAGAACTGACAGCTGGAATGTCATTATAAATGAGCGTTGGATTGGAGGATGAGGCAGAATTTCTAATGGTTTTGACAAACAACCAACAATTTTTACTGCCTTTTTGGCATTGTAGTATTTTTTGCCTCAACTTTTGGTCGTATTGGTATTTCACACACTTGAGAAAGACGTTGCAGTCATCCCTGGCTCGTTTAAACTTTTTTCGGTTTTCCTCTGTCGGATTGGTCTGGAGGAACCGAAAAAACACTTCTCTAACCGTGACAGGCTCTTTACAGCTCGAGTCGTACCATGCCTCGGAAGGATCTCATTCCGAAGAGAATAGTATCAGTGGTCATATCAGCAGCGACAACCACGTTGTTATCGAGGAACGACCATTTAAATTTCCTAAGGAAGTTATAAAGTACGCTCCAATTGGCTGTCTCGTATTGCCATACGGTCCTTTGGGAATCTTTTCTCTAACTGTGTGGTCGGTGTACGAGGAATTAGCTGATATTACACAATCGTCCGACGATCCTAGAGGAGAGAGTTCATCAACGGAGTACTTATCAGGGTGAGAAGTTAAAAACAAGTCCAGGGTGTTGGCTGTATGACTATCAACGTCTGGTATTCGCGTAGGCCCAATTACAAGCTGCGTTTGTTGTTTTCCGCAGAGAAAATTGACGGCATGTGATGATATTGACAACATGGCGTGGGCGAATCAGACGTGGGCGCTGACGAGTAAGATTCTGCGGATGCTAACTGCAGCCAATATTTGATGCCGGACTGGACTAAACTTGTCACGTCGAAAACCTGTAAATTGCTCCCAGACTAGTGGCAGTATAAAGGAGGTCTCGGTAACAAATTGGCCTTGTCACTCTCAATTTCCAGATTTTGGCCTTCCCATATTATATCAAGTTTTCACGAAAATACGTCGAAGCTACTCTGATCAGACTCCAAAAAACAGCTTGTTTCGGCTAGTTAGGGCTATCTAGAAATGGCTGTAGTCAGAATCCGAGTAAGGAAAGGCATGTAGTTGTCCTCTCTGAGATGGCTGAAAATTTGATCTCGAAAACGGCGCTGTTCTTTTTCTGGACGTTAGATTTCACACCTCGTTAGGAACATTTTCAACGGCCTCCAAATCAAAGATAAACGAAGTGATGATGGTATGGAACTATATTGCGAAGAGTACGTGCTTCATGAGCGAAAAATCTTCAGCTGCAGTGAGAGCTAAAATGCGCTTAAAGTTTTGCCAAACCTACTTCCAAACTAACTCCAGAATGCCAAACTGCACTATCGCACCCGAAGGATCCCAGGTCATAATGAACTTACGGGAAAAGAGATCACCGAAGAACTTCTAGGCAAGGCTCAGCGAAAGGTTTTCTAGAACCCAAACCTGTGGGGATTCGCTGTTTCCTCGGTTTGGGCTTCTATTATCAGCTGGGTTTCGCGTGAGCATAGCTGTTGACAAAACGAATGTTTACCGAGTCTAAAGGAGCTCAGCGGCTGTCTCTCAGCAGGAAAGATTATAGACCCTATCGTGGAGTATTTATTCTGAGCAGATCCACTTTTTTTCATGTTCTATGAACATTGTCGGAAAATCTAGTTCAAAAAGCACTAGAGACCCAAATTCCAGTCAAGGTTCGAAGAGGAATCTACAGGAAAACTAATTGGATTACCTAGTTACAAAAATATCTCCAAACTCTTGGCCAAGGTTATCCGAAATAGGAACCTGTTTAATGGTTGGGAGGCCCGCAATTTTAGCCCACTCTTACAACACTAATGCTGAACTAATATCCATCGAAACTAATGATTCTTATGGACAACTGTTTATGTTAGAGAAGAATGGAGTAGCAATTAATTCCGGGATTATCCGTGGGTAAGAAAGGATGTATCGACAAGCATTAAGGCGTTAATAAAAAGAAAAATCATTTGGCTAAACTAATTAAAATATAGTGATCCACTAACTTAATAATGGAATCAAGTTGGTAATTACAGAAACATCTTTCTCCCAAGCGGATCTTCTAACCTCTCAAAACTACTTTTCACAATTTTATTTCCTATTTTAACTCCCAGCTATTTTAGCATTTTAACAACAAGATCAAAAATAATGCTTCCATAACAATTACGACTACGCCAAACTGGTCAGATTAATTTGATGCATAGTTCAAAACTTGTAGAAAATTATTTTAGCTCTTGGTCACATTAGATTTCTAAATAAGCAAACTTTCATAACTTTTAAAAAACTGACTGTACCACACCTAAAACTAATTTAAATAAACAAACTTTCATCGGTATGCTGAAACCAGAAAAATAATGAAAAACTTCGCATTTGCTCCCTTCCCGAACAGTTCAAATATTGAAGATTATAATTGAAGCTGTAACAGAGATTTACGTTTCGAAACAAATGCAAAACTGTTATAAGTTGGCAGGAGTTCAGGTTCGATGTATCTCGAAAGGTTTTCTATAAAATACAGATTTCGATGTTAAACTATTTCAAAAAGTATCCAGTTTCTGAAGTTAGGAGTAACTCCAAACAATGGCCGAATATTTCCGTATCCTACATTTGCATGGCTTTAATAAATTTGAAACTTTCAAAATAAGATTCAATTAGTAACCGAAAAGAATTCCATAAAAATCTCTCTCTAACTTAAGCTCAAAACATCTAAGGCAAAATCACTGACCTGCTCAGGAAAAAGAAGCTCTCTTAAATTTACGACAAATTCTTGGCATTCATTGTCGGCAGAAGCGAGATACGGAAGTCAATAAACAGATAAATGTGAATGCATGTACTCGTAGACGCTAATAGAATAATTCCTTAGACGATGGCGTAGCGCGACGACAGACGTTGTTCCACGCAAAGAAATAAATCGAATTCCGAAGTAATTTTCCATCACTTAAATTAATTTTCATAGCACCACAAGTGCTGACAGCAGTAGATACGGATATGGCTGAAGGAGAACCTCCTGCCAGATACAGGAGCCATCATCATCCCATCGTTACAGCACCCTAACATTCCGGTGCCACCCTCATCATTGGTTTGGCTTCGGAATAAAGTTCGCTATTGGGTAATAGCATTAGGATGCTATCCGCGTTCTCCATTCTACCATTCGAACCCCTCCATCCGGCCCATCTATTTGAAGATTCGAAATTATATTCACTTGGTGAAATTTCAATGAGGAGCTAAGCTAATTTCATGTTCGCTGGTTCGTCATCCTAGTAGCTGAGTTCTTCAGATTCTTTCTTATTCTCATTTCACTTTGCCAACGAAATCACTTAACGTAATAATTTTTAATTGTCACTGGATAAAAACCGGGATATACGAGTATCTGCAGCTGTATCTGCACCGCAGGTTCTGAGGGAATATCGATCAGACACAAATGGAATTGGAGAGGTAGATTGACTAGATTTGCAATAAATTGAAAAAAAAAAAAAAATTATTCTCCATTTACTTCCTTTTATTACGGATAGTACTGGGAAGACACAAGTAATTACCGCTGACTGTGGATTTGATGGAGATGCCAAAGATAAAGATAATGGCTTACGATTTTAAGTCCTTCCATTGTAATCGAGATTTGAGAAAAGTTTCCATTTCTGTAGCTAATGATGCAATGAGAGTGCACTAATGAAATCTTTTTGATCCCAATGCACATCTATATTAAAGAGGAAATGAGAAAAGAACTTCTCTGATTCTTTAGAGGATTGGATAATCCAATGAAAGGATAACAAGTCCGAAATGCGGCTTTTGTGATGAAAGTTAAATGGGAATATTTACAAATGGATTAACAATCAATTTTCAATGGGAAAAGAATTGTATCCGTTCTTTGATTAATTTTTTGGGACGTTCTTCTGTTTTGCTGACACATGCCATTCACTTTCTGACTAGCAGGTAGCCGAAGAGAAAACCCAGACAGCCATGTGGGTCAAAGTCGAAAGAAATTAAAATAAAATAAAACAAATATAAGAAATCTATTAACGTCTGGTGAACTGATAGATATGCTTAGGAAGTGAAGATGCTAAAACGGACTACATGAGCTGTGCAGCGGTTAGGTGCTAAAAGCCAATGGTACCGAATGTTTGAGATGACTGTGGCATAAAGAGCGGATACACAGTAAGAATTCATTTATCCCCATTTTCAGGAAGCTGTAAGATATTTTCAGAGCCTTGCTTGCAAAGCCCTCTCTTCGTATCATAAGTCTTTAAACAGAACTTTAGATAAGTAAACAGCAGAGAATTTTGTTTCAGTACATTACAGACATTGATGGCTTTTAGAGAACTACGCCGAGTTCCGAGCCATTTACGTGCGCAGTGATATAGCTTACCAAATTCCACCTGTTCCAATTCAGAATTCGAATTCATGTGGTTAAAATTCCATCTAAGTAAGCAAATTATCCACTACTCGTTTATTTACAGAAGCCCCAAACTGGACAGCAATTCGACTTTTATATCCCTGTATCCTCATACTGAAATCGTTATTACGGGCGATTTCAATATACACAATTCTAGATGGTTTCGACATTCTGGACAGAGAACACGCGAAGGACGGTGTGTTGGGGTTTTCGCTGCGGAAAACAAATTAACGCAGCTTGTAAATGGGCCTACGCAAATACCAGACGTTGATAGTCATACAGCCAACACCCTGGATTTGTTTTTAACTTCTCACCCTGATAAGTACAGTACATCGTTGATGTGCTCTCCTCTCTAGGCTCGTCGGACCATTGTGTTATATTAGCTAAGAACCGTATGGTAATACGAGAAAGCCAACTGGAGCGTTCTTAACAGTTTCTTTAAGAATTTTAACTGGTCGTTGTGTTTCCTCGATAACGACGTGGATGCCGCTGCTGATATGATCACAGACACCATTCTAATGAAATGAGAAACTTTATCCCTCATCGGATGAAGAGTAGCAAACCAAAAGAAACAGCATGGTACGACTCGAGTTGTAGGGAGGCTGTCAGGATTAGAGAAATGTTTTTTCGGTCTTTCAAGACCAACCCAACAGAGGAAAACCGAAAAAAGTTTAAACGAGCCAGGAATGACGGCAACGTCTTCCTTAAACGTGTTAAATTCCAATACGACCAAAAATTGAGGCAAAAAATACTACAATGTCCCAAAGGTAGTAAAAATGTTTGGTCGTTCGTCAAAAATATTAGAAATTCTGCCTCATCCTCCATCCCAATGCTCATTTACAATGATATTCCAGCTGTCAGCTCTTTGAACAAGGCTAATCTGCTTGCTGCACACTTTGCGGCCTGCTCAACACTCCCAGATTGTGCTTTTTCTCCGCCTACACTCGAGTGCGTCGAATCTTCAATGGGACAAATCCACTTTCGCACTCATGTAGTAGCAAGAGTTCTAAAAGATCTTAACATTCTTAACTGGTCCAGATGGTATAACTTCCCTTCTTCGGAAGAGGTGTTCTTCTTCGCTGGCAAAACCATTGCGTAAGCTTTTTCATCAATCCTACTCTTTAGGACTCTTTCCGAGCAGATGGAAAACAGCATTTGTCCAGCCCATCCTTAAAAAAGGCGAATCTTCCTCTCTCTCCTCCTACAGGCCCATTGCACTTACGTCCCAAGGTCATGGAAACGCTGATAAACCATCAGCTCATGAAATATCTCAAAACACGAAAACTTCTTACTGACCGGCAGTACGGTTTTCGTAGCAACAGGTCCACTGGTGGTCAGATGGCATGTCTTACCGAAAAGTGGAACCAAAGCGTACATCAATCTGGCGAAAGCGAGATAGTTGCACTTGATATTTCTAAGGCATTTGACAGAGTTTTGCATTAGGCTCTTTTGTCGAAAATGCGTGCTCTTGGGATCGACGACTCTCTTCTTCAATGGGTTACAAATTACCTTTCGGAACGTTCAATTCAAGATGTCTTGGTATGTCTGATATTCACAAAATAAATGCTGGTATGCCCCAGGGCTCCGTTCTGTCTCCGACAATCTTTTTAATTTTCATTGATGATCTCTTGTCTGCTTAGTCTAATCCAATATATTCCTTTGCTGATGACAGTACTCTCTGCTTTTGATATTTGTTCCCGGACTCACGTCCCTGCTCTGGGGCTGTAGAACGGGAACGGCAGCGTATGTTAAGCTCATTAAATTCCGATATTAACGCCATAACTAATTGGGGAACCACTAACAGAGTAGAATTTAATGCTTCCAAAACACAATGCTGTATGCTGTCGTTAAAGCGAAATTTAAACACCCAACCGTTATTCATGAATGGCACTTGCATCGTCGAAACCAATAAACTTTCCATTCTCGGTGAGTGTGTCAATTAAAACTTAGGTTGGAATGATCACATATTCGGTGTCGTCAAAAACGCTGCGAAATGTCTAGGTTTCCTCAAACGATGCAAGAAATATTTCACCACCTCTGATCTGGACACAATATACGCGTTAATATCAGGGCATTTTTACCAATAAACGTCAATTTAAGTTTTCACAGTAACCGAAGTGGTTTTAATTGAAATAAGTGTTTCAGCAGACACTATAAGCTTCAGTGCTGATAGTAGTGTGAGATTCTTACTCACTAAAAAATACCTCCCTTATACAGACTACGACTGAGTTCACACTCAACAAGCAGTTCTTCTATCGCGTTTTGTTTTGCTTTAATAAGATATTTTGCAGGCAATTTTTCATTGAAAATTCCTACGTACTTTAAAAACTAAGCGTTGCTGATCACCGCGTTAGATCGAGAGCCATAGTCCTTTTCAAACGGCACAATATTTAATTTCGTTCTGAACGTTTTCGACTCCTTGGTCTCTATGGATATCATCGTTTCTAATGTTAGACGGTGCATTAACAAACCCTCGAACAACTTTGTTTTGGAATATCTGTAAGACGTTAACGTTACTAATTTTGGTACAACCCCAAAGCCGTATACCATATATCCATACCGGCTTTAACACTTGCTTTTATAGCAGCCATTTGTTTTCTAAACTGAGCTTGGAACACTTTCCAAGAAGCCAGTACATGTCTCTATACTTAACCTCAAGCTCTTCACGTTTTTTCTTAACGTGTGCTCTCCACTTACTACCTCCACTACCTCCAAGTAGCTACTGAAAAAATTGCTTAGAAACACCAAAATTCTTCGGCGGCAAGATAACTCTCACTGTTTAGAAGAATCTGAGCTCGGGTCTTAAGCTAACTTCCAGGCTTTTAGCATTAGCATGCTCAGTACTTGACTTCACCATATGCCTGAGACTGTGAAGGGTCTTTTCATATCCCATCTTCTGGTACTGTACTCATCCCACGTTGTTGGGGTTGTTCTCAACATGTTTTTTTATTTTTCAGCTGCAGCCTTCTTCTTTTATGCGGGCGGTTGGCCGCAATGAATTGCTTTAGGTACGTTCTGAGTGGTGGGGCTGCAGCCATGCTGTGTAACCCTTGATTCTTCCAAATCTCCTCCTCCACCCAATGTTAAACCTCCTTTTTGTTAGTACAAGCATTTGTTAGAATTGACTTTGCCCTCTAGATACATAAATGAACATTTAGTATGTTTGACGAGTTTCTTGTATCAATCAGCTCGTTGTAGATTTGATTGACCGTCTGGAATTAGGCAGGTCTGAGTGGCTCTAAGTCAGCGAAAGGGAAGAAGTTTGTAGTCGTGTCGTGCCCATGCATGCCCTTTTTACCGAGTCTGGCCCTAAAGCACCTGAAAACGGTTTTACCTTTGTACTCCGGCCAGGCCCCGTAAATTCCGTGCTAGTGGTCGTAGAAATCCATTCAAGAGGTAGGGGCTGGTCTACTTTTAAGGCCAATGTTTTATAACTTTCCTTGTCTTGTCAGGTATTACATCGGGCTCAAATCTGCCGCCCATGTCCTCTCGCCTAGAACACTTATGCGTACATTATTTGGTGAGCAACATGGTGATTCCATTCCAATTTGAATTCTGTACTAACAGGATGCCTATACCTTGTACCTGTTGTCTTGCCTAGTTAAGAGCAATTAGGACTTTATTCTGTGTGCTACCCAAAGGTAGCCCAAGGAACATGTGCTCAACATCGTTTTCCAATCACTCGGTGCTCGATCACATGTGTCTCCCTACAAATAAAGTCAACATTTCCCAAACGACCGAATGTGACTGCAAATAGTTGGTTCCTTCAAATATGATTAAAAAATCCCTTCACCTATAATGCCATCTGGTACCAGTAAAGGACCATAAAACCAAACCAAAT
Organism: Volucella zonaria; assembly: GCA_963966105.1. Lineage (NCBI taxonomy): Eukaryota > Metazoa > Arthropoda > Insecta > Diptera > Syrphidae > Volucella > Volucella zonaria. The sequence goes on along the minus strand of OZ014530.1, from coordinate 286,541,902 downwards.
ACACAAACAACAACGCAGAAAGAATAACAACAAAAACAGCAGCAACGAACAATGACTTCAAAAATATAATATTTATATTAAGCTTTGGGGAGTCAAGGGTCGAGAGTCTAGAATCGAATGTCGAGAGTCGAGAGTCGAGAAGGAAGATATATTTGTTTTAAATTGACTTAACCCAGAGAAAATTGGTAAAAGTATCTCTTCGGTTATTGGATACACAGAATACACAGGATATGAAGGATACAGAAGGCATAACCATATTGTACGCGTAAACTTTTTACATTAAACTTATCGCTCCCACCAGTGGTGTCGGTCGATCGGCGTACGACTATATGAGTATGTATCTTCGTATCTGAGTGTGTGTTGTGGCTGCTGTTCCCAAAAGTTTACCTCAAGTCCAATAAAATAAAAGTTCCATGGATATAAGCAGGGCCAGAGAGCGGGGGATACAAATGAAATGCTGCTGTAGGAGTTGAGGTTGACATTTACGTATTTTCAACTTTTGTATCCTCTGTGTGAAAAGATGACAAAAGAATGAGGTCCATATAATATATGCTCCAAAGGGCATTGGTAAATATTAAAACTTTCATCGTTGTAGGGATAAAACACCCATCTGGGAATGTTGGGGCCGGTAATTGAACAGGAATCGATTTTATTTTTCTTCGAATTTTAATATTTTATGCTTTGACTTTCTCTTTTCAACAATCGAACAGTGATTTTGACCTTTCTGAAGATTACAGTTTTAAGCTGATTCTGACTACTCTTTGTTGAGACCTAGATGGCGGGGTTTGAGGCAATGTACGGAAATAAATAAGGACTGCAGTGTAAGTGATGTGGAAAGTAAATGTGGTTCTTTAGCAAATAACCTTCTTCGATATTCTGGGCTGTTGAGGTCTACGGTTTTTCTGCTTTAACGAACTATCGTTAAGACGAAATAAGCCCGCAACTAATCACTGTGAGATAACATCTGTTATTTGGTTCCATTGCAGTTGTTTTTGAATTGCGTCGAAGTATCTAAACCATAAATTATGTGTGGTAATAGTGTCTGTTTGATTTACCGAAGTGCTGCCACAATTTGTTGAAATGACCTGAACAAAATATACTTATAATTATAATACATATACAAATGGGCTTACGAAGGAAGCCTCCATTATTCAATTGAGTCCTGACCTCAAAAAAACAGCGATTGTTAAGTGTAATTCCGCATCTGATAACTCTGCTGACGTCGTTGGTACTGGTAACTGCGGAGTCAAGATAGACGAAAAGTACTTAACTGCCACGAAATTATAACTGTCAACGATGACGTTCTAGCGAAGCCGTTCACTGTGTGCTAATAGCACAAGTTGTTACGAAAATTTCCATACAACATGAACTAAGCCTTCCACCTTAAACTCACCCATATGGCTACTGATATACAGGCCTAGCCAGTAGCCAGTCCGGGCTGCAAGCAGCGGAAGGCATGCTAGTAGTGCTCCATGCAATAAACTCACTGGACTATGTCACTATATTTACATGCCTACCCGACGACGTTATTTGAGGAAAATATTTCATAAAAATGAACCCGAGATTTTCCTAAAATTATCTTCTTTTTTTTATTATTGATTTTATTTCCATGAATGACTTCAATACATATAAATATATTAAAAATAAGGTCTTTGGGAATAAAATTGTAGGTGTCCTTCCTAAGCCTTATAAACACTATACGGCCTGTGGTAAGGACCCATAAATAATCAATCTGCAATTGTTGTGAGGGTTTCTTTAAAAAGAATTTTATTAAAGAAAAAAATAAAAAATGAATAAATTTAATGGAAAGACCAACACCCACTTAGGCCTATTGGAACGTTGTGATGCCATGTGGATCTCTGATCCTCTTACTCATGGAACCAATTTGAGCTTATGATGAAACGAAGGAGACAGTTAACGTCTATATTCTTCAGATCGTTTAAGTCATTGTAGATGAAAACACTTAAGTGAAGTTTTCTTCTCTAGGAGAGATCTAGACATGTGCAGAGTAGGTGGAGGATTCACTCCTCTTCCACGCCATGTCCAGAGATAACATCTATGCTGACTCTGAAATGTTTCCTATTTAGAAGGATCAAACACAAAACCGAGCGATTCAGATCCAGCTTTGGCCAGACTTTTTTGGTTGCTAGACATGTTGCTCCAACAGTCCACCTAAGGTCTGTTCTTTTGTTAACATGGAACTTTAATATTAATTTGCAAGTAGTGATTGGTATACCGATGCTGCCCTTTTCCGATAGAATAGGTAGAGTGGTTCTAATTTTGACGATCTCGTCAGCGCTACAATTCCCTGGAATGTCTCTGTGGCCCGGCACCAAACATAGGTGACGGTTGAACTGCTCTGCAATCTCTGTAAGGGATGATCGGCATTGAAGGGTGGTTTTAGAATTCAATGAGATTGAGTACAGGGATTTAATAGCGGCCTGACTATCCGAAAAGATGCCGATATTCCTTGCAGATATCACGTTTTTCTTCACGCAAGACAGAGCACCTTTAATGGCCAAAATTTCCGGCTGAAACACGCTATAGTGATTTGGAAGACGGAAGGAGAGGCTTAGACTTAGCATATCTGAGAAAACACCGCCACCAACTCCTCTATCGGCTTTAGATCCACTGGATGAACTAACTTGTTCTCCATGAAAGCATCTTCTTGCCGGAAGGATCTAGAGGGGAAGCTTACATGGAAGTTTTTGTCAAGGCAATCTCCCTGCAACCACCCGCCTCCAGGTATATCAGCAGTTCATTAACTACTAAGTTCCCGAGAAGGGGAGAGAGGACACCGCCGTACCTCTGCTGAAACATCTCTTAGCAGAAGCCCTTAGCAGTGCGGCTTTTTCTTGCCTCTATGTTGAACAAGAGGTCAGGAAGCAGCCATAGCCTGGTTGAGAGCCAGGTGAAACTTTCATATCAAGCTCGTTGGTGTCACGCGGGGGACTTATATGCAATATCTTATTGCAAGATGTGAATACTTGCAACTGCTGGTTAGTATTCTCTTTTTAGAAATTATTCCGACAATACTACCTTGATCAAAAAGTTCAGAAAATTAAAAATATAAGTTAATTCATCTAAATCTATATTGTCCCCTTCAAAGTAATCCCCATCGGCTGTAAAACACTAATACCAGCGCTTGATGAAATCCTCGATACATTTTTTATATTCGGTTTTTGGTATGTCCATCAGTGCTTCTTGCGATTTTTCCATTACTTCCTCTCGGCTGCTGAAACGCGTTCCCCGTAGTGGTTTTTTTTAACTCGATTGAACAGAAAGAAGTCACAGGGAGCCAAATCAGATGAATTCGGTGGCTGTTGGATGGTGTTTGTTGCATTTTTCGTCAAAATATTCCGAATAATGATGGCACTGTGCGACGGTGCGGTATCATGGTGCAAAATCCCACGAGTTTTCTGCCAACAATTCTAGTCTCTTTCACGCTTCACGCAAACATCTCATAACGCCCAAATAATACTCTTTGTTTACTGTCTGGCCGTCTAGCAAAAATTCATGAGCGTTGCCTTATTTTTTGACTGCAAACGACGTGGTTTTTTTGGTCTCGGCTCATTTGGTGAACGCAATTCACTTGCCTGATGTCTGGATTGCGTGTCGTACTCATAAACCCACGTCTCGTCTCCAGTAATGATCCTTTTAATGAATGTGGGATCGGATTCAGCCTCGCAAATCATCTCTTTTGCGACGTCAACACGGTCTCTTTTTTGCATGAAATTGAGGTCTTTTGGGGACCAACTTTGCTACTGCACGACGGAAACCCAAATCATTAACCAAAATGCCTTGGACGGATTCATAGGCAATGTTCAAGTCCTCCGCTATCTCTCTGATGGTTAATTTGCGGTTATTGACCAACATTTCTTTTACTCGTACTTCATCAATATTTTCGTCGTTTTCGATGTCGAACCGCTCGCGCTCGTGCCACTGGTAATCGACCCTTTTTGCTTAGAGAATCGTTGCCAAAAAGCTTTTCCAGCATTTTCAACATTTCCAATGTTGGCGCATCATTAAATCCGTTTTTTACGCAAAATTTAATACTCGTACAAGTTCGTTGTTGCACATTGAAATTCATTTCTAAAATTGTAAAAAATCGCCGAGACACACAGCGATAGATGTACTCTTGGCTCCGTAACTTTTGCAAATGTCCAGCTATGACGTTAAGATTTAGAGGCTATGTCAACAATAGATTTACTAACTTAACAAAATAAACAGAACTCAAATCGGAACAATGGGAGCGCAACACGGTGGTGATCAATGTGGTATGCTTTTGTGTTAGCAAGTCCCAGTAAGAGGATTTGGAGAACAATGAGGTTGTAACACAAAAGTTTGGGTGTCTCATAACAAATAATTTTTGGGTTCATCTGTGTGGATTTTCCGACCTCAATTTTTAATGTACCTACATATGTACCTACATAGATACGAGTATTTAAAATATTCTCTCATAAACAAGTATGAGCGGACATTGATATTTTTGGACATGCAGAGGAATGAAATATAACACCAGTATCAATAAAATTTCCATTGTAAAGGTTGTATATCATGACCTTAGTTTTCTCGGCGGATTGATTAACCATCAAGAATACCATCAAGTCACTAATGGGCCTGTGGACAAATGCTGTTTTCCATCTGCTCGGAAAAATCTATGAAAAAGCTTACACAGTGGTTTTGCCGGGGTAGAAGAATACCTCTATAGAAGACGGGGAGATATACCTTGCAGACCAGAGGATTTGTAAATGATAAGATCTCTAAGTACGAGTAATCTAGCTACGAATGCGAAAGTTGATTCGCCAAATTGCAGATTCAACACAGTCAAGTGTAGCTGATAGCTGCAAAGTGTGCAGCAAGCAGATTAACTTTATCCGAAGAGCTGCGGCTGGAATGTTATTATAAGTTAGCTTTGGGACGAAGGATGAGACAGAATTTTTAATGTTTTTGACGAGCGACCAAAACTGGGATCTTGTAGTAATTTTACTTCAGTTTTTGGTCGTATTGGATTTTCAAATACTTAAGAAAGACGTTGCAGTCATTTCTGGCTCGTTTTTCCTCTATTATGTTGAGCTTGTAGGACCGTCAAATGTTTTGGACTTACGTATATAAACATGGAACATGGATCAGACTGTGGTTGAGTTTGGTAAGCTACATTACTACATAATGGTCAGAGTTTTTAGAGAATGTCCAGCACAAATTATTGTTAGCTGTACTATTCAGATAAAATGAGAGTAGGAAAAAGTCTAATACGAAGAGGAACGTGGGAATGTTGGGCTATTAGGCGAAATCAAATCAAGTTTGAAGAAAGGGTCGTTGAAAAACCAATCATATACTTTGAGCCCATTATCATTGTGAACGATATCTCGACAGTGTTGGTGGCGAGCATTAAAGTCTCCCCCAAAAATCAGTGCATCAAAAGTATTTGCTACGGCATATAACCTATCGAGTTGTCTTGGTAAGCTTCGGCCAGCTTCACTAGGAATATAAATGGTTCCTAGAAGCAAGCGCAAATATGTTTCTTGAAGATTTTTGAAGGTAATTGAACCCAAACAGATTGAAAAAATATTACTGTTGAAAAAAATAGACCGTATTTGAGTTTTTCGCCCAGGATGATTGCAGTTCCTCGACCTGCGTGATTCCGAATGATGTTAAAACTTTCAAATTTAGGTTTGTGTTTGCTTGTAGTCTGGTTTCAGACAAAAAACAAATTTGGGGATTTTTACTTTTTATTATTTAATACGTTTTTGCGAAATTATTGAATTAAAATTCATCGATATAATATTCAGATTTGTTGCGGACGTTATACTACAATTGAAGCGACAAATTCTAAGTATGTAGACATTTTTTCTTCTTTAGACTAAAGCTGTTGATCCTTCGCCCAAAATTGCCTGATTTTTACCAAAAAATCCTTAAATAGAAGGTTAAATAGGTTTATCGATTTACTAAGAGAGTCGCCCAAATTTCCTGTTTGTTCAGATTGCTTGCCTGTCTGGGTCCTTTTGGGTGCAATTCATTGGATGTTAATATTTATTAATTCTTTGAGGGACTCTCCAATCTCTAATTGTATAACAAATATATTTAAATTAACTGTGGCTTATTTTACTAAGCTTCACATTTGGCGCAGATTTCTCCAGAGCCTTACGAATGGTGTAAATTGGTGTTTTTGTTTTTGTGTCATTTTGTAAAATAACCTAATTTTGTAAATGTGTTTACCAAGGTTCTACTAAACTGTTTGGCAAAAAAAAACACATTCTGCACATCTACGCGAAATTACCTTTCCTATGGTATAAGTATCATGCCATTCGGTTGAGTAGAACGGTGTATAAGCGTACGACAAAAATGGGCAGCACGTATTTATATATAGATCAGTTAGTAATGCACAATTAGCACCAACGATATAAAGTGTGGCAATTTTGTTCATGGAGTCATTTACTACACAACAACGCATTTTTGTTATTCAATCTTATTATGAAAACGGAAGATCTGTTAAAGTACGAGTAACATTTCGTGAAATTCGTGAATTTTTCGGTCAACATAATCGCCCTAGTGAGTCCGGAATTCATGCAATGATGAAGCATTTTGAAGAAACTTGTTCTGTATCGGGTCAAACTCCATATCAGCATGCTCGGTCAGCACGTACACGCCAAAACATCACCACTGTGAGCTTAAGTGTTCAAAACCAGCCACGTATCTCACTTCGTCGCCAAAGTCAGCAATTGGGCTTCACTTATGGCACTTTCCAGCAAATATTAAAAGTTGATCTTCATTTGCACGCCTATAAAATCAAAATTACATAATAATTGAAGCCTATGCACCATCTACGATGTCGCCGATTTGTTAACTAGGTGCTGGATCGCCAGGATAATTTGTCAACGAATTTGATCTTTACCGATGAAGCCCATTTTTGGATGGATGGGTACATAAATAAACAAAATTGCCATTTCTGGGGACCGGAAAACCCATACAAAATTCACGAAAACCCTGCATTCCAAAAAAGTCACTGTACGGTGCGGATTATGGGTTGGCGACATCATTGGCCCGTACTTTTTCGAAGATGAGGCTGGAGAGACAGTTACAGTGAATGGAGAATGTTACCACAACAGGATGACCAGCTATTTTGTATACAAAATTGAATGAATTAGGTCTAGACGATTTCTAGTTTCAACCGGATGGTGCTACCGCCCACACAAGCCATCAATCAACCACCGTGGTGGTTACATGAATAATGTTGTATTCTATTCATAATTGCCATAGTTCAAACTTTATTAATAAATAAAATTCTGCGTTCATTTCATAATACATGTGTGCTTAATTTAATGAAAAATTCCACACTAGCTGTTGGTTCACCTTTTATTAGGAACTACAGCAAGACCAACTCAGAATCCTGGGATGAGAAAGATGCTGAAGTAGAAGCGTTCACAATGAGAGGCATAGAGCTGGAAAAATTAATCGGAAGGTGGTATAATTTTTACATCAATCATATTTGACAATTGTGAACTAAACAACTGCAGTATATAAACAGACAAGCAATGGAGCGCTATACTCCGCAAGAGCGTGGAATAATTGTATCGATGTTGTTGACCAACAATCGATCGGTGGTGTTAGCGCCAACTGAGCAAACATTCCGGCGCTTAAGCTATTCGGCTCGAACAGAGTGGAACCACAGGAGACCATGCAGGGCGTGGCCGCCACCGGTCGGCCGAGAATATCGCGGCTGTGGTTGCCGATGTCGCTGAGAACGAAGAAACATCAACCAAACGACGCACAACGCAATTGGTCATCACCAGATGGACCCTATAGCGAATTTTAGTGAAAGTCTTACACATGTTCCCATACAACGTGCAAACAGTGCATCAGTTAATACTTTCTGACCGTCAATCGCGTGTGAATTACTGTAAAGTCATCCTAAATCTCAACAACGAAAATCATCATGAGCGACGAGGCGCATTTCCTCTTAAGCGGTTACGTCAATAAGCAAAATCTTCGTTTCTGGGGCACTTAAAATCCGCATGTGATGCACGAAGAGCCATTTCGTCCACTTAAAGCCACTGTGCGGTGCGGCGTTTACGCGGGAGGAGGGATTGGGCTGTATTTTTTTGAGAACGGCATTGGCAATACGGTCGCTGTTATTGGTGGATGCTACAGGGCCATGAAAACGACTTCTTACTGCCGGTATTAGATGAGTGGGGCTTGGTGAACGTGTGGTTTCAACAAGACGGTGCAAGCGTCTTGAAGGAAGCGTTTCCTGGTCACGTTATCTCCCGTTTTGGCGATTTGGCATGGCTTGCTGGCCCAATTTAACCATCCCAGACTTCTTTCTTTGAGTCTACTTGAGGTAGCGGGTTTATGCCAACAAGCGTCAGACAATCGCAGCCCTTAAGGAGAATATTCGACAGGAATGTGAACATTTATCACCGGAAATCTTGCGGAAAGCCATGGAAAATGAGAGAAAACGGGCACAAATGTGTATCACCACTGGCGGCAGCCACTTGGCGGATATCATCTTTTCTACTTAACAGAAACAATTTTAAAGGTCCAAAAAAGTAATTCAAAAACAAAATTGGATGAATAATTTTGCGCCACCTTGTATCTAACAGACATCTTTTCCTAATGTTTGGAAATTTGCATAGATTTTCAACACCCAAAAAACCACAATTCCATTCGATTTCAGATTTTCGACCGATAAGCATTTTCTGTGTCTGCCAAAAATATTTAAAAAAATTTCCAGCAAAACAAATTGCGTGTCACCTAGCTCAATATAGTTTGATGTCTCCTGTTCAATCTGGTTTCGGTAAGCATCGTTTATCAACCTAGGTTTAAAAATAAATTACACTATTGGCCAGATACACGGTGGTCTTCGTAAGCTACGGTCCATCCCTAGTTTTACGCCCGTAGGCACTAAAATAAGACTCAACAGAAGCGAACAATCTGCCCAAGCACTTTTTGTACAATTTATTAATTGGAAATTCGAGGAAGGAGAAAGCCCAGCTTACGAGCATGTAGCACATCACTTACCCAACATTTGAAGGGCATGGATCTTGAGCAGAAAGTACCGATGGTAGTTGCACAGATTCTCAGTAGTCTACCAAGAAAATTTAATCAGGTGAGAACTGGATGGCAATGGAGTGCCAAGCTGTGCCATATGCCGAGTTGACCATCGACGAGTGCACACGCACAAGTACACTCGTGAAATTTGCTCCTCGGGCGGAGAGTAAAAAAGAATAAATAAATAACAGCACGACTTATAGTCTATAACATTCTGAGTAAATAAAACAAATACAAAGGTTAAATTCGGAACATATTTATTATTCGACAAACTACTTCTAAGCAACTTAATCTAATTTTACAATATTTTATGTTAACTTTGATTTGAAACGGTGATCGTGGGAGCGGATATACAGCAGACGCTGGCTGAATAATCAATTTACTCGAAATCACCTGTGCATTGACATTGAATACTTTGCAATTGCAATTTATTTGTGGCGTTCTTGTTGTCGTAAAAAAAGCAAAGAAAATTTACAAAAAAAGAAGAGAAAACGTGTGAGTGTAGTGCCAACAACATTAACAGTGCAGGCATCACAACTCACTTGCCCCTGGTCATACTGTTGCTTGCACTCAGTCACTACCACTACCCTTGTTGCATTACATTGGCATAGAGCGCGGGCAGTGACTGAAAGTATCTAACAACCGATGGAAAGCGGGTTATGGGTATGAATTTTGTTGGCGTGGTGTTTCCTATAGTTGTACGGTATAACTCCTACAGCAATTTGATTCGGTAAACCAACTCTGAATTGGCACTTAATGAAACACAGGTAGACCCCAGTCCTGATCTAAAGCTCCCTGCCTACGAACTAGTGCCATTATTGTTCTCTCACTGCGGTCTCGCCATTTATGTGCGAAGTGATGTAGCTAATCAAACTCCACCACAACGTAATCCCTGCTCCAATCCGGAACTACATTTCATGTGGTTAGAATTCCATCTCCGTAAGCAAGTTATCCACTATTGCTTTATTTATAGCAGCTCCAAACAGGACAGCAATTCGACCTTTAACGGATTCGATGCGCTGTCTGACTCAAAGAATTGTATCCGTGTATCCTCATACTGAAATCGTTTTTACTGGTGATTTCAATATACACAACACACACTCTGGACAGACAACACCCGAAGCACGGTGTACTGTAGATCTTCGCTGCTGAAAATATCTTCACCCAGCTGGTAAATGAGCTCAGACGAATACCAAGCGTTAATAGTCACAACAGCAATACTCTGAACTTGTTTCTAATTGCTCATTCGGACCAATACAATGTTGATGTGCTATCCCCTCTAGGCTCGTCGGACCATTAAGTGATTACAGCTAATTTCCGGTACACTGACTACACAGTTAGAGGAAAGATTCCTAAAAGAACCGTATGGCGATGCGAGAAAGCCTATCGGAGCGAACTTAACACCTTCTTCAGGAATTTTAACTGGGCGTTATGTTTCCTCGATAAGGATGTAGATGCCGCTGCTGATTTGATCACAGACACTACTCGCTTTGGTAGGAGATGCTTTATTCCTCATCGGATTAAGAGTATCAGAACAAAAGAAAAGGCATGGTGCGACTCTAGCTTTAAGGTGGGTGTTAGGGTTAGAGAAGTGTTTTTTCCGTCCTACGAGACAAACCCGACAGAAGAAAACCGAAAAAAGTTCAAACGACCCAGGAGTGACTGCAACATCTTTCTTAAGCATGCCAAATTCCAATACGACCAAAAATCGAGACAACAAATACTACAATGTCCTACAGGTATTAAAAGCTTTTGGTCGTTCATCTAAAATATTAGAAATTCTACTTCATTCTGTATCCCAACGCTCCTGCGCACTATGCGGCCAGCTCAACACTTTCAGATTGTGCTTTGTCTCCGCCTACACTTGAGTGCATCGAATCTTCAATGGGACGAATCCACTTTCACACTTGTGTAGTAGCAAGAGCACTTAAAGATCAAAACACTCGCAAGTCCACTGGTTCATATGGTAACTCTTCCCTTCTTTTGAAGAGTTATTCTTCCCCTCTGAGAAAACCACTAAATAAGCTGTTTTATCCACCCGACTCTTTGACCCTCTTACAGACCCATTGCACTTACGTCTCTTCTTTCCCAGATCATGAAAACGCTGATAAACCGACAGCCCATGAAATATGTCGATACATGGAAGCCTCTCACTGTCCGGCAGGACGGTTTTCGTAGCAACAGGTTCACTGGTGACTTGATGGCATGTCTCACCGAAAAGAGAAACCGAAGCGTACATCAATCTAGTGAAAGCAAGATAGTTGTACTTGATATTTCTAAGGCGTTTGACAGAGTTTAGCATTAGGCTCTTTTGTCGAAAATGCGTGCTTTTGGGATCGACGACTCTCTTCTTCAATGGATTAGAAATTACCTTTCGGAATGGTCAACTTAAGCTATCTTGGATGGATTCAAGTCAGATATTCACGAAATATATGCTGGTGTCCCCCATGGCTCCATTCTGTCCCCGGCACTCTTTTTAATCTTTATTAATGATTCTGCTTCTTCTTATTCAATACACTCGCTCTCTGATTTTCTGCTTTTCAGTCTGTTACACCTGCATGCTGCTTCTTATGTTATTATGGCTAGGGCGTTGATATGAACAGGTTCTTCCAATAGGGATTTCCGAACTTTTACAGTAGTTAGCGGCCGTATTGTTCAAACTACAGCTGTCAAATTGGCTGTCATTTATTCAGTCTGTTTTGCCAATTCACCATGGAGGGACATGGCATTCAACAACTCGTGCAAATGATACGGTCACCATAATCGTCCTACGGGGAGCACTATTCGCAGTGTGGTAGATAAATTTGAGTCCACTGGTTCAGTAAACGATAAACCTACACCTGTACGTCGACGAAACGCAAGATCTTCCGAAAACTCGCCGCTGTCAGTGAGAGCATGTAGGCAGGCAGGCAGTCGATTTCGCGTCGCTCACAAAAACTCGGCCTTTCCACAAGTTGGCGTCGTCACTTGGACCTGCACCCGTACAAAATTCAACTGACACAAGAGTTGAAGGTAAACGACCATAGACAACGACGTTTGTTCGCTGAACGGGCTTTGAAGCAGTTGGTAACTGACCGTAATTTTGGTCAAGAGATCATCTTCAGCGATGAGTCCCATTTCTGGATGAATGGGTACATCAACAAACAAAATTGTCGAATTTAGGACGATACCAATCCACATGAGATCCAAGAGCGCCCCATGCATCCCGAAAAAGTCTCTGTTTGGTGTGGATTTTGGGCTGTCGGCGTCATCGGTCCACATTTCTTTGAGAACGGCGTTGGCCAGGCTATCACCGTCAAGGGCGAGCGCTATAGGTCAATGATTATTAACTTCTTTTATCGTGAATTGGATGGTATAGATACCAACGATATTTGATTTCAACAGGACGGCTCTACGTGCCATACAACTCACGCCACATTGGAAATTCTGCACGAGCGATTCGAGGGCATGGTCACCTCACGTGGAGGTGATATGAACTGGCCACCGAGATCGTACGATTTGACCCCGTTAGGATTTTCTGAAGTCGCAGGACTATGCGAATAAGCCACAAATCACAGCGGCCCTCAAAGCCAAGATAACGAATGCCATCGGTCAAATTCAGCCTGATTTATGCGCCAGAGTCCTGGCAAATTTGACATTTCTGATGCACGCCGCACAGAGAATCCGCGGCGGACATCCGAACGATGTTATATTCGATACATAATGACATCGATAGACCTTTCAAACGAATAAAAAATTTGCATGATATCTCACACACACTTTGTTTTATTTAAATTTAAAGATAGGAAGCGCTTAATGAAGTGTAATTATACACTTATCATGCCTAACTCGACGGTGTACTTCCTTCTGCTTTATGTGATATTGAACTTCCAACATGGGATACTCTACTGCTGATGGGGCTGCAATCCTATCTTTCAAAACTGTACAGTCATTGATCCATATCACCTAAAAGCAATGTCCTCTAGCTTTTCTGTCTTTACCGACCTTGCTGTTCGGCCCAGGTAAGAAAAAAATGTTCACTGCTTCCAGTGCTCTTCGATCTTTGCAGGAGTAGCGCTGCTGATTGTTTGAATCCCTAAGGAGCATGTCATTACCCTACCTGGGCATTTTCATCAAATTGGGATGGTTGTTGAAGTAAACGAGTTATTCGTTGATAAAATAACAAAAAACATAATTTTTTTTATTATTGGGAGACACCAGTCTCTTTATTCAAGCCACGCTTAAATCTAAACATATCTGTTGCTTAACATCTACATATTTATAATCTTCAAGTTGTTGGTTATCTTGCAGTTGCATGGGAATACTATCCCATTCGTATGCACCTGAACAAATATCCAATTACCGAAGGTTTGTGTCGGCGCGTGTGCTGAATCAGCAGCAGTCAGCGTGATAACTTTGACGCATGTGGTACGTAAGCACATTGAAGCTATCACGAGATCATCATACTAATGTCTGCTCTACATTTATTTCGGACGCTTTCGATGCAATGGTCCCATTGTGTCTGGTCCCACCACATGTTTAAGACCTGTGTTGTCGCTTGCTGCCTTCGGATTAAATTCGCCCATGATTATGAATATATCTCGGTTAGGCGTTGAATTTGTGGAGAAGATTAGTTGGGTGTAGAAATCGACGTTAAACTCGCTAGTTTGGTGGAACGTAGCATTGTGTGATTGTGATGGTCCTCAATCTACTGTTAAACTTAGCCATCAATATGTTATTACCGAGTGGCAAATAGGACGTCAGGCTACCACGTGTTTTTGGGGATAATAATAACGTATACCTTGTCCGTTTTCGCGTATTGTACTCTGCACTTTGCCAGAGAAAAAGAGGAATCTGTCTTCAGTTGTGGAAAAATAAATGTTGTGCACCTACCACCTTATCTGGCTAACTCCAACAATGACAATCGGATGAGCTCCCGGTCAAGATGGAGGGATATGAAACTTAGGAGTCCTTCATTCTAGTTGTCGAAGAGGGTGTTGACGTTCCAAAACCGAGTGGTTGTACTAGGTCAACAGCCAATGGTTGCCAACAAAGTATCTGTCTGTATCGGAGCCGTTTGTATCCGTTTCGAAACTTAATGTGTTTTACGGTTTCGTGGCGCTGGGCTATCAACTAATATTTGTCTTTTCCGAGTACAACTGCTAGGTGTGCCACGGGAAGGCACTGAAAGCCTGTTCTTCTAGTAATACTGAGGTCTGTAGAAGCATCATCTCGTCGTTTAGCAAATCAAGAATTGGCGAATACTCTTCCCCTTAGATAGTTCTTTAGGATGGATGTATCCATTTGTGCCTGTTATAGTTGAGCAATACCTAACCACTTCTGTTGACTTAGAGTTTATTGACTCTGATACAAAAGGGAGCATAGTAATGGACTCCTTCGAAGCTTTCGTCTGTAGAAATCAATTTACCATTATTTACGATTACTGTAGACATAAAACGTTTAAAGAAACATCTAAAGTCTTTTCGTTGATAAAAACATTCATTTATATTATTTGTTCTCACGCTTTCCGTGTTGATGTTGACATAGTCTCCGGTTTTTAACGTAAACCACCTGTCGTGTAGACTTATGTTTACGGGATGCCCATACATCCATGGGAGAAAGTATACGCCTTACCATCGCTTACCTACATTAATAGTATAATACCAAAACAGAACTTGTGTTGGAGGTACAAGTTCCACCCTTGGTATGGGTCGAGGCCGATCTACAACCTCTTGCTGCTCTTAGGGTCACAGCACCCAGTACTTATTTGCTACTCTGCAATGGGTCAAACCAACAGGAAGAGCCTACCCGCGATTTGGGTTTAAACCACAGCCACCATGATGCTCCCACAAGGGGGCCTACCTCCATAAGTCAGGCCCGGACCGAAATCCGCGGGGCTCCTGACTCCCATGGTACCGTGATTTAAGTCCTGGTAGGGACTGGCGGTGGTCTTGCCACCAACAAGACCTATGACCGGCAACTTGTAACTGGTCAAAACGTAACAACCTTCGGTGGCGTCATCTGAATATGTTTACGATAAGACCCCCACTTTTTATTAGACAACGTCATTGATGTTGACAGCAGAACTACAATGACTAGACGATTACAGAAAAACTAAATGCGTTGATCCTTAAGGATCATCTGTTTTTGTAACCCAGTCTGTAAGCCGATCAGAAAAGTATCAGCCATGACACTGAAACCGAAACGCCAGTCATATTTAAAACCATTGGCTTGGTTAAAAGATTGCCTGCTTATGGGTACTATGAAGGAACAACTTATGTAGATGCTATTCGATACTACTGGAGACAGAATACCAAAATTGCTCAAGTATTTTAAGGAGATATTGCATTAGCTTGTTTTGTGGATCTTTGGTCTTGAAGATGGCAAGAGATACCATTTTCGTCACGCAATTCATACTCCAGAATATTACCTTGGCAACTCCGTTCCAAACTGCTAGTAGGAGTTTATAAATCCGCTTAAACAACTATCTAATGGGTTCGGAGGGTCCCTCGATAACCATTGCGAATAATGAAACTAAAAACACCATCGAAAAAGTCTACATTATCCTTTAATCAGAATTCCAAAATTCACAAGAAAAAATAAAACGACTGCACTAGCTTCCATTACGACACCATATGGTCATGTCTTTAATTTCTGATTGCAACTGGCATGGCATTCCCATTGTTGCAAGCCAATTCCACCAACAGTGGTCACATTGGTAAATCTAATGAAATTACAAATGCTCCTCTACCAGCTTAGAGAATAGATTCAACCACCACCAGAAGCAGTAGCAGCAACAGTAGTACACCATGCTGTCCCGTGTCACCAACTAATGTCCCCCGCAATTTGATTGGCATGGATGCTGCAGACCACATTATACAATATATTTCACCACCCACATTGTTCGACTTCAAAGGCTAACTCATCTGCGAAAGCTTAATTTCCGAGAAGAACCACAAAACCCTTCCCAGCATTGAGCGCTATCCAAACGTGCTCGAGATTGGCCCCACAGAGTTGTGATACTATCTATCCTTACACCCCATTCATTGTTGAATACGTAGATACATACACTGTTGAGGATTTTCTAGAATGACGTTGGTTAGATTTATGGCAACAATCGTTTTGGATAGTCCAAAGGAAGCGATCAAACCAATAAATTTCATACAATGTCGAGAATCCGAAATTGTCGTAGTGGGATGTCCTGCAGAGTCGAATTATCGAATTTGCTAGCTTGAGCCCTTAGTATCTTGCTGTCTTTCATTCACGAAGTGCGATGAATTGGATTTTTGTTGCAGCATCATGAGTGGATTACGTCAACACTATACACCAATACACTGATTGGGTGTAGTAATAAGTGTCGCAAACTATACTACTTATAAGTAGTTTCGCTCATCCAGGATACTCAAAAGGGAGACCAAAACGAAAACGGAAACACAATCCAACCAGAGGCACAGACAAAGACTGCAAGTACTCGTATAACCACGTTGCAGCCGACATTTTACCCGGTATTCCCACATGATTGCATGGCCAAAAGCAATTTATTCAAACGCCCATCCGAAAACTTGTAAGGTGTGCAAGCTTATGTTTTGGGCTCCTCCTGGCCCGTCAATATACGAGTACTTTGTGGTTTGTATATCAGTACTATTTAGCCCGAGTACCGCTAACGTGGTAGGTTTGTCGAACATTGAGTTCCTCGACAAGAGAACCCTTCTTCTGGAAATCAGATGTTTGCATTTGTAAATTAAAGTCGGAAGGGGGTGCGCGTCAATTGGTGGCCAGTTTATCCTCAAGCACCCACTCCCCCATCTATTTCGAATCGAAGAGAATTAAGTTATTTTCCTTTCTGTGGGTTGATGGTTGGTTGATTTAGCTTACCCCTTTGATTCTATCAGGACATGCATAGTGCACTCCTAGTTCCTAGCACATAACCTACCTCCTATCTGGGTTCGTCTAGGTGGTTGGTAATAATAAATTTACTGCGCACTATTATTAAGGTGAATGGCCACGATTTCGCGTTAACGAATAAATTAGCTGTAAGCTCCTTCCAGCCGCACCTCTTCCACCGTGTGATGGGAGTCGAAGGGGTATTCCAGAGCTTTTAGGCTTTATCCTGATGAAACGAAAAACAAAACCATGTGATGGCTATAATGAGCAATGCATGTTGCAGCTAATTGATGTGAGTTAAAGCAGAGTACAGTGAAGTGTGTAATGGCTTCCGGTTTTTATTTTTTATTTTTTTTATTTTTAAGTTTAATGAATGGTCAACATGTGTGCACTTGTACTTGTACAATATACAAAAATAAATGAAGACATATGTGCCTACGTACATGCGTGTATACGTTTCCTGATTTTAGTGATAGTGGATAATGACTGGCGCTTTGGTGCCTTTAATTTGAATTTAAACGCCTTTGAGTGCTATAAAGTAACTTGGCGAATAAATTTTAATTAACAGAATTTCTTGCATTTACACGGGGGCTCTTCGAAAGTGCGTGTTTGTTCATAATTGTATTTTCAATAGTGGACAGGCAGCTCGACCAAAGAAAGCAACTTTCCTGGCTTTTATGGATTCATTTGCAACTCTTTGTTTGATAGTATTTTTCTGAGCAGAGGGTTGTGTAGATGTGGTAATATACGTGAAGACATTAAGAATTTGCGAATGATGATAATGTCATATATCTGAAACGAGAATGAAATAAATGTGAAATAATGTCGCGAACATATCATAAGTCCTACGAGGTAAGCCTGGGCCTCAATCAACAAGTTTCTTCATCCAACCCGAACGTAAGCAACATACTCTGGTTAGGCGCCCAAGTCAAGGTGTGTCTTAAATTCTGCGCATACAAAGATTCTCCAATATCCATTGTCGAAGTATTTTGACGCTTCTGGTCACAGTGTCACTGTAAAGCCTGTATTGTATGACGTTGTGAAGACATATTCCATAGCGCAACTACTGACGTACATCATTGGCATGAACCACCAAATCAAAAGTAGACTAAGGAGTGTCGAGACTAAAAACCTTTTACAGATAGTTTACTGACAGCCATAGCGCGGAGGCCATGACACTGAAGTCATAGATCAAAATCCTCCAAATATTAATAAAATAGCAGTACTGGGCAGTTGTAAATTCGTATTCGAACAATAAAACTCAGGCTGTAAACACCAGAAACCCGAATATGTTCCCACAAAGAAGCAAAATATTTCGGAGGAAAGGTCACAACGACTTTCCATCGCCCGATTGACTAGCTATTATTAACAGTAAACCTAGATCCAGCAAAGCTGTAGATTATGATAACTTCTTTGTGATCGAAGACCCAAAAGAGAAGGTAGAGGCTATGGGAGCGTATATGAAATATTGGATCTATAACTTAATTCGTGCGGTTTGCTAAGAGATGGCGTAACTTGTATTATTCCATTGTTATTATTCCATTGGAACATGCGTTGGAAAGCTACTGTCATTGTACGTCATTGCAGTACATATTATTCATTTGAAGCGTAAACAACAATAATTTTTTTCCACTCAAATATACCGAACTTTGTGCCTGAAAAAGTGTTTTTGCGGGGAGTTCTTCTTCATTACTTTAATATGAAGAAAACTGCTGCCGAAAGTCATCGTATTTTGGTGGAAGTTTATGGTGAACATGCGCTAGCTGTCCGAAATGCTGCTGGAACACCATAAAAGGAAGTCACTTTTGCATCGGATTGTTACTGGTGATGAAAACTGGATCCATTACGACAACCCCAAGCGCAAAAAATCATATGTGAAACCCGGCCAACCAGCCAAATCAACGGTAAAGCCGAATATCCATGGCGCTAAGGTAATGCTCTTCATTTGGTGGGATCAGATGGGTGTGCTGTATTATGAGCTACTAAAACTGGGTGAAACCATCAATGGACAACGCTACCGAACACAATTAATCCGTTTGAAGAGAGCAGTGGCCGAAAAACGCCCGGAATATGCGACCAGACACGAAGCAATAATTTTCCATCATGACAACGCTCGGCCCCACGTTGCTATTCCAATTAAGAACTATTTGGAAAACAGTGGATGGGAAGTCTTACCTCACCCGCCCTATAGCCCAGACCTTGCCCCTTCTGACTACCATTTGTTCCGGTTGATGCAGAACGCCCTCACTGAAATACGGTTCACATCAGAGGAGAATATCAAAAATTGGCTTGATTCATTCTTGGCTGCCAAGCCGGTGCAGTTCTTTTGGGATGGGATTCACAAATTGCCAGAAAGATGGGAAAAAGTCATAACTTCAGATGGGCAATACTTTGAATAATACTTTTGTACATATTTAAATTTTGAAAAAAACGCACGAATTAAGTTATATACGTTAGTGTTATAAAACATTTGAAGCTAATGGTAATGCCTATGATATTAGCTTTATTTAAAAGATAATTTTATGCCATTAGTGCTTAAATATGATATTAGGCATATCTTGAAGTCCAATTTTCGACAACTTTATCGAGCAACTGGGGCCATATATCGGCAATAGCACGACGAATGTTGACTTCTAAATCGTCCAACGTCTCTGGTTTATCGGCGTAGAATTGTGACTTGACATACCCCCTAAGAAAGTAATCTAAAGGTGTGAGATCACAGGATCGTGGAGGCCAATTCACAGGTGAATTACGCGAAATTATGCGTTCAGCAAATGTTTCCCGCAATAAATTGGTGGTGTCGCGCCCCGTGTGGGATGTTGCGCCATCTTGTTGAAACCAAAGATCTGTCACCTCAATTCTACTGAGGAAAAAAGAAGTCAGAAATTATGTTTCTATAGCGCTCTCCATTGACGGTAACATTCTCGCCGGCATCGTCCTTAAAGAAATATTGGCCGATGATTCCCCCAGCCCATAAATCATACCAAACAGCGAATTTTAATGATTGCAAAGTCGTCTTAACAAAGACTTCTGGGTTATCTCCACTCCAAGTTCGGGACTTAGCTTTTTTACATATCCATTTAAACAAAAATGGGCTTCATCGGAGAAAAAAAATTCGCGTTGAAAATTGGGATCAAGCTAAAGAATGCGAAGCGACATAAGGCCAAATTCTACCCTTTGGCCTAATGTCACTTTCTCTAAGCGACATAAGGTAAATTTATTTTGAGACATAAGACCAAGTACGTATTAAGGTATAGGCGCCTGACAGACATATTTCGTTCAACGATAAAATTGAGATAAGAATACCCCACAGACACGCTCATAGGCGCCTGCCTGACAGTTATTGACATACATACCCTTAGCTAAGCGACGAAGTCGCGTGAGCGGCTAAACCCTGCGCAGAAAAGGGTGGTGAAATCCTGATAGCGAGCGAAGCGAGTCACCCAACCCAAATTTGAAATATGACAGGCTCGCTTTTAGGCACCTGCCTGACAGATGGGGGTTACAGTTACAAAGATTTCGCAATATGGGCGTCTCTTCGACTCATACGCCGGCCGGCCTTCGGCTTCACATGCAGCTGCTCAGGGTGCCGCTACTCGGCGTGATTGAATGCAATATTGTCGTCCTTTTTGTAGACAATACGTTAGCGATAGCATTGAAGTGTTTACCTATATTATGTATGTTATGTTATGAAAAATAATAATGAAACGTATTAAACGTTTGAGGTAAGCATTATATAATATGCATTCGAAAGTGACATAAAGCCAAATTTGGAAAGTGACATAAGGTCAAATTCTACCATTTGGCCTTATGTCATTTTTCAAATGCGACTTACCGCCAAATTGCAGAATTTGGCCTTATGTCATGGCACCACCTACGACGTGTGTTATGGTCACGCGGTTTCAACTCGTGCACAAGCTGGATCTTATAGGCTTTTAGCTCAAGATCTTTCCGTAAAATATTCCACATAGTGGATGGGCATAGCTCCAATTGCTGTGAACGATGGCGAATCGACCCGTTCGGATTCTTCTCAACACTGCGCTCCACGACGGCAATAACTTCTTCTGTTCGCCCTGTTTGTCGCCTGTGGGGAAGTGTGTGCGTGGTGTGAATAACTTCCTCGGATGGACGATTATGTTGACCGTAAAATGGACGTAGCGCACGATAAGTTTGGCGAACCGAACCATGGTTTTCAAAATAAGTTTGCACAATTTGCACGCGTTATTTCAGCGTTAAATGGCGAAACGTACTAACCACAAATCAGCTTTGAACTGTCAAATTGATAAACTGTAGAAACAGTGTTGTAAGTTTAAAAACTAAACCACTAAAAAAAACATCCTTTATAAAGCAAATGACATCATCGGCCTGAACCACGATCTAGAGAATCGAGTCCTTTTGCACAATTCCTGCTTTCGAAATGAAATTTTCAAATGTTCAGACTTCATTTAGTTCAATGATGAAAATATGGCACAGAATGTCATTGCCTGCGGGACACTTCCCCGTTTATCTCGAAGGGAGAGCTCCAAACGATCGAAGTGAGAAGTCAGTGAAAACCGATGGGATACCAAATATTGTGCCTCGACAAATCCCACTAAAAGCAGTGGACATTTACACCACACTGTTTAACAATGCGGTGAATAATGCACCACTATCCAGTGCATTGAAAGACAGTCCCACGTGGGTAAGCGCGAGAGCATGGATTCGGGTGTGTGAGAGGGCTTGCCATAGGGCTTGTCTTCGCTTGTACAGGACACCACATTCGCAGTACATGAACTTCTATCCTAATGAGGTCTTGTACGAAAGGACTCGAAGGCACATTTCTGGGGAAATAATTTCGGCGAAGAATCGGCTCGTGTGTGGCTTACAGGCTTCATTCTCGTGAGGCATTCCTCTATTTTGATAAGAAAGGGCTGATCCTAGACAAATTAGCGGTGTCGATAATCTTCCACATCACTCGAACATCTCTGCACAGCTGTTCAGGAGGGCGGGAGGGAGTCGCGACATTAGGGATGTTGCCGGCAGCATCAACAATTTTGGTGGCTAAGTGAAATGGAAGAAACTTCCTAACTGTTTCTTTCAATTCCAGTATATGTGAACGCAAGCTAAATTGTGAACATTCATTACAATTTTGCTTGTCAATGTCTACCACTTAGTCATGATTCAGTATTCGAACGTGCAACGTTTACAAATTATTAAAATATATTACCAAAATAAAAATGTATACTTAGTCTGTAATGGAAAAGCCGATATAAGTTAATTAAGCAAGCTTTTAAGAATTGTTTGGTCTGGCTTGTTAGTGTAAATAAATTGGATGTAATAAAAATGCATCATTCAACGTCAGAATAGAACGAAAACATAATTTTTCTCACAAAATGACCGCATCCTTATTTAACAAAGTCAATACCTCACTGTCATGGAGCAAATTTATCATCGTAGTCTTATGTGAATTCACTTTAGTTGTTCAGTAGAAGGTGTTACTACTCCACGGGAAATTATGGTAAGGTTCCATTCATCAAGCACGCTGTCCTTTGATAAAATCTTATAAATAAGTCGTTGTGCACTCGCAATGAAGTCGTCACTCACTGCCTTTAACAGCTTAACATTAAGGCTGTCTGTTCCACCAGCCACAGAACCTTAACTTTTTTTGTTCAAAAACCCATGGAGACAAAAGTGAGCGATTTTTATATAAAAATTGTTTGGCGCTACAGGCCAATGTGAATCTGTTCCTCAACCAATAACCCTTTTCAACTTTAACGAACTCCCGCCAGCTGTCTCTTTTGCCGCACTCCTCAACTGCGCCGTATCTCGAAACTAAAATATTCGCTTAACAGTGAGAGGATTCCCAATCATTGGATCCGCCGTCGTCTGACTAGACCGATGTCGCTGTACAGCCCGTGCTGATCGTCGAAACAAACGAAAGTGAAAATGACGTGCTCTGATTCGAAATGGAAAAGAGAACTGTCATCCGCTTTCGACAAGGTTAAAGCTTCTGTGCAATAGAACAGGACCGGGATGATAAGATTCTAGTATAGATTTAATTCAATCCTACGAGAGGGCTCTGTTACTCAATTGTCTGCCAAAGAAACAGCAATCGGCAGGAGAAATTCTGCGATTGATCTCAGCACTGATGTCGTTGCTGCTTGTAACCACAGGTAGACGAAGTCGTTAATATCGTCGAAGTTATAGCTGCCAATGGTGACATTTTGGGCAAGCCGTTGAAAGCTCGCTGTGTTCGTCTTGCAGACACTAGGTGGCGCGAAAGCCATCACCTTATCGGAAAATGCTATAATTTTTTCAAATGGCGACAAATGTCCGTTCTACTTTGACATTTGTGAAGTAAGGAGATACAAAATACACGTCGACAAGAATTCTAATGAACGCGGAATAATTGTTACGATTTTTTTGCGGAATAATTCGTCGGTAGTATTGGCGCAGCGTGAATTTCGGCACAGATTTCTCGGTCGTTCGACAGCAGCTCGCCTAGGAGAGTATGGGACAACACGAAATGCTGCCAGGTCTGGCCGGATCCGGAGCAGGCGTTCTGATGACGTACCACGCGATTGGGCATCAATCGGCGGTCTTTACAGATAATTTTGATGAAAGACTGTAAGATGTTCCATAACAAAGTGCAGATAGTGCATCAGCCGTTAGCTGTCGACCGCCAAGCGCGTGTAACCTACTCTCAAGCCATCCTGAATCTCGACCGCGAGGGTTTCATCGAAAATCATTTTGAGCTACAAGGCCCATTTCCATCTCTGTAGATAAGTGAATAAGCAAAATTATAGCCCACGAAGGGCGATTACACCCACTCAAAGTTACTGCATGGTGTGCTGTTTACGCTGTAAGCGTCATCCGACCTAATTTTTTTCGAAAACGCCGCGGGACAAAGGACTACTGTGCCAGCTCAACGACTTTCTCCTTCCTCAATTGGATAAATTGAGACTGCAAACATGTGGCTCCACCAGGATGGAACAGCGGCACATACTGCACGAGCCACAACCGAAATTCTGAGGGCTGCATTTCCGGATCGCCTACTCTCGCGTTTTAACCGCTCCAGACTTCTTTTTATGGAGTTTTTTCAGTCACGGGTCTATGTCAAGAAGGCTCAGACTCTTGAAGCCCTCAAAGAGAATATCTGTCAACGTATTAAAAAAGTTACCTGACAGCACGCCAACTTGTTTAAAGCCTTTTCTGGTACTGAAAATATCAGCTAATGAAATAGCTGAAATGATCGATTCACTGCTGCTCTAATGTCTAATTTCAATCGTATGAAGATTATGTAGATGTACCGTCTTCTTCGCGACAATAGGGTACAAAGCCCAGGCAGCTCTAGCCACTATTGGGGCAATAGAAAAAGGCAACCAGTCAATCCTCTCAAAGCTAAAGTTTTTTTCTTTACGAGAAGGAGGAAACTGACCGGTCTGACATATTGAGTTCTTAAAGGCATCACAATCCGTCACTCCAATGGAGCTGTGTTTTATATGTTATCCCAGATAACAAACTTATCCGGAGCCACTTAGATGGGGATTTTCTAAGTCGCTGCCGGATTTCTGGCAGTACGACGGAACAAGTAATGGTTTGTTATTTGTCACCGAAAAGGCCCTCTAGATGTACTCGGCTATGATAAGGCCAATTATAAAGGGAGAGCTAACAGCTATTGTGGAAGTTTTCAATAAACTAAACACATATTTATTCCGAAATAAATTTAGAACTTTATTTATTAATAAAGCTCCGTCTACGGCAATTATGAATGTGATACAACATCGTGCATGTGACCACCACGGCTTCTGTTGCAAGCGACCATCCGGAAGTCAAAAATATCGATGACTTTTTAAAGCGATACCGATGTGCGTTGGTTCTAAGTTATAGTGACTAGGAACTAAAGAGCTCGGAGCTTAGGAACGAATCACGATATTTCAGGGTACGTCCTGAAAGTGGGCTTGAGGGTATATTGATGAGCATTCATAGCGAGGCGGATGCTACGACTAAAATTTAGAAGGGCTGGAATGCTACTGGCAATTTCGGTGGAGCACTGGTGGTGAAAATAGCGATACAATAAGGTGAGACAGGGTATTGAGGGTGTCGAACGATTGTGTAATATTGTCATCACCTACGTGTTGTACCGCACGGTTTTGGATCATATTTAGCAAGTGCAAAGAGATCTTAATTAGGAGCACCTGACCAGATGGGAGCATTGTATTCCAATTTCGGGCGGATAAACGCCTCATATATTGTGGCCAGATCGGAGGAGGTGAAGTATGTCTTACATCGCTTGGGGAAACCTAGACATTTCGCAGAATTTTTGGCGACATCGAATAGTGGTCATTCCAACGTAAGTTGTCATTGACACGCGTATCGAGAATGGAAAGTTCTTTGGTTTCGGTGATGCAATTGCTATTCACGGATAATGGCTGTGTATTTAAATATTGGTTTGACGACAGCATACAGCATTGCATTTTGGAAGCATTAAATTCCACTCTGTTGATAATTCTCCAATTGGTTATGCTGTTGATATCGGAATTTAATGAGCTTAGCATCCGCTGCCGTTCCCTTTCTGCATCCAAAGAGCAGAAACGTGAGTCCGGGAACGAATATGAAAAGCAAAGAGTACAGCCATCAGCGAAGGAATATAGTGGATAAAAAGTAGCAGACAAGAAATCATTAATGAAGATAAAAAAGAGTATCGCGGATAGAACGGAACCCTGGGGCACACCAGCATTTATTTTGTGTATATCTGACTTGAAACTATTCAAAAGAGCTTAAATTTAACGTTACGAAAAGTAATTTTTGATCCATTGAAGAAGAAATTTATTGATCCCAAATGCACGCATTTTCGACAAAGGTGCCTGTTGCTAAACTGCGTCAAATGCCTTAGAAATATCAAGTGCAACTATCTTGCTTTCGCCAGATTGATGCAGATTTGAGTTCCACTTTAGTGTGAGATTTGTCATCAAATCAACATTGGATCTGTTGCTACCGAAACCGTACTGCCGTTTATTGAGAAGTTTCGAGATATTTCTTGAGCTGACGGTTTTACGGTTTATCAGCATTTCCATGACTTTGGAAAGTGCAATGGGTCCGTAGGAGGAGAGTGAAGAAGATTCACCTTTTTGTGGAACGGGCTGGACAAAAGCTGCTTTTCATCTGCTCGGAAAAAGTCCTATTGAGGAAGCCTTCGGGGTGATTTTGCCGGTGTGAAAGAACACCTCTTCAGCAGAAAGGAAGATATACCATCTGGACCAGCAGATTTATGTTTGTTAAGATCTTCAAGTACTCTTGAGTGTAAAGTGTACAGCCTTTGGCTTTCTCCAAATAGCTGACACCTAAAATTTCATTGTAAATGAGCGTTGGCTTGGAGGATGAGCCAGAATTTCTAATATTTTTGACGAACGACCAACAACTTTTACTATCATTAGAACTTTCTACTGAAATTTCACACGCTTAAGAAACACGTTCCAATCATTCCTGGCTCGCTTGAACTTTTTCCAATTTTCCTCCGTCCAGTTGGTCTTGAAAGTGCGAAAAAAAAACATTTTTCTAACCCTGACTGCCTCTCTAGTCGTGTCAAGTCTTTTCTTTTGGTTTGATGCTCTTCATCCAATGAGGGATATAGGATCTCATTCCAAGGAGGATAGTGTCTGTGATCACATTAGCAGCGGCGGACACGTCGTTTTCAAGGAAGCATAATGACCAGCTAAAATCCCAAAAGAAGCTGCAAAGCCCGCTCCAATTGGCTTTCTCATATTGCCATGTGGATCTCTTAGGAATTTTTTCTCTAATTGTGTAGCCAGCATACGAGAAATTAGCCGATACTTGTCAGGGTGAAAAGTTAAAAACAAGTCCAGGGTGTTGGCGGTATGACTATCAACGTCTGGTATTCGCGTGGGCTCATTTACAAGCTGCGTTAAGTTGTCTTCCGCAGCGAAGATCTCAACACACCGTCCTTCGGGTGTTGTCTGTCCAAAATGTCACAGCCACCCAGAATTATGTATATGTATACCGATTTCGGTATGATCATACACTGAAACAATTCTTTGAATAGAGTTAGACAGCGCGTCAAACTCGTTAAAGGTCGAGTTGCTCTCCAATTTGGGGCTTCTGTAAATATAGCGGTAGTGGATAATTTGCTCACGGAGATGGAATTTTAACCACATGAAATTGAATTCTGGATAGGAACAGGGAATAGATTGTGGTGGAATTTGGTAAGCTACGCACGTAAATAGCGAGACCGTGAACAGAAAACAAAAGTCGCACTAGTTCGTAGCCAGGTACCTTCAGATCAGAGTGATCTGAGAGAGGAGACAAACACAGACGATGCTAATTTGAAATTCTAACGTTGGTTTACCGAATCAAATTGTTATAGATGTTATGCCCTTACAACAAAATGAAGCAGGACACTAAGTAAGTTCACACTCCCAACCTGCTATTCGTCAGTTTTTACATGCACTCAGTTGCTGCGACTGCTGTATTACAGAGTTATACAGTAATGGCAGTGGCCGAGTGCAGACAACAGCATTATGACCTGGGGCAGGACATGTAGTAATGCCCGCACTATAATTTTTGTTCCCCCTCAATTCACGGAACCACGCCACTATCATTATTATTTTCTTCTGCACAATTTTTATTTTTATTTTTTTTTGAAAAATGTGTTTTTTTTTGTACTCGCGCGCGCGTTTACACAGATCAAATCGATAGTACGAGTGCACTATGTCTCGTGTGCACTCGTCGAAAGTCAGCTCGGTACTGACCTTTCAGGCCAATCAGCTTCTCCTTAACCGAAATAATGCGATCTTCAAATTTCGTACGCAATTAGTTGATTAATTGATGGCTTGCCAGGCTTCACCATCCTGTTGAAAACATAGATCATCCAGACCAAATTCATTAAAATTTGGAAAAAAACAGCCGACCAACATGTTACGGTAACGTTCTCCGTTCACTGTAACTGTCCCCCCAGCCTCATCTTCGAAAAAGTACGGGCCAATGATGCCGCCAACCCATAATCCGCACCATACAGTGACTGTTTTGGGATGCATTGGTTTTTCGTAAATAGTGATGGCGTCTTTTCGGAGGAAGTACTCGCCTGTTTTCCAGCCGAAAATGTACGCAAACCTGATTGAATAAAATATGTTGTAAACAATCTGTGGAGTGGGAAAAGCAACTGCACTTAATCAGTTTTTGAACCCTTCCAAACTATGTAATTTCCTGAACGAAGTTGGCTTAGGACCAGTTTCTCAGGATTGACTTTGTTGTGTATCCGACTAGGGCTTCCATTGTCTTTTTCGTTTCAAGTGCACATAATTACAGATGGCACGGCTTCTTGGTATCTGGAAGAAGTCAACGACTTTCCTATAATCCCTCAGTAGGAAGACTCTAAACTATAATACTTGCTAGCGTCATAAAAGAGCACTACTCCTTTTTCAAGCCCTTAGTCCGGCCTACGCTCGCTTCAGGCTGGATGTTCAGCATTTATTCATCTTTCTACGAACTTCTTGGACAATTCTTAGAGCATGCCTTTTCAATTTCTTACCGGCTTACCGACCTCTTGAAATGTTGAATCTTGTTAGAATTTTATTTTTCAGAGCACAACTCCTTCTTCTGGAATGAAATAGCAAAAACATACGTTTACACGATTTATGTCTTTGTCTCACGGTCAAATGGACATTCGACTTTACAATTTATTGTACATTTGTTTAAAGAAAAAGTAACCCAATTGAATAAAAACATTTCTTTTATTTTCTGCATCGATCTCGGTTTATTTCCCATGTCAATTGTATTTTTAATTTCCATACATATAATTTCTGTTTTTTGTTTTTTCTTTTTTGTGATATTAACATAAGGCATTCTTCTTTACATAATTTCAATAATTTTCTTTTTTCTTAAATAAAAAGAAAAAAAACACAAATCACGAGATATACATAGTGATTGAGAAAACTAAAACTAACAAAACTCTTACAACTCCATATATAAATTTATTTTCTATAATTCGTGTACATGGTTTGGGCTGAAATTTATTTTTTCGCCACTTTTAATTGAATTTATTCTTTGTAATTTGTTACTCAAAAAAATATATATTTGTATATCTTACTGTGTCTAGCACTGATATAACTTCACAGAAGGATATGCATATATACATATGTATTTGTTCTTTCTTTTTTCCTCATATTAATAATTATTCGTATCTACGCTGGAAAGTACTAAACTAATAATTTAAACCAATCAAACAACTTTATATATATGTTTTTATAAAAAAAAATCAATTTCGTTCATTATATTCCACTAAAAGCACGTTTTTATATATCAAGTATCCCTACAGTTCTTCAACTACTAAATTTACACATTTTGTTGTTTTGTTCTTTTGTTGAATTTTAATTTAATTTTTTATTAGTTTTTTTAAACTCTATAATATTGTTATTTTCTTAATTTTTGCTTTAATTATGGTATAAACATTACTTTTTGTTACTACTTACTCACCTCAGTTTTCCATTTGTTAGCTTACAATTTAGTGAATTATTTTGTATATGACATAAAATCAGTTAAGTGATTATATAAGTTTTATGTATCTTTTTTTTTACAAATTTTTCAAATGAAGTTGTTGCACTATAAGTTTATCAAGCTTTTTGTTTTAAACTTTTGGAATATGAGCATTTATTCAACAGATTTATGTAGAGAGAAATGAAAGGAATTTCAAAAGTGTAACCAAGGTTCTTTAAATTAAAGTTCTTAAACAAGTTTTACAATTTTGGAATATCAAGTGGCCTTAAGCTCTACAACAACTTTATTAAAAAAATCTGCATTTGATTTTTATTTTTAAATCTTTATAAATTCAAAACTAATACAGAAAATCGAAATAAGTGCTAATTTAAATAATTGTTCTTTTTATAAAAATATGTATGTAGATGTATGGTTATTTGAAGGTATGTACAGCAAACTAAATGTAATTTTATTACAAAACAAACTTTTGATCTATTTACATTACAAAATATATTAAATTTTATTTATAAGCATTTTAGATTGATTCTATTACTATGTGAGACAGTATTTTACTGATTTTTTTTTGTTCTTATTGTATTCTGTACAAAGACTTTTTTGTTTCACTTTAGTATTTTTTTTTTTTGTAAAGAATTATTTAAGTGATATTTTATCTCAGTCCTTTTCTTAGGGTTAATTGACAAAGTTTGCACAGAATTAGTATGATTGCCAGTAACACAAAACCGCAGTTTGGTCTGGATGAAGAACTCAAGACTGAAAGAAAATTTAAAAAGAAAGAAAGTTTTAAGAAATATAATAATTACTTATCAACGATATTTTAGCGATTAAAGATAAATTTAAATTTATGACCAAGGAAATTGTGAAGGTAGACAGCAAAGTCAACTCAGTCTGTGATGTTTAAAAGTCTTATTACTAACGATACTACAGTTAAACATGGAATAAAAATACTCTGCAAGTGGTCAAAACAAATAGATATGTAGCTCAATATCAGGAGGGTTCTACACTTAGCCATAGTATCAGCTGCCTCTAAGCAGGATCCTGTAAAGAATCCTGCAAGTTCATCCTTTAGGTGGTACAAATTTATTCGTCGCACGAAAAACAGATTCACAGATGTGACGATCCATGCTACCCGTCACATCATTCCTTCTATCTTTGAAAAGCTCAGTGGCTAGGTCGACAGCTCCTGCGAACATGTTGGATTTGAGCGGTCTTAAGAACCACCTTAGTTTGTTAATATTCGAGTAATATGGTTAAGATAGTACTCACAAAGGTAGTGGTAGACTACAGCGGTAAGGAGGGCTAAGAAGTAATGGGTGTTGTTTTAGAGGCTCGGTTTTTTACTTAATTAGCAACACTTTTCCCAGATCCAGCCAATTTGACAGTTGACAAATAGCTTATGTTTAGCTAGTTTCCATTTTACCCTGAATAGACTTTCACTAAGCCAGAACAGTTTATGGTCGACATAACCGTAAGCCGACGTGAATAATTCGAAGAATCTTGGATCGTCTTTGCACCATGCATACTCTAATTGATAACACGCATCCGCAGGGACCTAGCACAATGCGAACCAAAAAATCTGTTACTCTCGTCCGTCCAATTATTGAGCCGTTTGACCATCATGTGCAGCGTAAGTTTGCTGAATGGGCCGAAATGGAGATTTTTCTTGGTCCCTTCTTCTACCCCAAAATTTTGTCCAGCGTTGAGGTCCTTTTTTGGTTAAATGGCAAGAAGCAAAATGTACGCATTTGGAATAAAGAAAATCCACAAACCATTACTAGAACTTCATTACATGCACATACCACTGTTTGGTGTGTTTTATAAGCTCGTGGAACCATTGGTCCATCTTTCTTTAGAAATGATCACAGACAGGAAGTTACAGTCAACAGATTGCGATTTAATTTCATGAATATTGAATTTTTAATTGAATATTATTAATTTGGAAGAGCTATCAATGCAAAACGCCGCAGCATGTTATACAGCGCGGCGTAACAAATAATTTATTAAAGGACATTCGATGAGTACCTTTGGAGTTTTTTCTGTGGGAACATGTGAAGTTGCTGGTCTACACCGATAACCCAGAGACGACAGAAGACTTGAAAGCCAACATTTGACACGCTATTGCCTGATCTGCTCGAGAAAGTGGTCAAGAACTAGACCTCCAGATTTCTCTCAATTCTAGGCAGCCCGTATCCCCGAAATCATTTTTAAGTATTAAGGGCACAGCGTAATACTAGTCTACGCCGTCATAGAGATCATAACCCTGTAGCGAAGAGAGTAAAAAGATATGAAGAACCAACTAATGGCCTCGGATAGAAATGGATTCACTGTTGACGACCCTTGCAAACGCTTAAAGGACAACGACCTCCAGATCTGCACGTGGAATGTTCGGGACCTTAACAAGTCACGATCAGACGAGCATTTAGTAAAGGCACATGATTGCTATTCCGCCGGTATCACCACCATCCATGAAGTGCGGTGGAATGGGCCGGATGTAAGAAGGATGAAAAACTGTGATATTCGGACATATAAAGCGGAAACAAACAGCAGTTAATCGGATGCAGATTTGCCAAATGTGACTG
Source organism: Volucella zonaria (assembly GCA_963966105.1). Taxonomy (NCBI): domain Eukaryota; kingdom Metazoa; phylum Arthropoda; class Insecta; order Diptera; family Syrphidae; genus Volucella; species Volucella zonaria. Next base: position 286,509,920 of record OZ014530.1, on the reverse strand, counting down.
ACTAAGAGAAGAAATCTTGAGCTTACAATACGTGAGCGAACATATTATGACAACCAAAATCAAGGCTAAATTCGCTAACCGAAACCGAATGAGCGTCTATGCCCATACGGAAGACAAGAACGATGCCACCAAACAACATTTCAACGAGCCCCTCCATAACATATATGAGCACAGTCCGAAGTATCGCCTAGTACGTCTGGCAACGGACTTCGGCTTATTGAATTTGCGGCTGGACGAAATATCATTATACCATGCACATGGTTTCCTCATCTCAGTATACACAAGGGGGAATCGTGGTCTACGGATCAAGGAACGCAAAAATAAACTGATCCCATTGCGATTGACGTAAGGCATGCGTCCAGTATTCTCAACATCCGAACCTTCAGCGCAGCCAACATTGACTCGGATCAAGTACCGAATAACAGTGTCAGCGATGCCAACATGCCATCAGAGATGTCGCACCTGACGTGCTGAATTTTACCCGACTACGCGAAATAAATTTCTGGTTTGATGAAGAATGCCGATAAGCAAATTCAGCTAAACAAGAAGCTAACAAAGCGGCGCGGCGCTACAACGAAGCACGAGAGCTGGTCGTGCATTCTATGAGCGGATGAGACGGGACGAACATTGGCTTCTCCATAAGAACAAAAAAAAAGAGATGATATCGAGTGGTTGTACTCCAGGAATAACGCACGGTATTCAACGCTGCTAGAAATGACTTTGTGGAGAGCATACATAATCTCATTTCTCAGATCTGGTCAGTAGAGTGTATTCCTGATGAATGGAGTTTCAGCACCGTTTTCCCGATCTACAAAAACGGAGACCCGCTGAACTGCGCCAACTATAGGAGCTCAATCTGTCCTCAACTTCGCATAGAAGATTTTATCTACCATATTGTGTGAACTTTTGAAAACTCTGCCGACAACCTGTTTAGCCCCTATCTAAGTTTCAGACCAGGAAAGTCCGCAATCCTTCACACTCCCGCTAATCCTGGGAAAAAATCATGAAGTATAAATTGATGCCCACCATCTTTTGATCGATCTTAAGGCCGCATATGATAACCTTCCTAGAGACGAGCTGTATAGAATCATGTCCAGTTTGGCATCCCTGTCGTCCATTTGCGCAGAATGAGGATTAAGAACTCTCGTTGTACTGTCAAGGTAATGACTTAACCGAGACCTTTGATGTCAAGAAAGGTGTTAGACAAGGTGACGCATTGTCATGTGACGTCTTTAACATCACACTTGAAAGAATTGTGAAAGAATCACAAGCGAACACTAGATACATAATCTTTTAAAAGTCTGTGCAACTACGTTCCTCGATGATATCGATATAACTAGGAGAACACAGCGGGCTGCCACCTTTGCGTTCGCTAATATTGTAACGGGAGCTGGCAAAATCGATTTAGCGGTAAACCAAGCATACCGTATGCTGTCCACAAGAAGGGGCACGCAACATCGACGAATTGGACAGAACGTCACAGTCGCGAGCTATAATTACAAAAGGACTTTATCTACCTTAGCTCTGCTATAAATTCTGCCCATAACACCTCAGCAGAAATAAAACGAAGAATCTAGTTCTTATGCTAATCGCTGTTTATTTAGGCTAAGAAGACAATTAATTAGTAAGGCCCTATCCCGAAAATCTATGGAGACTGTACGCAATACCTTGATTATCCCAGTCCTACCTTACGGCGGTGAAGCGTGGACTATATCGGAAGCGGATGAAGAGATCATCAGTCATTTCGAGAGAATTTTTCGAAAATCATTCGAAAAATATAGTATTCGGTCCCAATTGTATTGCCGGGCTTTGGAGGAGAGGATTCAACAACTAACTACAACAGCTATACAGCAACACCGACCTACTCAGAAAACAAACGGACATGTAGGGAAAAAAACGCAATAGACGAAGAGCGGACATCAACCGACTTTGAGTGCGCAGCTGCTAAGGACCGGACTGTCTGGAGAGGCCTGCTAGTTGAAGCCCAGGTTCATCTAAAGCTGTAGCTCCACCTAACTAAAATGAAAATTGACGAACTGATCAGTAAGTTTGTGTAACTGAATGCTGATTTGGTAAGTAATATTCAACGTTGTTGTGGTGCAAATTCACCAATGATTAATTGTTTAACTTTAAATAAAACAAAGAACTAGAAAACTAGACGACTATTTAACTACAGAGCGAATGACACGAACTCCAACTTTTTAAAATGCTATAATTTTTTTATTTTTTGATAAATTTTATTGTGCCAAAGCAAAAAATGTTGGAAAATACATCAATTTTCAAATTGTATCAGTAGTTTTCAATATGTCCACCTTTGGCGCGAATAATGACCTTCAGACGGCCGAAGAAAGCATCGCACGCTGCACGCAAGTGGCACTGCTTTATTGGCCCACTCATGCTTTCTAGCTTTATTGAAGCCGCACAGCTCTATAAATTGGTAATAGAGGTCTGGCCAAGTGCAAACCTCGAGGCTGTCATAATGAATCAGATCTCTAATCAGCCGGGAACACGTCCTTGAGAACTATCCAAAATCTCATATTCCAATACTATGTTTGAAAACATTAAAGCAATTTTTATAAACAATACCGGAGAGTCAATTCAATTGATAGCAACATATTAGCAAAGTCTTGATTGCTCTATTCGCATGCAACAAAGGACTACAACCCCAAATTACTACTGGCTTTATAGTGTTTTTTTCAGAGGGTTAGTTTTTAAACCGGCAATACTCTTTCTACAGATTGTCAATTTGACAGCTGATTTGCAGTTAGTAAGTTTTGACATTTTACGATGAAAAGATTAACGCCATAATGGTTCGGTTCGCCAAACATATCATGCGCTACGTCCATCTTACGGTCGACATAATCGTCCATCTGAGCAAGCTATTCAGAAGACGATGAATCGTTTTCGCACCTCTAGTGGATAATACGCATCCCCAAAGATGACAAACAGTGCGAACAGAAGAAGTTATTGCCGTCATGCACAGTGATTGGAGCTAAGCCCATCCGCTTTGTGGAAGACTTTACGAAAAGATCTTGGCTTAAAAGCTTATAAGATCCAGCTTGTACAAGAGTTGAAACCGCTTGACCATTATACGCGTCGTAGGTTCGATGAATCTGCCGAAAACACGATTCAGCTTGTTCTCCGATGAGCCCCAGTTTTGGTTAAATGGATATGTAAACAAGCAAAATTGCCAAATTTGGAGTGGTGAAAACCCAGAAGCGTTTGTTAAGAGGCCCTTACAACCACTAAAACACACCGTTTGGTGTGCTTTATGGGCTGGTGAAATCATTGGCCCATATTTAATTAAGGACTATGCCGGCCAGAATGTTACCGTCAATGGAGAGCGCTATAGAAACATGATTTCTGACTTCTTTTTTCCTCAGTAGAATTGACGTGACAGATCTTTGGTTTCAACAAGATGGCGCAACATGCCACACGGCGTGCGACACCATCAATTTTTTGCGTCAAACCTTTGCTGAGCGCATAATTTCGCGTAATTGACCTGTGAACTGAGCTTCCCGATCCTGTGATCTCACAACTTTAGATTACTTTCTTTGAGAGTATGTGAAGTCACTAGTCTAGGCCGATAAACCAGAGATGTTGGACGATTTGGAAGTCAACATTCGCCGTGTTATTGCTAATATACGGCCCCAGTTGCCCGATAAAGTTGTCAAAAATTGGACTTTAGGATTGCGCTTCATTCGAGCTAGCCGTGGCACGTATATGTATGCCCGATGTCATATTTAGACACCAATGGCATAAAATTATCTACTACATATATTAAACTAATATCACAGATATAAGCATTAGCTTCAAGTATTTTATTTCATATTGAATTTGTATAACTCTAAAAAAACACCCTTTACTTCGATCGTCAAACGCATGTTGTTCATATGGTGGTAAGACATAGATTAACTTCTCAACACTAAGAAAGGCGCAAAAATCAGCTTCCTATGTATCAGAGGTGCTTTGAAGTTTATACCTCTGCACTGGGCGTAATTTTTCACTTTTTTTTTGCGGAAATCTATAGGAAACGTTTTGCGGACTGTTCTTCCAGTCACCTAAAAACGACTTCTCAGTAGCAAAGCAAGAAAAGAATATTTTCTAAGATACTCGTATAGCCTATATCGTTCCTTCCACCATATGTGGAAGCGAGTTCAGTGCAATAATTCTATGGTAAGGTAAACTAAGTTATGTCTAGACGCTGTATGTGCTGACGACATATTATCGGAGAGGTAGTAACCTCAGACTACTATTTTATTTAAATTACTTTTTTTTAACGAAACATCTCGAATATATCGCTTCCAGAGTTCTAGCGTAAAAGGCCATGATTTTAACCAGTTCCAGTCGCAGTCAAAGCAAAAACATACAAAGAAAGCTTATCTTATCTCTTCCCAGTTTAGTTAATGGCAAATTCATGTTTTCAGCCACATGTACTATCCACTCTAGGCTCGTCGGACCACTGTTCATATCAGCTAATTCCTTGTATATCGACCACACAATTAGAGAAAAAGTTCCTAAATGAGCCGTATGGCAATACGAGAAAGACAACTGGAACGGACATAATACCTTCTGTAGGAGTTTTAAGTGGTCGTTATGTTTTCTCGATAATGACGAGGATGCTGCTGTTTATATGTTCACAGACACTATTCTCTTTGGAATGAGATCCTTTATCTCTCATCGCATGAAAAATATCAAACCAAAAAACAAGGTATGATACGACACGAGCTGTAAGGAGCCTGTCAGGGTTAGAGAAATATTTCCTCAGTCCTACAAGGAGGCCTACCAGACAGAGGAAAACCGAACTGACCACAATGTCCCAAAGGTTATTGATGGTTGTCTGTCAAAAATATTACAAATTCTGACTCATTCCCTTTCGGTACGCTCATTTATAATGGCATTACAGATGTCAGCTGTTTGGACAATGCCAATCTGCTTGCTGCACACTTTGTGGCCAGTTCAGCACTTCCAGATTGCGCCTTGTCTCCGACTACACTTGTGTGCGTCGAACCTTTAATAGGACGAATCCACTTTCGCACTTGTATAGTAGCAAGAGTACTTAAAGATGTTAACACACATAAATCCGAGGGTCCAGATGGCACATCTCCCCTTCTTCTGAAGATTTTCAGGGACTTATTAACCCCTTCTTCTCTCTCCCCTTCAGACCCATGAATTTATTTCCCTTATATCCAAGGTCATGGAAACGCTGACAAACCATCAACTCATGAAAAATCTCGACACTCGAAAACTTCTCTAGGGCAGTACAGTTTTCACAGCAGCAGGTCCACTGGGGATTTATTGACATGTCTCACCGAAAAGTGGAACCAAAATGTACGTCGACCTGGCGAAGCTAGATAGTTGCACTTGATATTTCTAAGGGATTTAATAGAACCTGGTATCAGCTTCCAAAAACGTAATGCTCTCTGCAGTCCCTAAAATGAGATTTAAACAACCAGCTACTATCCAAGAATGACACTAGCATCTTCCGAACAGAAAAATTTCCATTCTCGGTACATCTGTCAATGACGACTTACGTTGGAAGGACCACATATTCGGTGTCGTCAAAAATGCTGCGAAATGTCTATGTTTCATCAAGCGATGTAAGAAATGCTTCACCCACTCTGATCAAGCCTCAATATATAAAACATTTATCCGCCCAGAATTGAAGTACAATGTCCATACCTGTACCTGAGACATTTCTGCGCCCGCAAGATAGGATTCAAAACCGTGCGAGAAAACTTATAGGTGATGTCAATATCACACAATCAATTGACATCTTTGAACACCGACGTAATGTCTCCTGTATCCTGCCTTATTTTGTTCTTCTTTCGATATCTTCACCACCAGTGCTCCGTTGAAATGGTCAGTAGCATTCTGCCCCTTCAAACCTTCAACCGTAACAACCGTCTCGCTATGATTCTTTCCTTAGCCACACAACGCGCTTGTAGAATGCCTTCAAACATTTAAAACCAACGTTCATCGGTACCTCTCTTTCTTTCCTCCCTAATTTTGCTTCGTCCGCGCTGTGTGTCAATATTTTAAGGGCGCAGATATAAAAAAAAAACAAAAGAAAAAACTTATCCCACAGCTAAAGTTGATCGTCGAGGTGGAACGCACTACCTCATTTAATTCAATTTCTGATGATGAACCCGGCAATGATAGGCTTTCAAAATGGAGGTGTTCCTATGTAACTCGATGACTTCCTCGTAAGCTTTAAGGCTACCGACACTGCAATGTATGAGATATTGTACGATGGACGATACACTCTTATCCCTAAATGCCGTGCTGTTAACTCTACTCCAGCTACAACGTGGATAGATAGAAACTTGGTTTTTGATTTGCGATCGGCAGGTAAGTCACTGTCATCTTAAGAAACATTCGTTTGGTCTCCCAGAGCCATGCCGTTTACAACAACTACAAGTGCGCGTACCTTCACTCGCCGATCGTCCAATTACCGCGGATTTTATCGTCCTATCTGGAGTGGTGACCTCAATTGGGCGACAAGAACGATTGGAGTTACTTGTGCTAGTACGACCGCACCGAAATTGAGTAAACCAGTGGTGGATGGTTCCAATCGATGGTGAGGAGTCCTCATAATATTTTTCAACTTTTTGTTTGGTTTGCGTGTCGGTGTTTTTGCGACAAATTGTGTTTAACGAGCACACGAAATTCACTGTTTTTCAGTTTTACGAAAATTCTGGTAGGCGTCTGGGTCAATTAGCTGTCACAACAAAGCTATTTGACAGATCTGTCTGAAAATTTGGGGGCGTTCTTTTCAAAGATGGTTCTTGACAAGCAAAATGTTAGATTTAAGGTGGCAACGCCAACTGTTTTAATTTAAATGGACTTATTAACCCACCGTCGTGTGCTCACACATACATATGAAGCCCAACTGTTGGGTGGATCCATAAAAGAAGGCGCAGGTAGTTCTAGCGTAAGTTCGGGTCCTGAAAAATACCCCTTTAAGCCTTGACGAGTAAGTTCATCGGCAATTCCATCTCATGTAATCCCGTTGTTACCTGAGTAATAAACTAAGACTCAGTGAATTCAGATTTTCGACTGCGTTCAGAAAGGTCTTGCATTTTCAAATTAGCTTCGAAGTCGATAGAGGTGTCAGCAAGGCTTTAAGAGCAGTTTGACTGTCGCTAATGATACAGATGCTTCTTGGAAGCTAGTTACACCTCCAACCGGCGTATGTCATGTAACTGGTATTATTATTGCCGTAAAGATCCAAAAGATTCTTTTTGTGACAAGCCCCGTGACTTGCGCAAAGCTACTTCGCACTGCCAAAAAGGACGATGAAATTAAAGCTCGCCGTCAGAAAATTGTTTGAGTCCTTATCAGTATGGTCGTTGACCAAATATTTACATTGCACCAAGTCTTGGAAATGGCCGGCAGTACTATAACAAATCACTGTCACTGTATAGGGATTTGAATCACTACAAAGCTGTTTGACTATGAGGACAGTTATTGGGCGTTATAGGACACCCATTTACTTAAGTTAACCTGATCAGTGCTGAAAGTATTGATTTCAAAAGAAAATTTTTATGCAAGGTCTATGGTCAGATCTACGTTAACGACGAAAAATTAAACGCTTTGAGTTGCGTACGAATATGAGTATCAGTACTGTTCTGTACAAGCTTAAAGATAAAATTTTTTATGCTACGAGGTAAATTCGCAACTTTATTTGTTTGAAAAAACACACACTTTCGCATCAACCATAACACTTAGGAGGTAGGAATGGGAATTATTTAAAAAAAAAGTCCTGTCAACTTCGTATGTACTCACCTAACAACATAGCCTCTCTATTATCTATGACCCCAGGTCGACGTTGGAGTACGCTTTCCTTGCCGCCTTTCCACAGAACCGGCGATATGCTGGCTAGGCACTTTACACGCATTGCTCCATCATGAAAGTGCCGGCCGTCAACTATGAGCTGCAGCCCCAACGTAGACGTGATCAAGCCATGCCTGTGCACGGTGTCGTTGTACCTCACCAAGGAACTCGAGTGTAATAGCTGAAATTACAAAAAAAAAATAATACAAACACATCAAAACAATGTCATGAGTCAGAATTATGTAAAAATAAAAATATAAAATGTAGTAAAAATAGACCACTGCGTAAGCATTAAGGACAGCAAATACTATTCTGAAGGACATTTCAAGAGCGGTCCTTAAAAAACATTTTTTAATAACATTTCTTTCACGCAACACCCTCCTGCTAACAAAGTTAGAATTTGAGAACTTTCTGTTGACCTTCTGAACGCATAAACAACAACATTTAGGTAGTAAGCGGTACCGCGAGTTTTTACACAATTTAACCGAAGTATATTTTACTTGTTTTCCGCGAGACCAAGTTTTCACCTTTCACCAAAGTTTTGATTTTACGTTTTTGTTATTTTTTTTTATAAACTTTCCTCTTCTCTCTGGGAGGAAAGTATATTTTCAAGGACTTTTCCCGCCGAGCTCAAGTAGCACTCAAAAGTAGTTAGATGTTAAAATACTTCACGCTAAAGCTAAAAACTGAAACAATTTAAATTAAAGTTTCGCGGGTTCTCTTTAGAGGTTCAGAGCTAACCCATTCTTACGTACCAATACTCGGGCAAGTTATATTCATGTGCTCGTAGTTAAAACAGAAACAGAGTTTTATGATCTTAGGACACATAAAATGTTGGCATGAAGTCATAAAAAGCTAGGAACGCGAAGCGTGAATAACATTTGCACTTTTATTTGTTGTGGGGTTACATGTTTGCTATGGTTCGATGAACTTCCTTTATAGCCACACATCCATTACCATTCAGAATTTAAGTACTTACCCGTAATTTCATGCGAGGATAATGAGTTGTGGTGATAGAGGAGTTTGAATCACCTTGAGAGTGCTTCAATGAAAAGTACCCTATGAATAAGGGAAACGTTTCAGTGACGTTCACTGATGTTAATGACAGATCCTAAGAAAATGTCTTTAAATAAAGCTTAAGGCTTACGAATTGTCAAACTCCATAAAATTTTGGAAGAGATAACTTAAAGTCTATTAAAATTGCCAAACAAATTTTCCATTAAACATGAGAGCTGTAAAAGTATGATTTTCGAATTATATTTTACTCATAATAAATTTCAAACATTCAAAACCAACGTTCGGAGGTTCCTCTTTCATTCGCATCAAATTTGTTTTTGTTAGGAAAAGATTGTACCCAGCGAAAGCATTAAAATCGTAGATCAAACAATAGCTTTCTATTGACTTCATTTCAACAAAATTGTTTTACAACTTTGCTGGGTGTTATTTAAGAGGTTCAGACTTCTTTGTTTAACATAAATAATAGGTGTGTTAATATGAGATGACGACCTGACTAACAGATGGCATAACTACTACATATGGTTTGTGTCAATGATAACAAATACAGTATTTTGGGGGGTAAACATCCGTCAATAAAACCCAGTATGTCATACTTTGTGATTATACTACTAGGTGGCGCAAAATATCACCCTATCGGAAGATGGTACATATAATTTTTGCGTCGTACATCAATCATATTTGACATTTTTGAACTAGACAGCTGCAGTATACAAAGATACAAGCAATGGAGCGATATACTCCGTAAGAGCGTGGAATAATTGTGTCGATGTTTTTGACCAATAATCGGTCGGTGGTGTTAGCGCAGCGTGAATTTCAACATCGATTTCCCAATCGTGACGCATCAACTGGGCAAACATTCTGGCGCTTAGCTACTCGGCTCGAATAGAGTGGACAGAGTGGAACCACAGGAGACCATGCAGGGCGTGGCCGCCACCGGACTGGTCGTTTGGCTGAGAATATCGCGGCTGTGGCTGCCAATGGCGCTGAGACCGCAGAAACATCAACCCGACGACGGACGGACGCAATTGGGCATCACCAGGCGGACGCTACAGAGAATTTTAGTGAAAGACTTACACATGTCCCCGTAAAAAGTGGAAACAGTGCATCAGTTAATGCCTCCTGACCGTCAGTCGCGTGTGAATTACTGTAAGGCCAACCTAAATCTCAACAATGAAAATCATCATGACCGACGACGCGCATTTCCACTTATGCGGTTACGTCAATAAGCAAAAAGCAAAATCTTCGTTTCTGGGGCAATGAAAATCCGCGTGTGATGCACGAAAAGCCCTTACATCCACTTAAAGCCACTGTGGGGTGCGGCGCTTACGCGGGAGCAGTGATTGGGCCGTATATTTTTTAAGAACGCCATCAGCAATACGGTCACTGTTACTAACGAACGCTACAGGGCCATGATAAACGATTTCTTATTGCCGGTATTGGATGAGCGGGGCTTGGTGAACGTGTGGTTTCAACAAAACGGTGCAACTGCACATACAGCACGAGCAACAATAGATATTGTGAAGGAAGCGTTTCCTGGTCGCGTAATCTCCCATTTTGGCGATTTGGCATAGCCTGCAAGATCGCCCGATTTAACCATCCTAGACTTCTTGCTTTGGGGCTAATTGAAGTCGCGGGTTTATGCCAACAAGCTTCAGACAATCGTAGCCCTTAAGGAGAATATTCGACAGGAATGCGAACAATTATCACCGGAAATCTTGCACAAAGGTTTATCAATACTGGCGGCAGCCACTTGGCGGATATCATCTCTTCTGCTTAACAGAAACAATTACAAAGGTCCAAATAAAGATTTCCATCACTCAAAATCATTTTTTTTTGTTTAGTAAAAAATTAATTCGAAAACAAAATTTGATGATTAATTTTGCGCCACCTTGTATATACAAAATTTTTTTTTTGTCTTCTTGAAAATGTAGAATTTTGTGCCAGATAAGGACCATTTGCCGACAGTTTTACTACAATTTTTTTTCAAAGAAAACTGCTACTGAAAGTTATCAATTGTGATTGGAAATTTATGGTGAGCATGCCCGAAGGGCATGGGAACGTTAGTTTTTCGTTTTAAAAGTGGTGATTTTGGCATCGACAACAAAGACCGTGGAAAACCAGAGATAAAATTCGAAGGTGCAAAATAGCAAGCATTATTAGATGAAGACTCGACTCAACCACAAGAATAGCTTGAAGAAGCAATGAAGGTTGATCGTGCAACTATCTACAGACGTTTAAAAGCCCTGGGAAAGATCAAACCAGAAGGAAAATGGGTTCCATATCAATTGAAAGAAAGAGAGATTGAAAGGCAAAAAAACATTTCAGAAATTTTGCATGATTAGCACAAAGAAAATGGTTTTTGTATCGAATTGTTACAGATGATGAAAAGCGGATCAATTTGAACAATCTCAAGCGCAAAAATTATAAGCAGACCAGGCCACCCATCAACCTCGCAACCAGTTCACAATATAATCGGAAACAAGATTAAGCTGTGTATTTGGCGGGCCAGAGGGGAATGGTATATAGTGTAGAACTGTTAAAACGTGGTGAAGCTATTACTGCGGAATGCTACTGTCAACAACATATGAAATTGAATCGAGCTATGAAAACGAAAATGATTGCGAGGTGGAAGATTTTGTCGAGATAAAAGAAGGAACATACAATACCGAGCAAGAAGATGACGATGAAGAGGCGGTTGAGTTAGAGGATCGTGAAAGGTCCCGAAAGTTTTACCTTGAAAAGAAGCACCTACCTGAAGTCCAGTAAGGCGACGAGCTAGAAATATAGTCGCTCAACTTCCAGATATTAAAGGGGAAGACAGAAATTTGAAGGAACCAAGTGAGATATGGAGGTTATATTTTACGGAGGCTATTATAAATTGGATTGCACTCGAATTAACAAATAAGTCGAATTAAATACAATTTCGCAAGAGAAATGTACTGTAGTGACACAGATAATATAGAAATCGAAGCACTTCTAGGTCTTTTACTCTTAGCTGGAATCAGAAGAAATAATCGACTAAATGCTTAAGATTTATTCAAAACAGATGGTTCATATCCGGAAATATTTCGATTGACTATGAGTTGGAACTGATTCTTTTATTGATGCGTTGTCTCAGGTTTGACGAAAAAGATACGCGAACTGAAAGAGCTGCAGTAGATAAACTAGCTCCTATTGGAGAATTATTTGGTGAAATTGTGGCAGTGTTCAAAAAAATATTGCAGTGTGTCTGAGTTTGTCACAACTGCTGAAACTGATTGTAGGCCTTCAGCGCATCATCATCATGTGCATATTTAATTTATTTTTTTTGTGTTCCTCAGACTGATTGTGGGGCTTTTCCGAAACAATTCACAAATTATTTTATCGTCCTAACTGGATGTGCTTGCTTTGGTTCCTCCACCTGACCTATCATCGACAGTATCGCATTCCCTATATCTCGTTATTAATTTTTTCACAAGCGCCTCTATTTTTAAATCGTTTGTGGCTCATTTGCGTGAGTGACTAAGAAAATATTTTCGAAGCACTTTATAATGATGTTATACCGCAAAAGTATGGAGATATACTGAGGAAATTGTCGGATTCATTCCGACAAACTATAACTGAGCAGCCGCGAGCATGTCACAGCCGTCTAGAAGACACTGCAAATCGTAAATATTTTCGTGCGGTGATTTTGCTATGACATAGATTAACTCAACAATAATGTACCGATCAATTCGTTTGGTGATGAAGCACCGTCCCGGACAACTGTGTTTGACTGGTTTGAGAGGTGATCGTTCGCTCCAGAACAAATGTCATGACGGTCGTCCAAAATCGGTTATTGTACCAGCAAACATCAATGCTGTGCGAGAGCAGATATCGCAAGATTGTCATAGATCAAGTTCATGCAGATCGTGACCTATAGAGAAATTCCAGCATGCATGAGGATTTGTTCTATTATATATATATTTAGTATTGCACACCATGCGCCACTGTAATTTATTATTATTAAGGGAACGATACAAATTAATTTGTAGGGTCCGGGATTTAACGCCGGGGTACTATGCCCATGTGGCGCGTTTTGTCAACAGCACGCGGAGTACTAAGTTCCCATGTGGTCATCCACCTACGTACTTACCGCGCCCAACACTGCTTAATTTCGGTGATCTAGCGGGAACCGATGCTTTCAGTGTGGCGAGGCCGTTGACACTGTAATTTGTTTCCAACATATCACCACTGAAGCAAGCGCAGCTTCAAACTCAATCTTCTGGCTAAATATGAACAGTTATTCCATAATCCAGCCAGCAGCAATTTCAGTTTTGGAAAGAATCGTGTCTGCAAATGGTTGAAAAATTCCACTAATAGGCAGTATAAAGTTAAGCAGTCCGTCAAATAGGTTAGTAAGTAAATCTAAATTGCTAAGACCCATATTCTCTTCCCATAACAAACCCAGATGCTTATACGATATATGTCGCTACATTCTTCCGGCCCAATCTATCGAATCCTACTAACTTGCTATTACAGCAATTGACAAGTAGATCGACTTACAAGACTCGCTTGATGATATCATTATCTTCGGCGATTTTAATCGGCCTAAGCTGAAATAGACTCCATTTGAAGACCTGTCCTTTTTCATCGCTTCTAATACCATTCCGAATGAGAAATATATCGTCTTAGATCGGTTACTATGTAGACTCTAGTCTTTATCAAGTCAGTGGAGTTTCCACAACGCAATTCTCTCGTCTTACAAAGTTCACGAAGCTAATTTCAGTTAAATCAACACTTATCTAAGCAGGGCTTCTTTCGAGTTTACCAATCTATCTCTGGAGAAAAATACTCAAATCTATCTCCTTTCAAGTGCCATATTCCCGCCATAAAACATCTTCTAGATCCCCTCCTTGGTATAATCGTAGACTCCGCTCTCTATGGAACAAAAGAAACAAGTTACGGGATATATTCCTTTCCACCCACTCTAGGTACGTATCTTCATTTAATCGAATTCTACGACACTTTCTATCATCGCTATCTAAATACTGCGCAAACCAAATTTAAAATGACCCCAATTTATTTGTCAATTACAAAAGTAAGGCCGATGGTTATACTTCCTAGCTCGCTTTCGAAAATAAATCTTACCATCGGAAACTTATTTGCTACATTTTTCAAACTATTTCTTACTCAAATTTCTCGGTTGATCCCTTTCTCGTTCAAAATTTCGATTCTGCTGTTATTGAAGAAAAGTTACTAAAACTAAAAGATAAATTTCTAACCGGGCCAGATGGTCCCCCGTAGCTTTTTTGAAAAAATGCCCTTCCAACTTGTCTCTCCCAATTTCCTACCTATTTAGTCAATCCCTTACACAGGGATAATCCCAATACAGAGCTCCGTGAAAGCATTTAATACGAAGCTTTAAGCTTCAAATGCAAGATATGACGTTATGCAGATATCTCATCAAGTGATCCTCTTCAAATTCTCTGCTCTCAGCTTTGAACCTCATTTATTAAAATGAATTTCTTCTTATCTGGTAAACCGAAATTATAGTGTTCGGTTTAGATCTGCCCTCTCTGCTCCTTTCCTGGCCTCATATGGGGTTCCATCAGGCACCCATTTTTGTCTTTTTCTCTTGATTCTTATTTTTCTCTCTCCCTTTACGCTGACGACAAAAAATTTGTTAAGGCTATTTCTTCTCCCAATGACTCCACTCTTCTTCAACAAGACCTCGATTTTCAATTTGGTGTCTCAAAAACTGCTTAGAATTCAATATCGATAAATGTCAATCTATAACCTTCTCATGTATACTAAATGCAACCCATTTCCTCCCCGACTTTATTTCTCTATATATATTTTCCTGGTTCAATCTTTTCAAGACCAGGCATATTATTCGACACGGAGCTAAATTTCCGTTTGCATATGGGTACGATGATCCTTGAAGCTAACTTATCACTTGGCTTTATTAAAAGGTGGTCCAAGGAATTTTCCTTGCTCATCCCCTGCTTGGGTATGCTAGTCAAGCTTAGACCTGCTTCACCGAGTTCATGTTTCCCGAATCTGGAGTATTCATCCGACTTGTTCTCCGTGGACTGCCCTGGAACGACCCTATAATCTTACCTACCTCTTAGGACTGACGTTCTGAAATTCTTTTGACATTCTTTTCATTCATCGACTGCTCTTAGGTTCCATCGACTGCGCATTTCTTTTCAACTCTATTACTGTGCAGTTACGATGCACAATAAAAATACGCTTGTTATTAATTTTTTAATTTTTTATATAACCTTATTAAAATAAGCTAATTTGTACTTTTTATAAATAATATTGTATTCGCAGCTAAATCCAAGAATAGAAAGACAAAAAAGGCGCGAATCCAACAACTTAATCTCTTTTCTTGTCAAAACAGAGATGTCAGTCTTTTTTGCTAGGCAGGGATGTCAGTCCTTTTTGCTAGGCAGGGATGTAGTGTGTGAGTCTGAGCGAGCCGCTGTATATTTATACACTACAATTACCTTCAACACTAACCCACGTAATCTACGTTATCCTCGTCTCTTTTATCTACTGGTCCACCGTAGCTCTTATGGCGCCAACGAACCAATCTCCTTTATGTTCCGAAAGGTCAACTCAAACCTCTCCGTTTTTGATTTCAACCTGAGCACTCCGCGTGTCTAACAAGATCTCCTCCGCAAATCCTTTAGTTCCTAGCTCTTACGTCTTTCTGTTAGTTTTGGGTGCTAGTTTTTAAGTTAGATTAAGCCCCGAAATTAGGTAATGGCTTCCTATATGCGTCATAATCCAATTCACAATAAGCTATTATATTTTTTATTTTTTAAATTTAAGGAGGGAAGGCAGAAAATATTATGATGGTTCGGGACAGTGTTACTCGAAGTTAAAAGTTAACTATGCTACTCTCTAGGCGCTGCTGGTCTAAGGCATATTAGAAATGAGCTGGTGTCAGATTATTAGTTCAAAGGAGATAGAGTCACCCACCAAACGAGTTGGTTCCTCTAATTTTACGATTTTATCCTGACCAGTCTAGAATCTTTAGTCTTAGGGCCGGCCGTTACGATTTTCCTCTCAGGAAATCATCATCATCCGCTAACGGATGGCTGGATAAGCACTAGCTTGATGAAGGTATTAATGCTTTGGTGAAATTGTGCTATATTGCTTCGAAAGTCGAGGTAATGAAGTTTTTATTTATTTTTCCACGTTTATTTCCACACGGATACAAAACACGGCTAAAACCTTTCGGTTTTTAAACTGTTTTGGAAATTTTTTGTACTTAAAAAAAAAGAAAGAATTTGCTCTCCTGTTGAGTAAGATACAGACTGCCGTCTGCCCTCCTTTTCTTTATTTTTAAAAAGAAACTTGTATTTGGACTACCCTGCATTTCTTCAAGAGAAAATTTCGTTGATTTATGCTGGAACAGATGTATATTCTGCAGACATCTTCGTAGAATGATTTTCTGTAAACACAGACGTGTTCTGCATACGAAGCTCTGAAACAACTTGTCGCTATTTCTAATCATTATGTAAGACTTCATCTTTTTGTCATTTAATATTGGGTTTAAAGCAAATTGTCACATTGTTTGTTTTCATGTCCTTGTCACCAGTCGATTCAATTAAATGCCAATAGCTACTGAATGTCTGTTTAATGTATCGTGATGCATGAACTGATGCGAGAGGTATGACTGCAAATTTGTTTCAGTCTTTCCAAACATTTTAAAATACTATATCATAGCACATTTTCTGCTTCTGTTCTTATCGTAACAATTGGTTTCCTTTTTTCAATATTTTTTGTATTCCTTACACGAGTACATGAAACATTGATTAAATTCGAAATGCAAACATAATAGCTCCTATGTATCCCCCCAAAACCTACCCTTCCAATTCGAAGGCAAAACAATAAAATACTTCGAATTGCCTTCATTTTGCACAACTCACGATTTAAATGTACTGTCAATCTCACAAGGGACTAATATTAATACTCCAATAAGTATTACTAGACATACGTCTACGTATATCTGTCATTTATCTGCGAACATATTTCCTCCTAAAAACCTTCCTACTTTCGTACCTAGCACCAATCAATAAAAGTCATATTAAGAACCCATCCCTGAGATCATGTCTCATTTGTTATATTTCTATGACACCCAACCATCCAACGGAAATATCTCAAAATATAAGACCTTATCAACATTATCTGAACTTTGTTACCCATACAAGTATTGCTCTAAAGTTCACTCAGAGTCTTCCCGCCGCCCCCACTGTTAGATGAGCTATTGAACCGACAAAAATGAGGCCCACGGTTGGAATAGAAAATAAAAATGAAAAAAAGTTACTCATACGCCCCGTTGTTCGGAATGATTGGAATTTAAGCCAAAGTAAGGACATTATGTCTCGGAGTCGTCGCAAGGACCATTATAATTTCAACACACGCTTCAACTTTTAAATAAAATTTTACCCACAATTATAAAATGTGGGTAAAATGTGGTCAACCTCAAAATGAAAATTTTTAAAGCACACAATCCCTGTAAGATGCTTTCACAAGAATATCCTTTAAACTACCGGAAATGGTTTTCTTTTTCACAGATATAGAGGACTCTTTACAATTCTATGTTTTCCTGTATCCTTCATCATCAAATACTAGACTAAAAGTGTTTGTACAAAAGAGAAAAGATACAAGATACAGAGAGAAGCGGAAAAAAAAAACGAAACAAAATGATACTCAATTTGAGTATGCAAGCTGGAACAAATCCACTCCTACACATCACACAGGACTTGCTATAGCTACAAGCATCCCCTATAGCTGCTCCTACAAGCAACCCAGCATTATGGGGAACTTAAGCGGAACGGCCGAAGGTCGAAATTTGATGGAGAAAATTTATGCACGGTTGGCTGAGATGAAATTATGCTTGACTGAAAGGATTCCGTACCGTATCTAACCATGCTATGCCATGCCATGTGCTCGTCATACCGCCAGCAAATGTCCTTTCACATGAGTTGAATTCAGTTGAGGCATTTACCAACTCCTGACTAGTCAGATTCAATCCTTGTACTCGTACTTCTCTGTGTGTTGAGCCTATGTTTGTCAGAGTATTTATCTTGGTCTATGCTATGATGTCCTTCAATGGGACACAACGAAAATGTATATCATTCCTATGATACAATGCATTAGCACGACTCTATAGATCCTTTACTCTATCTCTAAAACTCTCCAACTCCGGATGATAATAAGTGCCCAGAGTATTCGTGACAAAGAATGATATAATGAACTCTGTTGAGTAGATTTCCGGTGTCATTCGACGACAGCAACGATTACCGATACGGTACTATGAATAGATAGAGAAATATCTTTCGCTTCCCATGAACCGAAATTGTAAGTTTTTATGCATTCAACTCGTGCAAAATTTCAACCTCACGAATACCAAATTTCAAATTTAATCACCATCTCGTATCCACGCAGGCTGAGTTTAGTGGGCTGGATAAAATCCATTTGGGAAAGGTCTGAATTGTATTTCCCCTCATCCTGTGGTGGAGTTTATGCTCACGCTGTTGTGTTGTTAGTTTTTGTAAAATTTGCCACAAAATCATTTCAATTTTTCCAAAACCTCTTTGCCTAGTCGTAGAGATGTACTAGAATTTTGTTTGTGAATTACAGGTGTACCGAGCACATGAAGCCCATCGTCGAAAAAGTGTAGAAAACACGTTCCATTGACCAATTTCCTAGAACCAACTGAGTATGGCGAGCAAAATAATATTTATTCCTTCGATAGCATCAGTTGAAACGAGTAGAAACGCCGGAAAACGTGTTCTATCTTCAATCGGTTGACTGGTCTGTCAAACGAGTATTCGTTGTCGTTAACGGTGTACGAGGAACCCATTTCACAGAGCCAGAAAGCCTACGTATTTTTGTTAGCGTTATCACGAAATATTCAAACTACCAGCGAGGTAGATACGTATAGATGACGGTGGAATGGAAACTAGCGAGGACAGTAGCTATACGTATGTACTTGTACTACAAGCTTTTGTACATGATGTGATTTGCATAGAAATTGCATAATTTTCCATTGCAAGAGCAAGAAAACGATTTAATTAAAATTGCGATTCCTGAAAATTGTCTTACGACCTACGATAGTTGGATATTGTAGGGCATTGGACAACTGTACCTACGAACAGACGTGGATGGTTAGAATCGGGTGTATTTCGAAGTGATGAGCGAAAATTGCTGGAAAATTACAAGCCGAAGCGAGCAAATGTTTATCGAGTTGAGAAGAAATTATTTAGATGATTTCAAAGAGGTATCTGCAGGGGAAGTATCAAGAAGAGTGACATCTTTTAATTGAAAATTGCGGTCAAATAATAGAAACTTGTGCAGACGAAATTGCTGAATCCTGGAATGTTCATAGGAGATTATTCACTGAACTAAAAATGGAAGAACGAGAGCATCTTTAATTAAGAATACCGAAATGTAGAAATTGGCATTTCTGTGAAACAAAACTATTCTGTACCAAAGCCTAAGAAAAATCAGATACGACTTACTGTCAAATGAGTGTTCCGTCGAGTCTACTGGACATGTGGGAGGCGTAAGCAATAGGGGGCCTACTGAATGCCTAGAGGTCGTCATCTGTCCCAAGAATAAAACTAAGAGCAACCCAACCTTTAATTAAGTCCCCTCCGACGCCCAGGAAAGTCGGTTGTATCAGTACCTTATCCTGGAAACACGGCTTTGCCAGGATGGACTCCTTTTCGTGGGAACAAAATTTAAAAAAACAAAGAAAAATATAGATTCAAAAGAAGGAGAAAAAATCTAACAAAAGACAAGCTGAGGGTCCAGAAGTTGCCAACTCATCAGAGGACGAAATGCTGGACTAAAGTCAGGAGACATTCATCTGTACACCAAGCGGCGTGAGTACTAAGGTTAGCAACACGAGTTCCTAGTTATACCACGGAGGAGATGATGAAAGGTTTCTTTATTGTTGGTAACATAGTGGAAGATCAACTGAGGTGTTTTTATACAGAATACAACTAAAGTCAACACTATTAAGAAGATTGCTGTTGTTTAGTGAAATTTTTTTTTACAGATGTTTGATATAGAAAGAAGTCTCTGAGGGGTTAATAGAAATGTTGACATCATATCAGAAAATAACAAGCAGGGAAAGATGCAGACGATGTAATTTGAAGAGAAGAAATTCACACTTACGAGCAACACAATTTATAGCATCAGATGTAAAGTCAGGTCTAGTCAGGTCCGTCCATGCTGCTAGAAGTACCATTTATTTGAAAAAGGCCTAAGTAAGAAATGTTCAGAGGATTTCCTTGTCTGAGACAGTATTTGAGCAACGAGATAAGATTCATCGTTCGACTGAGTTTATACGAGATGAGGAAGATTAAAATCGCCAAGAACTTTGATGTCACCACAGAAGTCAACAATATCAACATGGGGGTCGACAACATTAGTCGGAAGTTGGTACCCGCATATTGGTTGGAAGCGAGCGTTACTGACTTTTTAAAGAGTTGAGGATCAAAACGACAGTGAATCGCCAGGAGGACCCCTCAACCTATAAAAACAATCATCGTTCTCACTACCATCATCATGAAACACTCTGAATTCTGGTAAAAGCAGTTCTGAATCTTTAATATCAGAAGCTGTTGGGAGTTAAGATAGACAGAGATTGTTTTTTGTGCGCAGCCCCCTTACATTTTGGTAATAAAATAATAAGCAGTTTTTTGTTGCAGGTGTAAGACACTTTTAGAAGAGTCATAGAAGGCATATGAGGAGAGGTCGTTAGGAGCTGTCAGCCAATGTTATTGGTTAGACCATCTAGCTGATACAGGCCAGATTCAGCAGTCGATGAAAAGATTTTCTTTATCAGAGGTGGGATTTATTACAGTAAAGAAGGACTGGTCTGTCTGAGTCCATAGAAGCTTAGGTAGATTAAAATCACCTAAAAAAATAACAACGTCGTTGGGATCAGCTGCATTAAAAATACAATCGATAGCATCAACACCTAGATGGTAATCTTGAATTGGTTGGGTGGGGCGAATATAGCAGCAACAAATATATAGGTTGCGCTTGTAGATAGGAAATCTAGCGCAAACGAATTCAAAGAATGCAGTGAATGATTTTTTAAATGGTTTGGACTCGAGATGAGAGTGTATAGCTAGAACTACACCACCACCACCAGAACTATATCACAGATTATCTAGACCATCGTCACGGGGTATTCTTAGTATTAGGGGTGAGACCGGTTTCTGTGAGGGCAAAAATGTCGTAAGGCAGAATCTGCTAATTAAGATAAACAGCAGAAATCTTAGTTCGTAATCCTCTTACGTTTTAATAATACAGCGACATACGTTTCGGAGCCTTCGGCATAAAAACTAAAGGGTCTTTCATTAAGCGCTTCCTATCTTTAAATTTAAATAAAATAAAGTGTGTGTGAGATATCATTGAAAGTTTTTATTCGTTTGAAAGCCTATCGATGCCATTATGTATGGAATATAACATCGTTCAAATGTCCGCTGCGGCTTCTCTGGGTGGCGCGCATCCGAAATGTCCAATTTTCCATGACTCTGGCGCATAAGTTAGGCCGAATTTGACCTTGAGGCCGCTGTGGTTTGTGGCTTATTCGCAAAGACCTGCGACTTCAGAAAACCCCGCAAGAAAGAGTCTAACAAGGTCAAAACGCACGATCTCGGTGGCCAGTTCATATCACCTCCACGTGAGGTGACCATGCCCTGGAATCGTTCGTGCGGAATTTCCAATGTGGCGTGAGTTGTGTGGCACGTAGAGCCGTCCTGTTGAAACCAAATATCGTTGGTATCCATACCATCCAACTCAGGGCTAAAAGAAGTTAATAATCATTGACCTATAGCGCTCGCCGTTGACGGTGATAGCCTAGCCAACGCCGTTCTCAAAGAAATGTGGACCGATGACGCCGACAGCCCAAAATCCACACCAAACAGACACTTTTTCGGGATGCATGGGACGCTCTTGGATCTCATGTGGACCGCAAAATAGGCGAAGCTCGCGGAACGTTGCCCGAACAGAACAACCCATTTTGATAAAACAATTTTATCATTTGCAGGTGTTGTTGAGCTCTATGTCCGTCCATGGTGATTTGGCAAAACAATTTGACAGATGTAGATTCAACCATATGGCCGCTATCAATTGTCAAAATTCAGAAGCCCCTTTGGAATACCCTGTAGAAGTACCTATGCGTTTGAAACTTACGTGAGACGCAAAATAAGAGAGATCGTTAGCCACATCATCAGGAGTCATATCTAATTGCTGATGAAAACGTATAAAAAGTTGCCCCAGATCATTATGATTAGTGGCGAAGCCTCCCTGCAGAATGGAAACCATTGCATTGGTTTACGTTAAACCGTTGATACAGACAGAGTCTGGCTTATTCTCGAGATAGGCGAGTTATAAACGAACATTATCATGTAATCTGCGGTCTCTTGATCGAGAGTGAACATACCGGACATCCTCCCCTAAATGGATTAAGTGCTTGGTTAACTTTGCATTTGGAGGAAGTATGGGGTTTAAAATAGGAAATGATGTGGTAGTAGGGTGAGAGTCTAGCTTAGAAGATGAGAGCGAATAAACTTAGGGTAAGCCGTTGTCGTTTGAGTGGAATAAGGAGATGTTGCTAGGTTAAGACTGGGAGGAGGATCAAGATTAAAAGATACACGTTTGGGGATTTGGTTGGACGGGGTGGAAGAACGTTTTATATATAAGCGACTGGCAGAATGGAGTGAAGAAGGAGTGAAGAAAGAAAATGTCCCAACTTTAAAACTCCAGTTTAGATAAGGAGCTTTTTTGTTAGGAGTTGGGTTTTTTTTTGTAAAAGTTAGACTTAATATAAACATGGTTCTCTTTTGTAGGCTTAGTAGATTTTTAATTACTGTTTTTTGTACTGGACTTAAAAGTAGTATCCCTGCGATGTTTGTTGTTTCCTGTATTCGCGTTTAATATTTCCATGGTGATTTCACCCAGATTGATGACGTGGGAAGCAGGCTTGATGACATCCATTCATATTTTAGCAGGATGCTTACCTTGAAGGTGTTGGTGGAGATCTTACGGCAGTTGTTGACATCAATTCTAGATTTTGATTTAAAAAGACTAGTTAGTTTGGTTCGATCGAGATGTGTACCTCTTATCAAAAAGATAACTAATTCCGCTTTGTTGAAATGGTTCAACTTTTTTATTCTCTTGTGCCACTCCGAAAGTCTCTATAAGATTTCGAATCGTGAGATTGTGGGTTCAGGAGTTATTGACCGAATCACTGAGACACTTAACTGCAAGTAAAATGTGGGACGGAGTGGTGTCCTTACACTCATCACAATAAAACAAAAAGTTGTTGCTAAAACGACTTAGGTACACGATGGATCTCTTACTCAAACCAATGCAAAGAGCATGGAACGAATTGTAACAAAGACCACTGCAGATCACAATAACAGCATTTGGATCATTGCTTAGGGAGCAATTCGCACTTCCACACAATTCTGACCTAATTATGATGAATTACAATAATTAAGGTAGGTCAGTGGAAAATTTAATATGTTGAGCGGAGCGAAATTTAAGCACGTCTGAACTCAATGAATGTCGGAGTTGATTGAATATAGATTGAAACCATAATATTTGTTCAAGTTCTGCCATCGATGCAGATAGAGTCGGGCTGATCATGCAAATATGCAAGGAACAGGCGAACATTTCGCGGCCTAATAAGGTAAAAAGGGACAAGGTTGTCGTCGTGGGGGAAACAACATAGGGTCTAAGATTAGAGATGCAGAAGTTGTAGAAGCGATGGACGAGTTAAGGCCGTCGACCGAGGACTACTGGGGAGGATTGAGGATATGGGAACGAACGGGATTCGGAGAAGAGAAGAAGTTTGAAGACAAGTTGGCAGCGGTTTGTCTTATAGCGCATTTTTAGGTTTAATGCTAGACTTAGGCTTATCATCAGTAAAATAAAACAAGGGACCCGGTTTTCGGCACCAAAATGTTCGTTCTCTTGGGACGAAGGAAAAATTGATAGCTCCAGCCGTATTCAAAATCAAAAGACGCTTGTATAATATTAACAGAGTTTATTACAAAGAAAGATATGGATTATCGAATGTACTATAATGAAACACGAAGTGGATGATAACGACAGCTTGTCGACCGGAAAACACGATGAAGAATGGCAGCGATCATGATATCGTTGGCCATTTTTAAGGGATGTTGGGTGATGTGAAATGGGCTTAATCATGGGTGTAATGTATCCAGTCGAAAATCACTGTGATGTATTCAGTCCGAACGACTATTGTAGTGAAGGATGAAGTTATTAAACGGGTTGTTGCGTCCTTTGACATCTTCAAGTCACTAGGCACAATCCAGTTGTGGTGCAGAAAGGTATAGGTCAGATGCTGCCTACTCTGAAGAAAATATCTACTGCTGGTCTAACAGCAGCTTACATACTCACTTACATTTACACTTACCAAAAGTTTCGGAGCTATCAGTTTCGATACTGAAGAGCATGTTGATAATGGGCTCAACCGTATAGGCGAAATCAGTTTGCAAATACACCCTCTGTTTGAGATGAACATGCATGTCAACGCGAACATAAGAGTTCTCGTAAGACTATGCTTCAAAATTCAGTGGACAAAGTTCCGCACTCGACAAGAAGGAGTACTCTCTGAGCATTGTTACTGACATTAAGTGTTTTTGTCAAAACAACTTAAAACTCTAAAGATTAAGCAATCCTTTTCTTATTCGATATATAAATTTGCTTTTAGTCAATCCTTTCAAAACTAAAATTCACAAGAATTGGGAAACTGACTTGTCTGATTAATCTAAGGCTGCAACTGTATTGTATGCCATCCCTAACGACAGTAAACTCGAAGTCAAATTTCCCTCTACTATGGGATGGCTTTAGGCAGAATCTGAGTCAGTCAATTAATATTGTGGGATCTAAGCGGATGGCTCCAAATCAAATTTTGTGAATAGCAGCTGAATTGACGAAGTATTTGCGCTGGTAGCGGCAGCTAAGCTGCATTTAAGACCTTGCTGACTTCTCTCACTGCTTCCGGGATAGTTCGAAGCTTTTTCCAATGCAGTCGGAAGGCTGAATTCACTGCATTTTGCCTAAATGCAAATCGCTGGTGAACTGACAAAGCTGAGAGAAGCACTTCTCATGACCTGAAGCCACGTTATTGCTGCCTGGGTGCTCTGTTAGCGATTTCTTCTTCAGTCGAACTTCTTGTAAGCAAAACTGTGCGTAGCATGACTCTCCATGTTGCAGACAAAACAAACAAATCCTTCCCGCCATATGTTAAAATGCAGCGGTATTTCTGCTATTCTCGGAAAAGAAAGGTTTATAGATTGCTTACAAGAATTACACTTCTGCCAACCCTTAAGCGTGCTAGAAATAAGTGACACCGTGTCTAGCGGTATTTGTTATGAAAGTGATGGCAACACTATGGAGTTCTTCTTCTGAAAAATTTTGTTTAAGCACTCTATTCAGATTAAAAAGAAATTGTTCCATGCTCATATTTTCTTAGAAGGCTGTATGAAATCAAAAAAATTCTATTGTTACAGGGTACTATGTTATGTACTTTCCTATCGGCAATAGTGGAACTAAAATGGGAGAGCTTGTCATTGTACGCGTCATACATGAATCGCTAGAACTAGCCTTTTAGTGCCTGGTGGACTAAGGCGGATTCGGTGTGTATTCTCATGGTATATAGCATTGGGGTAATAAGACGACCCAAAAATTAGCTTGTCATCGCTCTTGCGATGAATCACCTCAATTAGGAAATAAAATCCATATGAAAGCCAATAACAGTGAAAATTATCTGTAGCATACAGCAAAAGTTTGGTAGGTGCTCTTACTGGTCATAGCTTCTCTAGGAGTCTTACGCCACAGGGACACACCTTACTTTCTCTATCACTTAAGGAACAGAATATTTGAAAGCCTCTGCTTCCAAGATATCCAAGAACTACGAGGCTTCGTATCTGAAGCCTCACTACTCATACTTACTCGAAACAAGTTCGTAAGGAATTCAAGATGGATGTACGGTGTTGGATGGTAGAACGTAGAAAGAAAGACAGAAGGCTCTATCAAAATTCGCTTAACACCACTGAAGGGTATCAAAATGGCTCCACAAGCAAAGTGATTATCACTGTCTTGATATGACGACTAATGCGAACTAACTATAATGAAAAATGCAAGACTAAAAATAAAAGCGATAAAGTGTGATGGAGTTGAAATTCTCTGCTTCACCAACCCATAAACTTAACTAAACTTTAGCCTTCAGCGGTCATTAATATGTTATGAGGACCAAAGGTAGTGCGAAGCTAAATTGGTACTCGGCGACATGAGTTGCGAAATAGACAATGAATCCATCTTATGGGAAAGTCGGATCGTACAAATTTAACTAAGGTCATATCCCAAGATTCTAAAAAAAAAAAAAAAACAAATACCAAATACAAGAGAAAGTAAAGATAACCTGATAAGGATGTTGACAGCCTATACTCCTCTTTAGTATGCTTGCAAGAGAGCTTGACGTAAGAGGCACACCATACGTGCAATACGATATTAAGAAATATACAGAAAAATAGAACTTTATATGTATGTACGAGTATAGACCAGCCATATGTTTAATAGGTTAATGTTCTTAAACTATAAAGGTCGTTGATGGAATCCTTGTAATTTATTTTGGATCATATCAGAGTTCTACGTACTACCCAACTTATACTGCAATGGCCCTCTTTACACTCTACTTGTGGTGATTTTGGTTCCCTTTTTGGTTTCCAATTACTTTTCCTGGCTTCAATTCGCCAAGTTGAATGACTTCGGACTAAGGGCTCTGATTAAGCCACTCGTATTTCGTTGGAATGTTAAATTTGAAGCGATAAGTCTTCGATATTTTGGCCGAGTTTGAAATAGCGATTTTAAATTTATTCTCATAAAGGCTTTAAGGCAGTTTGCGTCGATGTGATTTAACGCACTTTCGATGGCAAAGGGGACAGAGTCAGATTCGTTGCAGGTATTTCGCTTTTCAACTCGCTTGGTCCATTCCGTAGAAGTCAAGAAAGTACTAAGTCGAGAGATTGTCGGTTGAGGAGGTGCCGTAACAACTTCGGCTAATCATGCTGGTAATAGGGAGCCAGGTGGCGGTAACTAACAGAGATGTATTGTACATTGCGCTAGATTGAGGCTGTAGTTGTACGGGAGATCATAAATTGTATTGAACGTCGATCTGATATCGTCAGATATATCACCGAGAAGTAAATGAGATCCTACAACATCATTGCTCACATCATTCACCTTAGAGAATTTAAAGCGTCAGTGAAGGAAGACATGTAAGGCTTCAGAACCGATTTTAGACTAGAGTTAATAAGACTTTTCATATCATGAATGTTGAGATTGTCCGTAGAGTTTAACAGATTTGTAAAATGAGCCGGTTGTTTATCTAAAATTTTAATTTCGATTTATAGCTGTTGGTATATTGATCGATGGTGATAGAGAGGTCGACAACATTTTTGAAGACGTCGTCAATCTTGGAAAATGGAGAGATCTATTTGCATTAACCGCAAAAAAGGCGGAACTTGTTTCTATTTTGCTCAAGTCGACATAAAGTGCATGATACGATTACCAGGTTAGCATTCATTTCGTTGATAATTGCATAATCGAGGTTATCGCATTATTTACACATATTCATTATGAGCTAGGTCAGTTTTACTGTGGGTCAATAAAAAATAAGAAATAAATATGCTGTTGGATGTAGCAGTGAATGGTAAACTGACAACGTCGGGTAAACAATAGTAGGTGATCGGAGTGCCTGTTGGGTAAGCATAATTAATAAATTAAATAAATTATTTCAAACAATAAACGACAAATGGATTAAAATTAGGTCACATTCTATTGGTTGGTTTTATATCGAAAATCGGAGAAAATGACATCACTCTAGCCAAGAGCTTCCAGACCTATCTGTCTGACCTCTTTTATTTAGTAGAAAATGGTCACGTGGACGGTTATGAGCCTAAGATGCAAAATGCATGCCAATTCGAAAGACCCTGGGAAAGTGCGCTTCAAGGCGCTCTATCATTGCCAGTGTAAAACAGGATAGGAGTGACAACACAGGGGGCATGTAACCGATGAGGGTTCTCTGAATCTAGGACACGCCCAATTATATCCTATGCGTGGATTTTCTAGTAAAAAAATTGTCCCGTAACTGCGTCACTGTTGCTTCCAGTACACGGATGCAAATGGTTTTCTCTAGAATGCTGGTTCTGCTCGTACTGACGAAATTCTATCCGCTTGATGTTCATATCACGGACTACTCTCTCAAAGTTATCTTCTATTTAAAATAGTAAGTCTTTGGTAAAGACGCACTGAAATTTTGATTAACTTGAACGCCGATTCTCTTTTCCAGTCTTATGGACAAGCTGTCTGCAGCAATTGCAATGGTATCAGAACTCGGTTTCAGCTAGAATCTGATTCAGAAAAGGAATGTAGTTCAGTAATCACGGGTGGCTCCAAATCCACACTTAAAATGCCCCGATTTCTGTCTTTCTCGAGGACGACAACATACGTCTGTCTTTCAAGCGGAGATATACGAGTATGTACGCAATCCTGATGGTACTGAACTATACTCGAATTGTGACTAATCGGTGGAGAGGGCGAAGTAAAAGGTGTTTTTTTAAAGGTGTACAAATTCAATATGAAATAAAACACTTGAAGGTAATGTTAATGTCTATGATATTAGCTTCATTAGGGCTTAAGCATAGTAACGGGTACACGCGTACCACTGCTAGCTCGAATGAATGAAGTCCAATTTTCGACAACTTTGTCGACGAACTGGGGCCGTATACCAGTATCAGCAATAACACGGCGAATGTTGACTTCCAAATCGTCCAACGTCTCTGGCTTATCGGCATAGACTAGTGATTTCACATACCCCCAAAGAAAATAATCTTTCAAACCAAAGTTCTGTTACGCCAATGTCATTCAACTTAGAACCGAAGAAGTCAGAAATCGTGATTTTATAGCGCTCTCCATTGACGGTAACATTCTGGCCGGCATCGTCCTTAAAGAAACCAGCCCATAAATTACACCAAACAGTGAGTTTTGATGGTTGTAAAGGTGTCTCGACAAAGGCTTCTGGGTTTTCTTCACTCCAAATTCTTCAATTTTGCCAGTTTACATATCCACTTAACCACAAATGGGCCTCATGGGAGAACAAAATTTTGCGTTGAAAATGGGGACCAAACTGAATCATGTTTTCGACCCACTCACCGAACCTACGATGCGTATAATGGTTACGCGGTTTCAACTTTTGCACAAACTGGATCTTATAAGCTTTTAAGCCAAGATCTTTCCATAAAATCTTC
This sequence comes from Volucella zonaria, assembly GCA_963966105.1. Lineage (NCBI taxonomy): Eukaryota > Metazoa > Arthropoda > Insecta > Diptera > Syrphidae > Volucella > Volucella zonaria. The sequence continues at coordinate 286,480,725 of OZ014530.1, read as the reverse complement.
CATAAAGTTTATGGGCATAGCTCCAATTGCTGTGTACGGTGGAGAATCGACTCATTCGGAATCTCCTCAACACTGCGCTCTACAACGGCTATAACTTCTTCTGTTCGCACTGTTTGTCGCCTGTGGGGATGCGTATTATCCACTAGAGTGTACGTGGTGATTATGTCGACCGTAAGCTGGACGTAGCGCACGATAAGTTTGGTGATCCTAGCCATGGTTTTCAAAATAAGTTTGCACAATTTGCACGCGTAGTTCTGACGTTAGTCTTTTCATCATAAAATGGCAAAACTTGCTAAACGTGTCAGTTTAAAAACCAAACCTCGAAATAAAACACATTTTATCTGCATCTGTAGTGACATGCAAGCTACGCTTAAAGCCATGGTGAGCCCTGTAACTACTTCCAAGCTAGTTCAAGAATGCAAATCTTTACTGAACGCAATTGAAATGCTGAATTTACAAGCCTCTCAGGTCACAGCGAGACGCGAGATATAAAGAAACGGATGTACTAGCTAGACAAGGCTCAAAGGAGAAATTTTCAGAAACCGAACCTAACTTAGATCTGCCTGAGCATACGTGTGCCTGTAGATGGCATGACTCTCCAAGTTGCCAGCAGATCAAGCGAATGCTTCTCGACCCCAACGTCTCGATGATGTCAGCGACTTTCGTGCTGTATCTCAGTAGGAAAGACTTGCGGGCACAACCTCTGCGATGTTTGCTGTGAGTGTGAGATGATACTGCGAATCTTGTAAGTTCTCGACCTACGATCACATCAGGCTGCAGGCACTCGTCGGTACATTGTGGAATACCTAACTTCCTCAAAGTTTTACCTCTCATTTGTGACGTTGTGTGTGCCACTTCTTGTTGCCAGGAGTTTGCTCTCATTCACAGCTAAGTTTATTTATGTTGCTTTTGTTTCAATACATAAAATTACATCAGTAACGGATGGCTGCCATCTGCCAATGATAGTAATCACGTCAACCTATGCAAGTAGTTGCACAGAAACTCAATACGAATGCGGGTTTCAGACAAAATTCTCAAAGATGACGTTAAAGAAGCCACGTGACAGAGCAACACCTGAGATCTCAGTGGTATTACTCGTACTTCCAACCATTACGGAGTAAAGAATGTTCTCCATGGGCTCTAAAAGCCTACATGGCACAGCTCGACTCAACATAGACTGTAGCCTATATTTGTTCACGAATTTTAAATGTTCGTCTCTTTTGGTTTCTGTTTATATCATGCTGGATAAGGCGCTCTTCTTAACTTTTGGTAAAATGTTCAAATATTGCTGCTGTAATTTCCTCGATCATCCGTCCTTCTCGTCCCTCTATGCAGTAGGCGTAGGCCAGCAAATCTAAACATTTTACTAGACGTTCTCATTATCTGATGCCGTTTCTGAAGATTGCTGACACTTGACGATGGTGATCTAACTTACTTTGCTCTGGAATTTCGGATTCAATTTCGTGTCACTGTGAGCTATCCACGCTAGGAATCCACTTTGCGTCTTTCCACTTTTTGAGTAACAAATTGTCATTAACTATATCACGGGTGACAATCGGGTGATTGTTCATACCAAAACTCTTAAAACTTATATGGCTCACTCTTAAGATATCCATCGTGTAAAGCATGAACTTTCGATCCTGTGAGAGGAATCTGACGTTCCAGTCATGGCATGCACGGGTTTGGATCTTAGGCAGTTGTTTAACATCTGACTTCAGTCCAAAGAGCGGCCTGGTATATCATATGGTTCTCGGTAGGCTCCAGCTCCCTGTAGGCCGTATATGATTTTGGAGCACCCTGGTTGACTTTTTAACTTATATTTTTACTGATACCCTTGGAATTTCATTCAGTTAGATGCAGAAGTAACACTAGACACCACTTGGAATTGTATAAAAATAGAAACGCGACCTAACTAATAAATTTCAAAGGAAAATCTCTATAAGTTGACCATAATGTTTGTTGCAAACCAAATACCTATAGTGAACAGACTTTTCTCTTTTTCAATATTAGTCCATCCAGTTGGCTGGACAACTACTGGCTTCTCCTAGATGACTGCAGTATTAACAACGCTTTGTGTACATGTTTTTTTGTACATCAAAACTTTATGAAAGTTAATTAAAAATTGCAAACTTCGACGTTAGCTAAAATAAAACAGATTCTGTGGTTATGCAACCACAACAAAACACTGTAACCATTCCATTCTAGAACTGGAAACTAATTTTAATTGATTTTGTACCTTTTTCTATTAATTAGTTGTTGATGATGTCGACTATTGCAGTTGAATTGAAGGATCCCTCTTAAAACAAACCAGCAATTACCATCGCAACACATCACCATCACCATTACCACTACTAGGTATAACCATCGTGGTACGTCCCCTTGAATGCAATTAAAAAAGAAATTGTGGAATTTTCGAGTAGCGCGTTTTTGAACAGTATCTGCGTCTGACTAATAATTTTCAAATAATTGCTACGCGGTCGGTATTTTCGGTAGTGATATTTCTATTTTTATTGTTGCTAATTTACATTTTTTTACGGTTCACCCTAACGTCAGGCAAACAATCTAAAATACCGCTAATTAAGGTAATTTGACAGAAATCCTATTTTGCAGCAACTCATGTGTTACCGGAATGGTAATGGAACACAATTGATACGTCTGAATGTCAGAGCCATCTCTGACAATCTGTCAATTTTCTCTAAATCATCTGTCAAAAGTTGTTTGGTGAATAGGTAGTCGACGAAATTCAGTGTAACTAATATTTCAGAAGTCAAAGAGGTGCGACCTCAGAGCATAATGTATACCACCTGGGTGTAACTGTCTGCCTGTCTGTCTATCTGTCAGTTGTTCGCCGATCAATTAGCACGAAGCATGTTAAGCAAATCATATACACATTCAGAAATCAGGACTGACTCATGGTAACTTGCTGTGTTACAGAGAAAGGGAGAGAGAACAGAAGAAAATCTGTAATTTGCAAGCAAGTCACATACAAGGACGAGCATGCTGGCAGCTAAGGATCTAACACACACATCATACAATAACTCCGACTCTTGTACTTGTTGGTTGACAATGTCAAAATTTTAAATCCAGTTTAACAGTGCCCAGAGATGGCGGATTTTCCCCGAGTAGGAACGATGACGAGATTTCCCGCCAGCAAAACGAAATGACAGAACACGAAATAAGTTGTGGTTTTCGGGGTTCAGCTGAGAATCCCACCAACTCACGTCAGGTGATGGCTGATGTGCTGGATGGAATGAGAAAACAACAAGCATTCGAACTTATTTCCGTCATAGCAAAACCACGAAATATTCAAAAGATTAAATCTGCTAACGTCGCCAAAGTGCACAGATGGATAAGCAGAAGCACACCACTTTATTCCATCCCACAGTTCGCCAAACGTTACAGAATGACAAACATGACAGAACTAGAGTGTAAAACGAGGACAAATCCGGGGAACGAATTGAAATAATCCCTCTTCTGGTGAAGTGACAGTTAGAGAGGTGTGTTCGTATGTAGATGAAATGCTGTCATTTTATCTTTTTTTCTTGGATTGTTTACTCTCATCGTTGCATGTTGGTTTTGCTTTCTATTTACTAACAAAGCCGATACAAGCTTCTCTACGAAAATACGGGTGCCACATATACGAGTAAAACACAAAAATACATTGTCATGTGAGGTATCAGTGCAAACATTCATAGATATTCACAAAGTTAAAGGATTTTAACTAGGTAAATACGGAAGGCAAAAATGTGAATTTATCTGGTTCTACATATGTTACACTACCTAAAGGCAAAAGGAAGCGTGGAAAATTGTTCGTGCCAAGTCAATGAATATTTTGATATGGTTTTGATGGACTCTTAAATGAAACTTCAGCCAGGAAATGCTATTCATCGATGCTGATCTAAACAAATATATCGAGAATTCGAAGTACCAATACGAGGAATGTCATGAAGAATATGGAACCTGTAATTCAGTGGAACTGATAAGTAGAAAATTTATGTGCTTTTCCTTCTAGCCGAGTCGGTTCACTATCTTATCTCGATAAATTTCTCCTTGATAGGCTACACGGTTAGGGAAAGGATTCCCAAGCAAACAGTATGGCAATACGAGAAAGCGTATTGGAGCGAACATGGCACATCCTTCAGACATCAGTATGCAATTTCATCCATAATGATGAGAACGCCGCTACTTATATGGGCACAAGCATTTTTTTCTTTGAAAAGGAAAACATCCTTTCTCATCGGTCGGATCCAAAGGGAGAAGTCTGGTACGACGGGTCGATTTTTTTCGATCTTCAAATCCGAGGAAAATCAAAAAAAAGTTCAAACGAGCCAGGAATGACTGCTCTTTAAGCTCGTGATAGTCTAATACGATCATATGCATTTTTCGTCCAAATGCTCATTTGATATAAATTCAAGCTCTCAACTAATTGAATAAAGACAATCTTCCACAGTGAGGTCTTATTCAATATGCGTGCACCATCTAAGTCGACGCCTTGTTCTTCGATGCGAATTGCAATTGTCCATCGGTACTGTCTGCCTAAGCCATCGTGGGCGTTCTTTTTGGGAGTTTTTGAATAGGATGAAGTGGTTATAGAGGCCAGACATGTCTTAATTATTCTTCTTAGCGTTTGCTTGTTTCTACATATACATATTTGGTAACCGCATGTCCAAGTACAAGTCAATTTTAACTCACATTTTAGGATTTTGCCAAATCGACTTTTTCCTCGTGAAGCAGTGATCTAATTTTTTTGCACAACTGTAAGTAGTGGGATTCAGAGCAGCAAGGGCATAGAGGGATGAAATTCGCAACATTAGATGATCGTGTAGGATCCGATTTCCTTTGGTTAAGTAAATTGGAATACTTTAGTTCAGGTCATGAGGAAATTTTAAATTTTAAGAAGTGTTCCCAATACTTTCTAAATTGATAGAATTTTTGTGAAAGGAACAATCCCATGAATCAGTTTTAACATCAAAATTTTGAATGGAAGTGAGACTGCCCTTGTAACATCGAGAGAACCTTTTTATTGCACATGCAGACTCCTTCTATATGAGGATTGTTCGCATAAGGTTTTTAGGTAAGATTCAATAATGACACGCTTCTTGTTAAATCTATCCATGCCAAATCATAATTCACTGAATAGAGCGAACCAATTGTTCAGCTTCGTCTGTTAGACCTTTTTTAATAATAAAGTTTTTAAGTCTTTGATAAAGTAATCTTATTATGGATCATTCGAGGAAGGGAAAGCGACAATCCTGGTCTTTCTGTGACAAAACCACGGAAAACCCTGAGGCATCGCGGCTAAGAAAAATCCTCTTTACAAATCCTATGATGTTTAGCTTTTTGAAAAAAACCGACGGCACTTGGACTTAAGTGATAAATCACTCAACCTGCTACTGGACACCCACTTTCCAGGCAGCTCCCAATTCGCGGCCAGTAGCAACCCAAACAGGCCTACTGTAACCGGAACCAAAATTCATAGTCTGATCACAAGAGACAAACTGCTCTGGGCGCTGCAAAGTTTCAAACCATACAAATCTGCTAGTCCGGACGGTATAATACTTGCCGAGCCACAGAGGCTCTCAGATATTATTCTGCCTGCTCTAGAAAATATTATGAGGAGCTGTGTAGAACTTGTCCGCATTTCACTATCATGGAGAGAAGTCAATGTAGTTTTCATTCCCAAAGCCGGAAAATGATCTCATGTTGTCCCAAAGGACCTCAGACCCATAAGTCTATTATCTTTCCTTCGATTTAAAACTGATAGCGGAGTTGGTGGTGGTGTTTTCTCAGATAAGCTAAATTTAATTCTCTCTTTCCGTCTTTCAAATTATTGTACAGTGTTCCAAGCGGAAATTTTAGCGATTAAAGAAGCTCTGTCCGGGCTGAAGAAAAACCTGATATCTGCAAAGGGGATCCGCATTTTGTCTGACAGTCAGGCAACTAGCAAGTCCCTGGACTCAGTCTCATTCAATTCGAAAACCGCCCTTGAATTGCGATTATCTCTTACTGAGATGGGAGAGCAATTCAACCTTCACCTTCACGATTTCTGTAGAAGCTGCGCGGACGAGGAGGAAAAGGGGACAATCGTCCACCTACTCTGTAAATGTCCAGTTCTCTCCCAGAGAAGAACACTTCACTTAGGAGCTTTCTTCCACAACGACCTAAACAATCTAACAAATATAGACGTAAGCAGTTTCCTACGCTTCATCATAAGCTCAAACTGGTTCCATTAGTAAGAGGATCATATTGTAGATCTACGTGGCATCACAATGGGCCAAAAGGTCTAAGTCGGTTGGTATTTCCAACAACCACTCTTACCTACCTACCCTACCATGGATCATTCGAACATACAAACCATGAAAAGGCAACCATACCTTATAGTTTCCGCTAAATTCGGGACGCTTAATTTTTAGAAGGTTCCTTCGTGTTCACTCAAATTGTTATCAGTTAAAGCAGACGATTGGGAAGGTAGGATTGCTCTAGGACTTTGAATCTCACTTGACTTGTCTAATATATGTATGTATACGACTTCAAGTGCATATAAATTACCCTCTTCAGTGAAATACGACGCATCTAAACTCTTTTTTTGGATAAATTAGCGCATGATCAAGGGGTTAAGGTACGAAGGAAAAGTAAAAACAAAGAGGAACTGATATCTGATATAGAGAGCTCGGCAAGGCATTCAATAAGCGAGTTGTACTTCTTAGGAACGAATCATGATATTTCAGAGTACGTCCGAAAGTGGCCTTAAGAGTATACAGATGAACGTCCATAGCGAGACGGGTGCTACGGTTAAAGGTTTGAATTGGCGGAATGCTACTGCCGATTTCTATAGAGCATTGGTGGTGGAAATAGCGATAGAGTTAAGTGGGACACGAGTGTCCATTGTCTGAGTGATATTAGTATCACTTATGAGTTCTATCGCTCGGTTTTGAATTATATCTTGCAGGTGCAAAAATGTTGGAGGCGGACATGACTAGATGAGCGCATTGTACTCCAATTTTGGGCGGATAAATGCCTTAGGTACAGGGGTCTGATCAGAGAGGGAAAAGTATTTCTTACATCGTTTGAGGAAACCCAAACGTTTTGCAGCTATTTTGGCCATTCTAACGTAAGATCATTTATACACACGCAAATGACATTCATGGGCAATGGCTTTGTATTTAAATTCCGCTTTATCGGCAGCAGACAGCATTGTGTTTTGGAAACAATAAATTCCAATCTTTTGATAGCTTATCGTACGGTGCCGTTCCTATTCTGCAGCCGAAGAGCAGGGACGTGAGCCCGGGAACGTATGTGAAAAGCAGGGACTACTGTAGCAGACAAGAGACCATTAATGAAAATTAAAAAGTGTTTCGGAGACAGAACAGAGCCCTGGAATAAACCTGCAATCAGTTTGTGAGTATCGGACTTGAAACCATCCAAGACCGCTTGAATTGAACGCTCCGAAAGATAATCTCTAATCCATTGAAAAAGACAGTCGTCGATCCGAAATACAAACATTTTCGACAAAAGAGCCTGATGCCAAACTCTGTCAAGTGCCTTAGAAATATCAAGTGCAACTATCTTGGTTTCATAAGATTTGTGTAGACTTTGGTTACTCTTTTCGGTGAGACATGCCATCAAATCGCCAATGGACCTGTTGTTACGAAAACCGTACTGCCGTTCAATGAGAAGTTTTCGTGTTTTGAAAAATGTCATGAGCTGACGGTTTATCAGCGTTTCCATGACCTTAGAAAGAAGGGACATAAGTGCATGAATCTGTAGTAGGAGAGAGAAGAACGGCCTGGACAAAAACTGTTTTCTATTTGCTCAGAAAGAGTCAGGATTGGGCTTACCCGTATTCTATGGCTGCAACAGAATTGCGATCTCCGTACAACAATCCAATTTTGGTGGTTAACAAAAAAAATTTTTATGAGCTTGGTATTTAGAAAATGCGTCTGGTCATTGGCTTTCGAAAATTAAATAGAAAAACAATATGTGATAAATATCCCATTCTGGATACTGGGGTTATTCTTGCTAACCTTGGAAAAGCTGAGTTGTTCACAACACTTGATTTAAAGGCATTGTTTCACCACATTAAACTTTCTGAACGTGATAGAGAGAAAACTGCATTTTCTCCCAATAATGGAAAGTATGAGTTTTGAAGACTTCTATTTGGGCTCAAAAATGCACCGAGCATATTTTAAAAAAACAATAGATGATATTCTTAGAGAAGAGATAAGTAAAGCCTGTCATGTTTATCTCGACGATGTTATTATCTTTTCAAAAACAAAAGAAGACCATATTAAAGAAGTTGAAGCAAATATGAGGGTTGCGCTTGAAAAATCCCGGCTTTTAAGAGAAGAGGTTGAATTCTTGGGATTTAAGTTGTCGAATAAGGGAATAAGCACATGCCCTAAGAAGGTGAAAGACATTGTAGGATATGAGATTCCTAAGACACTCCGCAGTCTTTGATCTTTTCTTGAATTATCGGGGTACTAACGTCTATTTATCAAAAACTACGCCCAAGTTTCGAAACCTCTCACAAAATACTTGCGAGGTGAGAATGGAAATCTAGGTACCAATCACTCAAAAAAATACCAAAATAGAATTAGGCGTAGATGCAATGCGAGCTTTCAATAGGATTAAGAAAATTCTGACTACAGAAGATGTATTGCTTCTTTGCCCTGATTATGAGAAACCTTTTGACTTGACAACGGCCGCTTCATCCCAAGCGCTTAGAGTGCTATTTTCCGAACATTGTCCTCTATCGGACAAACTATGCTACAAATGAGCGGGAACTTCTGGCTATAGTGTGGTCATTGCAGAAACTTCGAAATTATCTTTATGGAGTTAAACAACTGAATCTATACTGATCTATACAGATCAAGAGCCGCTCATTTTAGCCATTTTTGCCAAGAACCCTAATTAGAAAATTAAGAAGTGGAGGGCATTCGTTGAAGAATTCTCACTAACTTTTTTTATAAGCCCGGAAAAGAGAACGTTGTTGCCAACGCCGTATTAAGGCAGAATATAAAGGCTTTGGACCAATCCATAGCCTCAGCTTCTATCAAGTTTCTATCTCAGCTTCATAATCCAATCAACTGCTTTAGAAGCCAATTAATACTCAAAGAGCGATCCGATCTAGCAAAAACAACTAAAATAGTTTTTATAACCCAAATTAGACATACAATTACATTCAATAGCCTAGATAATCTGTTTGAATTGTTTAAAGAAACTATTAACCCAGATGTTGTTAACGCAATACTATGTGATTTACATGTGACCTTAGTTAAAATTCAAAGTAAAATAATTACTTTATTTCCATCAGTGAAGTTCCTTCATAACGAAAAAATGTTTACAGATATTTTTAACCCAACAGACCAACTCGAAATGTTTACAACCGAGCACAATCGCGCTCATCGGTCTGCACGCGAAAACACACAACAAGTTTTGAAAGACTATTTTTTCCTAGTACAATACATATTAAGAAATATTTGAAGCAAACAGTTTCAAATTGTAAAATATAGTCTCAGATAGGAGAAACTCCCATACCCCACCATCCAGGGGAGATACTTTATTTGGACATCTATACAACTGCCGGAGCTCATTTCGGTACATGTTTAGATAAGTTTTCAAAATTTGCTGTGATAAAACCCATCAAGTCCCGTGCCATAGTAGATATTAAAGAACTCCTTTTGGAATTGCTTAACATTTTTAAAAAAAGCAAAAAAAAAATGTTTGCGATAATGAAAGATCACTTAATTCAGAGACCATAAGATCTTTGCTCTGAAATCACTTTGCAGTAACTATTTTTACCAGCCCACCTTTTTATAGCACCACAAACGGACAAGTACTTTATCTGAAATAACAAAATGCACAAAATTAGAACAAAATATTAGTGATACCGGCGAACTCCTTTTACTTTCCATGGCTAAGTACAATAGGACGATCTATTCAGTTATCAACTACTGAAATTCCATCTCGGTAAGCAAATCATCCACTTGCTTTATTTACAGAAATCCAAAACTGGACAGCAATTCGATCTTTAACGAGCTTCATGCGCTGTTTGACTCCATAAAAAAAATTGCATCCCTTTATCCTCAAACAGAAATCGTCATTACTGGCGATTCCAATATACACAATTCTGGGTGGCTTCGGCATTCTGGACAGACAACACCCGAAGGACGGTGTGTTGAGATCTTCTCTGCGGCGAATAACTTCACCCAGATTGTAAATGAGCCGACACGAATACTTGACGTTGATAGCCATACCACCAACACCCTGAACTTGTTTTTAACTTCTCACCCCGATAAGTACATGGTTGATGTGCTCTCCCCTCTAGGTTCGTCGGACCATTATGTCATATCAGCTAATTTCTCGTACACCGAACAAACAGTTAGAGAAGAGATTCCTAAAAGAACCAAATGGCAATACGAGACAGCGAATGGGAGCGGACTTAACAGCTTCTTTAGTAATTTTAATTGATCACTATGCTCCCTTGAAAAAAACGTGTCTGCCGCTGCTTATGTGATCACAGACACTATTCTCCTTGGAATGAGATCCTATATCCCTCATTGGATGAAGAGCATCAAAGCAAAAGAAAAGACTTAGCACGACAAGAGAGGCAGTCAAGGTTTGAGAAATGTTTCTATCGCTCCTTCAAGACCAATTTGACAGAGGAAAACTGAAAAAAGTTCAAGCGTGCCAGGAATGATTGCAACGTGTCTCTTACGAGTAAGCGTGTGAAATTTCAGTACAATGCTGAAATGATAGTAAAAATTGTTGGTCGTTCGTCAAAAATATTAGAAATTCTGCCTCATCCTCCATCCCAAGGCTCATTTACAATGACATTCCAGCTCTCAGCTGTTTCGACAAGGCTAATCTGCTTGCTGCATACTTTGTGGTCAGCTAAACACTGCCAGATTGTGCTCTATCTCCATCTACACTTGAGTGCGTCGAATCTTTCTATAGTTCTTAAAGATAGTAACATTCACAAATCCGCTGGTACAGATGGTATGCCTCCTCTTCTTCTGACGAGGTGTTTTTTCTCGCTGGCAAAACTACCAAAACTATTTCATCAATCTTTCTCTTTAGGACTATTTCCGAGGAGATGGAAAACATTATTTGTCCAGCCCGTCCCTAAAAAAGGCGAATCTTCCTCTCCCTCCACCTGCAGACCCATTGCACTTACGCCCCGTTTTTGCAAGGTCATGGAAACGCTGATAAACCGTCAGCTAATGAAATATCTTGAAACACGGAAACTTCTTAATGACCGGCAGTATGATTTTCGTAGCAACAAGTCCACTGGTGATTTGATGGCATGCGTCACGGAAAAGTGGAACTTGCCGAAAGCAAGGTAAGTGCAATTGATATTTCGAAGGCATTTAAGAGAGTTTGGCATGAGGCTTTAGGAATTACTTTTCGGATGGTTCAGTTCAAGTTGTCTTGGATGGTTTCAGGTCTGATATTCACAAAATAAATGTCGGTGTGCCCCAAGGCTCCGTTCTGTCTCCGACACTTTCTTTTAATTTTCATCATTGATCTTTTGTATGCTATCTTTTAATCCAATATCTTTTCCTGACTATAGTAGTCTCTGCTTTTCACATACGTTCCCAGGCTTACGTCCCTGCTCTTCGGCTGTAGAATGGGAACGACAGCGTATGACAAGTTCATTAATTTCCAATAATAATTGCATGACCAATTCGGGAACTATCAACAGAATGGAATTTATTGTTTCCAAAACACAATGCTGTCTGCTGTCGTTAAAGCGAAATTTAAACGCCGAAACCGAAAAACTTGCATATCTCGGTATATGTGTCAGTGACAACTTATGTTGGAATGGCCATATTCGATGTCGCCAAAAATGCTTTTAAATGTCTAGGTTTCCTCGAACGATAAAAGAAATACTTTTCCCCTTCTGAGCTGGCCTCAATATACATTTAAGGCACTCATCTGACCAAAATTGAAGTACAATGCACAAATCTGGTCATGTGCGCCTAGAACATCTCTGCACCTGCTAGATGGGATTCAAAACCGTGTGATAAAACTCATAGGTCATGATTCAATTAACAATCTCGAACACCGACAAAATGTCTCGTGCCTCACTTTGTTTTATCACCATTTCCACCATCAGTGCTCCTTAGAAATTGCCAGTAGCATTCCGCCCTATCAAACCTTAAACCGTTACACTTGTCTCGCTATGAATGGTCATTAGTATACCCCCAAGCCCTCTTTCGGATGCACTGTTCCTAAGCCGAACAAATCGCTTGTGGAATGCCCTGCCGATCTCCCTATTTCCTATTCATTATAACATTCAGACATTTAAAACCAACCTACATCGGTACCTATCTTTCTTTCCTCCCTAATTTTCCTTCGCAAGTGCTGTGTGCCTTAAGACCTTGAGCACGCGCTACTTTAAAAAGAAAAGTGATCGCCTTAAAAACTGCATGCACTCTGAAAAAAGAATTTGGTCCTTAGAATTAAGGTTCGTACAGAGGCCGACAAGCTGAATAGCAAACCTGTTGTGTTACTGCGGAAATACCATTTATTGATGCAAGCTGACAATTGTTTTTGAGTTTTCGTTAAATGAACTTTACCTTGAACACGAAAATTTTTAAGTTGATGCAGACCCTGGCTCTTTCGTATAGGTCATCTCTAAGAATGCCATCATACCATATATCCTAAGCCGATGATGCGCTCTACAGTTCCTAGGAAGTTAAGTCGAATCTTTTACTTAAGATGGGAGTAAACACGCTATTTGAAACGTGTTCCTATTTCTACTGATTACGACGATTATTTTGACGCACATGAGAAACCCTAAATTGATGCAATGGCTAAGGGCAATGTCTTCTTCTGAATGTCCTCCTGAAATGAGTGTGCTATTTTCCCTCTTAAAATGTTAGCTTGCTTCGGCCGTAGGGCAAATCTTCATCAAACTCATTTCGTGACAAAGTCTTTAAAGTACTCCTAAACAAAATATTTATTTATAATCCAACAGAGCAGCGCTTAATAGAGCTCCTTCCTCTGCCCATCAATTCTACAATTTACCCCATTCAGTAGCAATAAATTATTTTTCAACATCCAAGAGGAATTGTAAACGGATATAAGCAGCTCATCACCCCTCCAGTTGAGCATTTCAACTAGAGCAAATAAAATTGCCTTATCATTCATTTACCGGATGCAGCAACCAACCATACCGAGCTAACCAACCGAATACCGCCGCACGACGACCTGGTTATAGAGCTCCAGCTTAAACAGGACATTATTCTCATCCCTGCAAAACATTTTTTTTTTCTATTTTTCATTACAACTTTTTCCCTTATATTATATATATTTTTTTTTTAATGGAATAGCTATTCCATCCTCCAACCAACCCCATTTGTATTTACCCTGCAGCTTCCTTGTATCCCGGGCATGTTGGTATGTGGATGCAGCGAAAATAGCGTGCTACCTCTCATGTTGATCGGGTCATCTGATAATGAAATTTTTATTTTTATTTTTTGAATTCCTTTCTTGAAGCAGGACAAGACTCTATCCACTCCCTCCATCAAAGGAGTTCAAAGAAAACAAGGATGAGTGTTTTGTACAAAAGATCCATCAAAATCTTGATGTGGAGACGATTCAAAGATCAAAAGTTCAAGCGGCACAGCAACTCAAGACAACGAAATGTCCTGGTGTTTGGGATGCTTGCCTGCATGAACGACCGCCCAATGGAATCTTCTTACGTGCATTCAGAATTGCCGCTCCTGGTGTACGAGTATGCTGTCTACTGTATGCTGTATGCTACAACTGTCATCACAGGACTCGGTGGAGTGGTAACTCCGCCATTCGTAGCCTGAATTTAAATGAGCTCAAAAGTCGTAGTGGGTACTTTCTATATTCTGCTATAACCACCCGAGGTTTTCTCCATAACGCAGCAATAGCGACAGATACCTTAGAGTGCATTTCGTTGCTGCCTCCGGTGCAGCTTTATGTCCTTATCTATGCATCGGTTATAGCCTGGTTTTTCAGTTGATGAAAATGCGACACGTTCTTCTTGGAGCTATACCAAGCGCACTGGGAAAGAATTTAAATTTACAACCTGGCTTTATTTCGCTGAGCTTTTAAAAAAAAAAAACGAATATATTCTCCTTCCTCTGATGCTGAGGCTCTTTCAGAGTTACTTTTCCCCGCCATCATCTAGGGAAGGATTCATAGCGTTGTATGGTGCACTGCAAAGAGGATTATAAAAATGCGATTCAGAGTATTTCTCAGATGAGCATACAGATGCAGCACGTTTGGAGATTCCTTGCATTGTATCTAAGAGATGTTAAAGTGTTGGAAGTTTGAATGCAATTTTAAAGTTATTAGACGGACTCTACAGCTATAAGGTATAATCAAGTAAAAAACCAACTGACGGTAAAGGACTGAGCGATGACTGGGGGAGTCCTTTTATTTGGGTTTCTGTGAGAATGAATTATTTGAGAAAATATTTTTTTTTTTTTTTAATTCAAGTGGGCTTGCAATAATAAATGGATTGGAAATAGAGGAGAAGATGGGGCTAAGATTTAAATGGTAGTTTTAATTAGAAGATTCAAAAAGTAATGAGGATGCGTTGTAAACGGGTTGTGCAAACGAATTTCATATCTTCTTTTATGGGCAAACTTTACAACTTTCACTTTGAATAGCACTTGAGTACAGATTTACACTTTGAAGAGTGGAGATTTAAATTGTGTACTTAGATATTGCACTTAGCAATTTAGTTATTGGACTTGCAGTTAAGATATTTTATACCGCCAGTGATTAAATTGCCCATGTTTGACTTCCATTTTCCATGGGGTTGGACACTATTGTTCAAAGCTTATATTGGCATGTGTACACACAGGGGGTTGGTCAGCGTGCTGTTTTAACGACTTATCTCTGGAAACCGGAAAGGTCGAACGGGCTCCAGAAAAGCCACACTCTGATGGACCACCGTCTAAGGGGCAGTTCAAGAGGAGAACGAGATGTGATTCAAATGAACAATGCAAATATTAGGCGAGTGGTGTCAAAGCCGCAAGTACTAAAAGCCTCATTCGTCCTCCGCCGACAGGGAAGAGAAACAAATCAAGTTATCTGAACTGAAATTACTAATTATCATCTTTGTGACGCTTCAAATTGAGAAGGCTCCCATAGGGCGAATATCCGGCTGATAAGTCTCCTCCCGAATATCGGTAAGGTGTTCGAAAAGGTAATTAATAGGGTAGAGGACAAAAATATAGTTCCAGACAATCAATACGGTTTCAAGGAGAGGCAAGGTGTCATAAACGCCGCGTCTAAGCTGGTGTCAGATATCCAATGGAACAAAAGCAACAACCAGTGTACTGGAGCCTGCATTGACTTGGAAAAGGCCCTAGACACCATATGGTTAGAGGCTAACCAGACTGGGCATCAATAAACAACTTTTGTATATTCTTTATAATTGCTCATCAACAGACAGTTCATTCTGAAAAATGACGATGCAACTTCTGTTGGAACATATGACATTAAAAACGGTCTGCCACAAGGTGCGGTTAATTCGCCGATCTTCTTCAACATTTACACAAGCGATTTGATAGGTTCACTTCCCCATATGTAGTATAGCATACGCAGAAGACTTGATAGCGTACAGAACAGGTACAAAAGTCGAGGTCATTAACAGGCTTTTGCAACATGACTTCGAACAAATTAGGCGATTTTGCGATGTCTGAAACCATTCTATTTGGAACGCCGTTCTCTTGTGCCTCTAGGGACACCAGAAAGAATTGGCGAAAATTCTCGATCATTGGACAATACGGCCAGTCACTTGCTTGTCGAAATGTAGTCAGATACCTTGGGATCTGGCTAGACCAATTTCTACATACATTTCAACAAGAATGCAGATGCTGCTCTGTCCAGGGCCAAAAGTGTTTTTGCCCTTACAAAGAGACTATTTTATAGCAGCCAACTTGATGTGAGGATGAAAGTTATCTGCTACATGGCCCTCATCCGGTACATGCTGGTATATGGGTGTCCCATGTGGTTCAACGTAAGAGCAAGTTGGAAAAGATTCGGTTTACAGAACACCAGAATCGGAGTACATACAATTCTATCCTAATGAGGTGCTATACAACAGGGCGAATCTAATAAGAGTGGACAACTTCGCATATTGCGAGAGCAATGACCGCGTCCAACAACCAGATATCTGGGGCCTACTCACCCAAGTACTTATATCATGAGAGTGTGCGTTTGAAAGGTTTCGTCCTATCTAAAGAGCTATTCTATTTTGACAGGAGAGGGCTCATCCACTTAGCTCGAGTAGCTGGTGAGGGGCGACTCAACTACAACAGAGACGTCGCACACGGCAGTATTGAATGTCTCGGGCTTAGCAGGGTTATTTTAAAATCAAAATATTTAGTGGTTGAGTAAAGAAGAACCGATTCTTTCGTCATTTCCTTCAAGTTCAGGTTATCCTAGTTAGAAGGCAAAGTGGGCCATATTTCCTTTACTATGTTTAGCAAATGGCTGACTTACATAGGGTAGGGTGGTTTTAAGGTATTTAAAGTTAGCAACAATTAGGTTAACAACTTGAAGTTTGCTAACAACTAGGTTAGGTTAGATGATATAGCTAGGCTAACTACTTTTAGTATAAATTAGCATAGGCAGTTAGTATAAGTAATTTAAGTAAATTTCATTAACTAAGCTTTTTTTTACATACTTATTATTATCTTAGTATAACTAGAAAATAATTATTTTTTAAAATGATAAATTAGACGTCGAGAGACATAGAATGAGAATGTAGTTTAGCTTAGAGCGCCCGCTTGAAGGGCCAGAAAGTTAGAATAAGTTAATTAAGTTATGTTAAGCTAGCTTAACAGTAAGTAACAGTAAGTATAGTAAATTTAAGAAGAATAAAATTAAATGCATTAAAAATGAAAATGGGAAGGCTGCAATAATGTGTTTTCCACTTGTGGGAGCTAGCAAAAATAGACAATGTTTGCATTCCAGTAGAGGGCGACTATATGAAGAAGAAAATATGGGTTGAGTGCTCCGCGCATCAAATTCTTGAATGGGTAAGCAAGTCTGTGCCGAAAATACCTATTCTGGGAGTTAACACTTTTGGAGTTTTCATGCCACCAATATGAATGCAGGCCATTCAAGTGGATAACGCAACTGAATTGGACGTCGAAACTGCTTTCTATCCGGTAATCAAATCTGAAAAGACCTAACCTTCGAATCTCGTCCTTGAAATGCTTGCCATACGATGGCCATCTTCCAGTGAATTCGTGGTATTGCTTGATCGTAGACAAGTACAACGTCTCCTTCTTTCAGACGATGCGCAGAAGCCTTCTTTGGCAAATTGTGAAAGGAACGTAATAGCTGAAGATACTCTGATTACCATCATTTTCTTAGTTTTGCTTGTGCCTCTCACAAAGTTTGTTGCGAAAATATGGAAATTATTGATGAAACCAAAAGGCTGGTCAAAGTCCTCAAAAGGGGGAGATCAACCAGGCTTGAACCACTCAGAAAATCTGACGGTACCTACGAGTATACTGAGTCGAAAGCAGAGACTCTCCGTCTCATACTTGAGTCTCACTACGCAGGTAACCTAATCGGAACCAGTTCACAACTAGCTCCTATCAAGGAAGCTGCTAGTGAGCTGAACAACACAACACGCCGTAGCTCATATATCTCATCGATTGTGGTGACGGATGAGGCCGTTAAACATGCTGTTGCTTTCTTTGACGGCTTCAAGTCGCCTGACACCGTATGGTCGAGATCCATGTGCGCCAAACCGCCTTGCGAAATCATCCTCTGTCTGCGATGCAACAAGCATACCAATGAGGAAGATCTTGAGAGAGTGCGTTTCAAGAAGGAATACGACTTGGGCACTTGCATCGACGTTGAGAGTGCCTTCCACAACGCAACTTTTGATGGCATGTGTAACTCGGCCAGACAACACGGCGTAGACAAATCAATAATTTTGTGGATAAAAGCACTGCAGATGAATAGGACATTGATTGCGGATGCACCTGCGGCCAATATGTAGCGGCAGGTGAAAACAGAGTTTGCCGCAAGGTGGCGTTCTGTCTCTACTGATATGGTGCATGTTGGTTGACTTACTGCTCAACGCGCTCAATAGTTCTAAATACTATACACAAGTATACGCGGATGATGTAGCTGTACTGTCTGTTGGATCGTGTCTAGCGACTGTCTGCTCTAAAGCACAGGCAGCCCTAAACGTGATCGACGACTCTGGTGCACTCTCCAAACTGAGGTTCTTGCCTGTACGAGAAGAATGGAAGGAGAAGGTGGTCTGACTCAGCTAACTGGCATCATAATCCAATTCTCTAAATAAACTAAGTCATCCTAGATAACAAACTTCTCTGGACTAAACATGTTAAATCGAGAGCATCTAAGGCGCTGTCGGCCTTCTGGCAGTGCAGAGGACCTATCGACAAGACATGGCGCCTGTCACCGAGGAGGATCCTTTGGATCTACACGGCTTTGATTAGATCAATTATGAGTATGTCCAATGCGTCGGTGATCTGGTGGAATAAGCTCCTGCGACAATACGTGATTGCAGTTTTTACCAGCCTCCAGAGAACGGTTTGCCTCGGATGCATGGGGGCTTTCCCCAGCACTCCAGGCTCTGCTCTAGACGCATTAATGAATCTCCCTCCCCTTGATATTCATAGCATGGGCTGTACTCTCAAATCTATTTTCCGTCTAAAAAGATGTAGTCTTTGGTACAATTCGCACTGGAACTTTGATGACCTTGCGCGCCGGCTGTCTTATGACTCTGCCCGATGCAATGACACCAGAACTCCTGTTGCGGAAAAAATACGAAATCGATTTTCCTTGTGACCAGGACTGGTTTCGGCACAGAATCTGAGCCAGGAAAGGAGTGCATCATGAATACGGGATATGGCGCTGACGTCTTTCTGGAGGGTGACAACGTTAGATTTCACTTTACCTTAGGAAAGCTTGCGTCTGTAGCGACAATCAAGTTGCGCTTAAGGCCTTGCTAAACTCTCTTACGACCTCCAGGCTAGTTTAAGTATGCCAGAGGCTTCATTGACGGTTGGGTCTAATATGAGCACAACTGCAGATGGCATAACTCCGCAGGTTTCAGACAGACCAACCGAATGCTTCCCGACGTCTCTAGGAAGTCAGCTGTCCCTCAGCAGGAAAGACTGCAGGTTACTTACTGGCATCGTGACAGGGCATTACGCTTTTGCAAAGCACTTAAAAGTGCTGGGCATAAGTGACACAACATCCTGCGATGATTGCTGTGAAGGTGATGACTACACCGCGGTACCATATCTCTGTGAATGTCCAGCTTACGCTCTCATCAGGCCGCAGGTACTCGGCGCTGACGTCGTGTGTGCTGGTGCTGTAGGCACCTTATCACTGAAACACTTACTTATCTTTCTTCGTACTGGAGCCTACAAAGAGTACAATGGACTATAGCTTTGTCTGAGTGCTCTGTTCCGACAGAAAAAAAAATTCAACAATGAACATGTATATAGAGATCCAAACTAAATAGCAGGCTCGGAACGTTGGAAGCTTCTCTGAGTCGGTATTCTAGATAGATACTGCGGATGCAGGCTCTTGCCTGTATTCATTTGGAAATATTGTAGAGTATACAATGCATATTAACCTTTCCGAGTAGCAGATATAGACGCGGGTGAAATTTAACTTTAATTGTGTGTACAGAAGCTTTCCCGATGCTTGCATGAAAATAGATTTTCACTTTTTCAATGTTAATTTCGGAGTTACGGGCCTGAAAACGAGTCACCACTTCCTCAATGTCCAGGAGTTGCACCGGGATTTATCAGATAGCGCACGACAGCTTCAGTAGCATGAAAACCTCAGAAGTCTTAGCTCCTAACGAAGATGTTTTCAGAAACTTGCTTAGCTATTCAATAGTTGTCTGCGAGGTGCACCCAAACCGGAGAGCTTCTTTTTTCAAATGTCAGCCCTCCCCCTTGACGGGAACCATATTCTTGCTATACACCCAACGGAGATGTGTACTGTTAGATCAGGTAGATCAGTAGACTCACTTTATTGTCACCTAGGATGCGAATGTTGCTCTTTTGAGTTCAAAAATACTTGATGCAAATCTCTTCAGCGCCACTTTGTGTATATCGGCTTGAAATACAATATTAGTCCTGCCCATGTTGCCTTTACACTAAAACATCAAGTCCCTGCTCCATTATGGGTACAATTGTGTAACCAACATAGGAATGATCGAGGGTGATTTTACTTTATTCATGTCGTCGCAGTCTTGTATTTTTTATATCTGCAAAATTGTTACTGTCCACAAAACACTCTAGTTCAATGACTAGCGATAGCCGCACCGACATTAACGCTAGATCCTAATCCATCGTCAACAAGGAATGCAGAGATTTGTATGGATACCATATGGGTATGTAGCACCATCTGAGGTTAGCTAGTTTTCCCTTAAAACGTCGATAACAATCGTTTTACTTATCTAAAAAGAGTTTGTAGGTTATCATCATTTAACCACATTACCTGCAGTGTTTTTCAAATACAGATCCGAACATGGCAAATCTTGACAGAAGGTCAAAAAAAATCAAATAGGAATTGAATATGTCTGAAAGAAATCTTTCCACTAAGTGGCAGCTGCTTTTAGCCACCCCATGAATGAAGCACTTGCCAACAAACAAACTTTGTATGCTTACCAAGATCGCAAGTATACAGACGAAAATTTGGAATTTTTTCCAAATCATTCCCTTGACGACGTCCCTTCGAACTTTTTTTCCTTTTAATTCCAAGAGGTCATCCATCATTCCCAATTGAGCAAAAGTATTATAAGAATTTGTTTTTCCTTTTTCACAAACACAAACACTTTCTCAACAATCAGTCAAGGGATTACAACACAATCTAGAATTTAATCTAGTTGATTCAGGAGCAAAGAAAGTCATCCTTCAAACTTTACCATCATCCACATCTCTAACAACCGATAACTCACCGAATTACAAAGCCAAAGTGCCGATAAAAAAGTTTCTCTATACCTAGCTTGGGGCGCATCCCCGCCGATTAGATAACCCTCCATGTAATCACTACAAAAGATGTCAATAAAAAATTAATTTCATCCCACAGAATATCCTGCATTTTCCTTCAACAGCAAAATACTCGCATACGTAAGAAAAGAAAATGAAAACAAAATCCACCCTTCAGACTCCTTTTGGTTGTAAATGTGTGGTTGTTGCACTACAAAGTGCAAGGACTCGCTCTCAACCATTCCATTGACTAAGCAACGCCACTGCATAAACGTTATATTCAGCTGAAGCTCGGAGCATTGCGATGGTGTCCCCAAAGGATATTTTGGTTCACTTTAACATTTTGTCCTTTGGTTAGGTTTTTCTTCATCTTTCTTTTTTATTGTGTTGGGTTCTTGTAGTTTTTTTTTGTGTAACTTTGCAGCTGTCCATTGCAGCATTTATCGTTTATCCTTTAAATATTTTATGAGACACCATCACGCTTTAGTACCGCCACTCTCAACTCGCTTCCTGCCACCACAGCTACACACTACACAGTGGTGATCCTTGTACTTCATTTGGTGGATATGGTGCGACTACGACTGCAAAGACATCGGCAACAGCGGAAACAGCGGAAACAGCAGGGTTGATGGTACTTTACCGACAATAAGCCCTTTGGGTGTTTTTATTTCGATTACACTGTTATGCTGCGCCAAGGTTTCCACTTTTTTCCATACCAGCTTTGCCCAGAGTTGAAGCTTGGGGTACTTTTTTTTCCCCTCCTTCTATAGAAAGTAGATGCAGTAACAAAGCGGATGAGTTAAGAAGCAAAAGGAAACAGCGACAAGCGAAAAAAATGACCCATACATCATGAGTTCTTGGCTCTGTCTGTGTGTGTTTCGGTCTGTTTTCTGATCCTGAAGAGTTCTAGAGTTCCAGAGTTCCAGAGTTCTCAGAGTTCTCAGAGTTCTTAGAGATTTAACCTAGCGTCAGGAACAAAGCGCAATTGACCAAAAGCTCTAGTCTGGACATAAGCTTGTGGTGGAGTTGCCTTCATTCATTTTTGTTTCTGTGGTAGCATTTTTTTTTTTCTTCTTCAATTTTTTTTGCCTTGTTGTTCTTATGCACTGACCGTAAGGAGCAACTTTTCTGAGCTCCATTTTATAAAGTGCTGGTAAAATAATTGGAATTTCCTGTAGCCCAGAAAGAGAAGAGCACCAGCAGACCATCCGACCATCTATTGACTTTCTTGCCTTCTACTCGTACCTCAAAATAAAGTTAAAACTTCTCTCGCTTAACAGAGGTTTTTTTCTTCTTATTTTTGAGTCCTTTCTCTGTTTGTTTGTGTCTGTTTTGGTTTTTTCTCATTTTTGATTCGGTTTGGTTGCTCGACTCCTCGTTTTGCTGGGAAGGCCAAAATCTGGAATCATAACTTTTTGGAAAATCCAATCGACACGCCATACAAGGAAGGAAACTTGAAAACACAAGTATTGAGTTTAAGTCGATTTCTTGCTTTCAATTTATTATTGCAGCTCTGGGCTATACTTGAGAGTTTAAGGACCAACTTAAGACCCTTGTTGTTTCTCAAAGGGACTCCAATGTATTGTACGCATATGGATTTGTGTGGGTTTTGTGCGGTTTTACTATGGAAGGATTTTGTTGGCTAACGAATTTCCTTGAACTAATGTTGTAAGAGTGTAATAAGAGGATCTACTATTACAAACTCATTTGCAGTTTTAAGGTTTCTTTCTTATAAACTTAAAGCTAAAGTTAAACTAGATTTTCTGGATAAGTGTGAATAGTGAATTTAGCTACTCGTATTCGAGTATGTTTCTTCAAATATTTCAAATATTCGGATTGTATAGGTAGATAAATACGAGTAGATAAAAATGGCTCAAAAACTGTATAAGAAAATCATAAGTTTCAAATATAGCTAAGAACTGGAAAGGAAATGCAGGCGTATGAGACCGCTCTGGGCCAAAGGTAGGGTTTATATCACTAAAGTGATATAAGCATCGTCTCAGAAGTTTCCTGAAAGAGTATTGATTCTACAGGTTCAGTGTTGTGATATCGAGGTAACCTCCTAATCTCGTTGTGTGAGATACAGAAGTTTCGGTTACAAATGGATACAATCTTATAAGATCACCAGCGACGTCCTTGGACTCAAGCACACTCATGTTGTAACACCAAAAATATGAAGTTGTTAAAGATGTCCTGGGGGCGAACATTACCGCAGTGCTGAAGATCAGATCGATAGGATTAGACTCAGCCACTGAGCGGCGTGAACTTGCGTCACAAAAGGGCCTGGTACTCTAGGTTGGGGATTATGCGTAAGGTTAACTACTCGGCAAAGCAAAGCTTGCGAAAGCCTCGGATAAGGGCCAATCTACTGTTCACGAATCTAAATATGTTCGAAACGTTAACAGACCGCGTGCAGTCGAACAAGTGCCGCACGCCCTGGGCTGCAATAAAGCATGTACTCGTATCGTAGCCATTCAGGACGTGCGGGAAGTGGGACAGGCCGGACAAAAGAAGTGTGGAAAACTAAAACATTTTCTACTGCCATTGCTATATCAAAAACAAGAACCACTATTTAGATGTAAGCGGCAGACTTGTGATTCCGACACGTACGCAATCGTATTGTAACAATACACGCATCAAGGTCATATTCGTCAAAGTCAGATGAAAACACGTCGCTCCCAAAGAGTGTTTCTACGATCGCCTCAGCCGAACTTACGAGCAATGCCCGATATCAGTGTCAAGGCAACAAAACCCGAATAGAGACCTTAAGAGATGAACAAGGAAATGTAAACGGTGTCCGATTAAGACCGCCTATTTTGAATTTTGCGCCATTTGTTTGTGTCGGTTGTGCAGCATTTTTGTTTGACAGCTCTCATGTGTGAACATCCAGATTTAGTCATGGAGAATTATACGGACGCTCAATGCATAGAAGTTGTGAAAGTCCACTACCGAAATGGTGAGATTTTTGCGGAGACGGCTCGAAAATGTCGTGGATTTTTCGTTCATCTTAATGCACCCTCTCGTCCTAAAGAGAATCGAGAAATTTCAAGCGATTGGCTCAGTTTAAATCTATGTCCGTGCAGCTCGGTTTATTGAAAGTACTACAGCAGTTCGTGAAAATGTTGACAAAAACCCTTCCGCCTCAATTCGCCATCGTTTTCAGCAATTGAAAATTTCACGAAGTAGTTTACACTTTAAGTAAGCATTTGCATGCGTACAAGATTCAGTTGACACAACATTTGAAGCAAGTAGAACATGTGCATCGCTGAAAGTTCGAAGAATGGATCTTACGGTAACAACAAGTGAATGGTGATTTTTGGAAGAAAATTTTTTGCTCCGATAAGGCGCATTTCGTAGTTCATGCCTATGGCAAAAAACAGAATTGTCGCATTTTAATGAGCTATGCATAAATTGCAAACTGACATTGGTACCTCTCTTTTCTTCCTCCCTAATTTTCCTTGTGCAAATCCCTAAGAGTACACAAATCCGTTGAAAAAAAAACATCCCTTGAATCCACCATTGGTGCGCGTTTTATGATGACTCAGTGGACTATTCTTCTTCCAGAATACGGCTAGCTGTCACCGTCAATGGCGTTCGTTGATAAACAACTTCTTCCGGACTCAAATTGAGGGAAAGGGGTCTCGAAGACATGTGATTTCAACATGACAGCGCAACCTGAGCTCAAAACTATTGAATCACTGAAGACGAAGTTTGAAGATAGAGTTATCTCACACCGCGGCGATGTGAATTTGGCCATCAAGATCATTCGATTTGACGCCATTGGGGTTTCTTTGCGGTCTTTGAAAGGACAGATATATACCAATAATCCAAAAATAATTCCTAAACTGAAAGACAAGATTCGACGCGCCATTGATGAAATTGAGCCAACACAATGTCAAAATTTCATCGAAAATTTCGTCAAAAATACCAACGTGTGCCATCAGTCACGAGGCAGCTATTTATCGGTTATTGTGTACGGTACATAACCTCCATGTCCACACCTTTGATTAAAATAAAAACATCACAACTTTTTAAATAAACTATGCGTATTTGTTTTAAATTTCAAAATAGGCGGTCTTAATGGGAAACCCTTTAGTAATATAGTCACATTCGGTACAGAGTATATGGAAACGATTCTTAAACGGCGAGAATAACCGCCGTTGTCAACCTGGACGGCGAAGGTCAAGAAATCCGCCAAACCGACCAAAATGAAGTGAGGATACCAATATCTCAGCTAAAGGACAAGTCTGCTAGACCACAAGGCTTATCTGCCAAGCTTTTTAGGGCAGAGAAAGATGATTTAGTAGAGAGAATTCACCAAGTCATCTTCAAGATATGGTCGGCAGAAAGCATGAAGAACGGGTCCTTAGCACCGATTTCTTTATCCACAAGACAGGAAACACTCTTAACTGCGCCAATTAAAGAGGCTTCAGTTTCCTCTAATTGGCCCATATCAGTGCATTTAAGGTCGGCTAACTCCACTTTCACACTACAGTAGACCCTGGGAAAAACCGAAGAAGTCCAAGTTGATACGCACCATTTCCATATCGACTTTAAGGCCACATACGGAGTTTTACAGAGTCATGTCTAGCTTTCATATCCCTGCAAACTTGTCAGATTATGCAGAATGGCGATAGAGAACGCTCGCTGCTCCGTAAGGGTCATGAGTTGCTCGCGATTGGTCAACGTGATGCTCTATCATGTAACTTTTACAACAGCATAATGAGAAAATTGTGCGAAAATTGCAAGTCAACACAAGAGACACAATCGCATTCACAATTATTAAAACAGAAGCAGCAAGATTGGATTTAGTCGTGAATAAGCACAATACTGTTTTAACGCCTACTTACCTATGTAAGTAATTAATGTAGTTTAAGCCAAACAAGTTGGAGATCCAGCTCCTTTTTTGGAACTTTTATGTAGAAGTAGACGGATATTCCGGACTGGGTGACGTCCTGTGCTGATTTCGTTATTTCAGTACCCTACAAGTCTTGAAATATCCTTATTGACTTCGGGTGCAAGTAGATAAAAGCCACTCGTAAAAGAAATCTGCCATACTTACTGTTGACGCTACCTTTAATCCATCACATGAACCCATCCGTCGTACGTCCTCGTTGTGAGTATCTCTTATCTCCGACAGGATATTATAGTGCTGCTATTTGCTTCTTGATTAAATTTCGAAGTTAACGATTAATTAAGTTAGGTCCTGTCGCTACCAAGGTAAGCAAAAAATGCACAATGAATGTGTAATTGTTATGACAATATTGAGTATCATCAAGTGGGTGTCCATCATTAACTGCAACATCCATCCGCCATGTCCGAAGGTTTGGCAGCTAAATTTTGAAAGTTGGGGACTTAATTTTAGACCATTATTAACACCCCAATCAGCCATTAAAACTGCAACGCTGGAGTTTTTCCGGTAGCTACAGCGATATCTTCTTCTTTTGGTATTATTCCAAGTATTAACGAATCTGCTTTAAAACTATTTTTTGGAGAAAAATTGAAGGTTGTAGTGGGAAGATACGAGCCTCAATTCAAGGCAGTAATCTTGTTGTTCACCACTACAAAGCAAGAACAAGAAGTAAACAAGTTTGCGATAGAGTCCAAGGATGTATGCTTATTTAAAGCGATCTTGTAGAGAATCACTCCAGTGTCAAAGATTTTGACTAGAGCGCTCTGTAATTTGAGTTCTTTTTCTTGAGGAGCGATTCGTTGGCGTTTCTCATAAATCTCTCTCTGCACTTCAAATCCACTGATGAAATAAGCTGATATAGTAAAGCCTTCCAGCGAACACAGTCGAAACTATCTAAACTTAAATCCATGCCGCAATACGCAGCAAGATCCACCCATTCAGCATACCAGCTCGGTTTGTCGTGTATGAGACTTGGAGGGCCGTTATCTTCGGAAGGCGGTGATTTTCCATCTTCATAATCTTAGGCACGTAATTAATTTGCATTTTAAGGGTACGAATAAAAAGAAGGTGACAATCCAGTTTTCAGCATTATCATATAATTTGGCATTATGTAGTAGCGGAGGAGCTTCTTTACATTTTCATATTGTGATATTTCCCATATTTGTGCTGCGATACCGCCTCAAAAACCCGGAATTTTCAACTGTGTACAATACTTTTATTACAAAAGCATCTACTTCACGATGCACTGATTGCGCTTTCAGGGTTTGTCAGCTTCTCCTTCAGATATTTATCCCTACTTTTTGTGAAATAAATTCTGAGATATTTAAATTCCTTAACAATTTCTACCTCCTCGCCATTAAAATACCATTTTTCATTTACAGAGTTTCTGCCTCCCCCGTTCTTAAAAATCATAATTTTGGATTTCTTCAAATTCAGTACTAGATTCCGAAGCTCACAATATTGAGAAAGTTGCAATGAATCAGTAGAAAACGCCAAGAATACGATGTCGTCTGCGAATAGCAGTGCCTTGATTATATGACCCGCGTATTCGAAGCGGTAGGCAGCTTACGAGATCATCAATGAACAAAGAAAACAAGCTTGGGCTCATACTACAACCTTGTCTGAGGCCTGAATCAGTTTTAAACCACTCAGACGTCTCTTCAGCGTTCCAAACGCATATACCTTCTTCTTTTTGCTGAGAAATGAATCCGCAATACTTTTCAAAACAAAGATATGGTCAATCGTTGAATAGCCTGTTCCAAAACTTGCCTGGTACTCTTGCAAGAGCTTATTATCGTTGATCGATGTGTTGAGACGTCTCTGTAGAATTAGCGTGAAGATTTTGTTGCAAGCATTTAAGAAGGTTATGCCTCTATAATTAGATAGCGCCGACAATCTACATTTTTTATGTATTGGGAATATTATGGATTTTTTTAATTCTTGCGGTATCGATCTTGTTTCCAACCATATAAACGTAAGCCTATCGATGAACTCTGTGGTGCTATATTTATAAAATTTGGCTGGGATCCCATCAGAATTAGCTGCTTTTCCATCCTTAAGCTTAATCAACGCTTCAGTAACCCCTTGCTGTGTTATGACCGCATCCAACACTTCATTAGCGGAACCAGGGGTGTGCGTAGTGAAAATTGATCCTTTCTTGTACTGGATTTAATAAATTCTTAAAATGCGTTGCTAGAAGATTGGAGCGTAGTCCATGATGAATGTTTAAGTTCTTGCCATTCAGCTTCCTAACCAAGTTCCAAAATTCTCTCGCATTCTGCTAATGGGCAAGGCGCTTCGATTCTGCTTTAACAACTATTTTTTTTCGTGTACATAATATCTTGTACTCTCTGTTTGCTTGCAAATAAAGGTTTTTGAAATAACCCTCGTTTGAACTACGATATGCTCTTAGCCAAGCAAACGATAACTGTCTGGCTTTTCTATATTCGACGTCAAACCAAGGAGTGGTATAGTCTTTCCTAGCGTTCCTTGAGGAAAAGATCGGATAAGATGATTTGATGGTTTCCTCTAACTGGCTTAAGTTGAATACGTGTTGGCCTCAAAGAGATATGTCCAGCTTTTCTTAATACTCTGTCGCTTTAGCCGGATTCCATTTTTTTTTTTTGAAGAAATTTTTGTACCCATAAAATGTTTGTAAACAGCGCGGGCGAAGGAAATTTAGAGAGGAAGAAAGGACAGGTACCGATGTACATTGTTTTTAAATATTTGTAAGTTATAACGACCAGAAAACACAGAGATCGGCAGGGCATTCTATAAGCGAGTTGTACGGCTTAGGAACGAATCACAATATTTAAGAGTACGTCCAAAAATGGGGTGAGGGTATACTGATGAGCATTCATAGCGAGACGGGTGTTAGGTTGAAAGAATGCCGCTGGAGATTTCAATGGAGCACTAGTGCGGAAGTAGCCATAAAACAAAGTGAGACAGGAGACATTATGTCGGTGATCGAGGGTGTCAATTGATTGACTGATATTAGTATCACCAATGAGTCTTATCGCACTGGTCTTATGACCAGATGTGGGCACTGTATTCAAATTTTGGCGGATGAATGCCTTATATGTATATTGTGGCCAGATCAGAGGGGGTAAAATATTTCTTATATCGCTTGAGGAAACCTAGACATTTCACAGCATTTTTGACGACACCGAATATGTGGTCATTCCTGCGTAAGTTGTCATTGACACACATACCGAGAATGGAAATTTTATCGGTTTCGACGATGCAAGTGCCATTCATGGATAATGTCTGCGTATTTGAATTTCGCTTTAATGACAGCAGACAGCATTAAGTTGTGGAAGCATTAAATTCCACTCGGTTGATAGCTCTCCAATTAGTTATTCTGTTAATATCGGAATTCAATGAGCTTAACATACGCTGCCATTCCCGTTCTACAGCCGAAGAGCAAGGGCGTGAGTCCGGGAAGGAATATGAAAAGCAGAGAGTACTGTCATGAGCAAAGGAATATATTGGATTAAAGTAGCAGATAAGAGATCATCGATGAAAATTAAAAAGAGTGTCGGAGACAGAACGCAGCCCTGGTGCACAACAGCATTTACTTTGTGAATATCAGACTTGAAATCATCCAAGACGACTTGAGTTGAACGTTTCGAAAGGTAATTTCTAATCCATTGAAGAAGAGAGTCATCGATCCCAAAAGCACGCATTTTCCACTAAATAGTCTGATGTCAAACTCTTTCAAATGCCTTAGAAATATCAATTACAACTATCCTGCTTTTCCTAGATTGATGTAAGCTTTGGTTACAATTTTCGGTGAGACATGCCAGTGGACCTGTTGCTAGGACACCCGTACTGCAGGTCATTAAGAAGTTTTCCTGTTTCGAGATATTTTATGAGCTGACGGTTTATCAGCGTTTCCATGACCTTGGAAAGAAGCGACGAAAGTGCAATTGGTCTGTAGGAAGAGAGGGAAAAAGATTCCCCTTTTTTAGGGACAGGCTGGGCAAATGCTGTATTCAATCTGCTCGGAGACAGCTGGAATGTCATTGTAAATGAGCGTTGGGATGGCGGGTTAGGCAGAATTTCTAATGTTTTTGACGAATGACCAAAAATTTTTACTGCTTTTGGGACATTCCAGTATTTTTTGCCTCAGTTTGTGGTCGTATTGGAATTTCACACGCCTAAGAAAGACGTTGCAGTCATTTTTGGCTCGTTTAAATTTTTTCGGTTTTCCTCTGTCGGGTTGGTCTTGCAGGATCGAAAAAACAACTCTCTAATCCTCACAGCCTCTTTACAGCTCGAGTCGTACCATGCCTTTTCTTTTGTTTGATACTCTTCATCCGATGAGGGATAAAGCATCTCATTCCAAAGAGAATAGTTTCTGTGATAATGTCAGCAGCGGCATCTACGTCGTTATCGAGGAAACTTAACGACCAGTTAAAGTTTAGGCAATAGCAACATAGGTCTGCTTTCTTGCTGTTCCAACGCCATCTGTCCAAAAGTCAAAACTATAGGAAGGTAGTCCGAAAACGGGACATGTTCAACTTTGAAATCGACAACGTGATCATTCCATTTTCCACCAACGAATCTATAATCTATTACAGAGCCTCCTTGCTTACCAACAAAAGTAAATTCACCACCCATATCTGACATGTCAACCGACAAGAATTACAAAAATCTATTAACTTTGCCCCTCTTGCATTAAGGACGGTGTCTTTCGATTTTCGTTGAGTTCCAACTTCTAAATATTCGTTTCCAGTTTCATTTCCAATACTTCCATTCAAGTCACCAATCACCATTAAATTACTGCTCCTTTCTCGCTCCATAAATTCTTCAAATATTTCGAAATCACTGTCCCAATGATTGCGGTTAATGTACAATACGTTGGGAGTAACTGAAAAATCGCGTTCTTAAAATTTACATTTAGATATGTAGCTCGTTCAAATACTCAAAATTCACAACTGATACCATGTAGGTCCTTCTAATGCCCAAAAAAACATTCTCCACTGGCTCTTCCTCTTGACTGAATTCTAATAGTTGGTATCCATTTAAATTCAAAGCTAATAAATCTATTTTCAAAATTGATAGAGCTATTTTCTTGTAAAAGAGTTTCATGTAGAAAAACAAATTCCAATTGATTAATAAATTTATAAAAATCCGCAAAAATACTGTTATTATTTAATAACAGTATTGGTGCGGCAGAACCAATTGAGCAGTTTGGAGGGGCAGGTGTTCAGGCGTTGGTGGGGGTAGGCAGCTGCATTAGGTTTCCTTTTGTTCTGTCGGAATCCCCATTTAGTAGCAAACATGGTATGGACGGGAGTACATCGTTGCTTTGCCGTGCGTGCGTTTTATGAAGACAACAGATCTGTGATTGCAACGTAAAGAGCTATTCGGCGACGCTTTAACATTCCTCGCAATAATGCTGTTCTTATCGCGAACACAATTCGGTCCTGTATTCGGTAGTTTTAAAAAACTGGTAGCACTCTAAGAATAGATACACATGGCCGACGAAGATCCATCAGAACACCAGAAAATGTGGAGCTAGTGAGAGCAGCATTCGAGCAATCGCCAAGACGTTCTGATCGAAGGCACGCTATTGTATTGGGGTTTTCAGACCGCAGTTTGAGGAGGATTCTGCATTTAGACTTGAATTTCCATCCCTTCAAAATAATTTGGTCTAAGAATTGAACCCAGCAGACTACGCCAACCGCCAAAATCTGTGTGAGCAATGCTTGCAGCGACTTTTCCTGAGGCAGCATTCTTCAGCAGCGATGAGGTACATTTTCACGTAAGCGCTTTTGTGAATAAACAAAATTTCCGCTACTGGGCTGCAAACAACCCCCAAATTGTCCACTAAAGACCGCTACATTCTCCGAAACTAACAGTGTGGTGTGCCGTATCACAATTTGACGTTATTGGCCTGTACTTCTTTGAAGAGGGAGGCGTGACCGAGACCGTAAATTCCGGGCGTTATGTTTTAATGTTACAGAATTTTCTGCAGCCCCGACTGGGAATGGTTGTTGAAGAAGAGGGATTAGGGGATGATTGGTTACAACAGGATGGGGCTACATCCCACACAGCCGGAAATTCTCTAAATACTTTAAGAGGAATATTTCTCGTACGTCTAGTGTCTTTGAGAGGTGATTTCAGCATATGCGACTTCTTTCGCTAAGGGAGCGAATTGTTGAAGAAGTGAACGGGCTGTTCCAAACTTTAGAAATCGGCTCCAGCAATGTATTGCAGCTAACGGCCGTCATCTTAAAGACATTAATTTTAAAAATGAATGCGTATAAAATGATGAGTTCTACGAATTTCAAAAAATAACTGCGCAACTGGTTCTGCCACACCCTGTATTATAAGGAAGGATTTTGTACTTTAAAAACTTCAAATTATTTATTTTAACATTATATTTATTTAAAGAGATTTAATTATGGCAGACGGCATTACAATTAAAAGCGACTCGTATAAATCGTTTGAGAGCTACTGCTGCTTCCATCACATGTCATTCCACCATTAGTATCATTTGTGGCACCCGCAAGTACTTGCTGAATCAATAACAAACCATCCTTATGCTCCGAAGTCAGTTTCCCACTCCTAGCAAAGTAAAATTTTTTTACGTTCATTTGAAGAGTTTCGCCTCGTATATGAACTTTTATGCACTTGTTTCGTGAAATTATGTCGGTTTATAGCTTATTTAATTGCTTTCTGCGTTATCTTACTTCCGCTGCATAATCCTTGTGGATAGAAGTGCCAGTAATTTGCTGAGTAAAAAGACATGTCGGCCCCAAAGAAGCGCAATTTAGAAACCGAAGTATTAAACGATACTTAGAAATTAAGATATTTCTTGGTGAGTTATAAACCAAACATAGCGTCGGGTCTTGTCGGAGCCATTTCAGTTTCTGAAAACCTTATCAGTTTTAACCTTGGTATATGCACTCCACTTAGTCAAGCACAATTGTGAGGTTAACATGTACCATGTAGGTATATATGAACTACAATCTGGCAGATATACTTTAGAGATCAAAGTATCTGAATCACTATCCAAAAGTTTACGGGTTCAAAACGACCACAAATACAAAACCAGCTATCCCAATTAGATCAATCGGGAACGTCGTTCTTTTGATCAATAGCAATAGTATAGCTTCAGTAACCTGGACGGGCACAACTCAAGGAGTAAGATTCTAAGCGGAATCTTGATATAATGAATTTGTAGTTCACTGGTTTTCATCACATCACAAGCTAAAAAACTTTTCAAATCTCGCTAATATAGTAACAGCAGCACAGTTATCAAAGGAAGTTAAGAATTTCCAACAAGAGACCGTTTCTATCCTCAAATAAAGCAAACACGTTTTCCAATAACACTTTCAAACTCGCTATTGTTTAAAACAAAAAAAAAACAAATATTTCCTCATATTTCATAATACTTTTAACTTCCGAAACACTTTCAACTGGAAAACGAATGACCCCAATAAATATAGAATCAGAATAAAGAACTCATTCCACCCTCATTCGCTGATCCACAGGGGTTACTCCCGCTCGTATACAAAATTCAAGCGATTCCATCCATCAATCTAAGCCGGAACTCCATTTAATCCTCCAAATCAACTACTCTGCACACTTGTTCTCTTCTATCCAGTGTAGTGCAATTCCATGGGTCAAATCAAAAGCATTCTCGAAAAATTGATGCAATTCATTTGCACCCTCAAACCAAAAAAAAAAACGAAGTAAACAATAAAAAAAAAAAAAAAACCTTTCAACCCACTTACCGGTTCGTCATTGATAA
Source organism: Volucella zonaria (assembly GCA_963966105.1). Classification (NCBI taxonomy): domain Eukaryota; kingdom Metazoa; phylum Arthropoda; class Insecta; order Diptera; family Syrphidae; genus Volucella; species Volucella zonaria. Next base: position 286,447,058 of record OZ014530.1, on the reverse strand, counting down.
ACCACTGTAGATGCGATGCAGGATGAGATTTCCCCGATGTACAATTCAGATTAAGTGTATCACCAATCTGATATTGAAACTGTTGACCCTTAATGTGTGGACCATCCCTTGGAAGATCTGCAATCGATAAGAGACAACATAAAGCACTGATTAAAATGGAAGAAAAAATAAGAAAAAGAAAAGGATATGCAAAGTGCCATCCAACATGCATATGCATAACTCAGTCATAACAAAGCCAATTCCCCAGGCAGATCAACCCATCAGAATGCATGTAAATAAATTTATTCTTTACCACATCCATATACCATACACACACTCATAGAGAATAAGGATTCACTTTTAAACACCCTGTATTGCAGCAGTATCCGGATTTTACCTTGCTGCTTCTTGTTCGTTTCCTTCTTCTCTCGTTGGATGCATACAATTTTCAGTTTCTGTTGTTTCTTATAATCGAAAGGTTCTTGGGCCACGAATACCTTTTTCGGAATGGAGGAAACTAGTACTTGGAAATATATAAATAAAATCCAGGAGCAGGAGCCCTAACACGAGCCAGAATATTCAGGAGGACAAGAGGTATTATGGGAAAAGTTATTTGGGGCAATAAAACCGAAAATAAATTTACAAGAAGGCACACGAAGGAACTGCAACAGAAATGCCAGATGGAAGAAGAAAAATGAAATGAACATTTCGAGACAGAATGTAAAATGAAATACATTATTGGATTTTGAATCCAAGGTACGGATACAAGTACGTATGCTGGTTCGGATACATCTACAAACATCATATTAATGATGCAGATACATTGTTTGAAAAACAGACGGCAACATAGTCTTGAGAGTTATCGAGCCATGTGTGCTTAGAACAATGAAGTTTCAATAGATAACAGAAGATTGGACTACTTGTTTTCACTTGCAAGGGAAATGATTAAACAAATCTAAATATGTATACAGTATCTAATAATGAAAAGTATCACAATATACTTACATGGCAACAATTACAAAAAAATCAAACTCTCATCAAATATTCCACTAGAAAAACTCATCAGAAAGCTTGAGGAAATATGTGAAATAAGTAACTGACCAGATAGCAATGATAGTTTTTCAAATTTTTACATTTCAGCAGCTGTCAAAGTTACGAATGAAATCCAGCTGTCAAAATATTTAATAAGGTTTGCCAATTCATCATGCATCCTTTTAAACTTGCCGAACGTGCGGAAATTATTAAAAAACGTGAATTTCGTCGTGAGGCCGCAGGTCTTCATCATGGCTTCAGTATGCAGGCAGGCAGTTCGTCGCACCGTGGAAAAATTTGAGCATGAGTACACTCTTTGGATTTTAAGCTATGAACCAGACAGAGATTGAAGCGAAATAAAGAAAATGTAGCCGCCGTGGCGGCCAGTATCGAAGAAGACTCAGAAATGTCGATTCGGCGCCTATCAGCAGAATTGGGCATCGCCATGATTCATTCTACGGTTGAACACATAATGGCATGAACGTACGAGTAGCTTCAAAACAAAGCCAGAATCAAATTCATATTTCACACCGTTGTTGTTTGCAGGATTTCTTAAAAAAAAACTATCTGAGACAAAATAGAATCAAATTTGTGCATGGTGGTGGGAAGATCTTGTAAATCTGCTGACAATGCAATCAGGAAAGAATCTTAGAACAAGTGTTTGTCTTTTTATTCCTCTTAGTTTTACCATATTTCTTCCACACGAGTTTCTGTCCGGCATTCCTAGTCTTTAATCGCCAGTTTCGTCCGTCGCTGGCTGGAGTTGCTTCAAAGATTTTCCTTCTTCGACCACACTCAACAGTTCTTAACCATGTTTGTAAGGGTCTTCTTCTTCCCCCTGTTGGTTCGTCTTTTGAAGAAAGATGAGTAAACGCTTTAGTGATAGTGCCTACGATACTAGCAACAAAACCACGTCGGCGCCGAGTGCCTGGTGCGATCATAGGGCAAAGATATCTAGTGGTCAGCGGTGTCGTCATCACTTTCACAGAAAGCGTCGCAGTAACACATTGGCTGAAAAGTCAGTGCCGTTTTATAGTAAAACACGAAATTTTTGCAGAATTCAACTTTATTTATCAATATAGTTGCCTTCGAGGGCGATACACTGATTGAAACGATTTTTCAATCTTTCGATACCAGTTTTGTAGTGCGATTTCGGTTTAGCCTCAAAATAGGCCTCTGTTTCGGCGATTCGGTCTTAAATCTCTTTCCGGCGAGCATTCTTTTGAGGTCTGCGAACAGGAAATAGTCGCTGCGGGCCAAACCTGGAGAATACGGTGGGTGGGGAAGCAATTCCTAGCCGAATTCATTCAATTTTGCCATCGTTTTCATCGACTTGTGACACGGTGCATTGTCTTGATGAAACAGCACTTTCTTTTTCTTCAAATGCGGCCATTTTTCTGCAATTTCGTCCTTCAAATGCTCCAACAACGCGATGTAATAGTCGCTGTTGATAGTCTGCCCCTTTTGGAGCTAGTCGATGAAAATTATTCCATGTGCATCCCAAAATACGGATGCCATAACCTTGCCAGCCGAGGACGAGGTTCGTCGCCTGCTCGCCACTCAACTGACTGCCGACTTGACTCTGGTGTGTAGTGATGGAGCCAAGTTTCATCCATTGTCACATACCGATGCAAAAATTCGGCATTATTGCGGTTGAACAGCTTTAAACACTCCTCTGAATCATCAACACGTTGTTGTTTTTGGTCGACTGTGAGCAAACGCGGCACCCACTTTGAACACAGCTTTCGCATGTCCAAATATTCGCTCTTTTGATATCTTCTGAGCCTCAGCTATCTCGATCAACTTCACTTTACAGTCACTCGTAATCATTTTGTGGACTTTTTTGATGTTTTCATCTGAAACAGCCTCTTTTGGACGTCCACTGCGTGCATCATCTTTGGTGCTTGTATGACCACTTTTAAATTTTTCAAGCCACTTGCGAATGGTTCGTTCGGCTTGTGCAGAGTCCGGGTAACACTTATCAAGCCATTTCTTTACATCGGCTGGATTTTTTCCCATCAAAAAGCAATGATAAATCAACACACGAAATTGCTTTGAATCCATTTTTTTTCACAATAACAAAAGTTGCTTCACTCACAACGGTATATCTCGAGAACTAATCGTCCGACAGCTGTGAAATTTATACACGTATCTTTTGAAGGTTGGTACTAACTGAAAATGGTATGGATTTAATTCAAGTGGTGCGTCACGACGTCAATAAACACCCTGCAGTCTTTCCTATTGAGAGATAGCATGAAAGTCGCTGATTTCTTAGAAATGTCGGAAAACATTCGTTTGGTCCAGTAATCTGGAGAGTCATGCCATCTACAATTGTGCTTATATGAAACAAAACTTTTAATTCAAACCACAACCGAGCACGCAGACAGACCAAACGTAGGTTTGGGTTCTGGAGAGCTCTCCTCTGCGCCCTGCCTAAGTAGCAAATTCATTTCACTTTTCGTGATTCCATTGTGACTTGTAACCAAGACAAGGCTTACTGATTTCAGCCTTTTGACTACATTCAGTGAACTTTTGCATTCTCGAATTAGCTTGGAGAGCGTAAAAAGGTTCAGAAAGGCTTTAAGCGCAGTTGGGTTGTCTCTACTGATGCAAATGTCTCTACTGGTTCTTCGTAAGTTACCATCAAGATTGTGTATATTTCCGCTTGGAAGACAGAAGAGCGAAATCTAACATTGCCGTCCTACAGAAAGACATTAGCGCCAGATGGTTTTGAAGCCATCTTTGAAGATCCGACTACATTCGTTTCCTAGTTCAAATTCTGAACGAAACATTTACTGGGTATAGGGAAAGCCGATTTTGTATTTTCTTCCACAATGGGAATGTCATCAAACGCCAAGTCCGTAAGATCAGAGTCAAAATACAGTCATCGCACAATGTCATTGAAGCTCCACTGCATGTTGTACCAAAGACCACTTCTCTTTAAACGGAAGATGACATTGAGATTGCAGCTTATGATGTGAGTATCCAGGGGATCAAATTTAAAGCAGAACCAAGGTAAGCCGCCCGCAGCCGTGACAGACTGTCCTTTGGAATATGATAAAAGCGCCAGTGACTTTCGTGATAGCTTTTTTCACCACACAACCGACGAATAGGCTATAATTGGCCAGGTGGATCGAAGAATCCTACTCGGTGACAAGCCCATGTCTTCCCTATGGCTCTTTTGCTCCGCCAGAAAGTCGACAGCGCCTTAGAGGCTTTCCACGTACTCGTAACATATTAAGCTCCAAGAAGTTTGTTATCCACGATGATATTCAAATACTTAGCGTCATTGGAGTTCAGGCAGGACACCGCTTTCCGAGTAACACTCAGGTCGTTGAAATTTATTTCCAAAATTGAAGCTCTGTTCGCAAAACTTATAGATGGCTTCCTGATATTTACGGTAGACATCATCGGCCATCTGAACGTACTATTTATAGAATTATTGTATCCGCACCCGCTTGACGATAGTGGATATTCACACACCAATGAGAACGAGAACAGTGCGTTCGGAAGAAAACATCGTGGCTGCGGAAGCCTGTGTTTTAGAGAACCCAATTTGTCAATTCGTCGTTGTTTGCACCAACTTCCTCATCGTCCACCCACCATCTGAAAAATTCTGCATAAAGATCGTGGTCTCAAGGCTTATCAGATCCAATTGGTACCGGAGCTAAAACCACGTGACCACTTACTGCGTTTACTGTTCAGTGTTCCAGTTTTAGCCGTAAAATTCTGTTCAGTGATGCGGCTCATTTCTGGTTAAAGAGTTATGTTAACGAACATCTCCTGCACCTCTGTGACATCATACGTATGTATGTCCAAATTTCTTCAAAAATGAGGCCGGAGCACAAATTATTATCAATAGACAGCAGAGTATGTCTATTCGATGATCAACGATTATATGTTCCCAAAATTGCGTGACATTAATGTGTGTATCACTATTTGGCAATACATAGAGTCCTTTCAAGAAATGAACCCGTCAATTGTCCGCGAAGATCGTGCGATTTGGCGCCATTGAATTTTATTTCTGTGGAACTGCGTCAAGTCACTAGTTTATGCCCATAGTTTTTTAGTTTTAAACGCACTTTTATTTTCTAAATCATTAACTCTTACATACTAACAAAAAATGCTTAAATGCTAGCTTAAAATTACTTAACAAACTTATACTAACTTACTGGCCCCACACAGGCACTCTAAGCTACTCTAAACTCTTATATATATGTCTTTCGACTTTGATTACATTTTATTTATTAATACTTATTTTCTATGCTTAAGGCTAAGAAAAAATTTAACAAAAAACTTAGCATATGGACATAATTTTTTATTTCTTATAAAAACTTAATATCTAACTTAAAATAAACCTTAGTCTACCTAACCTATCTACACAATACACACATATACTAATATATATATGTATTCTTTAAATGCTAACCTAAACCTATGCAAGCTGGCCATCGCTATTTACAGAACAAATAGACTGGTCAGCTCTGCCTCATTAGTGAGGCTGGTCTGTAATTGACGGAAACGACGACGTAACATCTTCTCCATCATTCAACCACCAGAAATGCTGGTGCTGCTGAACGACATCCCTCTTATCGCGATTCCCCACCGCCCTACTGAACCTGAGACGATCCACACTGCCGTGTGCGACGTCTCTGTTGTAGTTGAGTCGCCTGTCCCCAGCTTTTCGAGCGACATGGAAGATTAACGGGGCCGCTGATCTATCCTGGATCAACCCTATCTGATCTAGGTAGAGGAATGCTTCCGGTGGAACGAAGCCGTCAGAGCGCACTCTCTCGTGGTAAAGGTAGTTGGGGTAGTATATCAGGTTATTCGTCGAGGTCATTGCTCTTGCAATGTGCCTTCGAGTCAGCTTAATTACGAAGTTGTCCACTCGTATTAGGTTCGCCCTGTTGTAAAGGACCTCATTACGATAAAAATTTTTGTATTCCGACTCTGGTGTTCTGTACAAGCGAAGGCAAGCCCTAAGGCAAGCCCTCTCAAACACCCGAATCTTTTCCATTAAGCTTGCTCGCACATTGAACCACACGGGATAACCAAATATCAGCATGGGCCTGATAAGGGCCATGTAGCAGATTACCTTTACCCTCGCATCGAGTTGGCTGCTATAAAACAGTCTCTTTGTAAGGGCAAAAGCTCCTTTGGCTCTGGCCAGAGCAGCATCTACATTTTTGTCAAAATACAGAAACTGATCTAGCCAGATCCCAAGGTATCTGACTACATTTCGACAGGCAAGAGGCTGTCCGTGTTGTCCAATGATCGAGAACTTTCGCCAATTTTTTCTGGTATCCCTAGAGGCTCCAGACAACGGCGTCCTAAAGAGAATGGTTTCCGACTTCTGAAAGTTGATTTTCAACTTCCAGTCATCGCAAAATCGTCTTATCTTATCGAAGTCACGCTGCAAGAGAGTATTAATGACCTCGATTTTTGGACCTGTTCTGTACGCTATCAAATCGTCTGCGTACGCAATAGTATGGGGAAGTGAACTTATCAAGTCGCTTGTATAAATGTTGAATAGGATCGGCGAATTGACAGCGCCTTGCTGAAGACCATTTTTAATTTGAAATATTCCAACAGAAGTCACATCACCATTTTTCACGATGAACTGTCTGTTGGTTAACGTATTATAAAGAATGTACAAGAGTGGTTTACTGATCCCCAGCCTAGTCAGCTTATAGAAAAGACCCTCTAACCATACAGTGTCGAAGGCCTTCTCCAAGTCAACAAGGCAGGCACCAGTACATTGGTTTTTGCCTTTATTCCATTGGATATCGGACACCAGTTTAGACGCGGCATGTGAGATATCATGTCCCGCCTTAAAACCGAATTGATTATCCGGAACTATATGTTTGTCCTCAACCCACCTAGACAGAGCTCTATTGATTACTTTTTCAAACACCTTACTGATATTCGGAAGGAGACTTATCGACCGGAGATTCGCTGGACTGGATACATCCTTTCCCTTTTTGGGGATAGGTTGCACCACCGCCGTTTTCCAATGCGCTGGATAATGTGCATTATTCATTGCATTATTAAACAGGGTGGTGTAAATGTCCACCGCTTCTAGAGGAAGATGTCGAAGCACGATGTTCGGAATACCATCGGTCCCCACTGATTTCTTAGCCCTGATTGTGTCGAAGATCTCATGGAGCTCTTCCTTCGAAATGAACGGGGGTAGGTCACCGGTAATGACATTGTTTGCCATATTTTCTTCGCTGAACCGAGTAAAACCAGAGCCCTCGGATCGCCAGTTCTCTACTTCATTTCGAATGAAGAAGTCGTGCACCAAGACGCGATTGTCCAGGTCATAATTAGGTCCAATGGTATCAGTGGCCTTGTATATTTCCTGGAAAGTCGCCCCTATGGCTTCAACCTTCTCCTGTGGATCCTCGATCACAAAGAAGTCGTCATCATCAGCGGCCTCATTTGGATCAATACCTGCTATTGTCAGTAACCGTTCGTTGTCTGTTGTCCGCGCTATTTTAAGACACTGAAGGTCGTTTTGATTTTTTCTCCGAAATAGTTTGTTTATTTGAGGGAACATATTCGGGTTGCTGGTGTTTACAGCCCGAACCCTGTTGTTCCAATATGAACTTACAGAAATTCTGTAATTCTCTTTTATTAACGTTTGAATATTTTTAATCGACGCCTTCAGTGTCCTAATCTCCGGGTCTTGTCTGTCAGTAAACTGTCTGTACAAGTTTTTGAGTCTTGTCAGAAGTCTACTTTTCTGTCGGTGCAGTGCATCAATAGTAGGATTGCGGAACAGGTCTTCGTTAGTCGTATGTCGATATCGCGGTATTGTAACGTCCATAGTTTGTTTAATTGTCTCGTCCATCTGTTTTAGGTAATTGTCGATCTCCTCGTTTGACAAATTCCTATTGGACGGTGGGTGGAGCGTATTCGAGGAGAGCGCACGTGTCATGGTTGCGGAGAAACGTGTCCATCGAGTCTTACTGTAGTTGTAAGAATATCTTTGGACAAACTCCTCCAATTCCGCAATTTCGTTGGGAACTGTAATTTCGGTGCTAAAACCGCAATGGTCACTGTCATACACGAATGTGCGCAGACAGTTAAGCGTTTGTAAATTCGTACCTGTCAGTCGTATACGTTCGTCATACGGCAGTAGGTCCAAATAAGACCCGCCTCTGGGAAACGACGGGTTATCCGTCGCTTTAAGACCGAGTCTGTATATGACATCGTGCTGACCCCACCAATCAAGTAGTAGGTTCCCTCTAGTATTTGGCAAATTATTTCCCGAATCTCTGTGTTTAGCGTTGAAATCCCCGCCGATTATAAAATAATTCTCCCCCGATTCCAGCCTCAGAAGTCGAAAAAGCGTGTCGAGCTCTGTAATGAATAAAGTGGATTGTGAAGCCTCAGGTGCATAAACAGAGGCCAAGTACAGCCGCTTTCCACTGCGGAGCGGGATGTAAATGACGACTGCCTCCAACACCCGGAACCTACGCAACACTCCCTTGTACACTCTGTGAAATTTTATACCTTGTTTAATGAAGATCGCGACCCCGCCCCCACATTTGGATCGGGGCCGGTTTCTTCTTCTAACAATATAATTATTGTACTCCAGTTTGTGCTTATCGGTTAGCTTGGTTTCGCTAGCGAAAAGCACATCAGGAGTTTGGTCTTGTAGTAATTTAAACATCGCGGTTCTTCGTTCGATCCTAATCAGTGAATTAACATTCACCGCAAGGACCTTCAAAGTTTGCTCCACCATGTGCGTACCCATTACGACATGTGTTGCGTTAGGCCCGGCAGCAGCGCGTAGATCTGGTCCACCCGCTTGGCCTGTTCTTGCACCTGCTTTTGCAGCTGAGCCATCTGCCCTTGGATTGCGAGCAAGATGGCCAGCATGTTAGGTGCAGCTTCCGTTGTTCTCGGCATTGGCGCCGGAGAAGCAACAGTCGCTTGCTGTACCGTAGCCCCCCTACCTGCCGCCATTTGGGCGTAGGAAATTTGGGGCGTGACGGCTGGTGTTTGAAACCTCACAGGTGAACGTTTGACCTCCACCTTCTGCTGTCGAGTCAGTTTTGCTTTTTTGATGTCAGCGAACTTAGGACAACCCCGATAGTTTGCGGTGTGTCCCACGTTCCCACATAACACGCACGAGAGTTGCGCCCTATCGGATTCTCCGTCCCTACCCAGAGCACACTCCTCGGAACAGTGGTTCTTTGCGCACTTCACGCATCGAGGCTGCATTTGGCAGTTCGACGCGGCGTGTCCGAACCTCTGGCAGCGAACGCATTGTATAACGCCTTCGCTCCTTTTTAATTTTTCCCAGTGAACCACCTGGTAGTCTAGGACATTGATACTCCTTAGACTATCCAGACGGCTTTCGGGACTGAGCTGCACCAGGAAGAACGGCAGACTCCGTTTCTCCCGCCTTGCTCTAGCTGTGGTAAATGGCTTTACCCCCACAAACTTGAGTCCTTCGCACTCCTTCTTTTTGAGCAGTACCAGGATCTCCTCAGGATCAGAAGACGGTTCCAACCCCTTCAGCAGCATCGATTGCCGCTTTTCACACTTCGGTGTGAATGAGTAGTGCTCCGTCGTCGTTTCCTTCAGGAGCTCTTTCACTTTCGCGTAGCCCTCCACTGTATTACAGTGGATGGCATGGCGATCATTCCCCAATCTCTTAATATTAAAATTATTACCAATGACCAGCCTACACAGGTCCTTGGTAGCATTTACCTCTAGTTTATAGGTGTTGATAGGAGGCACCTTCTCCTTCTTCTTCTGCTGCTGCTGCTGCTGCTGCTGTTGTTGTTGTTGTTGTTTTTGTTGTTGTTGTTGTTGTTGTTGTTGTTGTTGTTGTTGTTGCTGCTGCTGCTGTTGTTGTTTCTGCTGCTGCTGCTGTTTTTGCTGTTGCCGTTTTTGTGGCTGCTGCTGTTTTAGCTGTTGCCGGTGTTGTGACTGTTGTTGTTGTGTCTGCTTTTGAGCAAGCTGCTGTTGTTGGGATTGCTCCTGCTCTTCCCTCTTCCTTCTTGCCATTTGCCTTTCTTTTATGGCCAGCACTCTTTGTTGTAGCATTTTGATGTTGCTACTTATGGCTTTCATTTCTTCCTCTTCATCATCAGATTCGCTTGCTGCCAATGAAGCGAAGTTGTTTACCGTTGATAGGGTGGGTCGTTTTATCAAGTTGGAAGTTGGAAGCTTCCTCCTTCTCTTTGTTTTCGGCGTTTGGCTCGAACCACTCGACGCCTCACCTGACACTTCAGCAGGTCCCGCTATAGGCATAGCGGACCGCTCGTCACAATCCATCACGTGATAAACAACACTTCACCACCACTTTAACTTTATTGTTTTTTTTTTTTGTTTTGTTTACTTTTAAAAATAAAAAGTTGCAACTGTTTCGGGAATCGAACCCACGACCCCTGTTTTGTCGGTCGGACACCACTGTTATTGCGCCACCGAAGCACTTGGCCAAAAAGTTTTTAATTGTTTTTTTTAATTATTATATCACTTGCAAAGAAGCCGAAACACATCTGTCCTCTATCGAGGTCTATGAACGACTGCTAGTTTATGCCCATAATCCAACAACGATTAACACTTTGGAGCAAAACATTGTTCGAAAAGTACACGATATATGCCGCCAATTGCTCGAAGAGGTGGTCGAAAATTGGGCCTCCAGAATGCGTTTTGTACGAGCCATCCGTGATGGACATATGCCCAAAACTATTTTTAAATATTAAACTGATTTAAATAGTCCTTTGAATGAAATTTTTTAAATCGTCAAGTTAATTGCTGCGGGTTTTATCTAAGCCAGAAAGTCAGAACCCTTTTAAAAAAACACCCTTTACACTTCAAACACACAGAACATATGTTAAATATAGAAAGATTTGAAGATATTGATTCGCAATCTGTTTTTACAAAAGGTTTCATTCCAAAGGCTTAAGCTGTGTGGCAGATTTTTATATGAATCCTTATAAGGATGATGTCGTCAGCGTCGTGTATGAATTTCCAGGTACATTATTCAATTTAGTATTTTGACAGTTGGGTAGTCAATAACAATGCTAAAACTCATCATTTACTACAAGGAACATCCGGCTGGGATCCTGATTTGGGTCTGACAGGCCCCGTATTAATCTTCGACTAGATCTTCGTAACAGGTATTCTGATGAGAGCTGTGCTCTCAATGAGATGAATGTAAGACCATTATGACTTTATCGAATGTGTTGTCAAGGTCAGTGAAGGCGGTGTTCCGGTTTTGCCTTCAAGTGCTATATTTCGAAACGGCTAATCGATTTGTATAGCATTTGTGGTAGATTTATCTTCGTGGAATCGATTTGAAGTAAATTTTGACATTTCATTGTGTCTAGCTGCAACAATTTTTTTCCAGATCTCACAGTGCAGGATATGAGCTTAATTTCTATTTAATTCTGATGCGAAGCGATGCCGCAGTCATGAGGAATGTTTTTTGACTTAAGACAGAGACGACCTTAAAAATAATAAAAATCCATAGATACTTCATTGTGGAAACTGTAGATTGCAGAGCACAAAAATTATATCGCCGCACCGCCTGGGCACTTTTTAAAATTTTCGAAGGCTGAAACGAAGGCTTAACCTACTACTCGTGTTCAAATGGTTAATGGTATAACTGAAAAGAAAAGACTTTTAAAGGGACTCTTGCTATAAAGTTGACAGTACGTAGTAATGAGTTTATGAAATTAACCATTAGTAGAGGGGACCTTCTTAACAAGAGGGCTTTATTTTTAACCCTTAAGAATCTGCGTCTTGCGGCAACCTCTTTAGGATGAGTATAAATGATTTTATTATCTACATCTTCGACTTGTAGATATACGAGTAGCTGTAACTACACTTCCTTTTCTTTCATATGCGACTGGCCTTCAAGCTCAGAACTCTTTTATGCAATTTGCAATTTGTTGAAGATACGCTCCTTGCTCTGTAATTGCACTGCCTTGTAGAATACTGTCTGAGTTCGTTCCTTTAATTGTCGGAAGCTCAAAAGTCGAAGGCTTCAGAAGGCTTCAAGGTCTACGATTTAGGAAGCCAGTCTACTGGAGAAGAGCAAAATACTGGGAGTTCTGCTAACATACTATGTATATACCTAAAATATATTTTATTACGGGATTAAGGTGCGTCCAAGTTAATCTATAGCATGTCAAAACCGTCAAATCATAGATCTTATAAGGGTTACCTAGATGTAGCCTTTATCCAGGAGCCGGAAAAGTGGCCCCACTGGGTTTGTATTAGAATAGAGCAGCTATTCCATCTCCATAACACATAAATAAAGGCACGGCAACGTCACTTGTTTAGCTACTCACTTAAGGCGGTAAGATTTTGTGAACCCTTAAGGTATTTTCACACAGCGTGGGGGAGAGTAAGTTAGGGAAGGAACAAAAAGAGATACCGATGTGCGTTGGTTTTAAATGTTTGCAAGTTATAGTGACTAAAGAGCTTGGCAGGGCATTACATAAGCGAGTTGTAGGGCTTGGCGACATCCAAAGTAAGTTGTCATTGACATACATTACGAAAATGGAAAAGTTTCCGGTTTCGACGTTATAAGTGCCATTCACGGATAATGGCTAAGTATTGGGATTTCGCTTTAATGATAGCAGATAGTATTGAGGCTTGGACGCATTAAATTCCACTCTGTTGATAGTTTCCAAATTGGATATGCTGTTAATATCGAAATTTAATACGCTGCAGTTTCCATTAAACAGCCGAAGAGCAGAGACGTGAGTTCGGAAACGAATATGAAAAGCAGAGAGTACTGTCATCAGCAAAGGAACATTTTGGATTAGAAGTAGCCGGCAAGAGATAAATTAAAAACAGTGTCGGGGACAGAATGGAGCCCTGGGGCACACCAGCATTTATTTTGTGAATATCAGACTTGAAACCATCCAAGACAACGTAAATTGAATGTTCCGAAAGGCAGTTTCTTATCCATTGAAGAAGAGAGTCGTCGATCCTAAAAGCACGCATTTTCGACAAAAGAGCCTGATGCCAAACTCTATCAAATGCCTTAGAAATATCAAGTGGAATTATCTTGCTTTCACAAGATTGATGTACGCTTTGGTTCCACTCTTCGGTGAGACATGCTACCTAATCACCAGTGGACCTGTTGCTACCAAAACCATATTGCCGGTCTTTGAGAAGTTTTCGTGTCTCAAGATATTTCATGAGCTGATGATTTATCAGCGTTTCTATGACCTTGGCAAGAAGGGACCTAAATGCAGTGGGTCTGTAGGAGTAGAGAGAAGAAGATTCGACTTTTTAGGGACGGGCTGGACAATTGCTGTTTTCCATCTGCTCGGAAAGAGTTTTAACGAGTAGCAACGGTGAAAAAGCTTACGCAGTGGTTTTGCCAGCATAGAAGCACACCTCTTCAGAAGACGGGGAGATCTGGTATACCGTCTAGACCAGTGGACTTATGAATGTTAAGATCTTTAAGTACTCTTGCTACTACACGATTGCGAAAGTGGATGCGTTCCACTGAAGATTCAATGCACTCAAGTGCTGGCTGAGGCAATTGAGAGTGTTAATTTGGCTGCAAAGTATTCAGCATACAGATTGGCTTTGTCCAAAGACAACAATTTTTACTACATTTGGCATACTATAGTATTTTTTGCCTCAACTTTTGTTCATATTGGAATTGCACTCGCTTAAGAAAAACGTTGCAGTCATTCCGGGTCGCATTGATCTTGTATTTGCCAGGGTGAGAAGTTAAAAACAAGTCCAGAGTGTTGGCGTTATGACTATCAACGTCTGGTATTCGTGTGGGCTCATTTACAAGCTGGATGAAGTTATTTTCCGCAGGGAAGGTCCCAACACGCAGTCCGTCGTTGTCTGTCCAGATTGTCGAAGTCACCCATATTATTAAAATCGCCCGTAATGACGATTTCTGTATGAGAATAAAGAGATACAATTCTTTGCATGGAATCAGACAGCGCATCATACTCGTTAAACGTCCAATTGCTGTCCAGTTTGGGGCTTCTGTAAATAAGGTAGTAATGGATAATTTGCTTACGGAGATGGAATTTTAACCACATGAAATTGAAGTCCGGATTGGAACAGGGACTACATTGTTGTTGAGTTTGGTAAGCTACATCACTACGCACGTAAATGGCGAGACCGCGGTGAGAGAAGAATAATGGTACTAGTTCGTAGCCAGCTAGCTTCAGATCAGAGTAATCTGATCTACCAGTTTTTCATCAAGAGCCAAAACAGCTGGTCTGAATTTACAGACGTGGACGTACGCAGGAAAGTAAGTACTCTTTAGCCCGCGTATATTTCTTATATCCACTATAAATTCCCAAGTCACGACGATAAGCAAGGCTGTAGCATGAAAATTCTGACGTTGGTTTACCGAATCAGATTGTTGTAGGTGTTATGCCCTTGCAACAATAGAAAACAGTGCACCAACAGAATTCGCATTCGCATCCCGTTTTTCGTAAGTTCTTACATGCACTTAGTCACTGCCTCTGCTTCATAACAGATTTATACAGTAACGGCAAATGGCTGAGTGCAAACCTCTGCACTCTGACCAGGGGGTGGAGATGCAGGAGCGCTCGCACTATGATTTTTCTTTTTTTTTGTATAATTTTGCACTCGTGCGCAGTGTTTTTTATTTTTATTATTTGTTGTTGTTTTTTTGCACAAATCCAGATCGAGAGTACGAGTGCACTATATCTTGTGGCAGGTCGGAGGTCAGCTCGGCACCTGGCGAATGTCTCTTCCAATCTGGACTTTCTACCGTTATGTACTGTTGTGGCTGAAGGAGACTCCAGCTGGTAATTGGATGTGATACGAACGCCCACCATACAAACAGGGCCAGCCTAAATATGAACAATAAGGGTGAGTGCCTTCTAGAATTTATTTACAAAAATAGTCTGAAATTGTTACCAACGCAAATATCTCTACTTTTATAAACAGAATCAGGGAACAAGCTTACCCTACGAACCCAATTTATAAAAAAATCAACTGAAAAATCGACGTCTGATCATCGACAAATATGTTTCGACAACGTATTAAGCTCCAAAATATTCAAATCCTACAGACAGCTCAGATCCACAGATTGGGGCACATACGTATAGCCTAGAATTCAGGGAATCTAATGCTTTAAGGGCATACGAGGTATTGACAGCCTAAAACTTGACTTTGAAAGACTCCATGGCGCAATCAAATCTGCCTATAAACAGGATTGCCTTGAGAAAGAAAAGTCATCCAACCGCTACTCTACGCCTTGGTAGAATAATAAATTCGCCAAATTCAGATCACACTCCAGAAAACTTTTTAACTGGGCCAAATGTAGAGGATAATGGGTTGAGTACCTTGAAAATACTTGAAAGTATTTCTAACCGAGAAATCATGGAAAAAGTTCTGGAAAGATCTCTCTGACATTCGAAGATGTGCTCGTATCTGCAAAATTCTACCCAAACGGCACACAAATCGAATCGAACTAATGCAAAAATCGAATTGCACCTATGTATACAGGGGTTTACAGACGCCACATCTCTTAGCCGAAACCTATTTCCTAAATTCCACTATCACGTCCATTGCTCTGGATAATCTTTTCCAGAGAAAAATCATTAGACTAGCCAGAGTGGACTGGTAGAGGTCAAAGGAAATTTAAATTTCATTAAATTTATTTAAAGGCAAATTAAAATGCGCAATCAATTCATTTTACCGAATCAAAGTCCCTGGTGAAGATGGAATCTTCCCAACACTCTTCCAAAAAGGTATTACACAAATAACCCAGCTTCTGACCAACATACTCAGAACCACCTTTGCCTGGGGTTACATACCAAAAATTTACAAAGAGGTAACTGTTATGTTATACCCAAAGCAGGTAGTAGGGCAACTGATAAACAAGGATAAACCCTACCTCGTTATTCCTAAAAACAGTAGAAAAAATACTTGATAAACATATCAGGAATGGTCCATTGTATAGGAACCCACTTCATAAAATCCAATATGCCTGTCAACCAGAAAAATCAACAACGCATGTTTTTCAGGAACTCACCACAAAGATTGAGAAAAGCCTCAGAGGCAAAGAAATTGCTGTGGGCTGCTTCCTTGACATCGAAGGACCTTTCGACAACATCGAACATGCCCAGATATACAAATGCATCCAAAACCCAGGAGTAGGTAATAATACATGTAACATTAGGCAGTCAGCGTCATAGCTGCGAAAGGTTGCCCCCTGCTATGGTCTTGAGTAGTAAATGAACTGCTAACTCAGCAACGACGGTTTCTATGTCCAAGGAAACGCTGATGGCATTGCGATCCTTATCAGAGGAAAACACGAAAAAACCATGTCGGAACTCTTCCAGGGGGAACTCAACCTTATTTCTAATTTGTGCAAGAAAGTTGGTTTAAACGTCAACTACAAAAAGAGCACTATAGTTGCCTTCACCAAGAGGGGAAAAATGGATAAATTTAAAAACAACAAACCAACAAGTTTTCAAGTGAAGTTAAATTCCTAGGAGTTACTCTGGATCAAAAACTCACTTGGAACCAGGGCTGTAAGCTTGCAAGTACAAGTACCAATACCGGGACTTGTACTTGTACTTAGTTCAGTACTTCGATACCGGTACTTCAAAAAGCCAGGTACTAGTATTTTTCAAGTACTTCGTCGCAAGTACCAATTACCGCCGCGTACTTAAGTACCAAAATACTTAAGCAGTACTTCCAAGTACTTGAGCAATACTTCCAAATACTTGAACAGTACTTCCAAGTACTTGACCAGTACTTACAAGTACTTGTTTAGTTCTTCAATTCAAAATGCTTTATTTTGGTCTCGCACAATTTTTATAAATAGAAATGTTAACATTTTTGATGGATTCAGGATAAAACATTGTGTCCAACTTCTAATCATACTGTTTCAAATTTTTCTTTATTAATTATTTTTGATTAATACTTTTTAGAAAAGTCGAGTTAGCTTTTAACAAAACGTTGTGTTGTGTTGATCAGTAAGGGCATGACGTCTTGGAGAATTAACCAGGCCAGTGAATGAGAAAAGTCTTTCTGCAGGCGCTGTGGAAGTCAGCGGCGTATTCGACTTCATAGACAAGTTTTTCAGAACTGGATATTTGGCCAGCATAGTTATTCGGATCATTTATATAGGTCGAATATTCATACTCAATTTTTCTGGACAACGACAAATTACTACTTGATGTGGCAGCTGGCAATGAAGTAGAATCTGAAAAAACAAATCATAGGGTTTATACATAAATGCAGGGTGATTCCACTTCGGATGACTAAATTTTGATATTGTGTTTTTTTATTGTATAATTTTCCCGCGTTCAAAGAGTCAAGCATACCCTTAAAGTGCTTTAACAAATCTTGAGGGGAGCAGACCCCCCGTTCTATTTGTTTTTTTTTTTGTTGATATGACCTATCACATTCCAAAGTTTGATCATCTGACAAGGATTGAGACTAGAGACTAGGTGATTTATGAATTACCTGAATTTTTATCTTTCTTGTAGAATAAATAGTAAGCAAATGCATTTATACACATATAAATGGCTAGAAATGAATCAATCATCAGAAAAAGTGTTTGGAATCAGAAATTGGGTAATCTTCACTTCGCCTGCCGGTTCAAGAGTTTTAAAATTTCAAATACATTATTTTGCGGCAGTCCGCTCGCTTATGATTGCTATAACAATAACTGGACTTACAGTTTCTAGTCTGGTGATCAAAGAAACATTTTCTCCTGATGAAATATTGTACATAATAATTTTCTTTTATAAATTGACGTTGTAACAAATCTTACTCAATATGGTAGGAAGTACTTGACGTACTGGTCAAGCACTTGGAAGTACTGCTCAAGTACTTTGGTACTTAAGTACGTGATACTTGGTACTTGTACACAAGTACTTGAAAAATACTGGTACTTGCTTTTTTCCATCACCAGTACCAAGGTACTGATGAAATACATGAGAGGACTGAAGTCCTGAAATACTTAAGTACTTTACAAGTCTGCTTGGAACACACATATCAAAAAAAAAACATAGAAAGGATCTCACAATGTACCAACTAAAGGCCACTGGGTAAAATTAGTACTATACACTGTGGATGTGTACAGCATGTGGGTGGCCGTGACTCAAGTGGTAGTGTGTTGGCTTCCCAATCGGACGGTTCGGGGTTCAATACCAGCCGTGACCGAAAGACTTTTTTTCAGCCAACTAAAACCTTGTGAGATGAATGGTTGCCTAAATATAACATCAAGTCCAATTTACACTAGTAATTTAGTCTCCCCATTAAATGTTGGATGCCACCCATGGACCGAAATAACCACTGAGCCCAAAAATCTTTCTCTCTCTCTCTATTCAATTTTCCGAAAAACTTAACACGTGCTCCGGCATTTTAAGAGTAGTAATACCCTCTTGAGTGTTAAGTTCTGTTTTTAAAAAAAAAAGAAAAAAAAAAGCAATTGGTAGACTTTTAGTTACTTACGCATCTCTCATATGTTTGCTTAAAACTAAACAAAATTCTACGCTAACTGGGCTAAACAAACTTCGAAGTCTAGCCTGAGTATGTACTTGCATTACGGGTGCAATGAGAATAGCACATACAGAAAGAAGGTTTGGCAAGCGCCTAACTGCTCATCTCAATGGATGAGAAGAGCTCCAATACAGTTCACTCAGAGCTCTTACTGGAACACAGGGCAAATTAACTGATAGAAATCACTCCTACAGACAACTGTCCGAATAAGTACAAGTTCAACCATAACTTCAAGTTTACATTCCCTGATCGACAGAACTGGGGACAGAAGATTCACTGGTGTGGTACACCAACGGATTCCAAACAGACGAAGGTGTTGGCGCAGGCATATACGAAAAACCTACCAATACCTCTCTGTACTCAAGTACAAAACAGTAGTATCTATGTATTTCAAGCTGAGATACAGGCAATAGAGCTCTGCATTAGGGAGAACTTAAACAGATCTACCACCAGCAAGAACACTTATATTCTTTCTCACAGTAAATCGGCCCTACTTGCTATCAACGCTTTTGAGATAACCTCAAAAATTATCCGGGAATGCATTATAGTCATCAAAACACTAGCCAGCACCAAAGAGCCATATTAATATGAATGCCAGCTCACAGTGGTTATGATGGTAATGAAATAGCAGACGAACGAGTCAGAAAATGTTGGGCCTCAACATTCATGCTGCCACGACAATTCTGCGGGTTAACACAAAGGAACTCTATTGTGGGATGGAAACTGAAGATGACAGGCAAACCAAAAACTTTTTATCAAAGACCAAAACAATTGATACAACTTTCTAGGGGTCAGATATACGCAGTAATCGGATACTTAACGGGTCACCACAGGGTCAAAAATACCTTATGACTGTGGGAATAGCACAAGACAACAACTATCGCGTATGCAACGAGAACGAAGAAACAAACGTCTTGAGGCAGAAGACATCACTGCCAGCTCATTCAAAAATATAGCTGGGTTTATTAAATTTTCAGACATCATGGGTGAGCTCTAACTTGAGGAAATCACAGTGAAAAGGGTACATAGTCCCACCTCCTCGCTTAATCCAATCTAATCTTACAGATTTAATGTGATTGCATAGTATGCACTTAACCTTGCCAATCTCCATACGTCCTTCAGTAATTTGCTGGTTGCAATGGATGTGAGTGCAAAACGGTTTGTGTTCCAACCCTTTCTTCTCCCATGCAAATGGATTTGAGCCAGTGTAGGCCGTCATCCTCATCATTATCTACTTTACATACATGAGCAGGGACAGTACTAATGGTTCATAGTTCTTAAGACTAAGCCCGCATCAGCATTTCGGATGCGCAGAACTCGGGTTAACTCCATTAGATTAAAGAGGATGACTCAAACCCAGGACGGGATGTATGTATATGAAAATGAAATTTAAGCTTTAGGACTTTTTGCAGGTTTAAGGATTTCAGGTCGAGTAAGGTACTTATGAAGCGCAGCAAAACTAGTATAGACGGTCACTCTTGATCCTTCAAAGGGATAACAGAATGCCTATTTTATTGTATTGAGATGAGAGCGCACCGATGTTAGTATCTGTTTTGAATGTACATGGGCATCCAAAAATCTAACATTTTGTGAGCATCTATCTTGGTGAATATCTTGCACAGGAAATTGCAAACCAATGAGTATCTTTGAGGATTATTTTGGAAAGTTAGGTCCTATGCTACATATATTTGCCCATAGACATATTACTATATGTCTGTAGGTATTAATTCAATGAGAGAAACCATTGTTATGAATACAATGACCTCAATTATTTTACCTTTGTATAACCAAGAAACTATAGCAAAATCTTCCAACAACTAAACTCACTTTGTGAGTATTATCCCTGCTCCCACAATGTGAGTGAAATTAATGTTTACCCTCTGGCGACTTCTACCATACTGTATACAAATATTTAAACCTAACAAAAGATAAATATATTTCAAAGCAAATTATATTAGACTAAATTAACGCATGAGTGCTCTGCAAAACCATTTAGCAAAATTAAAATTCTTCCAATTTGTAGCTGTAATGCACATTGTTACGTGTTTCGTAGTCCTTTTGAAAACCCTACCACCTGAAGGGAATCGAAAACTTCCAATGTTCAATCCTTCCACCAAATGTTTACCCTCAAAATCGATATCAATAAATTTATATGTGTGTACGAATAGGTGCCTTCAGGCATGGGCACTCTCATCCTATCTTAAATTTAACAGTGGTTTCAAAAATATTTACTGAATGTGATTTGAGTAGGATACACCAAAACAAACACAACTTCCTGTCCAAAAACACAGAGCTAACGTTAGTATCTATTTATGCAGAGGAGCATTTACTCGTATATACGAATTCTTAGAAGCGCCTTAAAGTGAAATCATCTCCAGTTGGGAGGGCTGTATTAGATTGTTGGATTCTCCCTTGACGAAGTAATTGAAATTCATCATTCGACTGCATATCGTGGATGAAAAATTTATTTTGTGTTTACGTTTGAAAAGAATTTCTCTTAAACATCTCCTCATCCCCTCAGACAACAACAAGAATACAATAAATAATTTCACAACTTGAGGAACTCGTCATGGCTCATCTTTTCTACGTTATGTGTTTACGAGTATCTACGAGTATAAGCATATACATAAATTGTAGAGAGGAATTTTCTCAAAATGTTACTTTATTCATGTGTGTCTATCTGTGAATCCATAAAAACTGGGATAATGAGTTGTGTAATCGTACTTAGCAAATATCACGCATCATTGCTGTATATGTAGATAGGGAAGGCATATGAGTATATTCATCTATGTGTACCGTAAATTATTATTTTACTACAATACTTCTGGAAATACGAGTATGTATAATAGTGTTTATATTATTGTAAATAGTTTACGTATATACCGATTCGACATTATGCAATTCATTCATCTCTGCGATAAGCTTTTTCCATTTAGTCTATCTTTCATAAGATTGAAGCTCGACTAACAAACGAGCACTTTATACCAAGAGATTCAATTCTCTTTTGGATACAAATAAAGTTTTTGTTCTTTCCTTACAGATGTTTTCAGGTCCGTCAGCTAAGATGCTGAACTTTCGACTTTCGACTGATTGCTGTTCATTGGTTTTGAATGTTTGCAAGTTATAATGACTAGAAGCGAGTTGTACGGCTTAGGAAAGAATCACGATATTTCAGAGTAAGTAGGAAGGTGAACTTGAGGATAAACTGATAATCATTTATAGCGAGGCATGCTACTGGCGATTTCGTTGAATCACTGATGGTAGAAACAGTTGGTGTCACCAATGAGTTTTCTAACACGGTTTTGAATTTTATCTCGAAATTGCGGTGCGGCCTTCGGTGCACGTGACCAGATGTGGACACTCTACTCAAATTTTAGGTGAATTGAACTCTATTGATTGGACAATTGTGGCAACATCCAAAGAGTTGTTTTTTCAATGCAAGTTGACATTAACATTGACACATACACTGAGAATGGAAAGTTTTTCGGTTTCGATGTAAGTATCATTTATACACAATGGGAAGGTGATTAAATTTCGATTAAGCGATAGGTGACCAGTTTGGAGGCATTAAATTCTACTCGGTTGGCGGTTCCTCAATAAATTAAGCTGTGGGTCTCAAAAATGCCCTTAATGTATGTACGCTACCGCTGCCGCTAAGACTGATAAGTGAAGTTAGCACAAGGATATTTTCGATTAGAACTAGCAGAAAAGAGACCATTAATGAAAATAAAAAGGATGTGTCGGAGATTGAATAGAGCCGTGACGTGGTCGCGGAAAATAGGGATATAAGTTGAATGGGTGTGTATTTTAGGGAGGGCTGGACAAATGTAGTTTTCTATTCTCGCGGATGTCTCTAATTTAAAGAATGATTAAAATGTTAATCCATAATATTAGCCAGCGTAGTAGAATATCTCTTCATATGCAGGCGGATATACTGTTCGTTCGAGGGGATTTGGGTAAGTTGAGATATCCACAAAGCAACCTGGCTTTGGACAATCAAGCTGTCAAATAAATCGACCATGTGCTGACTGCAACAAAGCATTTATCAGACATCCTAAATATCCAGTCATTTTGAGGACAAATGTTGCGTTAATAATAGAAAACAGTGCTAAGTAATGAAATTGAGGTTTAACATTGAGCGTAGAGAGAGCAATTAAGAAATATTATTGAAAGATGCTCCTAGGATCTACAATATGCGTGTGATTACTATCGTCCACGAAGTATATGGGTTATCCTCAAGAAGAGCGCATACATGAGGCATATTCCGAGGCGCTGGAAAAAACAACCCGTAGAACAAAAGTAATCTTGTAATCAATCTGCACAGAAGTTTGGATGCATTCAATCAGAAAATAACAAGTTATGAAGAATATTCGACTTCTGTCGATGAAGCTGCTCTTTTAGAAAAAGTAAAAACAGGACGCGTTTGTGTTCATTCACTCTAAATATCCTAGCCATCTTAGGCTACAAATGTGCACTTTTTTTATCGTTCAAAATGGCTAAAGATATGCTGAATGAAGACCTAGGTAGAGGGAACATCAATTAGCAAGGCTTACTCTTTGTCCGATTTCTGATGAGATACGAATATCATTTTTAGATCCAATATAGGACGTCCCTAGCTACCTTAGTAGCTGTCTATTATAATATTCTGTCCGATTCGTTGATGTTGTGTTTCCTTTGCTGATAGCATATACTTGTACTTTTGCCGCTTATATTCCAATACTTTCGAACGCATCAGTGGCAGTTCATTGAGTTTAGGCAAAGATATGAATATCTTCAATAAGTATTGAAGTTGTTCAGACTTTTGGAAGATTATGTCTCCGCTGTCTTAAAGAACTTAGCAGGTCAGACGTCTGGTACAGCAGCCTTGTTGTTGTTATACTAGATGGCGCAAAAATCATCACCCTATCGGGATATGCTATTGTGAACTATTATTCTATGTAAATAATTCGTCGGTGGTGTTGGCGCAGAGTGAATTTCGGGGCAGATTTCCGCGTCGTCCGACATCAACTGGGTAAATACTACGACGTTTAGCCGCTCGCCTAGAAGAGTATTGTATAACACAAGATGCTGCCAGATCTGGCTGGCCCCAGTGGGGCCATTCTGCTGAGAATATCGTAGCTGTGGTGGAAGATGTTGCAGGGGATTCAGGAGTATCGACCAAACGACATACCATGCAATTGGGCATCAATCGGCAGTTTTTACAGAGAATTTTAGTGAACTACTGTAAGATATTCCCTTACAAAGTGCGGACAGTGCATCAGCATTTCCATCTCTGTAGGTATGTGAATAAGCTAAATTATCACTTCTAGGCGTATAACCCACGAAAAGGTATTACACCCGATCACAATTAAAGCATTGCGTGCTGTTTACGCTGGAGGCATCATCGGGCCTTATTTTTTCGAAAACGGAGTGAGCGAACGTTACAGAGCCATGCTTAACGACTTTCGCCTTCCTCAACTGGATGAATTCGATCTGGAGAACATGTGGTTTCAACTGAATGGAGCAACGTCGCATACTGCACGAGCCAAACTGCACTTCCGGGTCGCCTAATCTCTCATTTTGGCGATTTGTACTGGCCGGCAAGATTTAACCGTTCCAGAGTTCTTTGTGTAGGGCTTTTGAAGTCACAAGTCCATGTCAACAAGCCTCAGACTCTTGAAGCCCTCAAAAAGAATATCCGTCACGAATGCGAGGACCTATCGCCGGAAGTTCTAGCAAGAGTGATGAAAAATGCCACAAATCGGGACCGAAGGGTTATCAATACTGACGGTGGAAACTTAGCCGATATCATTTTTTCGACTTAATGAAAAAAAAATTAAAACATCAAGTAAATATAATCCGAAAGCAGAATCAAAATTTTTCATTCCTAAAAAAAATTACAGTCAGAGAACATGGGGTGATAACTTTTGTGCCACTTTGAATATATAGTATATTGCTATATTAATTTCGTTTTGGTCATTTTGGTCGGGTAGACGGATCCCTTGAGATCCCTTCTATTCATCATAAAACCTCTAAACAAAATCTCTAAATTGCAATATTCCAAATACGCACCAGATTTCAGGATATAAATACAACGTCGTGTGATTTTTTGAGGTGGAACAGATAGTGCCAAAGGCCGACGAAGCTGTAAACCCGTCTAGCTGCTGGAGTAAAAATGATTTGTCGAAACTAATTCGAACAACCAAAGTCGTGCTCTGAAAAATGGACCTCGTATCGAGTATGAGATCCTCCGATCTCTTGAATCAAAAATTCTGCATCGAAAATGTTTACCTGTGTGAGTGGTGGGCAAATGGTAAGGAAGATACAGCCATGAACATAACAAGTCAGATAAAGATATAAAGGCACTTCAGAAGGGACGAATCCACCGATAGTAATGTTTCCGAGCATAGAGTGAATGGACGATAAAGCTTCTCCTACGAAACTCTCTAAATTAGACCGCATCTAAGGTTTAAAGATGGGTCAATCTGGAAGCATCATGCCCAAACCCGTATACGATACGTCCCAGCTCTGAACCTTTATAGGCCGCTGACCTGTTACTGCATAGATTCATTGGCAGCCAAATGAATACATTTATGACGAATTACATATTTATTTACTTGAAATCGAACGAATTCCATTTAGTCGGCAATATTGTGTTAACTTTTCGCAAAAATATCGGGATTCCGCTGTCTTGTTGTCTCTAGTTCTCTTTTTTTGCAAATTTCAGGTGAAATCAAGTGTAAGGGGGTCCCTAGGATAGCAGCTAAATTTCTTTTGAGCGCATCTCCTACAAGATGCACAATGCACATGTTTCATATTTTTCCCTTCTGCGCTTTTTAAGACAAGGATAGCCTCCATGAGTGTTTATCTGGTACGAACCAACGATTTGGGCCTAGTTCTTTCCAATAAGTGGAGAAAATAATGACTGACTTTTTTCTTGTGCTCATATGGTATAACATTTCCAATGCTTTAGAGCTGAGTTAAAGGATAGGCTAATATTAAAAGTTGTAGATGACTGAAGTGCTCGAGCTAGAACCGGTGGAACACTGGTATGAGCTCCGTTGATACCAAAGTTGAACCTCTGGTTGGTCCGATATCGTGGATTCGCTATACCAATTAGTAAAAGGAGGTTGAATTGTCTCCTTTAAGCACATCATGTATCTGTGTAAAGTTGCTGTATTTTTCGGTGTACATAGATGAAATTTATTTCGCTGTGATAATGGTATTTTCAACTTTGTCGGATATTCAGCTCATGGACCAAAAGTTTTCCGGATTTCCTCGTGGCAAGGAACAATATAACGCTTCGGTTCTGATTCTGGGACATGGATTCATAATTCCTGAATATCAGCTTAACATCTGTTTCTATGTTCATATCTCTTAAGACGATTTTTACAATGTATCCCACTACTGATCGAAGTAATAGACGCAAATTTTTCATTATGACAACATTTCGGCTCCATAAATGACCTTCTATACTCTTAACAAAGCTAAAGGTAAGCATTCAATTTCACGCTTCTCGAGCAGATTATGTCAAAATTAAAATTTACGTTTCAAGTGATTTGGATGTGTCTGAACCACATAACCACCAAAACCACTTGACATGTCATTTTCGAAAAGATGCAGTCCATTGAAGCTTTAAGTTATACTAATCCTTAAATTATCGATTTGAGTTATTGACACAGATTTTCAGAAATTTTCTCACATGGCTGGCTATTCACAAACAGGCAATTTTATTCCTCGTCCCTCTCGCCGTCTATCAACATCGAAAATCATCCGAAAATATCAATTTTCTCCTGCTGCGGCAATCAAATTCAATCACATGTGAAAATTTCGTTTACTAAATGCGGCTTACACAGTCACTTCGTGATATTCATACACATTCAAACATAGGTAGACGTATCCTTAAACTCATGCCAGCCCAGTGAATCCTACAACATCGAATACGAGTATACCGACCTAGGAATGGTCATTTTACTGGCAAAGATCAAGCTTCACATCGCTGTGGCCTTTGCTGTGAGTCAATTTTTCTGAAGAGACTTTCACACACTGTTTGTGCGGAACGGACGTGTATTCCACAAGAATTTGAATTAATTCCTATCCATTGGTGATGGGTATGTGTGCGTGTCTAACATCCAAGACCTGGCTTCCAGCCACACAGGAAGGACCTACGATGTTTGTATTGATGATAAGCGGATAGGCAAAAAAAAAAAAAACAAAAAAAAAATAACGAAGGGAAGAAATCAAATTTTTGGAGAAGATTTCTATTCGTACAACTGGACCGGAACATTTTTCGACAACGTGATTTGAGTTCCCGATTATTTACCACTAGAGGATTCCTTCATCTTGGAATGGGGGACTAGCACAAGGAATAGAAATGAGTATAACGAAAACCACTTAATAGCTTTTGAGGTCAACCTCGTTTGTTGTTGAAGAAAAGCAATTGTTCTTCAACGCTGAACATTTTAAATTGCCTTTAATGGACAAACAACCGAATGGAAATAGGCAGGATGAAGGATTCTCTGAAGGGGATAAGAATACGGACAGTCATTGCTTGAATTTTGTAAAAATTCTTGTAATCTTTTTGTGTAGTTTGCATTTACAGAGGACTTATTTCGAATTGAAGGGGAGCAAAGACAGTTCATGCCTGTCATCCTCTGGGTATTTCTAGTATTACCATCGTGTTTTATGCCGTTGAGTTTCGTGGGATCTTACGAGTGTAAAGGGATCGTCGTAGAGCCTTTATTTTCCATCATTAGAAGTGATATTTGTGAACTTGATGACAAACCATTCTATTGCGGCTACTAGACAATGCATCATTTGCATTTAGAAAATACTCGCGTATTATATCATGGCAGGGTTAGATACAAAAAAAGAAAGAGTTGTGACGAAAACAATGTACAAGAGTCTTTAAGGTAGCAAGACACAGTTCATTGGCATTAATTTTATGCGCAGAGGAAAGCGACCTATCCAGAAAAAGTTGCCTCTATTCTCCCAAAATTTAAATGGACCAACGCAAAAGCAAATGGAAAAACTCAATCATCCAGAAAGGACGACGTTATTCTGAAAAATAAAATAAAAGCTTAGCTACACGATGCTCAACTCTCAGCGAGTCCATTCCTCAAGATAACGTGTCACACAGATAAACTAACCACAATTTGAAGAAAATCAAAAGTTTAAGGTGTATTTCCAAATAGTCGGGGCTACCCTTCGAAAAGCTTTGTTCCTTGTGCAACCAAGTGAACAACTTTGCACTGAAACCCTAGATAGGTATCTTTCTGGTTTTTATAATAATTCTTAATTTCGCGACAAACAAGTTCAATGCGTGATTTCAGAGAATACCGATCTGGAGGGCCCAACGCCGTACTGACTCACAAAATAATCACAAATAAAGTGAGTTACTTTACTATTTCAATCTCAGGTAGACAGCGTTGACCAAGTTGTAGCATGCAGTTCAACGAATTGTTCTAGCAACGTTAACCCAGATATTTTAGTTATTGCATTGAAAAATTTACAACATAGAGCTTTGACTCGGACTTGAACGATGACTGTCTTAAGCATAATTGAAGCCGGGAGAGCAACATTTCAGGTTCGAGTCCATACTTTATTTGCTTCTTCCTGGTGGCCACTGAAATTGCAGCCGCGTGCCAAGTCTCCACGTTGGATAAAGGGACCGCGGAAGAACTCCCAAGATATTAACAATGGCGTCTGCTGGATCCAGCCTCTCGACCTAATGATCTTCTTTTGGGACTACTTTGGCATATTTAAGGATCAGGTCTAAGAGGAGGTTAAGAACCAGCTGTCAGGGTTCGTACTGTCATAACTTCGTACAGGGCTTCTGACACCAGTGCCGCCGGTCGATGGGGTGCCATAAAGATGTTTGACTCTCCAACAGTGGCTAAGCATCTCGGTATTCATAAGGATCTGTGGGTAGACTGATCAATCTAGCACCAAGTTAGCATCAAGCAGAGTGATCACACTGTTATCGATGCAAAGCGAGCATTTAAATGTCTGAATGTGCAAACTTTTTGAAGGCAAACATTGACCTGGACCACTGCCTTGTTGTGTATAAGATCCGTAGCACCGCTAAGAAGATGAAATTTTGTAAGAATGTTTGACGTACGAACCATTTAACGACAACAATTCCGTTCACCCAACCAAGATAAAGTGAGTACAGCAATTTTCAAGATTAAATATAACAAAGCCGCACGTAGTGATTGGATACGGGGCATACACCAAGCCAACTGCAAAAGCTGGGTCGATGAAAGTATTCCCGACAAATGGAACCTCAGCAGTGTTTGTCCGATCCTAAAGAAGGGAGATCCCCTGAACTGCGTCAACTCAACATCCCGTCTGCTGTACTAAATGAACACCAAAGACTGCTCCTATCAATGTGGTTTTAGGTCAGCGAAGTCCACCATAGAACAAATTTGTCAATTTGGCAATTCTTGGAATTGATTTCATTGATTTCAAAGCCGTATCTTACAGGGTCTATAGAGATGAACTATACAGAGCCGTTTCTAGATTTGTCATCCTTGTCATCCTGCATTCGATTATGCAGGATAATGATGGAGAATACACGCTTTTCCATCAAGGTCGGTAATTATAAAACCGAGAGCTTCAATATCAGAAAAAAACTTTAACAAGGCGATGCATTTTCACGGGATTTTTCCAACATCGTTCTTGAAAGAATTCTATGAAACTCACAGTCAACTCCAGAGGCACTATCTCTCAAAAGTCTGTTCAGTTTCTCACTTACGCAGACGAGAGTTAATGGAGCGTTTGTGACTATTGAACCAGAGGAGACAACGATGGGTTTAGCGATAGTAAGAAAGACATACAACATCGAAGCTTAGAACAAAATGTCAGTATAGGCAGCTACAACTTTGCGGTAGTAAGGGACTCTATCTATTGGGCTGTACCACATGAAATGTCCGATTTTCGCTCAGTCGGAAATAAGAAGTTCTCAAGTGAACATCTGCTCCAGAATGTTAAATTTTCTTTTTTTTATAAAACAAAGTGATGCTTGACGTGTGAGAATTTTATGGTTCCTTACAAGTACTGTTATTTTTTTTTCTAGGAATTATTTACCATGCTGACGGCAGTTCAAATTCGAACCCTCTTCCTTCACGATTTTAAAATGGGACATAATGCGTCATTGGCAATGAAAAACATTAATGACGCATTTGAGGAAGTAGAGGTAAACGAAGTCACTATACGACGTTGGTTTAGACAGTTTCGTTCGGGAGATTTCAGTCTCGAAAATGAACCACGTGAGAAGCCGGAAACGTTAGTTGAGGACGATGTTTTAAGAGCAACGGTGGATGCGGACCCAACGAAATCTGTGGGGGAGATTGCACAAAGCATGGGTGTATCCCCATTGAAAATAAGTCGACACCTTTCTCTCATAGGAAAGGTAAAGAAACTCGATAAGCGGGTAGGTACCCCATGAACTGAACGATTCCCAAAAACTACGGTGCCTGGAAATCTGTGCATCGCTTACATTAAGAAACCAAACTGAACCATTTTTGTACCGGATAGTCACATGTGATGGAATGTGGATACTGTATAATAATCGTAAAAAATCTGAGTAGTGTAGTAGCGCGATCTTCACCCAAAAAAGGTTATGGTGACGATTTGGTGGACATCGAAAGGACCAATCCACTTTTCATTTCTTCAAATATTGTGAGGCAATCGACATATTGCATGCCAAATTGGTTAAAAAGCAACCTGCGTTGGTCAATAAGCACGGTCCGGTCCTTTTGCATGACAATGCTAGACCCTATACCTCACAAGTAACGGTGCAAAAACTGTTGCAGTTGGAATTTGAAATTCTTCCGCATCCGCCGTACTCTCCTGATAATTCCCCAATAGATTACAATCTTTTCAGCAATCTGGATTCAATTTGGCGTCAGAAGGAACCGAGGTCAAAAGGAAAAAGGAATATTTGACCTTGTATCACGTTGGAAGAATGTAATAGAAGGTAGCGGATCCTATTTTCATTGAACAAAATTTGGCGCAAAAATAACATTGGCTTTTAAATGTTTACTATAAAATCGGACATTTCATGTGGTAGCAATACCTTAGCTCCACTATCAACGCCGACAACGCCACCAGTGCGGAAATGATGCAAAGTATCACTCTTGGCAATCGCTGCTTACGTTGGCTTAGAAGGCAAAGCTGGGACGCTGACACTGACACTGACTGTGGGATTGGTAATTTTGCTTGAAACGACCACCATACGCCAGATTTTTACATTGCGAAAACCTTGGAAAAAATCTTCAAATTTCAAATCAACACTTGCCTTCTATTTGTCGATTTTAAGTACTTCTATGACATCAGGATAAATTATACGAAGGCACGGCTGGTAGGCTTTGCAGGATGACCATGGTGAAAGCTCTGTGCGGTAGGGGTCGGTAACAATTTTGACGAAACTTATGAAGTCGGTGTCATGCAATTTCTTTAGCACAAAATTGAAAGTATTGCGTGAAATTCGCAAGCCATATCAGAGGTACGATCTTTCAAAAGTTTTTAAAATTACTTGCCTGTGCGGATGACAAAGACATCGGCAGACCACCGCGAGCATTTTTATACATATCGGATGGTGTTGCAGTAGAAGCGGCGAAGATAGGTCTGCCGCCAAATGAGTCCTCCTCAATAATACAGAGACATGGACCAAAAGGGATGAAAAGCTGTTTGGTCTTTTCCTGAGAAAGTGCTTCGACTGATCTAGGGTCCTATCTGAAATAATAAATAGCGGAGGTGAAAACTTAGTCAAAACCCGTACAGTCATAAATGCCTAGGACATGTAAAGGGGATGGACACCTTCGCTCGGAAAATCTTCAAATCCATCACCAAGGAAAACGCAGCTGATGAAGACCCCGCCACAAGTATCGCGAGTAAGAGGCAAAATCGGAAAGTAATCCCTTGGGACCACAGTTATTCACAGCCTGAATCCGTAAAATTATATTTGACTAAGACAGCAACAGTGAAATGTTTGAGAAAAGTTAGAAGCCTGGATTCAATGCCCTGAATTCAATGCTGGAAAACTTTAGAAGAAAAAACTCGGCAAACTATTTCTGTCGGCTACGTGTGACGAAATACGAAATGCGGCGTCGAATGTTTATAATTTATATGTAGTTTGTGCACAAACATCGGCTTAAGTCCCTTTTCACTTAAGCGCACCCTCAAGGCAAGGTTTTCCATTACCACCTTGTCCAGCCAGTATCGATGCGAAGATACTCCGGGCTGGAGCAATGGTGTTTATTCGGTCAAGGTTTCCCAGCTATATATAGTATATCGATGAATTGTGGCTCTTTTCGCGATATAAATATCACATACAGTTCGGTATTGAATCTTTGAGCTAATCGTTCGGCTGCATGTGAACCGTTAAGGATGTGAACACGCGCATAAATGTATGTAGGTCCTTATCCATTTTTCGCTGGCTGAGGTTATCAGAATTAATTTACAAGAATGTTTGTCTGATTGGATACTAAAAAATTCCCACATGTCCTCAACTCTGAGTATATCGAAGCAGCTCAATTTATCACTGGACAGGTGGCTAACATCTCCATGGACGCCATCTCGGGAATCCTTCCACCGAAACTTCCACTTTCTACTTTGGGCAAATTATTTTTATGCACAGAAGTTCACCCAGCTGTGATGGCACAAATCCGAGGATTCACTTACATTGCCACAGTAAAATGTACCATTATGCAGGGTAGCGGCTGACCAACGTCTTTTTCATTATAACCTATGTAGAAGTAAAACTTTTTCTATCACCTTTTCATAGAAATACTGCTTCGTTTGCAAACTCTAGCACGACATGTTTTTTTTCCTTGCCTTAAACGCAATGAAGTCTACGTAAATGGTATGAATACCTGGTTTCATTGACCTAAGTATCATAAATGGCATGAACACCTCTTTTGGTAAAGGGTTGAGACCTGTCCTGGCTGCAAATACTTGAAATTCCACATCGAGCCCCCTTACCCATCCTGCAATTAACATTTGATCTACAGTCACCAAGACATTCCATTAAGGAGGGGGGCTGCGCTAAGTTATGATGGAACCGAAATTCTAAGGAATCGTTACCCTCGTGGTCTCAGAGTATAGCCTCTGTTAAAGCTTTTGTAGCCCTGCGGTCATTTTAGTGTGGATTCCTTACAATCCAATATTGACTGCCGTTTTGTTCAAAAAATGGCACAGTGAAGTACGAGAATCTCAGATGGCGTCTCATTTTCAGAGCCCATTGCACAAAAACGAAAGCCGATTTCATCACAACCGATTCCAACTACGGTATCGGAAAGATGTAGCTCGGGCAAGAGGTCGAAGGCTCAGAGCCGTAGACAAATATGCCTTTCTAATTATCTGTCTGTCAAAAAGAAAGTTGAGAACACTGTCAAATGATAACTCATACATCCATCGCTTTCATGATGATATGTAATATCACAAGAAACCATATTTGATTGCAAAAACCAACTGGTTCCAACATCTGCGTTACCATCCCAAGTCCAATGTAATCCTTCCGCAAAACGAAAATCTAGCAAAGAATCAGAAAAAAAACTCTTTGAAAAATTCAAGTACAGAGAACAATCTCTATCCGACAAGCTATCATCCATCGTCCTTTTGAAAAAATGCGAACATCCAAAGAAGGATTCTAGGACAGGAGCCTTTTTCTACGAAACGGTAGTTTCGGCAGTTGAGGGCGGAGAAGTTGACTGGCATTCACTGTCAACTGGACATTGGTGTCACCATTGCACCAGCCAAGGCATTTCTCACTCGCACAGTTTTCCTCCGAGAACAAAGAGAAATTTTTCATGACTTCCTTCATGACGTCCTCCGAGAATAAGATACTCGAATCGAAGCAAAAAACTCAAAAAAGAAAAAAAGTAATAAAAAATCCAGCTCAGCACCGACGAAATGGAAAACATATTTCGGCAACGTAGAGTGACAACTTAATAAGACCATCAATCTCTCTGGTGATTCATTCGGATGGTCGGAAAACTTTTGTATTTCTTCTTCACTTGGACGGAGGAATACAAATTATTGAAAATCCAACGCATGAGCTTCGGAAAACGTAGTACACATAAACGAGTACATAGACGCTTTCTCATTTTGGTTATCTGACAAATGACATCGGTAATGAGACACACAATAGAGCAGTTGCTTCTCAATCCAAAGGAAAAAAAAATTAATATTTAGAGACAGAAACGTTAAAGTCCGTTCAATAATAAATTTTTTCAAAGAAATGGGTATTAGCATAATATCACCATGATTGTGAGCAGATTTTCCAATGAGAATTTTGACAGCAGCTTGGCTTGAAGGGAGAGGCACATATGCACTCCAATACACTCTCTGCGATGATAAGTATAAGATATAGTCCTTAACCAACAATTTCTAATAATAAAAATATCTATTACATTCAACAATAAAGCCCTACTGTTGCAGATTTCTACTATTCACCAGAGCACAGACACTATCCATAGGCTCATTTTATACTACCAGACCACACTAAAGTGGTTCCTTTTGAAAGAAGGAAGCTTCAGATATGAACACGTAGGGCGATTAGCGCTGACCGTGTGCGCGCCAAATATCTTCTACCCAAAATTAGGATAGATACGAAAAAAACAGAGATGGTGTTCAGTTTTTTCTCTATGGCAAGAACTGATACTAGTGCCGTTTAGGCCCAGGGCAACTGCCCCTTGCAGGGTTCTAAAGATGTTCTAAAATGTTTCTAGAACTCCAAATTGATAATGGAGGTTCCACTGAGCCATGTTTTCCTCTACGCCTTATAAGTAATTTCATTACAGATCTCTTATCCTAGGACACTAGCGTGCCCTCGAGTGTAATTCGCCAATTCAAACACAAATTGGCTTAGCTTCGAAAATAAAAGCAACTTCCATACAAATTTTTCAATGGGCATTCGAACTGCGTAAGTCTTGGATTAAAGAGCAGGTGAATACGTACATACTATACATATACGAGTACCTTATGGAAAATGCAGTCTGGTGTTAAGGTTCTCCACGAAGACACAGCCTTAGCCGCCGCAATGATTCCAGAGCAATTCGTAAAGGTTTAAGAACACTTCCTTTCTATTTCAAAACTTGGCTAGGGTCAGAAAAAAATAACCTTTGTATTAAAGAAGAATTTTGGTGTTACTGCGTCGGCAGGTATATCCTTACGATAGGACACAATTTCATTTAACAACCGTCGAAGTATGTATGTAATGCATATAATTGAATGCTACTCGTAAGTACTTTTGCACCGTTAAGCATTGCTATTGCGCCGCGTGGTGTTGGCTAAATTTGCGGACGTTAGATCCTTGCTACTGAGCTGGCTGTCTTATAACTTGGATTGGGCTAGCAGTTCCCAAGTTCGGAGTGAAGTGCCTGTCACCACGAAGTGGTGGTCGCCTTATAAAAGCTAAAATGGCAAAGGCATGCTCGGCCAGTACCATAATACTGACCTACGCCGCCTTAGGATTCATACGGAAGAGCTTAAAAACATGTGACGCACCAATTAACGTACTCGGATGAAAACATGTTGATGAACCTTGCAAACGCTTAACGGGCAACGACCTTCGGATCTGCACGTGGATTGTTCGGACCCTCAACAAGCCACGAGTGTCTGCTATCTGCTATTATGCAGATATCACCGCCAACCATGAAAAGCGATGAAAAGGATGGACCGGATGTAAGAAGGATGAAAAACTGTAATATTCGTGCTATGGCGATTGCTATAGTCGGAAAAAATAGCGCTAAATCGGATGCGGATTTGCACTATGTGGCAAGACTTAGGTAAGAAGTCTTGAGCTTACGTTACGTGAGCGAGCGTCTCATACAGCCCGTACAGAAGACGAGAACGACGCCACGAAAGAATATCTCTACGAGCTTCTCGACAAGGCATATGAGCAATGTGCGAAGTATAACGTCATTGGTAAGACAGTTGGTAGGCTCAGCCTATAAGACACCACGTCTAGCAACGGACTTAGGCGTATTGGCTTTGCGGTGTGTAAAAATATCGCTGTAGCAAGCCCACGGTGTCCTCATCTCAATATACACAAGAGGACATGGCGGCCTCCGGATCAAGAAAAGATAAATCAAATTAATCACATTACGATAGACGTGAGGCATGCGTCCAGTATGATCCATTCCAGTCGGATCACCACCTTGTTACCTCCAAGGTGCGAATAACGATTTCCCACGCGCCGTAAAAAAAAAAATTCCATTAGGAGATAGAAAAGCTGCAATCGCAAGAGACAGCCGACTATTCGTCGCCGAGAAACCAGACGCGTATAGCGAAATCTCTGAACAATTCCTATGCCACCAGCATCAAGTACCGAAGACTAATGGCAACGATGGCAGAATGCCATTAGAGACGGCGCAACAGATGTGCTGGGTTTTATCCGACCACCACCAAGAAACTCTTGGCTTGATGAAGAATTGAGGCGCTGTAATTCAAGACAAGAGCTGTGAGTAACTTCTACGAGCAGGAGAGACAGGAAGAGCATCGACTTCTCCAAAAGAAGAAAATAGAGCACGGGATGTACGCGATCGAAAATATTGAGGAATAACATTCGGAAGTTTTATCAACAGGTAAAAAGAACGGGTCACGGCAGGACCCGTACAGGGGCATGTAGGGATGAAGAAGGAAACTTTGTAGTGGAATCACAGTCGGTGCTGAGAATATGGAAACATTTTTTTTGCAGACTGTATTACGGTGTAGAAGTTCAACATCCCGCCGTCATGCAGAAAGAGCATTCACTTAGACGATGATATCTAAAACTTCTGTCCACCTGACCAAAACGAAGTAAGGACATCAATAACTAAGCTAAATCCAACGGAGTTGCTGAACCTGATGGCTTACAGGCCGAAGCATACAAAGCTGCTGGAAGTGACTTTGTGGAGAGCACACACGAACTCATTTCTCACATCTAATCAGAAGTCTGTGTGCCTGATGAATGGAATCCCACAATCCACAAAAACCGAGACCACTCAACTGCGCCAACTAAAGAGGTATAAGTCTGCTCAACATCGCGTACAAGATCTTATGTGAACGTTTGAAACCCCTCGTCAACGACCTGGTTGGCCCCTCTTTGTGCGGTTTCAGACAACAATTGACCAAATCTTCACACTCCAGCAAATTCTGGAAAGAACTCAAGAGGTCCAAATCGTTACCCGCCATCTTTTCATCGATTTTAAAGCCGATTATGACAGTATTTATAGAGACGAGATATATAGAGCCGTGTCTAATTTTTGCATCTTTTCCAAAATTGTCTGATTGTGCACTGCTCAACCGAGACCTTTGATGTCAAAACAGACAAGGTAACGCGCTGTCATGTGACTTCTTTAGCCTATACTTGAAAAAATTGTACGGAACTCAGAAGTGAACACTGGAGGCACAGTCTGTACAACTACTAGCGTACGCCCATGATATCTGAAGTGCATGATTGGGAGAACTCAGCGGGCTGTCATCGGTGCGTTCGCTTCGGCGAATTGGAGAGAACGTCACAGTCGACAGCTCTAATTTCGCGGTAGCAAAGGATTTCGTCGACCTTGTCCTCGCTATACTTAAATGCTGCCAATAACACCTCAGCAAAAACAAAACGAAGAATCAATCTTGTCTAAGAAGGCCCTATCCCGAAAAACTAAGGAGACTCTAATATGTAAGACCTTGACCATCCCTGTCCTACTTTATGACGCTGAAGCATGAACTCGAAAGGGGATGAAGATATTCTCAGTTGTTTTGAGAGAAAAAACCTTAGAAAAATATTTGATCCTGTTTGCATTGACGGACTTTGGAGGGGAAAATTCAACGACACACTAAGCGAGCTGTACAGCGACATCGACCTAGTCAGAACACTGTGCCTCAGTCGCCTGCTAATGAGCACCAAAGCTCCAGAGTCTTCAAATTTAACTTGGAGGGATAACGCAGTAGAAGAGTAGATTATCTTAGGTGGCACACACAAGTAGAATGCGACCTCAACCGACTTGGAGTGCGCAACTGTAGGCAGTTAGCTAAAGAAAAGACGAACTTTAGGGGCATGTTAGTTAAGGCCTATGTTGATACTGAACTGTAGCGCCACCTAAGTAAACAAGTAAGATGCTTTCTACAGGCCGCTCTATTTCGTATCATGTTAAAGTTCTTGCATTGAAGTAATACAATTATTTTGCAAGAAATAACATAGTCGCGAGACTTAATCTGATGGTATTGAATTCAGTAGAACCCTGAAGGACTATACGGCGAGTGGCCAGCAGTTCATCACTTTCGTGGTAGGAAACAAGCGCAGTGCAGGACCGAGGGAAGCACTCCTTGCACGTAGTGCGGTTCAAAAGATGCTGATGAACCGCCTCCTGTTGACTTCAATACAATATCAAGTTCCTTGGAAGCCGAGCAGCTGGTGGACTGCACCACGCGGCATGTTATGGAATGGTGCAAAGCATGTATGCCTTACAGGCCACATAGGTTCAGTCGAAACCCGAGCTACTGGTGGACGAAGGAAATCGCGATCCTGCGCTGAGAATGCAAATGCCATCGCCGAGTCTCCCAGAGCAGAGGCACAGAGGAGTTAACAACGGCGGCGTATAAGGAAGCGAGGAAAAATCTGGTAAGGGCGATCAAAACAAGAAAAAGGCGCCGCCGTTGGGACGAGTTTATTGCCGAGGTTGATAAGGAAACGTGCGGCTAGGGGTATTGAATGGCGATCTGTAAGCTCCTATCCGAAGAACTGAGGATAGTAACAATGGGCCTGTAGGGCCGTAAGATTCCTGAGACAGACGGTGTACCGAGCGAAATCCTCAATATCGTGGCTGCGGAGAAACCACAAATGCTGCTGGATATGTACAATGCCTGTTTACGTGTCGGACTACTCAGCAGGCTCTGGAAACTGCAATGCCTAGTTCTTTGCGATAAGGGCCAATCCCTCCGACTACATCTACATTGCGACCGCTGTGAATGGTGGATAACTGTGGGGAAAATCTTGGAGAAAATTCTACGAGCTGGAAAAGAGAGTGCTGCAATCTACCCGATAATCAGTATGAGTTCCGCGAGGGCCGCTCTTCATTTACGGCGGTTGCTGAGGTTCTATAGATCGCCGAGCAGGTTTAACAAACTTCCCAAAAGACAACGAGTTTCGGCATTTTAGTTACGCTCCACGTCAAGAACGCATTTAACTCGGCAAGATGGACCGAAATCTGAGAGCCCTTAAAGCGGCAATGTGTACCAGACTACCTTAGATAGCTATCTCCAGGATCGAGTACTCCGGTGTGACATGGTAGGGCAGCGAAGGGGGAAACGGTTGAGGTCGGGAGTGGTCCAGGGCCCTAATCTGTGGAACTTCGAGTACGATGGGCTCCTGCGCCTAGAAATGCCTCCCTGGCATTGTCATGACGGCGAGAGCCTTTGTAATGGGCGAGCACAAGATACGGTGGGCGGTCGCTATTGTGGCGGACTGGCTAAAGTGTCACGGGTTTGAACTGGTGTAACAAAAAACGGAAATGGTTATCTTCACCAGGCAACGATGATTCGGAGGTCACTTCCGTGTGTAGGTCGCGAGTGCAGCAGTCCGCGCAAGCCCAGCACTTTGCTATCTTGGAATGTGAGTCGACTCACGACGTATCCTTGAGGAGCACAAGGCACACGGGAGGGCGGCTGATAAAGCTACCAAGATAGGAGGCACTGTATAGACGCCCAATGTATAGATGCCCAATGTTGCCGGTCGGAGAGAGGCCAAAAGATGTTACTAGCCAATTATCCAGTATATTGTTGTACGATGCCAAGGTGTGGGCAGATGCGCTGTCGGGGCGGGGTCCCCGAACCACGGGTACCTTCAGATCGCTTGCGCTTATCGCACGGTGTCCGCAGCAGCTGTTATGGTGTTCGCGAGAACCGTACCCATCGTATTACTGGCTTAGGATAAATTTCTCTCACCGGAATCTGAAGAGGATAGCCACAGGAGTAATAGAACGAGGTCCTGGGTAAGTGGACACACCGACTCATATCGGTGTTGAGCCCATGGCTGGAGCGAAGTCATGGAGAGATGAATTAGTATCTTACCGAGCTTCTTTTTGAACACAGGCAGTTCAACGCATATCTCTACCAAAAGCATCATCTAGATGCGACTGACACGTTCTCCGTTTGCCCAAAGTGGAAGCAGCAATGAAATCAGTTAGTGGATCAGCTGGGCCTGATACTCACTATCGAAAATACCGTTTCCGCGATGTAGAAAGGACATATGGAGGACTGTGGGCGCCTACGACAAGTCGGGCATATCTCTGACTCCTCCGGGTTGCCAGAAAGCTGAAACACCAGAATGAACAGTCACTATGGGAGGTCTGAATAGAAGCCCACCGATAGCGGCTGTGAGTGTCTTTTGGACTGCTCGTTGAGCTTGTGCCGGAATATATGAGACACATGTGAATTTCTTATTTCTTTTAATAATACGTTTATTTTTCTTATTTTAATTTTTTAACTTCATACAAATGATACAACTGTTTTACTTTAGGTTGAGAGGGAGGTGCGCGTCGGTAGGCTGCCGGTTGCTAAGTGCGAGGAATTTACTTGGTTTCGCTTTTTCTTCTCACCCGTTTATCTTGTTTTCTTTTAGTTTTCAGTTTCGTATGTTCTATGCTACGCTTACGTTTCGTGTGCATTTACGTTTGGTAAATCTTATGGTGCGTTGACACTGCCACAAGCTTCCTCGTTACTCTCGAGGGGTTTTAAGAATCCGAACGGTGGCTCCATACTGAAGTAATGTTAACGCGTTTCCAGGGTGGGTCTCACACTACACTAACTCGTATTAGGATTGCTCCTCGCTCTCCAAAACCACCAAAAAGAGACTACATAGACCATATCGATATGTTGTCACACTTCAATCAATTTTCTCGATTGAATAATTTTGATGTGATCTCAAATCCGGTCTTTTTCGGAAATTGTGTAACTTTAAATTCGGAGAAAGGTCATTTACTTTCGACCACTTACTCGTTAGATTCCTTCTACCACGTAATGCCACAAATGACAAAGAATCTAATGAACAGATGGACAAGTGGACAGATAAATCAATTTACAAATTGAATGAAAAGATGGATGGATAGATAGACAGATGAATAGGAACATCATAGTGAGCAAATTGACATACAGACAAGAAGACAAGTAGTCCAGAACCATAAAAAATACTCCCCAATCCGAATATGATATGTGTGTATGTTTGTTGTTTTGTTTTGTACATTTTTTTGCACTCTTGTTTATGAACCCCAATCAATAAACCCTCATTCGAGAGAACATAAAAAAGAAAACTTCCGTTGGAAGGTCATTCCTTTTATTGGTAATTGGAAATTGATCACATAATAAATCTTCAACCACTCTAACGTCCGATGTAACTGCCATCAATCCACCTTCCCACATTCGATTTCATGACCTTCCTATTCTTTTCATGAGAGCAAGAATTTTCCACCTATCCTTCGACAGGGTACTTTTCTTCTAAAACCACGTTATTCAGAAGCTTTTCCTGCAGAGCTCTTAGGAGAACAAAAAGACGAATGAAACAACCAAACAAAAGTAAAAAAAAAAACGACTCAAGGCCGCCATAAAATTTTATTGTTTTGTAGTGGGAACATTATTTTTGGCATTCATCGCCACCCCAGTACACTTGTCATTTGTCTTTGGAGTAGTAATAGTGCAATGAGGGCTTCGTCCTTGAATACCGATCGATGTAAGATGTGTTAGGACTTGCAAGTAGCAATTGAATCGTTTTCTCGATTACTTTGCCCCCCGATTGGCATTTTAATCTTTATGGAAATGAATGCCAGTGGAAATTGTAGATATCATAAAACTTATACGATACGCAGTAGTGTGGTAGCACTGTTTTAGATGCTGTATCTGCAGCTTCAAGTGTCATCATGTGTAGCTCAGTAATGGGGCTAACCCAATGCAATTCATAGAGTCATCATGAGGTGGATTGCAGATTTGTTTTAAACCGTTCCAAGTTCAGCCCGGGTATATGCGAATAGGCCAGGGAGTCCTGCTAACAACCACTACCTCGCCGTCATACTTATACCTGGGTTATGAGATATTGTATTCTAACAAAAGGTACATCTTCCCAGAAATGACTTAGTTCTATTAATTCCAATATCAGACCTCACTCTTTGAAAGAAAATGGATTGTAATTTTGCTTCTTACGAAACCTAGTTGGGGGTAGATTTCCTCCGCGGATGATTCAGGAAGCTCCTTCTATTCAGTTCGTTATTTCTCTGTTCATCCTCGGTATTCCTGGATTCAGGAATCCGGAGGAGATTAATGTATAGCCGGTTAGCCCGAGACAGGATCTCCTTTCAATTCTTTAAAAGTTAAGAGGTATGAGTAGTTGTGGTTGATTTGAGACGTCTAAATGTGAATCAGCTGTCAACGGCCATAAGTTTGGATGCCAATTTATCGGTAAATAAATAGGTCAGATGCTTTCCTAATTGCCAAAATTTCACTTGGTGAACTAACGAGGTGGAAGGATTTGAATATGGTTTTACAACCATCTGTATGGACGAAAAATTCATATTTTTCCGCGACTGTGTCTGACTGTCATTTTTCGTTTAAGTAAGCTTGTTGATGGCATTGATCAAAATCAAAAGGAAATTGTGCTGGACTATGATGCAAATGCCACCAAAACTTATGAGGCAGTAGAGACACTAACGCCATAGGTTAGTCAATCTATGAATCTGAGTTCCTCACCGTTAAGTTCGGGCGTGCTTCAATTATGTCAACGTTGACTGACCAATGTACTCTGTTACATCTCAAGAATGGTGAACACACCGAAAATATCGGATCCATTCAACATGACCTCCTTTTCCTCAGTGAGGGAGCTACATCCGCTAGATCAACCA
Source organism: Volucella zonaria (assembly GCA_963966105.1). NCBI lineage: Eukaryota > Metazoa > Arthropoda > Insecta > Diptera > Syrphidae > Volucella > Volucella zonaria. Next base: position 286,404,696 of record OZ014530.1, on the reverse strand, counting down.
CAATGCAGATATTGAAGAAATTAAACCACATTTCTAGTAAGCCGGATGCACCTCCATCTGTACTAAGCTCGTGTAACAAATCCTTACAAGAACAGCTATATCCATCACTCTCAACTACTTGAAACCCAACTCATTCAACAGCCGCTACCACCGAAGCCCCAGTTCAACTCTCTAAGATTAACGCAACTTCGATCATCAATCCCATCCCAAGACCATTGCCAATAATTAGCGCTTTTGACAACAGAATACAAAAATTAAATAAAATGAATCTTGAAGCCACCAATATACCGGAACTGTCTACGTTCTTTTTCCAAGCTGCCCCACGTCACCCAAGCCCGTCCTGGATCAAAGATCTTTTTATGAAAAAATTTGGTATACGAAACGTCAGATGTAAACTAGTTGGCAAAGTCAAGAGCAAAAACGGACAGTGTTTTGAAATACATAATACGTATACCCACTTAGTACGATTGGATGTTTAAATCATCGGACAGCATACCCATTTCGGGAAAAATGGTCGTCACCCATCGGGAGGATATGGTAGATATTAAGCTTAAAAGAAAAGTTAACAGCCACAACTCTACTCTATCCCATCAACATCCCGACCCAAACTGGTCATTTAATCCTTTACGGCACTGCGTTGCAGTTCTGCATCATACCATAAGAATACGCGTAGTCGTTCGAATATACAAAAAAAATACCATTTTGCGCAGTGTTGCAGATCTACAGCAAAGCATTCTTACGAAGTAGTTGCCGTTATTTAAACTAGTTCGCGCCATTTTCCCTTTTTTTGTCATTTGAAGTGAGAAACTTGTCAAAACCGGTTTGTGTAGTCCGCACGAGTAAACTTCGACTTGAAACTGCTGCAGAGTAACGGTAAGTTATTAGTATTCACGTTGTTGGTGTAGTTTAACTTTGTGCTAAACGATTATAATTCATTATTTTGTATCTAATATGTATCTTTTTCTCTTTCAGCCTCATTATGAGTTCGAGGCTTCTACGTTTAAGTTCCAGGCGTACGGCTTTGACGGCTGAGGAAATGGAAAAGATTCTGAGCTATTGGGAAGACAGTGATGATGGCTAAGACTACTCAGATGACGATGATGTAACAGATCCATCATACGTATTGGAACGGAATGACCAGAATTTACGTGAAGACTCGGATGAGGAACCAGAAGTACCAGAGCCAAACAATCAAAACCAAAATATCTTGCCACCGAACTTGGAGAGCAATACCAGTACTACGATTCATTTATGTGAGAAACACCCTGCTATTCCAGAACCCAGCACCAGTTCAGCCACCACTTCAAAAAGCACAAGTGTTCCTAAGGCTATATGGAAAACTAAAAACCTAGAGCTTAGCGAAGGCCAGATGAGGTTCCGGGGATCTTCCACCTTACCTAATGAAATATTGGAGCTGCAGACACCTTATCACATATTTTCATATTTATTTACTGGTGAAATTTTTGATCTAATAAGAGATGAAACAAATCTGTATAGCGTGCAAAAAGATGCAAGTAAACCCATTAATGTTACAAGCCAGGAAATATGACAGTTTGTTGGAATTATTTTCTTCATGTCCATAATTCATATGCCTAATGTGCGAATGTACTGGTCAGAAAAACATGGTTATGCCCACATACACGAGACTATGACGCTAAAACGTTTCGAGCTTCTGAGACAGACATTATATTTCAATGATAACTCCAAAATGATACCATATCGTCAGCCAAATTGTATAAAGCCAGAGCTGTGATTGAAAAACTGAACCAGAGTTTTGCTAGAGTGCCCTGTGAACAACATTTATCTGTTGATGAACAAATGTGTTCCACTAAGGCCCGAAGTGCTCTAAAGCAATATTTGCCAGATAAACCCCACAAGTGGGGCTTCAAGGTATTTGTGATTTGTGGCGTAAGTGGGTGCGTCATCTAATGTAGTAGTTCGTCTTGCTAGAGATATTCCTGATAATCAAAATTATCATCCGTTTTTTGACAATTACTATACATCCTTACCACTGATTGAATTGGCTTTGGGAACAGTAAGAAGAAATCGCATTATTAATTGCAAACTTCCGGAAGAAAAGCAGCTGAAAAAACAGCCCAGAGGGACATCAGTTGAACAGGTTGCTAACTATAATGGAGTTGACATATCCATAATAGCCTGGAGAGATAATAAAATTGTGAATCTTGTATATAGCTATGCTGGCAAGAAGCCTACTTCTGTAGTAAGTAGATTTGAAAAGTCGCAAAAAAAGCACGTTACCGTAGAGCGGCCTTTCATTGTGACAGAATACAATCGTCATATGGGGGGTGTGGACCTTATGGACTGCGTTAAGGACCACTATAAAATAAGACTACGCAGCAAACGTTGGTTCATACGACTATTCTATCATTTTCTAGATATGACAATATGTAATGCGTGGCTGCTTTATAGAAGAATTCATGCTGATACCAACAACAAGGACCGAGTGTTATGTTCTGCTGATTTTCGGCTAGAAATTGCTGAGATATTAGTGAAATTAAACAAAACGAAACGTCTCAAGCGTACTAGTGACGTAGAAGTAAAGATCCAAAACAAAAAGAAGAAAGGCCCATGTCAGTATGTTCCACCGAAAGAAGTAAGATTGGATCAGTTAGGTCATTGGATTGTATGAACTGAAAAAAGGTTGAGATGTAAACTTCCAGGATGTAAAGGAACCGGCCAGACCGAATGTCAAAAATGCGGCGTAGCCTTATGTTTTAATACGAATAATAACTGTATTCAAGTTTTTCATACATCGTAACTTTTCATATGTTTTAACACCATGATGCACTTCTGCATCATCACGTTTTTTTTTTCAAAAATAAATATTTTTTCTAACACAGATTTAGTTTTATTATTTTTCCTATTATTTATGTTCGATAAATGACCTGTTGCAATTAAAAAAAAAACAAAAAAAAAATCTTGCATCATAAAGGGTTAAGACACAAATCTTTCTAAGATTTTCCTCACTCCTTACCCCTTTTGGGCCATCTGTAAAGAATACCAACTCCCTCCCATCACCAAACCTTCAAAGTCCCTTCTAAACAGGTTTCATTTAACCTTGTTCCTGCACCTTCTAACCAAGTTCCAACTGACGTTGCCTCATCGGACAAATATTCTAATTTTAGTAGCTCCAATATACTAAACCCATCCACCTCACTAGTCAAGATTCTAGATCCGAAGTGCTTCACCAACCTGTGCCTTCCTCATTCGCTCGTTCTCTTAATTCGCCTGCCTCCGGTCCTCTCCCGAAATACTTTGACCCACTCTTTCCACCCATTGTCAAACTTACAAAAAAATTTTCAGATATTAATGAGGACAGCCGTTGCACGCCTACTTGCACGACAAACCCAATTGCGTTTGAATTGATGGCGGAACTAAAACCAATATTATGGTTTCGATTCCAAGAGAAGGCTTGAAGCAAATTTTCGTTCGCTACGATAAGAGCTTCGACATCTCTTCCGACGAAGTTCGTAAAGATCTTTCTACGCTGCTTTCGCATGTCAACTCCAAACCTCTTTCCCACTTACAAAGAACTCGTTCAAATTTTTAAAACTATTACAGTTCCTGACAAACTGAATTTTGTATCCTCTAGTCCAAAATGCCTGTCCATTTACTACGAAAATGTAAAGCATTACGCTCTAAAATCTCCGCCGTATATCTCAGTTCTTAAATGCTTCCCTATGAAAAACCAGGAGCAGTTTCCACCAAATTTCAACGCGTTCCGAAAAGCAATTCGGAATTGTTTTCACGCAACTCCTGTTGACATTCCTCACACTGACAACTTTAAGTTAGTATGTATCAACTTTACGCTCTTCAAACGCTGTCTTTTCGTACTTTTTTGTTACATTCATTCACCCATCTCAACCAATTGAGTCTTATCGACCTGCAGTTCACGCAGTGGATTTTTTGACTAATGATGCACAACCTGTTATTCTAGTAGGCGAATTCAACCTCCGTCACCTTAAATGGGTGCCTTCTGATAATTCGTCTCATTTCGTATCTCTTAACTCGTCCTCTGAAATAGAAATATTGATAGTGAACTGTCTAACCAACTCAAGTCTATATCAGGTTAGTGGAATACCTAATAAAATGAACAGACAACTCGCCCTTGTTTTCAATTCCGATTCGGATAACTGAGTTGTTTACAGGAGTGATCATCTTCTTTCCACCCTAGATTGCCTTCATCACCCCTTGTCGATTATAATCGCATATGAAAATGGCAACACATGCGTCGATTTGAAACATTCACTTTCATTTAACTTCCGAAAAATCGAGTTTAACAAACTTAAAAGCCTCATCAGCAACATTGACTTCGACTTAATTGCTGGGACTAACTAACATTGACCTTGCCCTATCAACTTTCTATTAATTAATTTTCTCCTGCTTTCCCCAATCGGACAAGACATTTTTTCTCAAAATTTTTTTTTATTTTTCTACATAGTCTCCTTGCAACTCTACACACTTCTCCCAGCGATGCTGCCATCTCTCTAACCCGTCCAAACAGTACTTGGCGGTTTTCTCTGCAAAATAATTATTCACGAAGGTGATTGCCTCCTCATTTGATGAAAATCTCTGTCCTCCGAGCGCAGTTTTTAGATGAGGGAACAAAAAGAAGTCGCTTGGGGCTAGATCTGGTGAATAAGGCGGATGGTCAAGCAGTTCAAACCTTAATTCATGGATTTTCGCCATGGCAACCGCTGAGGTGTGAGACGACTCGTTGTCTTGGTGAAACAGGATTTTCTTTTTCTACAAAGGTGGCCGTTTTTAAGCAATTTCTGCCATCAGCTTGCCAAGTAATGATGCGTAGTATGCTCCAGTAATGATTTTTTCCTTTTAGAAGATAATCGATCAAGATAACTCCTTTACTATCCTAAAAAACAGTCGCCATCACTTTCCCAGCCGAAAAAAACAGTTTTTGCTTTTTTTGGAGCCGGCTCGTCCTTTGCAGTCTACTGTTTTGACTGAATTTTTGTTTCGGGCGTATAATGGTGTACCCAAGTTTCATTAATCGTAATCGGCGCCAAAACTCGGATTTATTGCACCTAAACTGTACCAACAGAGCGTGGGGAATTGGAAATGTTCATTCGAACACATTTTTGGTCTAACGTAAGCAAACGCGGTACCCAACGCGCGGACAGCTTTCTCATGCCTAAATCTTGATTTAATATGTAACAAACACGTTCTTTGGACATTTTCATAACCTCTACTATCTCTCTCACTTTAATTCGGCGGTTGTCCAACACCATTTGGTGAACTTTAGCAATGTTATCGTCAGTCGTTGTAGTTTTTGGGCGTCCCGAACGTTCATCATCTCCCAAGCTCTTACGACCACGTTTAAATTCAGCTGCCCAAAATTTCACGGTGGTAAATGATGGTGCAGAGTCCCCATACACAGAGTCCAACTCATTTTTGATTTGCGTAGGCGTATTGCCTTTCAAAAACAAGAATTTAATAACAGCTCTTACTCAATTTTTTCCATTTTCACAAAAAACACTCACATCGACTCACTCAAACGACGTTCAATTAAAAACTGCGCATCCAAAATGACTGAAACTTCGGTAAGTAACTGTCAAAAGACGCACAACTAGCATTCACTAGCTTGTATTGACGAGCGCTGCTATCTGTATGTTGCGGTCGGAAATTTTTCAGACAACCCCCTTCCTGTTACAACAAGAAGTTGCGCTGTCTCCGTAATAACAGAAGCAAGTTGTGGCACAAATTCTTAAGAACTCGATCTGATTCCGACTATTATTACAAATTATCGATTTGTATACAATCGTTTTTCGGAACTTTGTGAGTCTCTTTATCTTGACCACCTCTACCGCATGAAATTTAGTTTAGTCTCGGATCCTAAAACCTTCTACCAGTTCGTTAATACCAAAAGAAAGTCAGATGGCTACCCATCTACTCCATCTCGCTAAATATAACAACATCTTTGCTATCTAAAATTGTTACCAAATTCAAAGACGAGTTTTCATCCGGCCCTGATGGTCTTCCGGCTATTGTAGTAAAAAAAAATTGCGTAACCCATCTCGGTGTTCCTCTCACCACCCTATTTAACTTGTCTGTTTCAACAGGTACTTTTCCTTTCCTATGCAAGAAATCTTATATCATCCCTATTCATAAAAAAGGAAGTAAAGCCGAAGTCGATAATTATAGGCTCATAGCCAAACTCTAGTGCATACCCAGACTTTTCAAAAGCATAGTCTATCAACAACTGCTTCCTTACAGTAGGCCAACACTGCACAATCAGCACGGTTTCATGAAAGGTAAATCAACCACCACTAACCTATATAACTGAGTTCGTCTATAGGATGCTTTGTGATTTAGAAGACGGAAGTCGATTTAATTTCCACAGATTTGAGCAAGGCATTCGAAAAAATTTCACACAAAATGAACATTTCTAAACTAGCAAAACTTGGTTCTCCTACTCATTTTGTTGCATGGACCAAATCCTATTTAGAAGACCGAGAATACAGAGTCATCTTCAGATCTTCAATATCCGACCCCATTAAAGCAACATCTAGTATCCCCAGGGTAGTCACCTTGGACCAATCATCTTTATCCTGTCGATTAACGATATAAATCTCATCTTAACGAATTCTAATCTTTCTATTTTCACTGATGACATGAGAATTGCCAAAGTCATTTCATTGTCTTCTGGCTCCCATTGCTTGCAAGATGACTTAAGTAAGTTTTCGGTGTGGTGCAAGCAACACTTTTTGGAGTTTAATGTCAACAAATTTCACAGCGATAACGTTGGTCTAAAAAAAGAGATGAAGGGAAGGCCCAATGTAGACCCTGGCATAGTTTCTGCAAAAGTCTCACCAGCACAAATAAAACATCGAAACTGCGTCAAATTTCGTCCAAAACACCGAGAATTTTGAGCGTACGCAAGAACCCGATGGTACCTGGATTCTTGCTCAGCAAGGATCTGCTTATGAATATTAACTTCCTTGGTTACCCTTGAACAAGCCAGTTCAAACCCACTATAAGAAAATCTTCCCACTTGCAGATCAACTCGGACATCAAGTGGCAGTTTGCACCTTTGAGCCTTACAAGGAATAGTGCTTAACGCGCATTTTTTTGCCATTCACTAAGTTTTGGTCTGCTAATATTGTCATCTGGGTATCGAATCACAAGCAGCAGGATTCGTACAAAAAAGAGCGACTGGCGACGATACGGCAACCAAATTTGTGTGTGTAAACTTTCCTGCAAATGGCGATGCTGTGGATATTCACAACTTGCTTTATGCAATGCCGTAGAAACCCCAGGATAACATTGAAGAAAATTGCATCAAGGAGTCGTTTGGAGGAGGTACCCGTTCTCAAATATATCGCACTAGGCATATCAGTGGAGGAACAATTGGAGCATTGAAATCGAGGTCACAGCGATTGGTAGAAACCAAAACAGAGGTGGTGGAAGCTCTAGCAATTCAAACTGCGGCAAAATGTTTTCAGTGCCAGCAAACTGGACATTAGGGGTGAAATTGTCCTTTATCAAGAGAGCAGTCCCAGAACGAGGAGCGGACTTTTTACTTCAAAGTCCGGAAGAGGCAAGCAAATGCAGTTGGTCGTAAAGGAGGACATCGGGACATCATGAAGCACTAGTGGTTCCGGATAATAGCCAGCCATACCCGGGCCAGCTCCTGGATCAACCACATGTCCGGGTGGAGAAGTCCTTCATGGAGTTGTTAATTAGCGATGGTATGTAGGAGAGAGCACATAAAGCAAAATTGATCGAGAAGAAGTAAACACAGATGGAGAAGGAGAAGATTTTTGTGACAGAGCTGGATGTGGGAAATGTTTGAGAAGTAAATTTGCGGAATCTACAAAAGCTTATCGATAGCTACCGTAGCTGCTTCGTCATTGGAACCGAAGAGATGGGCAAGAACACAATTCACCTGACTACATCTCAACCCGTCTGCAACCCTACAGGCTTCCGTTTGCAAAACGGGCAGTTGTTAATGAAGTCAGAGAATAGCTGGACTTGAAGGATTCGTCCATAGTCATCGGATTACTACTCACCGATTGTACAGACGAAGAAGAAAGGCAGTTCAAATAGATTCTGCATCGACTTTTGAGCATACAACAAAATCGCGGTAAAGCAAAAATTCCCCATTTAAATGATTGACGAGGTGTTTAGGTCATTAAATGGGAACTCATTTTCCACCGTACTGGAGTTGACGTCAGGGTGCCACCAAATCCGAATGGAGAAGGAAAGCAAAAAGTACACCGCTTTCACAACGGCCGAGGGATACTTTGAATTCAATTGGATACCCTTTGGGGTCGTAAATGCCCCTGGCCTAGTGTATTTAGACGACACCGTTATAGCAAGCACGGGGTTGGACTAAAGCTTGGAAGGTCAGAAAGCTGCGAAGGTTCCTGGAGGCGCTTCGGAACTTCGGGCTTACACTCAACGTAAGTAAATGCATTTCCTTTTTAAGCTAACGTACAATTTCTTCGTTAGATGTTTGATAAGGATGGTCTGTAGACGAGCCGACGAAAGACGATAGCAATTGTAGAGTTCGCGACCCCGACTTTCTCCAGAATTATTCGCAGTTTGGCTGTATCTCTCACAAAGCTGATGAAAACGGACAGAGAGTTCACATGGTCAACGAAACAGCAAGATGCTTACCGGAAGCTAAAGGACATCCTGAGCAATCCGTCAGTGCTGCTGCTGTTTGACCCTGAGTGCGAGAACAAGGTGCACACGGACTGTCTGCGAGGTTCGCCGGATCACTATTTCAACGGAGAAATAAGACTCGATGCTGCGCCCAGTTATGTTTTATAGCCGCAAACTGTCAGAAGATGAAAGGAAGTACCATTCCTACGAAATCGAAGTGTTGACGTCGTGGATACTCTCGATCGATTTCGGGTCTATCTTCTGGGGAAAGATTCCAAGGTAGTCAGTCACTGACTATGAAGCGATAGTGGTGACAAAAAACAAGCCGAATATCATACTGCGGATGGACAGGTGGTGGTTCAAGCTACAAAAACTTCTCTTTTGACACGGTACATCAACCTGGAAGGAAGACGGCCTATGTGGACGCACTTATCCGACAGCCAGTGGAAGAATCTAGGATGATGGAAGAAACATCCTTGCATGTCATTAACCCGCATACCATGGACAATGACTGGGTGGCGACTATGCAGTGGCAGGATAACAAGTTATGCCCAATCATCAAAGAGCTGAAGTCGGTCGAATCCACAGGCGTGAAGAGGCAGTTGCAGAAATAGTACAAACTCAAAGGGATGCGGCTGTTTCGGTTAGTGGACGGTGCTGCAAAGTGGGTTGTGCGGCATGCAATACGGTGGGGGATAATAATACCCTGCCACGATGATGTAGGATGAGAAGACGTTGAACAGGGTGCGGCAAACCAATTCACGCGACAATACATTAAAGTATGTGTGGACTGCGCTTACTCGAACTTAAAGGGTGGAAAGCCAGAAGGCGATTTGCACAATACAGAGGGGTACCACTGCCATTTTACATCATTCATTTGGATCACCTGGAACCATTTACTCGAGGGAAATCAGGTACCAGGTACGTTCTAGCAATTGGGAAAAATTTTACGAAGTACGTCGTTTCGAACAGCTGCTGCGGGTGAATCTCGCAAGCTAGAATCGTTTCACAAGGACAATATATGGTAAGTAAAGTGCTGGGCAATGATCGGTACAATGTTCAGAATATCCTTGGAATGCAATCAACGCCGATTCAGCACAGTGATGAGTTCGGACAAGTTAAAGCCCAGCTGTGAATTGCCAGGCGAGGGTGTCGTTGGAGAGGACGAAAATTGTTCAGTTGCGGGTGGTAGCGCCAACTATCACTATCGTGGGGACACGATGAATTTAGGATGGCCGAACTGTTAACATGCACAGTGGGGCATTCGTCTCTTGACCGTCGAGAAGATAACATCGTTGAAGAATAAGATCATTTTCAATAAGCAGTTCATTGTACTCGTATTTTAACACTAGGTAGTTAGAACTTCCGAGATCTAAATAATGTCTGCGCTGTGAAGGTAGGCGATCTTAACGAATTTATCAAATAATCCCTGTAGCTGCAGAATACATGCAAGTATTATACAAATGTAATTCCAACGTTTCAACATGGAAATATGATAACAAACAAAGCTATGCACATCAGCGTAACTTTGTGTGTCAGAAAATTGTGCTTGAGTTATGCACACGTTTTTATTCAATTGCCCTCTTTGGCCGAAGGAACAGCTATCGACAAGTATTTCTAACGGTTTCCTTAATTTCTGATTAGGTGTCATAACCAGAGTTAATAGCGGAATCAAGGTAGACAAAACCCCTAACTGCCTCAAATTTGCCTGTCTGTCCTTATTCATCAATGATGTGCGCATATCCTTGTTAACAGCATTTACTTGCTTTTGCTCTCATTCACAGCTAAATCCATTTTGCCATTCAAGATTTCGTGGGAGATTGTCTCCAACACTCTTTTAAATTTATTGTCTGCCTCGACATTTCGTACCTACTGTACACGAATACAGTGTATTTGCCAAAAGCGTGAGGCTCGTAAAAATGAACGTGTCGGTGGCAAACGACAAAAATATCCATTCCATTTGCAGCGAAATATCTCCAAAAGTCTGATTTTTGTGTAAGACAGTAGATTTAATAATTCAACGAACATGGAAATCTTGATAATTTGTCTGAACGGGGAAAAACAAAGACAATTTCAAAATACGTTGAAAACAAAGTGTTTAAAATGTTTGAAAATATAACAAGGTAGGCCTTAGAGAAGCAAAGGAGCTGTCTAGCTTTGGTATTCGCAAAATTATCAAAAAAAAAAAAATAATAATAATTAAATTACAAAGGCGAAGCGACCAAACTCTTGTTTACCGAAAAACATTTTTTTAGCTGACGAGCTGTCTTTAAAAAAATCCCTTAGACTGCGTGTTGTTAAGGTGGTTCAAGCAACAGGAAAACACCCAGAAAAATTGCATGTTTGTGACTGTCTGGTGGCGGGATTCATAAAATCGGTGACCTTCACCATGAATCTCAATGCTTAAGGAATGACTCAACTGCTGTTGGGACGTGGAAGCCGGTATTGGTTTACATAAAACGACAAAGATTACAAGCATCGGAGTCGTGTCTGTCAGGACTTCAAGAAGGAAAACAACGTAAATACATCGGATTAGCATCTCAGTCTCCAGATGTTAATACGATTGAAAAGGTCTGAAGACTTGCGAGGAAGAGAATCCAGGGAAAGATGTTAGGACAAAAAATATAAAAAATGCTTTTGAAATGAGGCATTCAATTCTAAAATTGGCGACAATTACCCCAGTACTATGCAGAAAAATTGTTGTTATCAAAGGTGTGAGGCGATAATTGGAAATGGAGAAAACCAGACAACAAAATGACTTTGCGCATTAAAGCAATATCCACATACCTTCAAATAGACAATGGAATTTCTCCTATTCCGTTGATTTCCCTTGATATATCTTCTGTTTTGTATATTCCCGGATATATGCTTCTGATCTTTGGCCATAGACCAAAGCAAATGCTTAGCTCACAAACATTTCGATATAATCAGCATCTAATTGAGGAATAGGGGGCCTGGATGGCGATTGATCGGGAAACTACTGAGTGTTCTAAAACTTGGATTGCCCCACCAACGTAACAATCAAGTTCGTAGCGAACTGCTTGCCTTACCGCTCAGTGCTGGTCATACAGACTAAAATGGCAAGGGCATGCTCGGCTAGTAGCATAATACTGGCCTATGCTGTCATAGGGCTTACAACCCTATAACGTAAAGATTAAAAAGATGTGACCAACCAACTAATAGCCTCGGATAGAAATGGATCCACTGTTGACGATCTTTGTAAATGTTTAAAGGACAACAACCTGCGGATCTGCAAGTGGAACGTTTGAGGTAGCCGAGCAATTAGCAGAGGCCCTTGACTATCAGGCAAATATCACCGCCGGATGGGCCGGACGTAAAGAGGATAAAAAACTGTCATATACATATACCATAATATGCAGATTGCTATAGAGAAAAGAAACAGCGCTCATTCAGATGCGGATTTGCCATATGGAGCAGACTTTAGCAAGAAGTCTTGAGTCCCCAACACGTGAACGAGCATCTTATATATCACAATCTGCATCAAGGCTAAATTCGTTAAAATAAGCCTAATATGCGCCACGAAAGAATGTTTTTACGAGCTCTTCCAAAGACATATCAACAATATCTTAAATATGATTTTTAACGCCTAGCACGATTTTGACGTCATAACAGAAAAGGAGAACATCTCTCGTAGGACACGACACCATCTTTGGCAACGGACTTAAGATTATTGGGTCTGCAGCAGGACGAAATATTACTATAGCAAGTACAGGTTTTTCATCTTAATAAAAAAAGGGTGTTTTTTTTAGAAGTATAGTTTTAAAACTGGCAACACTGATCCTATAGATTGTGAATTTGATAGTTGAAAGTTGATTTGTGGTTAGTATGTTTCGCCATTTTTTTTTTGAATAGACTAACGCCAGAACAACGCCTGCAAATTGTGTACATTTATTTTGAAAACAATGGATCGGTTGGCCAAACTTATCGTGCGCTACGTCCATTTTACGGTCGACACAATCGTCCATCTGAGCAAGATATTCGGAACACGATAAATTGTTTTCACACCACGTACACTCTACACTCTACGTATCCCCAAAAACAACAAACAGTGCTAACAGAAGAAGTTATTGCCGTCATGGAGCGCAGTGCTGAGGTGATTCCGAATGGGTCGATTCACCGTCGTGCACAGCAATTGGAGATATGCCCATCCACTTTGTGGAAGATTTTACGGAAAGATCTTGGCTTAAAATATTATAAGATCCAGCTTGTGCAAGAGTTGAAACTGCGTGACCATTATAGGCGTCGTAGGTTCGATGAATGGACCGACAACATGATTCAGCTTGATCCTCATTTTCAACGCAATCAGAGAACAGATCTTTTTTGGTTAAATGGATGTGTTAACAAGCAAAATTGCCGAATTTAGAGTGGATAGAACCCAGAAGCCCTTGTCGAGACGCCGTTACAACCATTAAAACTCAATATTTGGTGTGCATGTGCTTTATGAGCTGATGGAATCATTGGCCCATATTTCTTTAAGAATTTGCATTATATTTTCTGAGCGCATAATTTCGCGTAATAGGCTTGTGAACTGGCCTCCATGATCCTGTAATCTTACACCTTTGGGGATATGTGAAGTTACTAGTCTATGCCGATAAACCAGACACTTTCGGCGGTTCAGAAGTCAACATTCGCCGTGTTGTTGCTGATACACGGCCCCAGGTGCTCAATAAAGTTGTCGTGGCGTGCATATGCCTAATGTTATATTTAAGCACTAATGGCATAAAATTAGAACTTAGATGGAGCTAATATCGTAGACATTAACATTAGTTTTAAGTATTTTACAATATTTCATATTGAATTTGTATAACTTCAAAAAAAAACACCCTTTACCAGAGGACATGGCGGGCTCCTGGTCATCGCTAAATTATATTGACCATTTCGCGGTGGAAGAGACGGAAAGAACATTGGCTTCTCCAGAAGAAGAAAAAAAAGCCCCAGAGCACGCGATCGAAGATAATGAGAGCTTGTACTAGAGGAATAACAAGAAGGCCCCTACAGAAGCCTGTAGATATGAAAAAGAAGAAGGAAACCTTATCGTTGAGACACAGTCAGTGCATAGAATATGGAAAAACTTTTTCTGCAGACTGTGCAACGGCGAAGAAGCCCAATAGGCCGCCGTCATGCAGAATAGAACATTCACCTTTGACTATGATAGCCAAACCTGACACCTTAAGCACCGTGACATCCAAAGCTGCTGGAAATGACTTTGCACCAAGTCATTTCTCAGATTTGGTCAGAAGAAAGTATCGCAGATGAATGGGATCTCAGCACCTTACGCCCGATCCACAAAATAGGAGACTTCCTTTACTACGGCAACTATAGAGGCATAAGTCTGACATCCTTCGTCAAAAACCTGATTGGTCCTTATCAGTCGGTTTCAGACCGGAAAAGTTCACAATCGACTGGAACTTCACGCTCCGGCAGATCCAGGAAAAAACTTAAGAAATCCCAATAGATACCCACCATCTTTTCATCGGTTTTAAGGCCGCTTATGACAGCATTTATAGAGATGAGCTATATAGAACCATGTGTAGTTTGGCATCCCATCTATGCAGAATGATGAATGAGAACGCTCGCCGCTCCAAAAAAGTCGTAGCTGAATTAACCGAAATCTTTGATGTCAAAAAACGTTTTAGACCAGGTTGCACGCTGTCACGTGACTTGATTGGCATCATCCTCGTAATAGTTGTGCGGAACTCACAAGCGAACACTAGAGGCACTATCTTTCAAAAGTCTGTGTAACTATTTTCGTACGCCGATGATATCGACATAATCGGGCTGTAAGCGGTGAGTTCGATAATACTGAAACGGAACCTGCCAAAATGGGTTTAGCCGTAAATGAAGGCAAAACCAAAATATATGCTGTAAACAAGAAGGAACAGACAACATTGACGAATTGGACAGAACGTCACAATAGACGGTCACGTTTGGGTTGATGGGCTTTGAGTGGCAAGATTCATAACGAACTGAACGAGTTATACAGCGACATTGACCTAGTCAGAAAACTGCTCATCAGTCGCCTGAGATGGCGAATGGAGACCAAGGCTCCGGCCCGCAGTATCTTCGAGTCTAAACCGGATGGACACTCTGTAGAGGAAGACTTCATGTTAGGTGGCGAGCACAAGTAGAAGTTTACCTCAACCAACTTTGAGTGCGCAACTGTACTTGGAGAGTCTTTTTAAGTTGATACCAAGGTTCACGCCAAACTGTAGAGCCACCTAGGTAAGTAAATAAGTAAGTTATTGAGGAGCTATCAGTAAAGTGGGATTTAATGCCTCCAGAATACAATATTGTCAGCTGCCGTTAAAGAGGAATTTAAATATAATAACAGTTACCCATTAAGATGTATTCTGTGTCAGAAAACATTGTAGACAAGGCGAAGTGCTGCCGTGTGATTTCTTTTAAATTGCCCTAGATAGAGTAATGCAAACCTATCTGCACAACAATGAAACTACGATATTTTTTAAGTCCACTACTCTTAAATCAATCTTGGAACTTGAACTAGGATAAACTTTTCAATTTACAGTTCTCAATGTTACGGTCTCACAAGTACAATATATTAAATAGAAGCAATCGACAGAAATAATACCAAATTCAGGTTTCTTAAGCCAAAAATTACTCTAGGTATTTTTTTAGAGAGTGAAAAAATAGCTCTGTTCAAAAATTAAAAAAAAACATCCCGACAATATAGGACTTAGAAACTATTATGAGGAGTTGTGTCTAGAGCTTAAAACTGATATTCCACTCTGTAGGGATAATTACCTTAGGAAGGGCTTAGCTGATAATATCGGTTATGCTAAAAAAGGATGGGGAGTTATGAACGAAATTTTAAACAAATCTAAGAAGATTGAAGTGGTAATTTTAAACAATGACAATGTGAATGCTTCTGAAGTCTTGCCAACTTATTTTTTAATTTTTGTTCAAATTTTAACTCTTCGCATAATTTTTCAAATGTCAATGTGATATTTAGAATAAATAGGTTTCCAACCACAAACTTTTTTCTTTGTAAATTCGACGGTATTTGAAATCCATAAAATAATTATGCCTCTCGTAAAAACTCGCTTCTTCTTCAGACGGGATCTCTGGCTCAGCTTTAAAACAAATTTATTTTCATATTGCAGATCTTTTAGGTTTATCTTTAGCAATTGTGTTAAGCAGGTAATCTTTCCGGAATATTTCAAAACAGCTGTAATTGTTCATCGCCATAAAAAAGATAACGCCAGTTAGTTAACCAATTATCTCCCTATTTCCCTATTTTCTGTGTTGTTTAAAATTTTCGAAAGAGGAATGAAGTCCATCTTTGTTTTTGGACAGGGCGAAATGTTTTTATGGCTATGAGTATGGTTTAGAAGTGGAAAGACTACGGAAAGTCTTCTGTTTACATTTATTGGCGATCACTCATGAATGTCACTCCCGGCGTGAGTGTTTTTTTTTGCCGCCTACCATCCACTATCACTCATGAATGTCATTCCTCAGTTTTGTTCCAGCAGCAGAGATGGCAAGTTATTTGTCAACTGTGTTGAAAATGAGTGAAACCTTAGCATTAATAGTTATTAGTTAAAAGCAAACAAAACAAAAACGTCAACATAGACATTGGATGAAGGAATGACTACAAAGAAGGCAAAAGTTTACTCATGAAAATCTTTTAAAGGAACTTGAAACCACCTCCCCAGTAGATTATACAAATTTTCTTAGAATGGATTTTCAAACCTTTACCGAGTTACTAGACATGGTGGCGAAAGGAAGGTTCAGTAATGAGAGATTCTTTATCACCCAATCAACGTATTTCAGCAACATTACGATTTCTTGTTACTGGACAAAATTTTGAAGAGTTGAAGTTTACTACAGCAATTTCTCCCCAAAGTCTTGGAAGGATTATCATGGAAACTTATGAGGCAATTCTTTGTGTATTGAGGAATAATATAAAGGTATGTAAAGATGAACACACATGTCAAAACATACATATAATCGTACTTATCGTCTTTATCGTACAGTTGCCAACCAATAGCAGCTAATTTTGAACGTACTTGGAATTTCCCTCATTGTGTAGGTGCCATAGACGGAAAGCATATTCAAATTACAAGGCCAGCTAATTCGGGTTCATATTATTTTAACTATAAGAAAACATTTAGTATTGTTTTACTTGCCCTCGTAAATGCAAATTATGAATTTATAAAGGTTGATGTTGGGGCGAACGGCAGAGTGCCTGATACTGGTGTTTTTTCAAACACAATATTTTCCAAAAAGCTAGAAGAAGAACAGCTTTCTATTCCCAAACTGGAATCTATGCATAATAGCGATGAAATAATGCCGTACATTAATGTGGGTGACGACGCATTCCCACTTATGGAAAATTTAATGAAGCCGTATTCAAGAATTAATTTGAACTCCGAACAGTTAATTTACAACTATCGTGTATCAAGAGCCCGACTCGACGTATTGTCGGAAATGCTTTCGGGATTTTAGCAGCTGGATTTCGAATCCTATTACACACTATTAATTTGGATCCGAACAAAGTTGCAGCAGCAGTACTAGCTTCTGCCACTTACACAATTTCACTAGAGCAAAAAAGGGAGGTTTTTTTCAAAGAATAGAAGTTGACGTTGAGGATGTTGTTACTGGAGTTATCTCGCAAGACAATTGGAGACTTGAAACCAACCAACTCATTAATCTCAAGCCTAAGAAAAATAATAATTCTACAATAGGTCTTCTACGAAAGAAATAAGAAATAAATGTTGCCACTACTTTTATAACAAGGGTTCTGTACCGTGGTAGTTCAATAGACTCTAATAAAGATGTAATTTGATTAAATAGACAATTTGTTTTCTTTATTTCTTTATTGATATTGAGCATCTAACAAAAGATCATTTACAGATGAGTATGATGATTCAATGACTTCATCTGATATTATTTTAACCTGCTGCCTTGGTTGCGAGATTTCAAAGTTTCTTCTTGCGGCAACCTCACTGTGGGTGGATGACCGAAAATCAGTGGAAAAAAAAATGATGAAGATGGTCGCGAAGGTGTTGGGTAACAGGGGTTGAGCAATAGAATGCTGATTGCGATTGCGGGAGCCTCCCCAGCAATCACTGGGACATGTATCTGCTGATTTGGTGGCAAGTTGCCTAAACTGTGCTGCCCACGCCTTCTCATAAATTTCAGAGTTATCATTTATATTTTTTAAATGATCAGTTGCTGCTTGTAGTCGGACTTGTCGTTTCTTTTTCTTTTTTTTTGCTCCGAGTTTTTTCTGCAACTCATTTAAAATATTTCCTAAACAATTTTCATATATTAGTAATGTGTAAAAACAAATGGAAATCTTTTAATCCGTCTGGAATCCATACTTACTGAGCTCGTCGTATCTTCAGTATTGCCGCAAGTGGTAATTTCCTCCTCAGATCTTTCCTGGTCATTCAAAAAATGAAGTTCGTCAAAATACCAGAGGGACGGCATATAACATACATGACTCGAACTCCAACTTTTTAAAATGCTATATGTTGGAAAATACATCAGTTTTCAAATTGTATCAGTAGTTTTCAACATGTCCACATTTGGCGCGAATAATGGCCTTGAGACGGCCGAAGAAAGCATTGCACGCTGCACGCAAGTGGCTCTGCGGTATTTTGGCCCATTCCCGGCGAAGTGCTTGTTTGTGGTGGTTCAAACTTTGGTATTTTTTAGTGCCAACCTTCGCCTTCAAAATACCTCAGACAGAAAAATCCAACGGATTTGCATCCGGAGAATTTGCAATCCATTGTGTCGAAGAAATGAAGTGTGGAACATTGTTTTTTAGCCAATCTTGATTGACACGTACTTTGTGAGACGGTGCCGAGTCTTGTTGAAATGTCCACAGTCTCCGACCAAAATGATTGTCTGCCCAAGGCTCCAATACTGCCTCTGAGACAGTTTCACGGCATACGATCGCATTAATTTTGACGCCACGGTCCAAAAATACGAGCGGAGAGCGACCATCGGCGGTTATGGCGGCCCAAACCATCACCATCGGTGCTGCCTGCTTTCTAGTGACCGTCCGAAAGTGTAAATTTTCGAAGGACCTCTCTGGCAAGTAAGCTCGGTTATTTTGTTTGTTGACATATTGCTCGATAACAAATGGCGACTCATCGGAAAAAACCAAATTCGGCAACTCACCACTTTCGTGCAAGCGTAACAATTCCTTCGCTGTTTCGACTCTAACTTTTTTCTGTTACGGTGTAAGATCGTGTGCTTTTTGGAACTTCAATGGCTTGAGCCCAAGCTCATTTTTCAGTATGTGTTGTATCCGTTCCAACCATATGTTAAGCTCACGAGCCATTTTTCTTTCACTTCGACGCGGATTTCGCTCAATTCGAGCCTTCACTTTCCGAACCATTTCCGCCGATGTCGCTTTGTTTTTATGACCACCTCCATGGCGTTTTGCAACGCTGCCAGTATCACGGTAACGAGCTATGGTTCGAGACACAAATGATTTATTCACGTTGAGGTGCTGGAGGGCTCTAACGATAGCTACTTGTGGTTTTCCAGCCAAATATAAAGCAATCACACTACCACGTTTGAATTCCATAGCGGATAAAAATTGTTCAACACAACTGAGACGCAAATCGTTTAAAAGGCTTATAAATAATAAAATTATCTGTCATGTGTCAAAATTTGAGCTCACTGTCATGAACGGTTTGGAAATTATAGCAGTCTGAAGTTGGTTGCAGTTCGAGTCATTCAGGGAGTATATATCGTCCACTCCTGCACCAGACTTCTGGCTTTGAACTACCTTTTTGAGTTCCCTCCTGTAGCAACCGTGAATGGTGTTTAACTTTTTCTTTATTTGCATTTTTTTCCTTTTTTTTCGTTAATTTAACTAACTTCGCGTACGCGTTATTTTTTTTATCACTGTCTTTGTACATTTCATTTTTTATCTGCTACAATTCTGGAAATTCTTTGTATAACAAAATAAATTCGCAGCCAAAACCCTTTATGTTCTTCTATTTCAATTTGCTTTTCTTTTTTCTGTCCGCGCAGGTTAACAGCCGAATGCAAAATGTGGGATTCAAAACTTTTTGAATTCCATCGCGCATGAATGTGCACTCTGACATGCAATGCAATCCACCCGCATTCTGCGCTCACGCCAGAAGTGACATTCATGAGTGATCGTGGATGGCCAGCTTAAACTTCTGCTGCTCTGTTAGTAGATATTACCAAAATAAATGGGGGCAACACTTTGCTGTTAGATAAGCTGAATCAAGCGGATTGTAGGGGTTTTATCTATGACTGGTTTGCCACGTATTTAAAAAAATATGAAAACTGCATTAGTTCGCAGAAGTCTAGGTTTGTTTATGTCCCTCAAGATTCTGTTTTGGTTCACGTACTTTTTTGATCATATAATGAACTCCATGTACATTCAGCCTTTCAAAGTCAAAATCTCTGCTTTCGCTGACGTTATTGCATTTGCGTTCTCTCATAACAATTATTTTAAACTGGTTATAGATGTCAACTATGATTTAGAGATACTGCGAAGACTCGTAATTAGCACTAAAAGGAAATATAAGTTGTTTTTATATCAAGCATGTGATGATTTTGCTTTAGCATATCTTTCACGCTGTAACATAAGATTTCTTTTAGTTGGTTGCCAAAATAATTCTGTTACCTCTAACAATGATGCTAGTTGTAAAAGCGCTTGCTTTGAAATCAACAGTGTGGATCTTAAGATTAATTTGAAGGAGCGCAGGTCCTCCTTAAAACAATACCTAAATTAAGTGGTTAGACAGCTCAACCGTTGAAGACTATTCTGCACTTTACCTATATCAAAACTAATTTACAATGGTCTACTAACGAATAAGTCTAAGCTACAGTTCGGGTTATCGTGCTCAGGTGGCTCTTATTTAGATTTAAGTGCAAGGACAAGGGTATTACGCCTAGTCTTCAACTATTTCAGGCCCTCAACAACAGTAACTTTATTACTTAGGGTATTCCAGGCGTTTTTCAGCCACTGCTCTCTTCAAACGGATTAATTGTGTTCGGTAGCTTTGTCCATTGATGGTTTCACCAGGTTTTAGCATCTCATAATATAGCACACTCATCTGATTCCACCAAATACAGAGCATTACCTTTGCGCCATGGATATTCGGCTTTGCCGTTGATTTGGCAGGTTGGCCGGGATTCACATATGATTTTTTGCGCTTGGGGTTGTCGTAATGGATCCAGTTTTCATCACCAGTAACAATCCGATGCAAAAATGACTTCCTTTTATGGCGTTCCAGCAGCATTTCGGACATGCAAAACCGCCTTTCGACGTCTCTCGGCTTGAGTTCATGTGGAACCCAATTTCCTTGCTTTTGAATATATCCAGCTGCTTTTAAACGTTTTGGAATGGCTGCTTGAGTGACACCCAAAGATTCTGCGAGCTCTTCTTGTGTTTGGCAACAATCTTCATAGAGTAATGCTTACAGTTCTTCATCTTCAAACTTTTTTGGCTGCCCAGGACGTTCATCGTCTTCCAAGCCAAAATCACCACTTTTAAATCGTGCAAACCGCTTTTGGCACATTCGCTCAGCTAGCGCATGTTCACCATAAACTTCCACCAAAATGCGATGACTTTCGGCAGCAGTTTTCTTCATATTAAAGTAATGAAGAAGAACTCAGGCACAAAGTTCGACATATTTGAGTGAAAAAAAATTATTGTTGTTTACGCTTCAAATGAATGACATATACTGAAATGACGTACAATGACAGTAGCTTTCCAACGCATGTTCCAATGGAATAATAACAATGGAATAACACAAGTTACGACATCTTTTGGAAAACCACACGAATTACGTTATAGACCCAATACATTATACACAGATTTAAAACAACTATATTTATGCAATATCAAACGCGACCTTATTGAATCAGGGGACATATTTACGAAGAAGGCTGAAGTATTGTAGCTTGCCAATTGATCAGCTTAGTCTATAACAATTTTCGTCGTGAAGCTGTGGGGTGTACTCGTGTCAAGAAACTTCCTGTTGGTTGATTTTTTAAGCGTTTAGGTTTTAATTGCCAAAAAAATACAGTAAAATTGTAAAAGTGCAGAATTGCAAGGCGTCAAATCGCACGATCTTGCCGGCCAATTTAAGAATCCAAAATGAGAGATAAATTGCTCACCGAACTCATTTCTCAATTGGTCCATCGATTTACGAGCTGTGTGGTATGTAGCACCATCTTGCTGGAACCACATATCGACCAGGTTCAGCTCGTGCATTTTGGGCAAAACGAAATTCGAAATCATTGAATGATAGCGGGCGCCATTGACGGTAACGTTGTTTCCGCTGGACCAGGAACAGCACCAAGCAGTTCATATTTCCGGGAGCATTGGCAGCTCTTGTATTTCCTGAGCAGTTTTGTTTATTAACATACCCATTCAACTAGAAATTAACCTCATCGCTCAACGCAATTTTTCGGATCTAAGCTTTTCTAAGGCCCGCTCACTGGAAATTCGACGCTGTGGCAGGTCTTTCTGCTTCAGTTCTTGCACGAGCTATATTTTGTAAGGTTTTAGACTAAGACCCTTTTGTAGAATCTTCCACATAGTCGAGTAACAGAATCCCAACTGCTGCGAACGGCCACGAATGGACAAATGACGGTCTGATTAACACTGACGGATACAGCAGCAATATTTTACTCTGTACGCACTCTACGCATAGGGGTAGTTGGCTTGATCTCCAATAACGTGAAATTGGTGCGAATTTTCGTAGCTATGACTTGAATTGCTTGCTCAGTAGGTCGATTATGACGACCGTAAAATGGTTGAAGGGCGGGAAAAGCATTTTTCACGAATTATGATAATAAAATTCAATAGTTTGTAAGCGTTGCTCGGGTGTAGGTCATACCACCATGAAATGGCAATGCCAACTAAGCATTTTTGACTTTGACACATGTCACGAATCATGCGGGAGCTATCAAAAATAGAACACTGAAAAACGAAAGAGCAAAAAAACAACACCCTTTCTATATCAACTCAATATTTGTTTAAATTTAAAAGGAAAAGAAAGTGGTTTTACTGATGATAAAGCCTCTGCATATTCTACAATAGTTCATCTATCTTGGACTTCATTGCTGATGTAAATCACGGGTTAGAGTTGTTAAGGCATTGGTTTGGATATCGGAAACTTGTTATAAGTGGAAAAAAAAAAAATAATCTTCAAGTTCAAAGCGTAAAGATGCGAGAATCATACAACCCGTTCATCGACTCGTATGGATTGCTTCGTGTTGGAGGATGACTACACCATTCATTCTTGGACTTTTAGGCTAAACATCTACTTTTACTGCTAAAACATCATATCGTTACAATCGCAAACACCGACCACTTTCATCGGAAATATCTACACGCTGGGCCTCAAAGCTTGCTTGCATCGATAAGCCCACATTATTGGCGGATTGCTGGTCGAAAAACGGTGGCGAGTGTGATTAACAAATGCTTTAGGTGTTTTCGTTTAAAGTCGAAAATCTTCGAACACAGCGGATAGAATGCCGACTAATAAGTAGGATATTTCTTACTACTGCCATTGATTCTATGGGCCGTTTTATTATAAATCGAGATTCGCAATCGGCCACGGATAAAATGCTACATCTGCATTTTCGTCTGCTTCTCGACGAAAGACGAAAAATATAGAACTGGTAAAGGATTTGTCGTTGTTAGCTGCGTTAAAGCTATTCATTTCTACAAGAGGCAAGCCACTGACTATTTATGTAAGTCAGACAATGCCACTAATTTCGTTGGCGCTAAGAATGAGTTGGCTGAGTTAAAGCAACTTTTTTTGAATGGTAGCACACAGTCTCGCAGTGTCACACCAATGTCTTGCAGATGGTATTAGTTGGAAGTTTATCCGCCTTAGCTCTCCACACTTCCATAGACTTTAAAGTCAGTGAAATTTCATTTCCTCGCACTGTTGGTCTTTCTGTCTTAACATTCGAAGAGCTTCGCACGTTTGTATGTAAAATTTCTGCAATAATTAATTCTAGACCACTTAACAGAATTACAGAGAATCCTGCTGATCTGGAAGTATTAACGCCGGTGCGCTTTATAATGGGTCCACCATTCACGGCTATTGTGGAACCAGACGTTACGCATTTTAACACAAGCCGCTTGGAGTGATGACAACGCGTTTGCTACATATTGCAGATTTTTTGGAAGAAATCGAGTTCGTCCTATTTATTTCTACTACAGGAGCGTGGAATGTGGCGCACATCAATTTCGATCTTTTGCGTGGTCTCGTTATTGATAGTAAAAGATGAAAACCTCCGGCCCCTAAAATGCAGTGTGGTACTGGGGGGAGGTGGCGACGTATCGTTTTAGCTGGAGAGGGTTGCTGGTTGAGGTCCAAGCTCACCCCGGACTGTAGCGGCACCTAAGTAAGTTAGTTACCCATGAATGTCACTTGCAATTTCGAAGCCGAAAAACTCATACACTCTTGCTATGTGTATCAATGAACACCTGTGTTGGAGTGACCGCATGTTCAAGGTCGACAAAAATGTTGCGAAATGACTGAGTTTCCCCAAACACGTAAAAAACAAGCTTCACCTGTCCACCTGGCTTCAAGACACAACATAAAGCACTCATTCTTAACACTCGTGACAATCTTCTACGATGACAATATTGAGGCAGGTGATTATAAAACCTTTCTATGCCTTCTAAATAGAATTCCAAACCGAGCGATAAAACTCCTGGGTGACGCCAATATTGCCCAATCAAATAACACTCTACAGCATTGATGAAACATTTCCTCACATTGTTCTATCGCTTGAATGAAGTCGCCAGCAACATTCCGTCCCTTGAAACCTTCAATAATACAAAAACGTGCGTTTCGTTATGAGTGCTAATGGGATATACTCTATCCTGATTATTTTTTAAGATGAAGAACTTACTCAGGGAAACTTGCTAAACTCTTGACTTCCTAGTCGTTACAACTCGCAAACATTCAAGACCAACCAACATCGGTATCTATCCTAATTTCCCCTTTTCTGTGAGCAAACATTTAAAAGGTGTTCAGAATTCCATTAGCGTAAGCTGATTATAAAAAAGGGCACATATAAAGTGACGCACTTATGTGAAAGGGCGTTCAACCAGCCAGAGCTACAAACTACAACTTTAGACAAAGAATTTCTTCGTTAAGAAGGTTTCCATACTGAAAAATTTTCTAATAAATAATCGCTCCAACTGACCTGATTTGAGAAACCTAAATTTAAATATCTGGAACATTAAACTTCTTTATCTAAACACCATTCTCAGACTTTCTATTTTCAACTTCGACCGCACTGTCTTAGGGGAATTTGTTCGTGAAGGTTTTATCATACTTCCAAAAAGAATAGCAAAAACAAAACGATGTCCAGTAAGCCGTGCAAACAAAAATATTTTCCCGATATCCTATTTCTGTATCTACGTATCCCCGTGTTATCTATCCTTCGGTGTTCGTTCCTCCACACAGCTACTCTGACTCTGAGAGAAAAATATTTTTGGTTCTACGGGGATGATTTTTATTTCGACTTCCTTTTATTTTCAAAGTATTTTATCAACCGATTGTTACTGTAGATAGGTTGGGAAAACTTTTTTCCGGAAGACAACAAAAAAAAAAAAAACTTCAAGGAAGGAGGGAAAATATAGGAAATAGGTCGATGGGATACTGGCGCGTAACGAATCCGATAAAAGGGATTACACAAACTTGACCAGAATGTCCATTGGATTATTATAATTCCGAAATGATGAACCCGGTTTGAGCACCAAAACCATCCCCCATAGGCACCGAACGTAAACAAAAAAAAAATGAATCGAACAGGGTAATCGCTGAGCAAATTGCTGGATCTATATAAAGTCCTTCTTTATCCTCCATAAATAGCAAAGACGATAGTGTTTATAGCAGAAATATTGAATAGGAAAAAAATACAGCAAATAGAAAACAGGAAAGACCGTCCGAAAAGGAAGACGTACTGGAAAGTTTTGCACAGAAAACAATTTCCAATTCCGGCTATTCGCAGTTGAAAGAAGGCGGAAAGCCTCGGCCAGACTAAATTCGTATGTAATCTCCGGGAGGGTACGGAAGGAAATCAGGCAAACCTTTTTGCTTTTTTTATTTTAATTAACGTTTTTTGCCCATTTACTTGAATTGACTAAGCGGGACGTTTTATAAAGTGGCCCGTAATGTTTCTAGGGGGATTTAGCGTTTGGTAATTCGAGAAAGTGAATCAGAATCAAAATGGAATCAGAATCGGAATAAGAATCGTATCGTATCGCATCGAATCGAATCGAATCGAAATCGAAATCGAAATCATTGGAAATTGATATTGGATCGTCCTTTTCTGCATCGTGTATAAGCTGATTACCATCTAATGTGAGAGAGAGTGAATTAAAAAAAAACTAAAAAAATAAACGGAGGAGTAAAAAAAAGGAAAATAAAAAAAAATCACTGGGAATGGCAGCTTTTAAGTGCATTTATGTGACTGCCTTTCGAATCCTGATAATTAATGGAATTTTCACATTCTCTAGGTACTTACATACAATATCCATTCGTCCTTCACCCTGGACTGAGGAGAAGTTGGGTGCTTCAGCTGATACTTCGCATCGATAGAGCCCAGTTGAGTTAAGTGTCAATCCCCGTAGAAGGACTCGTCTGCTGTCCGAGTGCTCGTCCTGAAATTACAAAGATTTTTTTTTTATTTTTTTTTTTTTTACAAATTAATTGAAGTCATCGTAGTGAAAGAGAAGTCCAATGGACAACCAATCTTCCTTCTACCTTTGTTGTTGGGTTGCTCATCGAAATGGGAATACGAATGTGTCTCTGCTTTGTGTACACTCAGGAAATCTGGTAATCGCTTAAGCTATGTGAAAGGGATATATGAAGGGATTTTTGGGATAATCTTCTTTCCACACACACATACTCGAATACGACTACAGGTACGAATAAAGGTAAAAACCCTTTTCCTGAGCAAACCAACCAATTGTATAAGGAAAAACATTCGCATAGATGTTCAAACAAATTTATACTCTAATGGATGTATATGTATATAGGTATACCCGCCTATTTGGGATACTCACAATAACACGTATTCCATCCACTGGGAAACTTTGCTTTTGTGGATCAGTTTTAGGTACAAAGCGGTAGAATTCCTCGTTATCCTTGTACCATTTGACGGCATACAGTGCTTCTCCACCATCATTTTGCTCTGCACTATTGATTCCAATGCCGCTGGTAGCACCATTGGCCGTACTTAGACTGCCGCTACCACCAAACATATTGTGATGGTCCCGCAGTCGGCTGGATTCATCGTACATCCGATAAGAGGATGCTTGCGTTTGGTATTGTTGCGATTGCAACGAATGCTGTGGCTGTTGCTGATGGTATATTCTGCGGTATTGATGAGTTCTCATGCGTCTGTATAAGCCATCGTCCGAATCCATGTCGATGTAGGTATCTCCTCCGTTGTTAGTATTACTGGTTCCTCTGCCATCGTTACTGTGTCTTAGATTGCCATTCATCATTTTGCTTCCATTCGGTCGATTCAATTCGTATTGACACTCTAGAAATGTTGATTCACCACGTAACTTGTAAGCAGGTATTGAGACTTTTACCAAACGGAGGCACGCTAAACCTAGAAAAAAGAAAAGTGAAAAAAAATCAAGGATTAGTCATCTTTTAGCTTTTGAAAGCAATGTTTGTTATGGTTACAAGGCTTGATTTTGAACATTTTCAACGGATATAGAAAGATAGACTTATTCTGAGCTTAGATTTGATAACAAGGAAAAGGAAGCACATGTAGACTTAATCCGGACATAATCTGTATACAATCCAAAATAGGAAAAATCATGCCAAATACAGTTGCCACTACAAGTTTTCTTATTATATTTGGGAGCCCTTACCCAGAACGTAGCAGGTTCCAACACAGGTTCGGTGTAGTCCAAAAGAAGTAATTCTCGTAGTCTAGCGTTTGAGTTGATCGGTGATTCCATTTCCGAAGAAAAAATAAGGACAAAGGATACTACGTCGCCGCCGCTTTGAAAATATCATCGAAAAACAAACGTAGAGCTGGAATCCGTATAGAAAGTTACAACCATTTAATGACGTCTACTTCGTAATGCATCTGCTATCAAGAGTCGATTCGAATGGCTTACGGATACAAAAATATTACTCCGGCAGGTTTCAGGTTCCTCAAATACGCCAACAGATAAGGCACCACCAATGAAACCTGCAGAAACATTAAACAGCTTCGCTCCCAAGAGTATCGACGACCACTGGAACACAATGAAAAATAAAAAAGAAACCAGACCTAATAGACCACAGGATCCACCGAATGAAGCAGCATACCGTATGTCCGTTCCACAAAAAAGACACCTTCAATTGCGTCAACTAAAGAAGTAGAAGTCTTGTAAACATCGGATACAAGATCTGACATATTGTGCGAACATCTGAAACCTTACGCCAACAACGTAGGCGCAGACCACAATCGATCAAATCTTCACACTTTGGCAGATCTTGGAAAAATCTCAGGAAATTCAGTCATTTTCGACACGCAGTTTTTAGTTGACAGTCGTTTGAGTGAGTCGATGTGAGTGTTTTTTGTGAAAATGAAAAAAAATTGAATATCGAGCTGTTATTAAATTCTTGTTTTTGAAAGGCAATACGCCTACGCAAATCAAAAATGAGTTGGACTCTGTGTATGGAGACTCTGCACCATCATTTACCACAGTGAAATTTTGGGCAGCTGAATTTAAACGTGGCCGTAAGAGCTTGGAAGATGATGAACGTTCGGGACGTTCAAAAACTGCAAACACTGACGATAACATTGCTAAAGTTCACCAAATGGTGTTGGAGGACCCCCGAATTAAAGTGCGAGAGATAGTTAAATCAAGAGATATTAATTCAAGATTTAGGCATGAGAAAGCTGCCCGCGCGTAGGGTACCGCATTTGCTTACGTTAGACCAAAAACGTGTTCGAATAAACATTTCCAATTTCCAACGCTCTGTTTGCGCAGTTTAGGCGCAATAAATCCGCGTTTTGGCGCCGATTACGATTAATGAAACTTGAATACACCATTATACGCCCGAAGCAAAAATTCAGTCAAAACAGTGGACTGCAAAGGGCGAGCCGGCTCCAAAAAAAGCAAAACAACTATTTTTTCGGCTGGAAAAGTGATGGCGACTGTTTTCTGGGATAGTAAAGGAGTTATCTTAATCGATTATCTTCAAAAAGGAAAAACCATTACAGGAGCATACTACGGATCATTACTTGGCAAGCTGAAGGCAGAAATTGCTTAAAAACGGCCACATTTGCAGAAAAAGAAAATCCTGTTTCACCAATACAACGCGCCGTCTCACACCTCAGCGGTTGCCAAGACGAAAATCCATGAATTACGCTTTGAACTGCTTCACCATCCGCCTTATTCACCAGATCTAGCCCCAACCGAATTTTTTTTGTTCCCTCATCTAAAAACTGCGCTCGGAGGACAGAGATTTTCGTCAAATGAGGAGGCAATCACCTTCGTGAACAATTATTTTGCAGAGAAAACCGCCAAGTACTATTTGGACGGGTTAGAGAGATGGCAGCATCGCTGGGAGAAGTGTGTAGAGTTACAAGGAGACTATGTAGAAAAATAAAAAAAAAAAATTGAGAGAAAATGTCTTGTATCATTTTATCGGAAACTTTTCATAAACCCTGTGCAAATGCATCCAGCACGCACAAACTTAAGCTGTGAGTGATTGGGAAGAGCAAATCACCACTTTATTTCAAAAATATCCGAACTTTTCATGCGATTACAGCTCTCAGAAACGTGCATGGATGACCGGTGACTTATTCATTAGCTGGGTCAAGCAGTCTGATTAATTTTTCGGAAAGAAAAATAGAAAAGTGATTTTGTTTGTTGACAATTGCCTTTCTCACTCTAAGGGTATTCCACTTGAGAGCATTAAACTCGTATTTTTGCCACCAAATGGTAAGAGTAAGCTGCAACTACTCGATCAGGGGTTCATCAAGGTTGTCAAGCAAAAATATTGTAAAAAGTTAATTCAACTGTACCTAACAGAAATGCAAAGTGGAATATCGTCGACCAAGATAAGTGTCTTGGACTCCATTCATTACATATCATCATCATGGGAGGAAATTAGGCTAGAAGTGATCGAAAGCTGTTTTCATAAAGCCGGTTTCGGTAATCCAGACGTTCCTGGCCCAGATGTTTCTGAAATCGTAACAGACAATATTGAAGAATTACAGGAGTTTCCCGATTACGCTTCTTTGATGATGACTTCTTTACGACCGGCCCTCGTAATTTAGAAGAATTCATTAGTGACAGCGCTTCAACGGTTGAATCAGAAGACGAAAGCGATGAAGAAGAACCGACACCGATACCTTCAGTGGCCAATGGCCTACAATCTGTCAAACTTCTGAGGACGTTGATTTCAAGCATTTCAAATGGAGAACAATGTCTATATTACCTAAACAAAATCGAACATTTTTTATCTAATGAATCATCGAAGAAGTTTAAACAATCAGGTTAAATATAATTTATTTTGTGCGAGTTGCAGTTTTTTTAGATAACATTTCACACAATTTCCCCATACCTGACAACCATAACCCAGAATTGCTTGAAACACTACTTTGTATATGGTATGATTACTTTTTTTCTGGAGATAATAAAGACTTTCTATTTATAAAGGTATATAAAAGTCTAGTACCAATATTAGTCTTGTTCAGGGTTTGGGTGATATGATGGTAAGCTAATATTTAGCTTAGAATCAAGATGAAGCCCCAGGTACCTTGGTTCCCATTTAATCAAAATATCATTTATTCGTAAGTGATTTGAGGGAAGATAGCAAGTTTCTCATTTCCATTTTCTACATATAATAATCATTCAAGATGTCAATAGCATTGACTAGATTAGTCTCAATGTTGAAAGCGAGCTCATGCGATGTAAATATGGCAATGTCGTTGGGGTAAATTTCTAGATGTATTGGTAGATCTGATGTAAACAGGTTAAACAACGCACTACCAAGAACAGAACCTTGTGGAACTCCAGAACTAACATATTTTACAACAAAACTACTTATTGACAAACACATTAAACAAATTTTGGGACAGAAAACTTGGAAGTAACTTACATAAAAACGGTGGTAGATTTAACCTAATCATTTTGAAAATTGGACAGTTATGTCATACATAATCAAAGGCTTTTTCTATATCAAGTAAAATCCTCCATGTTTACTGATCTTTGATGTTTTATCTAATTACAAAAATTACTTATTCTCATGACTTGATGAGCAGTACTATGAGAGCGCTTAAATCCAAATTGTTAGTTTGGTAAAATATTATTATTTTCTATGATTTGAAAAAGTTTGTCTTTGAGAAATTTTTCAAAAGATCTTACCTAAGCCACTAAGGAGGCTTATTGGTCGATAGCTCTCTACTTGATTCGGAGGCTTTTCAGACTTAGGAATTGGAATAACAACATGCATTAAAAATTAGTTGAATATAACTTATTCCAATTTTAGCAATTTTAGCAATTTGTTTCAAATATACTCGTACGTATACCTAGTCCTGCCATAAGTTCTGTTACAAATATAAAACGCTATAAACAAAAACCAGCAAACATATTGTATTGAAAATTGTTGCAGTTGCACAATATTAATTATTAAAAAAATTGGATTCAATCGAAATAACTGCCTTTTGCTTTAACACAAGCTTCTAAACGGTGTGGCCATTGGGCTATAGCAGCACGTGTGGTTTCCATGGACATCGTGGACGCTGCTCTGGTTAATGCTGTTTTAAGGCTTTCTAAATTTCTGTGGGGAGTATTGCAGGCCATAATCTCCAATTCTGACTACAAACCATAATCCAGTGGATTCAGATCTGGACTCTCCGACGGCAAATCTTCTGCTGCTTTAAAGCCAGGAATATTGACTCTGAGCCACTCCTATGTGGTTTTGGCTTTGTGCGCTGGGGTAGAGTTCTGTTAGGAGATACATCTGTATCCATTGAAAAGGGTATAGGTTAAGTCCTTCGCAACACCCTCTAGCACATCTTCTCGGTAAACCTTTGCACCAGTTTTTACGCCTTTTTCACAGAAATGGCGGGATGTGACGCCATTGTGAGAGACCCACCACCAAACCATTACCGGAGTGGGATAATGTCCACGTTGAACCCTTGGAATAACTTTTTTCGCTTCCTTAGATTAAATGACATAAATTTTGTCATTTTGTTTTTTGAAAACTTCTTCCACGGTAAAAATGTTCTCATCCGTAAACAGAATGTTTTCATCGCCATTGGCCGCGTGCGACTGCAAAAGTCGCTTGCATCTTTCCAGCCTAATTTTTTTTCGTTGAGGAGTTAGAAGATGACCTGTGGACTGACGATAGGCTTTCATATGCAGGTCATCCCGAATCAGCCTAGACATAGATCTGGTTGATGTATTCAATTTCTGGGACATGATCTTCTGCTTCCTGAGTTTCTCTGAATTCGTTCACGCACTACCTTTATTACCGCATTCGTACAGACGACCCGGGAATGACCCATTCGTGGCCTGTCCTCTACTCTAGACAATTCACCGAAGCGAGCAATTGCCCGATAAACGAATATTCTCTATATTTTGAATGGTTTCAGCAACCCGAAAATTTGACCAGCATTTTTTCCGCGCTTATGCAGCGTTATTACTGTGACATGAGTCTCTTTAACGCCCCGCTCCATGTTAAAAGTTTGTAAACTGAAACCAAACTGACTAGTATTCTTCACTGATCAGTGCACGTGATCTGAAAAAAAAGTTAACGGTTTTATTCCCGCAAGCGGTTTTGAACTATAAGTGCTGGAAATTATTTCACCGAACTTTTGGCAGGACTAGGTATTTTTAAAGCTCCTCAAAAGTACTGGAGAGACTAGGTCAATGCCTTGTGATACCTAGACTCGATAAAAGGAAAATCCCTATGTACACCCCCTCGTGGTAAATAGTGGGAAATGCTAACGTACATAAAGGGAACCGAATGGCTGCCGAGGTAAGCAAACATACCAGCATTGCTGGTCTGGTCAAGATCTTGTCCTTAGGTTGTACAAAAGCTCCCTAAAGGCGGAGGAACTCTAAATGGCGGTCAACGGTATGAAATTCTGATGGCGGATGAGCCTATTCTGTATGGCCAACCGCAGCAGCAAGTAGCATCTATATCCATAGTCGGCGACTACAAAAGGCCTGTAATTGAATGTGTTCAGCCATCCAAAAAGGCGGATGTATCTGTTGAATCGAAGGCTTATG
Organism: Volucella zonaria; assembly: GCA_963966105.1. NCBI lineage: Eukaryota > Metazoa > Arthropoda > Insecta > Diptera > Syrphidae > Volucella > Volucella zonaria. The sequence goes on along the minus strand of OZ014530.1, from coordinate 286,371,776 downwards.
GGGTTACTAACCCTATTCTGTAAAACACCAGCGAAGAAAGTTTTTACATGAAATATGACAACAAACGATAATGAGTCCCCAAGTGGTAGCCAAACTTTGGTGTATCTTGCTCCGCCTTAATGGCTGTAGTAAAGCGCACATCAGATTTGGTGGTGCGGCATCCTTCATGTAACAACGAGACGCTATAAATGATGAATCGACAACCAGACTCTGGACATCTTTCTAATACTGCAGATATTACTTTTCGCTACCGAATACGCACGAAAATCGGTTCAAGGGAACTTCGTTCTCTGTACGTACGTAGAGCTTAACATCAGTATTCTCCGACTGAGTGAGACTAAGTGGAGGGATAAAGCTGAATACAGTGCAAGCTCAGGACTGACCAGAATGTTGTACTCTGGGGAGGAGGAGACAGACAGTCGTCTAAGACTGAATGGTATTGGTATTATGCTGACTAACAACGGCGATATGCTGTTGACTTTTGTAACACTCGTCAGCTCGTGGTAGGTGGAACCTTGTTTATAGCAGGTCCTGTCTATAAAGAAGCTTGGGTCTCCCCTGATGGTCAAACACAAAACTAAATCGACTAATTTATTATAAAACAACGATGGAGGAAGTCACTTTGCAATGTAAAGAATGGGAATTGCAATGCTATTAGCAACGCTCCGGCAACGAACAGCTGCTGTCCGGCGAGGATCAGATAGTACAGCAAGCAGTCCAAAATTTAATACGATCGCTCTTAGTGACCGTAGCGATGTGAGACAAAGTAAAGAGAGTTTCTATGGCAACTGAATCTGAAATGGTACCGAGGCAATCAAGGGATAGACATCTCCATGTATCCCAAGACACCTGGGAGAAAACTACACGCCGAAGACCACACAAAATTGGAATCAGCAATAAAACTGATGCTCGTCGAAAGGTGGGTCTACAGAACGAATATAGAACAGCTCATAAGACAGTGCAGCTCTGTGTGACACGTGATAGGAGGACAGGAGAAGCAGCAAGAAGAGCGAACGTGAGGGAGCCGTACAAAATATCTAAGGACAATATAGGTAAAAAAAGGAGCACCACCCACCTTGTGCTCGATACTAACGGCAACCTTTTAGTGTCACAAGAAGACCAACTGCGAAAGTGGAAGGAACATTTCTGTGCACTTCTCAATGATGACCAGAGTACAAGTGCAAATTATCAACTGGTGGTCATACATAGGTCTTCCATGGGAATTGACATCAACCCCAACAACAAAAATAAGAACCGCGATCCTACTTTTAAAAAAATGACAAGGCAGCTGGACTGGATGACATACCTGCGGAGTTCCGGAAGGCGGATCCCGGCGCAGCGGCCTGTATTTTGTTTCCACTTGTTCAGGCTGTTTGGTAGAATGAATGGAAGGACAAAGTAATTTTCAAAATACCGAATACAGAACTGCAGTAACTGGCGTCGTATCACCGTGTTGTCCGTGGTCGATCATATTAAAACCTTGCGAATCATCCTTGAATAATCGTTGGCGTACCAATCAACGCTCTTCCTCATGTTCGTCGACTTTGAAAAGGCCTTCGATCGCGTTAGTCGTGATTGCATCTGGAGATCGTTTGGTATGAGTGACATACATGCAAAAATTGTTGCTATTATTAAAGAGTCGTACAACAGCGCAAGGTGTTTCGTTTTGCGTGGACAGTTTTCCGATGCATTTAAAGTGCGGCAAGGAGTGGGACAAGGAGATGTACGTCGATAATGTAGTGACTGCCATGGTAGGTACAAACGGGAGACTTGGTATCCAATAGAACCCGTTTGATTAGTTAAGCCATTTGGACTACGCTGATGATATATATTTCCTGGAAAACAACAAATACGTCATTCACTGCAATAGAATGGCGAGGTGGCTGGCTTCAGGATGAACGCCAAAAAGACAAAAATAGCAGGTTTTCTTGAGACGGGAGACCATAGAGGAGGTCACGCAGTCCAACTATCTAGATAGCTAGGTCTCTCGATGGTGGAACGGACCTTGACGTCAGAAAATACTAAGTTAAAACTGTTTGAATGCAATGTAAATTCTGTACTTCTATGTGAAACGTGAAAATGGTCCCCTAACATCTCGAGTACTAGATGGAGTGAAAAGTGACCTCCTTGGAAATTAAAAAAAAAATTTTTTTTTAAATGTTTTTTTTATATTATTCAATACAGTCCTCTTTTAGTATGATACACTTATTTCAGCGATTTTCCAACTTCTTGATCCCGTCCGAAAAGTAATTTTCCGGAAGGTCTACAAAATACTCCTCCGTGGCATCGATGATTCCCTCGCGTGAGCTGAATTTTTTATTGATAAGCCATCTTTTGAGGTTTGGGAAGAGATAATAGTCCAAGGGATCCAAATCCAGTTACCAATCGACCCCAAAAGTCCGCCCGATTCCGCATCAGCAAGTCCAAACGCTCTTTCGAAGTGCTCTCGCGTTCGTGTTTTTGGTCAAAAGTGAGTATTCGCTGCACCCAGCGGCAGGATAACTTTTTCATATGCAGAATATTGCCCAAAATGTGGCGTGTGCGCTCAGTACTAATCTTTGTGGTATCTGCTAGCTGGCGCACCTTCACTTTCCGGTCAGCCAACACCATTTCATGTATTTCTTTTGATATTGTCCTCTGTAACCGCATCGGAGGGCCTGCCGCTACGGAGTTGATCGGTAGTGGAGTTGCGGCCACCACGAAACTCTCGAAACCAATATTTGACGGTGTAATCTGACGGAACATTAGCCCCATAATATTTATCCAACTTTTCTTTTGTTTCCTTCGCCGTTTTGCCTCTCAAAAAGTAATGTTTTATGAGAGAATGAAAATCGTTTTCGTCCATACTCAACATGATGCCAAACACGTCAACAACAATCAGCTGTCAAAACAAAACTAAAGACAGTATCGCATTGAAATTCGGCATGTCTGCCTAAATATGAACGGACTTCAAGGCACAATAACCTTTTTTGCAGTAGCAGCGCATTCTGGCGGTCAAGGAGGTCACTTTTCACTCCATCTAATAGGTTACAAGCCTTTGTTAATCGTTGTCTGCGTTACTTCCCAAAGATGGATGTCATTTTCAATAACAAAAGGATACACTAAGCTCATTCTTTTTATCATTAACAACACTTGTTGTGACCGGGTCATTTAGATGTTCGTTGAATGCATTACCTCGTTAACCGTCTTTTGCAAGATATCTCATCCCCAGAATTATACACACTCAGATTCTATTACCCTTTGAAAGATCAAGTCAATGAAACTGATTTCTTGATAATGTGCTTCTGGAGACATTGGAAGCCTTATCCCGACCATAAATCCATTCGAGAAATAACACATTTCTCTCATCTTGAACAATTTCTAAATACCTTATGATACCCTAATGTGAATTCGCTGTCATTGCAGTTAGTTTATAGTCAGATGATGAATATGGCGATATGTATGTATCTCATCGTCATCGTCGGGGTTTCTAAACAACTTCACATTGCATACCATCCACTGCTGATACTCTGATGTCCCGTGCACAATCCCTTTGATAGTCTTTTATAACCAACCTGGGAACATAGCATCCGGAAGTGTATGAAACTTTGCCAAGCGAACTACGTATTTTACGATATAAAGAGACGATGTCTAGGAGAGGCGACAACCTTCATAAAGCTTTGCTGTAGAAGAAAAAGAAGAAGATGACAACGGTGAAATGATAATGCACTCCTGATGCATCCTGGGCGCTGTTCATTTCATCAAATTCCCATGAATCCCTCTTAGCTTAAAAGGAAATTTTATTATACTATGGGCAAACTTTCACTTAAGCTCAAGTATCTAAAAAATAAACGTCAAGTTCACTTGGTGATGTTTGAGTTGAAGTATGTCGAAGTACACTGAAGTTATGCGAAGGAGGTAAAGAGAGAAGGAAAGTGAAGCGGTGACCTTTTACGAGGTAATCTCTCATGATGGAGGTGTATGTATGTCAAGAATTCTTTTCCCAATTAATAGATGAGAGAGTTGGTTATTTTTTATAAGACTAGGTGAGTTCTTTCTTTAAGTGTGACAATTAAAAAAGATACATGGTTTTCATAAACTCTCATCTACAATGGTTTTCATAGGGTTTGACGAAATCCCTTCTACAGAATATGACAAAGGAGCCCTGCCCTTTAGTTGAAATTTACAAAACGCACTTAATTTGCTCAAAATTGACAAGTGTATGTACCTAAGACTTTGAAATATCATTTCCTTTCCTATTTACATTTTAATTTAAATATTGATTTAACAAACTATAAGTAAACTACCTCAAAACTACAACAATCCTCTTAAGTCTTAGCTACCTTATACAAGGGTCAACTTCAAACTACATCTACAGCAAATATCTAAGTGAGTATTCGCGTATCTTCACTTAATGCAAACTAAATTAAAGTCAAACAACAAATCAATTTATGTATACACAATTGGTTTGTGTTTCACTAGCCTAATTCCCAAAACTTCCCTGTCTACCTAAACGAAAAACCAATTAATCTTCCGCGTCTATCATCGTTGTAGGAAAACAACATCAACAACATTTACACACAATTCAGCATTTCGAACGTCCAATGTAACCAATTCTCTCAACTTCCAATGCCCTTCCCTCCTTCTCCCCCTACCAAAACTCTGAATCACTATACCAATTCTAATTTCGTTCTACTTAACCAAAAACCCAAACTAATCCCATGTCCCTTGTTAAACCTCCATCAAGTGTCGGTTGAGTATCTGCTTCGACACTGGCAAAAGCCAGTGGAAGCACAAATAGGTAGAGTACCTAACCAGCAGCACCAGTCATCTTATGGATACTCCAAGTGATGTATAAATTATCCACTTTAACGATTTTCATGAATTCAATCTAAGACGCTTAAATTTTCATCCACTTACGGTTAAAGTGGTGGTTACATCGAGTAGGGATAACCAACCTACCGACCGATTGAATGAAAGTCAACAACAGCCGGGGTAATGAACTTTACACCAAAAAAAAAAAAAAAAACTATCTATCGATGGGAATTGCATGTAAATTGGGTCAACAAAGAGAATGCCATTCGAAGGGTTGGTTTCACCACAAATCTGCATCTCTCTCTATGTTGCTGAAGTGAACCTTCGTGCCGAACAAACTGGAAAAATACTCATCGTAGATACATAGCATTACCCTCTGCATTACAATTTTTGACCGCGATACCGCCCTCTTAGTGAAATACCAAAACTGAGTAACTAGTTATTTTTGGGACAAATGAAACAAAACGCCCCAAAGCTTGGTACACGTATTCAGTGAACGAATACTATCATGAACCAGTGCTCCAATCCAACCGCATAATTTATTCCAAGGCAAGTCTTCACATTCAAAAAAGATTTAAAACAGGAAGAACTGCAGCACAGAAACAAAAAATAAGAGAAAACTCACAAAAACCAAAGGGACAACGAAATCAGAATGACAAAAAATGTGTCCAACCACTTTGCCCTAACATGGCCAAACATAGTTACACCATAGTCTGCATCCTACTCCGATCTATGATGCAATAGAATTACAAATAGTGTTGCCGTATCGGAAGGAATTTCTTAGACTTTTCGGAATATATTGAATTCACTCGTGGAATTACATGGGTTGCATGTTGCCACACTTTGGGTTGGACCGAAGCTTAAATACGCTTAAAAGGACCTTAACTGAACCAGAACTATCACAGTGATCTAGACGTTTAGCAAAGTCATTTATGCGGGAAATAGTTATAAGTGTCGACCATTGAACCATGTTTAACATATTAAAATTTAGGGATGCTCCTAGTAAGTTCCTAGATCTTTCTGGTAAATTTTTTGATGACATTGACTAACTGAACCACTGAAGGCGAATATCAAAGTACCTATAAGTCAATGTAATTTATGAAAGTACCTATAAGCACATATGTGTAGAAGTATCCGATCTACCTCAAACAATTAAAAGAACAGACTTACGGAGATAAGAACAGACTTACGAATCCACAAAATATTTCAAAGAGCCGGAAATACTTTCTTCTATATCTCATACTAGGATGTAGACAGAACTATTGTAAAATAAAATTCGTCAATTGAAAAGGAACGTAAGTGATAGGTGATGCTAAAAATTTCTGAACAAGCACCATTTTACAAGATTGCTAGAAAAAGAAAGGAACTGAGGTCCAGTCAAGATATAAACAAGCAACCCTAACAGAACAGAAGAAATTAGTTGAGCTACCCAGAAGCTCAAGATTAACTAGGAAGATAGCTCTAATAGAGATAAAGTTTTCCGGAACGTTACGAATTACCATTAACCAAATATAATCATTTAGATTAAGATTAGGCTGTGTCCAATGCCTGCTCCATCTTACCTCAAGTGAAGGTCGTATATACGATAAAATGCACCATATTGGCGTAGATTGCAAGATTTCCAAAATTTAGACAAAATCACTGCAAGACAATGTTTATTATAAAGGGTGTTGCAACAAGAGATTTTACAGCTGAGGCATGCAGCGTTGACTTATAATGACGGGCGTCATGTATAAATTTAGGCAATCGTTGAATTTTATTACGAAATTTCACATTCAATCACGGCAAGGATGAGAAAAATTCACGCCAATTTTGCACGTAATCATGTGTGTGCAATATGACCAAAAAGCTCCAAGAGAGGGGTTCAGTATATGACGTGAAGACGCCGAAACGTGTTCGCCCCAGACGTTCAATATAAAATATTCCCGCAGTAAAGGAAAGTGTCGAAATTGGCCCAAGAACAGAAGCTTGGCCTCTTCATAGCCACACTGCACCGAATTTGGACAAAAGATTTGGCTCTCCAAGCGTAAAAAGTCTAATTGAAGAAAGAACTGAAGTCGGCCGACCACCAGCAGCACCTTACGTTCTCAGATTTGGTCCTGGAAAATATCAATCTTGGCATTGATTTTTTCAAGAAAATCGTATTTTCGAATGAGGCACATTTCCCCATTGGCGGCTACGATAATAATCAAAATTGCCACCTCTGCGGCATCGACAATCCAAGAGTTATTCAGGAGATGTCAATACACACAGAATGAGTAACTGCTTCGTGCGGTTTCTGGAGTGGAGGTATCAGGGCCGTACTTAATAAACTTGATAAACAATTTTTTTTGCCCGGAACTCGAGGATATGGATACGGTCGACCTCTGCTTTCAACAGGATGTCGCGAAACCATCGAGACTAACACCATTAACTTCTTTCTTTGGGACTATGTTAAAAGCAAGATCTACGCTAACCATCCGCAAACAATTCCAACTCTAAAAGTTAACATATAAACCGCCATCGCCGAGATAGAGTCCCAATATTGTGAATGAGTGATTGAAAGTTTCGGTAAAAGGAAGAGGATCTGCAAGCAGAGCCGAGGACATCACTTGGAAGATTTTGTGTTCCACAAATACTTCCCACTTGTACACTTTATACAGCAATAAAGGTTTCAGAGATACCTTAAAATTATTCATTTTATTTATATAAAACAAATCCTACGCCTCTTGTTAAATCACACTTTGCAATCTCCCCATTCAATGTGTGATTTTTTGAAGAACTCTTCGTAGCTCTTAAAGCACGTATCCAACTTCACCAGGAAGATGCGCATTCATGTGATTTACTCAGTTTCATTCTGAAGCTGAAAGTAATCCTGTTGGTCATGTGATGTATGTTTGTGATAATCACTAACATAGTGGTGCCCAGTGCTTCATCTGTGAGTATGATAGTACATCAATCGTGCTTGCTTAACCTGCAGAAGGGAGCCACGTGGTTCTATCTTGTCCAGTCGGACTTGAGTTGCTAAATTAAATACTCGTACAAGAGATGAGAAGATAATAGAAAAACTACAATACCCCGTCGAGAATAGCTCAACTTTGACAGGAGGATGCATTGCGGGTGAAAGCACTCGATTTAATCGGCAATGCCAATAGTCACTCTGGTAAACATTTTATAAGTTTTTGGTACTAGGAATTTTCAGGAGTAGTCAGGTGCTATAGTGTTTGTGGAACAATCCTTAACACGTCAATGGTAGTTCGCTTATTGCCGAAATCGGCTTTTGACTCCGGATAATCCTCAGGATCTTGGCCTTTGGGTCGTAGGCTATATGTTAGGTTTCGAAGCCACTGAAAGTATTGGCTAAGGATGAATTTACTGTTGATGACCAATGCAAACCACATAACAACGAGGCCCTAGACTCCTGCAAAGCAGATATAACCGCAATCCAAAAAGAACGGGTTGACCAAAAGAAGGATAAAAAACTACGACATATGGTATACTGCAATGGTAGCTCTCAATAAAAAAGCGGCGCTTATTTGCATGCGGGCTTGTCATTAGATCCGGGCTTAGGCAAGATGATTCTAGTTTTCGAAATGCGAACATGCGCCTAATGGCTGTAAAATTTCTAACATTAAGCTTTCTCATATATATATGCACGCAGGATCCTAGTGAAGCAAAATACAATGACGCCAAGGGAGTTCTTACGATCGTTTGGATAAAACGTACGAGCAGTTCCTTCATGTAGACCTACAAATTGTGCTTATACTACTGAAAGATATGGCCTGTACTACTCAACCTCTGAAAGCCGATTCAATTTAATAGATTTTATGGTACGGCGAAATTTTGACGTAGCTAGTCCGCATTTACTATTGTACATCTCACTTTTCTTAAGGGGACAAAGAAAACTCGCGAAAGTTAAACCGCCAACTAGATTGATCATATTACCTTTGTCGTTGGGAACAGAGAACATTGGCTCAGATCGCTACCTATTACAGCATACGTTTACGGATATCTAAAATATCCCAAAGATAAGAAAATGCATTGAGGTATTTTATCGTCAAGTACTGAATACCAATAACAGCGCTAACGAAAATCTAGTTCGATGAGGAATGCCGGCAAGCACATCATATCTCTGACGATCGTAGCATACAGAACGATGCTGTTTAGAGGAATCAAAAGCATTTGTGAGATCTACGAATAAAAAAGATGAAATGAGCACCGATTTCTCAAAAGGCTAGAAGGAGGAAAAAGGCTGATAAGAGGTGCGGGATAAAGAAAGTATAGAGTTTCTTTTGCAGGAACCATATTCAAAAAATTTGCTCTAAAATCTGATGTGAAGCACTCAAAGATAAATAAGATAATATGGCAATAGAAGCGCCACCGTTGAGGATATCGAAGGACCATTTGTGGAGATTGTAATTGAAAATTAAATGTTAGGCGTAGTGAGACATTCCATACATACAATGATAATCAGCAATTCTATTCACCCATAATATATAAAGTAAGGATAGCCACATCTAAATATATGACCAACAAAACTGACGGATCAACCGCCGAGCTTGGAACAGCGAGAGATGAGTGATGACTTTTGACAGGAAAGCACCAATTTATCTGCAAAATAAGGGCGATTGAAAGTTTGGGCGATTAATGGAATCTTAGCATTGTTTTTTCGATCGACAAGAGAGAAGATATTTTAAACTGTACCAATTATAGCGTTATTGGTATCCCAACAACGTCTACCAGATCTGTTAATGAGTTTTAACTTCCAGATCACAACATCTTTTTATCGATATTACAATAGGATTTATAAGAACTATCTCTGAAGAACGATTCCTAACCTTGCTAACCGTGGCAAACGCGTTTGTTTGTGCAAGATGACAATTGGAGTATGCATGCAGCTCTACAGTGGTCGTTAAAGACTTCATCACTACTTACGATAAGAAAAAAGGGAGTATGCAAAGTGACGAGCTCTGATACGATTTCTTTAGACATCGTTCTCACATTTTTAAAAACTTAATTTAATAATTCACATACGCCGATGATATTGAGAAAAATGGGATAATGCAGTGTGATTTTAGGAACGCTTTCGACCACTTAGGTGGGCAATCGGGAAAATAGAAGTATCCCGGAAGGTTAGCGCAGAAGAGAAAGCCCCTAAAGTGCTGTGAGCAATTTAAATGGAACCCGTATGAAATCGGCTGCGAAACTAAAGCCAACTGGCTTATACACATAGAGCTGGGTCCAGGGGTTTGTTGGCACGGACTGTAGTGCCATCTTAGCTTAGACGTAAAATAGTAGCTATTGCGCGATTTTTTAATGTCCGTCAAATACTAATTATGATAATTTACACAAAATGGAAAAATTTAGTCGTAAATGTTATATCCTTCATTAGAAAATGCTGCCCATCTCTACCGTCACTAAGATGATTGGTTTGGCTTTAATGAAAAAAATACCCAAAAAACCTCTTGGACATCATTGTTTCCATTATGGAAGTTTTGCAAGCTTCGGAACAATGTGGATGCACTATTTTTTCGCAACCGAATTCCTGTTACTATGTGCAGGTGGTCCTAGCAGTATGAGGGCGAGCTTTAACCTGTTGGAATAGAACACTTCTTCGATTACCCAGACCAATGCCGTTTCTGCCCTAGCGCCGACCCTAATCTGCACAGCTGTTGATAATAGACTTCTGCATATTAACAGTCTGGTTACGAGTTAAAAGCTCGGCATCCCACCATACAGACAGTAGAACCTTGAGCAAGTGAAGTCCATATCTGCGATTTTGTGCTGGTCTACCTTCTGGACTAAAACATTGGTGGCGACATTTAAGAACAATTTTTTATCTCCGGTAACGGTCTAATTCAAAAACGTATCTTCATTGTGAAGCGACAGAAGCGCAATTAAAGCTTCGGTGTTTTGGTGAAGATTATTTTGCGATATGGTTGTCTTAACCAATCTCCCAACTTTATGACTTTTCGCATGTTTCTGAGGTGTCGATGGGTAATCATATGGCTTACGTTGAGTTCCCTTAGGAGTTCTCTTACCGCAACAGTGGGATTTCTTTCGACGATGGGCTTCAGGAGCTCATCGTATAACTCTTTTGGCCAACCCAAACGAGATTCAACCTTTAGGTGGGTGGCAGTGGCTCAAGTGGTAGTGGACTAGCTTCCAAAGGTTCGAAGGTTCGGTGTTCGAATCCAGCCTCGCCGAAAGACATACTCATTTTTTCAGTTAACAAAAATCAAGTTAGACTAGTAGTTGACTAGAAATCAACATCAAGTCAACTTCCACTAAGAATTTAGTCTCCCCATTAAATGTTGGATGTCACCCATGGAGCAAAATAACCACTGAGCCCAAAATCTTTCTTTCTCTCTTTATCCCATTTTCTAAAAAAACTTAACACATTCTGAGGCATTATAAGCGTATTCATACCCACTTGAGTGTTAAGTTCTTTTCTAAAAAAAAAAAAAGGTCAAAATTGCCATTTTTAAATTTTGCAAACCAACGACGACACTTGGACTGGATTTCTTTAGTGGCTGCACTTCCATTCTAGCTTTTCCGGAACAACAGCAATAAAATATGCCGAATATGCTGTTCCAATACATCCATTTCAAAATTCAGTTAAAAATGGTTGCAATGAAGTAAAGACAATGAAATTTGCCGACTGACTGAGCAATATATCCCAAATACTAATTTCAATAAAGTTTCAACATAAAATTGATGTTGTGCATTTTATGACAATTGGAAAATAACCCCCGAAAAAAACGCGCAATACTTATGTTACAACCTGACATAAATATCACGGTTAGAAGCTCATCATAGCTTTATTCGAAATATCACCGCAGCGAACATAAAAGATGATGTCGCCTGCCTCTATACTCAGTAGCAAGATAAACATAGAGAATTACGGGGAGGGTGGATACTGTATCCAGTTTTGTAAAGTATGGGCTGAGAAATCTGGTAGGAATAGGTTATCATGGATATCAGAAAGCATGTCAGTAGTGACGAAGGTCACTACTCTCTTTTAAAATTTCCGAAAAATCAAGAGCATTTAAAAATATGTGCTACCTGCATTTATAAATACGTACGGGGCTGTAAACTTTGATTTTCGCACTTCAACTTACTCTCGCTCAGCCGTCTCCAGTTATATAGCGGTTTTTTTTTTAATATGAACATAACAATTTTGTGTCTAATTAAAACCCAGAATAATTGAGATATCGGGCTGAAATTTATTCCAGGTATAGCACACATGTTGCGTTTAAGTATGGGATTCGATTTCGTTCATATGACCATCGCGAGCACGTTTGCAGTGATCGATTCATTGAAGCCAATTTTCAATCACTCTTCCATACACACCGGCCGTAACGTTGGCAATTTCGCGTTCGATATTGTACTTGAGCTCCCCTAACATTGTTGGCATAAACCAACGACTTAACGTAGCGAGCTGGCCATTCGACAGGACCATTTCTCGAGATTACACGATTACCAAACTTCCTCTTCAATCGGTGGTTTGTTTGATCAGCTGTGGGGCATGTGGCGCCACAAAGCACTGATGTCAAGTCCATCCCATTCTGATCAAAAATAGTCTTTCAACATGGCACGATAGCGAACTCCTTTGACTATAATATGGCGATCATTTTCACCGACGAAAAAATACGGTCCAACCACACCTCCGGCATGAAATCCACACCATACGGTCAATTTTTGTGGATGCAATGGAGTCTTTGGAAGCACGTGTGAATTTGTTGCTGTCCAACAACGCATATTTTGCTTATTGACAAAGCCATCAAGATGATTTTTTGATGAAATTCTGGATTTTCTTCAAACGTTTGCAGAACCCAATGGGAGAAGTTCTTGAGTTAACTTATAAGGGTGTAGGCTAAGATTTTTATGCAAAATTTGCCACAATGTGGACTGAAAAATTGCCAATTTTTATGAACCACGTGGAACCAACTGATTTGGCTCATTTTGAACTGAAGCACTTACGGCAGCGATATTTTCGGTACTTCAACTGGGGTAGTAGTGAATATATTGACCCAAATTTATCCATTATAGCACACACAGCATGTCTGGTGGGACGATTATTACGACCAAAAATAGGAGTAAGCGCTATTAAAGTTACGCATACCGGCTCAGAATTTCGGTAGTAATTTTTAATAATTTCTAAACGTTGCTCGTTCGTGAACTTCACTTTGACTGACGTTTTGGCATTGACAGATCATAAAAAAAAGTTTAAGAGTGCGTTTGCATTAAAATTCAAAATGTTATGTCCCTATTGAAAAACCTTTTACAATAAGATATGTACTCGATTTTCTAAAGCGTATAATTTTAGTGCCGTAATTTCTTCAGGGCACTGTAGCTCAGTACTAGATACAAAGAATCTCAAGGACGGACTATGATGTTTTTTTTTTACAATATAACCTAGCCATCCAAGCTTTTAAATTCAAACCGCACTTGGTACTGACTGTGTGCTATGGTGCCGTACATTAAATGCAGTCCACGCATCAAGCCATAAAACAAAAAACTGTGACGGGATTATAATTACAGGGTTTTTAAGTTTTTTGTGAAGGATATTTATTTTTAGGTGCTGGCCTAAGTAGCAGCGATTTGAAATAGTGATTCATCGCCTGATGTAGGCAATAATATCAGTATGTAGCAGAAATCTCGGCTTAGGATTAAGATATATCAACTCAAAATTTCCATTATCTCCTGTGTAGATTAAGGCGTCTGAGATGGATAAGGAACTTAGGCATTGTTGTTATATACGGCCTTTAATCGGTATACAGGCAGTGAATATCGAAATAATGTTCCTGTCTTTTCCAATGCAAGGTCAAAACAGCTAGCACCTATCAAGTTATCGATGAAAAATTTCAGACGTTTAGGGCGTTTGCTAGATAACACTCGTTGTGCAACGTTTAGGAGACTAGCCCGTGAGTAGTTGCCCCAATTCTTCGTATCGAATGATTTATTTTACCTGGCAAGAATATCTGTGCTCACTTCATCTTACATTACGTGGAAGTGATTTTTCCATATGCTTAACCCAAACTGTTGCTGCTGCTGCTACTTTTCCATCTTTATCTCCACAGGTTTCTGTTCGGGCTTTTTATTCTTGCCATATTCATTGAAAAAAGAAAATTTCTGAAGATCGTATCTTTAATAGCTCTGATTACATTTTTCTCCAGTTCCACCTTTTTCTTTGGAGGAAGCTGCTACCCACAATCACGCTTGTGGAAATCCTTGTATTACTGGCAATATCGCCGCGAACCCTCGTCTTGATGCTCAGAGTATAAGACTTCTGAAGTGCTTTTTGGGAAACATGATTACTAAACTTCTACACAATACTTCTTTGGCATACTAGCCAAAAACACATCACACGGGATGGGGAGGTACCGATATTAACGATAGAGGTGAGTCGCTTTCTGCTTATATTATAAGTACTAACCTTATTGTTTGTAATATTCGCAACGAGCACACTTTCATAAATAAAAACCGACAAGAAATTCCAGATAGCACCTTTGTCCCCAACAACATCACTTTTTGAAAAACTGATTGGCCAAAATACACAGGAAAACTTTTAAAACTGCCCTTCTCGGAACTCGTAAGTCCCCCATGTAAAAGAAGAATGAAAGTCAAGGATTTCACCTTGGCTCCTGTCCTTTTGTTCAATCAAGAGGCACGAAAAAGCCAGACTGGTGGGCATCAGCTTAGATGCCAACCAAACAAACAGCACAAGAAAGGCGACAGACTGGGACTCACATAAGTAATCCCTCAAAATATATAAAAAATAATAATAAAAAATAAAATGACCTCCATGATGGAGGTCATTCTGTGGCACGATAAGAGAAACCTCTGAGGCATCGGGACTTAAAAAAATCCTCTCTACAATTGAAGGCTCTTAGATGACCTCAAGTGATGAATCTCTCAATCTGTTACTGGAAACCCACTTGCCAGGTAACCAGCTATTCACGGTACGTAACAACCTTTGAAGGACTACTGCTGCCGTGACTAAAATTTAGGGTCTGATTGCAAGAGACAACCATACAAGTCTGCTGGGCCAGACAGTGTAATACCACATTCCATCGTCATGAAGAGAAGTTAATGTAGTTTTCATTTGCAAAGCCAGAAAATGTTCTCATGTTGCCCAAAGGACCACAGACATATACAGCAGTTTTCAGTCTGAAAACTCTAAAACGACTAATGGATATACGGTCTAGAATGGATCCACGACCTTTTTCTACGGCAAAGCCAACATCGAACAATCACTACATTATAGAGAGCACACAATGATTGCGTTTTTGGATATAGAAGGTGCCTTTAACAACGTCAGCACACCCGCAATTATTTCTGCACAGTCAACTCTGAAGGCAGACGACTAACTTGAGGAGTTTATCAGTCTTCTACTGGTTAGCAGGATTACCAACTCCAAACTCGAGGGGCTTCTGCTACAAGATGGTTCAGCAGAACTACGCCGCAAGGTGATCTTCTTTAACTCCTTAACTTAGAGGTCAATGAAGATAACGTTGCCATAGACGTCTCAGGGAAGCATCTCAATATCGTTAAAGAAGTCTTATAGCAAACTGTTAACAGATTAATTCGTTGCGCCGAACACTGTGGATTGGGAGTAAATCCTTATAAAATTGATCTTGTTCTCTTTACCTGGAAATATATAATTCCAATCGTAGATACTCCCTCAATCAACAGTATACAGTGACATATCTGGGTCTTATTTTTGACAGGAAACTAAACTATAAACCTACTCGTAATCTTTAGTATCTTTAATAGCTTTATTCTCCTGCAAAAAAAGCAATTGGAAACAAATGGGGACTTCAACCTCGCATTACCCAGTGGCTACACGTCTCGGTTGTAAGATTAATACTCACCTACGGAGTGGTTATCTGGACGGTTTAGAATGCAGCCAGCTACAGTACACTAACCAAAGTACGAATGGCAGCATGTCTGTCCATAATCGGAGCTTTACGCACTGCTCCCTTCTCGCCACAGGATATTCTGTTTCACCTGATACTCTTCGATATTTTCAGCAGGCAAGTGGGTGCTAACGCTGCTATTCGCCTGAAAGCGACTACATATTGGACAAATAAATTATTTGGGCCCGCTAATATTCTTAGCACACCAGAAATCCTTCTAGAGAACATTGACAACACTACGTCCCAACATTGGTTTGGCAAAAACATTCATGTATACATCCCTTCTAGACCATTGCGGGAGGAAAATGCTTTCACGGATGACAAGTCAATCCACTTCTACACCGTTGAATCCAAGACTGATAGCGGGGTTAGTGGCGGTTTTTCTCAGGTAAGCTTAATCTAAGCCTCTCCTTCCGCCTTCCAATTCACAGGTGGAAATTTTGGGGTTTAAAGAAGTCCTGCCCTGTATTTAAAAGGGATATCCGCATCTTTTCGGATAGTCAGGCTGCAATCAAGTCCCTGGACTCAGTCTCACAAGGGAGATTGCAGAACAGTTCAACATTCACCTATGTTAGGTGCACAGGCACGGGGCACAGAGGCATTCCAGGGAATTGTAGGGCCAACGAACTCATCTAGGTTGGGACTACTCTACCTATCCTACCGGAAAAACGTAGCATCAGTATAAACTAATGCATCAGTGCAAACTAATATTAAAGATAGATGCTACTAGAAGAACGAAGCTTAGGTGGACTGTTGGGTCAACTTATCTAGCAACCAAACAAATCTGGCCAAAACTGGATCCGAATCATTCTAAGAGTTTGGATTTTCAAAAAAGGAAACATCTAAACGCTACCATAGGTGGCTATGCTACATAGACAAGAAGGATGAGGAGACAATTCTCTACCTACTATATATGGTACATGTCCAGCTTTTTGCCAAAGAAGAAAAGTTCACAATTACTTAAGCGATCATAACAGTTTCCAACACTTTATCAGAAGCTCAAATTGGTTCCAAGAGTAGGAAGACCATAGATCCACGTGGTCTAAATGTTTTAGTTTTTCCAATGGCCACTCTAACCTAACCTAACCAACCTTAAACAAGATCAACATTGGCTCCTCAGCTCGGATATGATCATATGGTGAATATGCTTCTTTGTTTGTCAGATGCATTTAGGCTGGGACCGGGCGCTGCAAGTTGTTCTGTTTTAGGTATGCTTCTGTTAGTAGCTCCTAAAAGTTCACAAAGGTGGAATTTTCAACTCTGATATAAAGCAAAACGGCAACATATTTTTAAGAACTATGAAAGTTGCAGCAGAAGAGAGTGTACTATCTGCTGTTCGTGATTAGGAAATTTCATTACTACAGTAACCTTTACATTTAGGTAAAATTTAGCACTTCATCACTCCAAATCACTCAATTCGAACTAAAGAGTTTGTTATATTCAGGTAGTAATTCCCAATTTCGAAGGCCAGTAACAAAAGTACTACGGCAAGAAATACGACAACACTGTCAGTATGACCTAACACATTCCATCTTGGCCCACCATAGTTGGCATCCTCCTTCACTACACAATGGAATGCTATTTGTGGAATAAATTTCTGGTTCAACCACGTTCATCAGAACAAAAAAAAAAAAGAAGAAGTAAACGAACAACGAAAAATGAAAACATGACTTGTATCAGAGAATAGCTCTGAAATAGGAAGCACACACCCATGCCGCAGAACGCTCCTAAAGTAAGAAGCAATAGCACCACAGGACTAGAACATTGTATAGGGCAATTTGGCAAATTTATAAATCCCACCATATGACCGAGTAGGAGAAGCTGCCACCTGATTTGCCTCTAGACCACAATGTAACCGAATCTTTGCCACACATTGTGGAGAACCAAACGATCTAATATCCGCAATGTTATCAAATGACGACGACGGAGACGACGACGACGACGACGTCGACCGAAACCAATGCGGATTTCATCCGACTGGTTCCGTTTCACATATGATTGTATCCGTACGGGTTGCACTTTAAGGATGGCGACGGGGAGTTAATAAGTACTTCCACCGTCGTCATGAACGAAGGCCTTGAATATGAAAGCCTCATCATCATCATCGTCGTCATCATCTTGGTCGTCATCATCGCCATCAGAAGTAACAGTAGCAGTATCATTACGTGGTCTACTCAGACTTGAGGTTGGGGTGGCTGTTACGAGTATTTCCACCCTGCAAAATGGAGCAAATTTCCTCCATCTAAAATTGCTTTTGGCAATTCAAATATTTTCCCTGCGAAAGCAGTCAGCTCCAAGAAAATGGGGGCATTGTCATGGTTGCAGAGAGACGACGACTTAGACGACGACGTTGAAGTCAAAGTCGTAGCCATAGTCGTGGTCGTGGTTGTAGTCGTAGTCGCAGTCGTAGCCGTATACTGCTCCCTCCAACTCCACCGACGACGTTACTTGGAACATCGAGATGCTTATCGAAATGAATACACGGATATTTGAAGTTTTTTTTTTTTTGCATTTTGTTCTTAGCTCTGGTTATTTTCGACTGTGGTGAGATAAGGAAATAGGCAGTTACCACAGATGCACGGATACAGTGGCATATTACATAGTATCTGTGAAGGCGAAGACCCCCTTAAGCTGTGGGGTGTCGTCTGATTAACAATTCCGTGGAATTTAACAATTTTTATTGTGTAGCTTCAGGTGAATTATCGATTGTGGCACTCAGTATCTCTCTGTGTGGCAAGTTGTGCCCTTTATGGAAATAAATTTGTGCGTGTCATGGTGGTAGGTATCAACAAAGGATGGTTGTAAATTGTAGTCGGTACTGGTCCTTTAAGCAGGGTGTATTAGCTAGATAGTAGCAAAGAGATTTGCCAAGGCGCTGAGTGATGGTTTTTTTTTTACCTGGGTCTCGGTTTCGTTCTTTTTTTTTCTTTTCTTTTTGATAGCCAAAATGGTTGGATTAAGGTGATGTAATGGGGTCCATTATGGGCATTTGTAACTGTTGTTATTTACAGGTAAAAAATGTAGGAATGAGGTGAATGATTAATTATTTTCCGATTACATTCAATGGTGTGCTAGGGAAAGGAAGGGTATTTAACGAGGTAGTCGTTGATATCCGGAACAAATAATTTACAGTCTTTTGTCGTTGAGCTGTATCTGATAGGCAGAGTTTTGTCAGGAATAATAGAAAAGATCTTGATAAAGATGGAAGCCATTAATGAGAATGTGTTGTACTAGGACTTTACCATCAAAAATTGATTGTTTGCACCTCGGCCTAGGGTACTCGTATGTTTTTAAAGATTTAAAATTTATAGGAGCTGCCCTACATTTGACGTTTATAAAACATCAATAACATTTCGTTACAAATTTTTTTTATACTCAAACAGATAGACGACCTACCTGTCAACTTATTGCTCAAGCTATAAGGATAATACATTTATCTCTTGTAGATGTAAGCTTTTGTCAAAATCTTTGCTTTAAATAATAAATTCCTTACACTTGGGAGGCACACTGGATAGACCACTTTAGAAGACACCACTTCAATTTTTCATAGAAGTATGTATATCAGTTTTGAAAAACATATTTACTTTACGGAGGTGTCTTAGACAGTGAAACGTTTTCAAAGCTGTAGCTTAGTCATAGGGATAAACCTTTCCGTATCTGGTATTATCACTGGACACTGTGCCACTGGCACTCATGCGGAAAGATCCCGGAGCGGAAGCTCCATAAACAAACACGAAATTGAATCTATTCGTCAATTCCTGTGTGACTGTCTTGCCGTTGTTGTGAAAAGAATGGAAACTGTAGAGAGTTAATTCTTCAATTTGCTTGAGGACTTGAGCTAATTTGAGCTGAGCTCGGATTCGTATCCATATCCATAATTTAAGTCGATGGGTTTTGCAATAAAATTTAAATGCACACCATGAGTAAGTGAGCATTGGGTTATCACTCAAAAGGCATGCATCTAAGGTAACCTACCTAAGCCAGTGAGGAAGTAATCACCTAGGGTTCAAAACGTTGAGGTAAGAGAAGGAATTGATGTGTATAGGATGGGGCACCGCTTATAGTTTTATTTGAATTACACGTACTCTACATTTTCCAGAGTTTTTTTCTTTTTCTACTTAAGAGGACCCCTTATTCCCACTCTTATCTTGACTCGACTAAGACTAATATCACCTAGCTTCACTATGCAATGTAAGGGTTGTCTTCTTTAAAAACATCAAACTCTCACCGTTATCTATATTTTTAAACTTTTCATGACACTTAACTTTCCCGTACTTATCTCTAGCCAGGGCTACTTCCGAGCGATGCTTCAATAGACTTAAATAAACTTTAGATGGCTGGACGGTGTAAGAATAGCGTAGGCGCTGGCTAGTGTCAACTTGAAGACCTGTGTTCTAACTATGACATTCCCGTCTATGGTAGTTATTTTACTACCAAGTGGTTTGATTTCCATCTGGACTCGACTTGCCAAACTTGTAAGTGCGTTTACAGATAAAAAAAATCTTGCGTTATACATATGTCAACGGAGAAACTTTCAGTATAGTGCCAATGGTCACGGCAAAACGGAGTTAGCTTCTTAGCCAAACTCAAGCCGCAGACATATACCTAAGGATTTCGCCGATTTAGCCATGGTCTTGTAAAAGATTTGTTTGTGGATAAGCTCTCTTTGAACCAACGGCAACTCCCATATCCGTGAAGTAAATTACCGACAACAGTTTCAACAATCTTCTACCCAAGTGTTTCTACAAAAGAATCCATCGTCCAGATTGGGAGTTTTACTCTCAGGGTAATGTCCTTAGTCTGTAAAAAATACGCAGTTGAGAAGACATCCGCATTTATGAAATCAAAATTAGTCAAAAACTTGGAGCTGCCGCCCAGTACATACTACACATATACCACAATTCAAGAGGTATACGGGAAAGAACCAGATACACACTATTAAAGCTGCAACAGAAAGTCGACTATGAGCATCGTGTTTAGTTCTTACATACTTGCTAAGATGGCCCAAAAGTCCAAGACTTTCCCGAGCCTCGACAAAAAAAAAAAACCACCTCTCTAGTAAACGCAGTATTTAACCAACAGACGCTAGTTGGGCACTTCAAGATGGTTGAAGTCCTTTTCCACTTGTGGCATTCATTAAAGGGGATGAATGCAGGATACTCATTACGTAGTTTGAATGTGTACATTTTCAGAGCATTCAAAATCGACCCTGGCCATTGTTTCCCCGTAGGCAAATTAAAATCACGACTGTCCATCAGAACGAAAAGGAAACTGCGAATTGAATGAGACTTAGATACCTCAAAGAAACATCTGAATGAAAAAGAATAGTCTGGATTTGGTATCGCAGTTTTAGTAAAAAGATATCAGAATGATTATCAGACACCAGAGAAAAGACGACCTTGGTGTGGTAATGGATGCAAATAAATATTGAGTCAGAAAAGAAAAGAACACACGCAGTCCTTCAGCTAAAGGAAATCAAAGAGGCGCGAGTCATGGCGAGTCCGTCGATTTTTTTAAAAAGAAGTAAAAAAAGTCACAGGTCCCGATGAAAATTATCTATTTTACTTTTTGGTCTCTACGGATTGACAGTTGGCTAAAAACTGTTTTACAAAAATGAATCTTAATTATATCTGACCTTGATGTAGTGGGAGTGCAGTGCTCCTCGCATTGTATCAAGTTCAGCGCTTGGAAAAATGAATTTTTATTCATTCAAAAGTGTAAGCATAAAATTATTGTCTGGCCGGAAACCGATTTGGGGAATTATATTTGCTTTGGGAGCGGATGTTGGTTCCCCGTGTTGGCCAAACAGCCAGCTGTATTCAAGCTCGGAACGCAGGTTACCTAAAGCAGTGTAGGAAACCCAGACACCCTTGCTAAGATACAATAGCTTAAGTTATATTATAACAGAATTTTGAGCAGTTCTTGAATGAACATAATAAATATACCAAGAAGGAGTCTGTCTTAACAGTAAGAAAGAGTTTAGAGCAGTGCTTAAAAAGCGGAAAAATTATAAAACTGTCAGCCCTGTTACTTCATTAGCAGAGCTTTACAAAAACGGACTGGACGAAATGATTAACAGAGTATGACTGGAAGAATACATGCCTGATGACTGAACTGAGGGGTAACCAGATAAAAACGATAGCAAAAAAGATTTAAATAAAACAACAACGGTGCGAAATACAAAATTGTTTCAGCCACTATTTTCAAGCAACGTTCATGCCATTATATGTGGAATAGCACATCATTCCAATGACTGCTTCGGCTTCGCTGGCACTGTCGACTGTTGGCCTCGAGCTCGTCCAAAGTGATTGGCTTGTTAGCGTAGACTTTTTTTTATAAAGTAGCGTGCGCTCGAGGGGTTAAGGTACCGTTAAAATGTTTGCACACAGCGCGGGCGAAGGAAATTTAGGAAGGAAAGAAGGATAGGTACCGATTACGTTGGCTTTATATGTCTGAATGTTACAATGACTAGGAAATGGAGAGCTCGGCAGGGCATTCCACAAGTGTGTTGTTCGGCTTAGGAAGGGCTTACGATATTTCAGAGTACGTCCAAAAGTTGGCTTGAGGGTACACCGATGAGCATTCATAGCGAGACGGCTGTTAGGGTTAAAGGTTTGAAGGGGCGAAATGCCACTGGCGACTGGTATGGTATGGTATGGAACACTGGTGGTGGAAATATCGATAAAACAAAGTGAGACACAACACATTTCGTCAGTGTTCGAGGGTGTCCTTTAACTGAGTGATACTGGTATCTGCTATGAGTTTTATTGCGTGGTCTTGAATCCGGTCTACCAGATGTAGAGATGTTTTAGGCGCAACTGACTAGGTCTGAGCATTGTACTCCAATTTTGGGCATATAAACCCCTTATATATTGTGGCCAGATCAGAGGGGGTAAAGTATTTCTTACATTGCTTGAGGAAACCTAGACATTTCGCAGCATTTTTGACGACACCGAATATGTGGTCATTCCTGCGTAAGTTTTCATTGACACACATACCGAGAATGGAAATTTTATCGGTTTCGACGATGCAAGTGCCATTCATGGATAATGGCTGGGTGTTTAAATTTCACATTAATAGCCGACAGCATTGTGTTTTGGAAGCATTATATTCAACTCAGTTGATAGTTCCCCAATTGGTTATGCTGTTGATATCGGAATTTAGTGAGGTTAACATACGCTGCCGTTCCCTTTCTACAGCCGAAGAGCATGTACGCAGGAAAATATTGGATTAGAGGTGGCAGACAAGAGATCGTTGTTAAAAATTAAAAAAAGTATCGGAGACAGAACGGAGCCCTGAGGCACATCAGCATTTATTTTGTGAATATCAGACTGGAAACCATGCAGGACAACTTGAATGGAATGATTCGAAAGGTAATTTCTAATGCATTGAAAAAAACAGTCGTCGATCTCAAATGCAAGCATTTTCGACAAAAGAACCTCATGCCAAACTCTCACAAATGCCTTCAACTGCACGTACCTTGCTTTCGGCAGATTGATGCACGCTTTAGTTCCAGTTTTCGGTGAGGCATGCCATCAAATCACCAGTGGAATTGTTGCTATGAAAACCATACTGTCTGCCATTAAGAAGTCCATGACATTGGGAAGAAGGGATGTAAGTGCAATGGGTCTGTAGGAGGAGAGAGAAGAAGATTCGCCTTGTTTAGGGACGGGCTGGACAAATGCTGTTTTACATCTGCTCGGAAAGAGTCCTAAAAAGTAGGATTGTTGAAAAAGCGTGGAAAAACACATCTTCAGAAGAAGGGAAGATGTACAATCTGGGCCAGTGGATTTGTGAATCTGAAGATCTTTAAGTACTCTTGCTACTACACGAGTGCGAAAGTGAATTTGTCCCTATGAAGATTCGACGTACTCAAATGTAGGCAAAGACAAAGTTGAACTGGCCGCAAAGTGTGCAGCAAGCAGATTGGCCTTGTTCAAAGAACTGACATCTGGAATTTCATTGTGCGTTGGGATGGAGGATGTAGCAGAATTTCTGATGTTTTTGACAAATGACCAAAAGCTTTTACTACCTTTGGGACATTGTAGTATTTTTTGCCTCAACTTTTGGTCGTATTGAAATTTCACACGCTTAAGAAAGACGTTGCAGTCATTCCTGGCTCACTTAAAGACTAGACTAGCGCTAGAAAAAATAATCAAGTCGTGTCAAATCGCATGATCGTGACGACCAATTGATCAACACTCGCCGTGAGATGACTTAGTCGCCAAATTTCTCCTTCACAACTTCGAGCGTTGCGTCACTTGTATGGCGTGTAGCGCCGTCTTGTCGAACTTTGACTATAGAAAAAGAGCATTGACGGAAACGGTGTCTCCATTTCGAAAGGAATAAAGTCCAATGATGCCGCCATGCCATAAACCGCACCAAACAGTCAACCTTTGCGGATGCATTGATGATTGGGCGAATAATTTGTGGATTGTGTCCGTTCTAGTAATGGCAATTTTGCATATTGACATAGCCGCTGAGCCAAAGAAGATGATTTTTTGTCCAAAATCCGCACACATTTCCAAAGCCCAATTAGCGAACTCACGGCATTCGGCTTAGTCGTCTGAAGCCATGATGACGACCGACTTCTCGACGAAATTCACGTTGCGTATTTACAACTGAGACGGAATTTCGATAATATTTTTTAATAATTTCTGCACATTAGGCAAACGTAAAACGACGTACTCGTATGATGAAATGGCCAACCTAAATATCTTAGCAGATGAATGTCATTGGTAACTTTGACAGCTACTAAAATATAGCAATTGAAAAAGTTATCGTTGCTATCTGGTCACCCTATACTAGCTCCAAATGTCCCATCTAAAAAAATGCGATTCTATGACTCGCAGCAAGTGTAGAGTTATGCTCCTGTTAAATATCGTATGCAGGATCCTATCTTATATGAACATCTCCAGCTTATCTGGATCAGCTACAAGTGTGACTTCTGACCATTCAAAACGAATACATTTATACTTTCAAATAGAGACCGATGAATTCTAAGTCAATATTGGCAGGACTTTTGGGACCGATATAATAATTTATCGTCTTAAGCTCAATTGGGCAATACCGAATTCGACTAAAACAACACGTGTATTGAATACGCTTTCCTGTAACTTCTCTAAATCTTTGGTAGAAAATTAATGCACAGGTAAGGTGTTAATACAGAAGGCACTGTATTGAATAAATCTAACCAGTTGAAGGCATAACCAGGTGACATCAATATCATCGTGGGGTCCCAACCTCTCCTCATCGAGAATTCTACGGCAATCGAATAATAAACAAAATGAGTTGGCCTTAGCGTTACTGAGGATAAACCCAGAAATATGTTATAAATAAACGATAAGCATCTGTCCATCGCCCAAAATAAAATATTACTCTCAACAGCAGTAACTGCGTAATAGATAAGAAGATTACCCACCCTTATTCTAGAAATCGCTGCTACTTCCGTTTGATCAGATAAATAGCTCTTAACTTCGAATGCAAAATGTATGCTGAACAAAACTCTGATCTTGGCAATGAAGTAGAAGAAATAATCATCACGAATAGTTTATTTTACACCAAAGTGTGGACGCGGTCCAAAACCCAGGACACAGCGGCTGCACTTATGGCCCACATCTTGCGAATGGATTATTGTTCCAACCCAGAGGATCTTCGAATCTTAGTTCATTCATTCGAGAAAACGAAGCCAGGCCTTCATTTTAAAAAGCAAGCGGTCGCTGGTACAAAAGTTCTCTTTATAGACAACTCATACCAATGTGGCTACGAACCACGAAAGTCTCAGGTAGATAAACTTCACGGAACAGGATCCAATAAGGTAGGCATTTTAACCAGTTTATTGCCAAATCAGGCGTGCTAGGGTAAGCATTTGAAGCCTGGCAAGTGGT
Source organism: Volucella zonaria (assembly GCA_963966105.1). Classification (NCBI taxonomy): domain Eukaryota; kingdom Metazoa; phylum Arthropoda; class Insecta; order Diptera; family Syrphidae; genus Volucella; species Volucella zonaria. Next base: position 286,346,194 of record OZ014530.1, on the reverse strand, counting down.
TCGATAGCAGTCGTTTACTCTCCACGATAACAGTGAAGTTCTCAGCTTAGTTAGCTTTATTAGAAAAGTAGAGGGTGACACCCATTAAAAGTATAACACTTAATTCATACTTGTATACTTGTTAACTCCTCGTTCTTTATAGAGATAACAGTCTCTTTAAAATCATATGTTCAGAACTGCCTGCAAAGAAACATTAGGCATGGTTTAGTAGACAGCACAGCTGCATTATCCGTCTTTGCCATAGCATAAACGTCAGCGCGACTGAAAGCCATTGAATCCAACAAAGCATATCATGTGTAGGGAGACAGGGCAGTGTCACTACGTACTCACAGCTGTCAGCATCCAATTTATCTAATTAAAATTTTACCGGGTCCAGAGATTCATAGGAAGGAACACCTTTAGACTCCGCCAACTATAGAGGAATAAGTCTCCTAAAAATCTGCCATAAGATCTTTTCTGACGTATTACTTATCTAAGCGTTTGAAACCATCACGAACAATCTAGATGGTCTATAACAGTGCAGTCTCATGCAAGGAAACTCCACTATTGACCAAATATTCACGCAACGGCAGATTTTAAAAAACGCCATCTATTTATTGTCTTCGAAACCGCGTAAGAGAGGGTGGATAAGGACGAGCTATAGAGCACCACGTCCAGTTTTAACATCTCAGCTAAACTTTTCAAATGTTTTTGACAGGATGATAGGATGACTATGAAGAAATCGCAGCTCCATCAAGGTTGGTGGTGAATTAACAAAGACCTGCATTGTTAACAAAGACGTGAGACAAGGCGACCAGCTGTCATGTGACTTTCTAAACATCATCATAGAAGGAATCGTGGAAAACTCTGCGCCCTATTTTTTAGTCCGCATAATTACAATACCTGCGTACGTGAGTCACATTGAAATGATTAGACAAACACAGGGAGCAGTCAATGAAGCTTTCGTGAGTATTGCAGCGGAAGTCCGCGAAGTTGGGTCTGACGGTAAACAATTTTAATATTTAATTTTGGTGGGGGCTGAGGCCCCCATTTATTGGCTTAATACAAGCTTAATCTAACTTAAAAACTAACAGAAAGACTTAAGAGCTAGTGACCGAGGAAGTGATGGAGGAGATCTTGTTTAAGACGAGGAGTGCTCAGGTGGAAATGAAAAAGGGAGAGGTTTGAGTTGACCTTTCGGAGCATTTGGGAGATAGGTTCGTTGGAGCCATAGGAGGTGCGGTGGACCGGCAGATAGAAGAGACGAGGACAACGTAGATTGCGGGGGTTGGTATTGAAGGAAATGGAGTTCAAAATGGATGCACAGTCGATGAAACCTGAGAGAAGACGATGAATGAAAAGAACGTCAGCAATATTCCTACCTTCTTCTAACGAATTCATATTTAGAAGTTTGAGACGGTCTTGATAGGGAGGTAAGATTAAAGGGTCGTTCCATGGCAAGCCACGGAGGGCAAATTGGAGGAATCGACGTTGAATACCCTCGATTCGAGAAACATGAACCCGGTGAAAGGGGGACCAAGCTTGACTCGCATACTCAAGCAGGGGGCGAACAAAGGTAATATAAAGAGATCTGGTTACATACGGAAAATTCCTTGGACCACCGTTTAATAAATCCAAGTGATGAGTTGGCTTTGAGGATCATCTTATCGATATGCGAACGGAAATTAAGCTCACTGTCGAATAATATGCCAAGGTCTTGGAAAGACTGAACCAGGGGAATTGGTTGACCATGGAGAAAATAAAGTCGAGGAGGAGACGGGTTGCATTTACGTGAGAAGGTTATAGATTGACATTTGGCTATATTAAGTTCTGGGCAGTTTTTGAGGCACCAGATTGAAAACCTATCAAGGTCTTCTTGAAGAAGGGCAGAGTCCTGGGGAGAGGAAATAGATCTAAAAAATTTTGTGTCGTCAGCGTAAATAGTAAGAATGAAGAGAAGAGGGCCAAGATGACTGCCTTGTGGAACTCCAGATGAGGCCAGGAATGGAACAGAAAGGGCTGATCTAAACCGAACACTATAATATCGGTCTACCAGGTAAGAAGAAATCCATTTTAAAAAGAGAGGCTCAAAGCCGAGAGCAGACAATTTGAAAAGGATCAATTTATGAGATATCTTATCAAATGCTTTAGTGAAATCAGTTGCGATAACATCGATTTCTTTGCCATTTTCTAAGGCTGAGAGTGCAAAAGACACGAATTCAACTAGATTTGTGGTAGTTGATCTGCCTTTTAGAAAACCATGTTGTCGGGGTGAAATAAAAGGCATGCATTTGAAGCTTAACGCTTCGTGTAAAATGCTTTCAAAGAGTTTGGGTATATGAGAGAGTTTAGCAATGGGACGATAATTGGTAACTTCATGCTTAGATCCCTTTTTGTGTATTGGGATCTACGAGTACATGCTGTCATCGACGATTTGGCCAGGACGTCACCATTGGCAGTTATAACTTTGAGGTAGTTAAGGACTTCGTTTACTTAAGCTCTGCAGTTACAAGCTGCAATTATCTCAGCGCAGAAATCAGACGCAAAATTAGCCTTGCCATCTCTATTTTCTTTACCGCAGGAGACAATTGAGTAACAAAGATCTCCTTCTATAGAAGACCATAATCATCCCGGTCCTGCTCGATGGCACACACGCTTGTAACTTGTCGAAAGCAGATACTATAAAGAATTTAGCCGTTTCGAGGTAACGATACTGAGCGTGATTCGTTTGAATTAACAAGACTAAAAGAGGAGATTCAAACACGAAATGTAGTAGATGTACTGTGACATCTTTCTAATCAGGCATCTAGGTGTTTAATGTCTGATATGATTTAGCTATGTTGAGCGAATTGACGCCATAGCTCCGGGATAAAGAGTCTTTGAGTGTAACTCCGTGAAACGGCGCAGGAGAGGACAATCTCATCAATAGCGGCGCCGCAAGTGGAAGGGGACCTCAATCAATTTGGAGTGCGGCACTGGAGGCAACTGGCGAGTGATCATTCTGGCTAGAGTGGCTTATTACTTGTGGTGCAGATTCACCGCGGACCGTAGCGCCACCTAAGAAGGAAAGTGTCTAACGTGTTCTAACTCCAGAGTTATTATTGTCAATATTAAGAAGGCTGACTGTATGTCATTAAATACATTCCAATTATGTTGTCATGTTGACTACAGTTCAGAGAACATAAATAGTAAGTGCACTCCATATGTCAACCCTCAACTTTTGTAACATAAGGATGACACAGAAGATCCTTTCTTAAAAAACTCTGAAGAAGAATAATATATATAACATATATATGGCTTCCCCCTAATTAACGGGAACCATGAACATATCTTCAGATCCTGATAATTTGGGGTAAAAAGATGTCTACATATTTTAGAATCGATCCTCTGTAGGGTAACTTCTTCCTCATCAGATCTTTCCACAGTTCGACTTGCTTTCCTATTAATTCAAACGCTTGCTAAAAGGTCTTCGAAAAGTTACCTTTACGGCAGTATTTGTACGCGTATGTTTCCAAACCCGTTTATGGTAACTGGGAATGCTTTCCGTACTAGTACTATCAGGATATAAACAAAGTAATATCTTATTTAAATGAAAAGCGGCAACCGCCAGCTGAAGAAAGGGAGTAAACGAAAGTATTTGTCTTTCAAACAGTAAAGACTTAGCTATGCGAAATGGCACAATCCAGTGCTTAATAACATCGTAGATGTAGATGCAATGATTTCTATCGTCTCTTAGACTTATCTTCAATCAGAAAATTCCTGGTTTCTTTAAACACAATTAGTATGAGGGGAATGGTTTGCTTTTTCCCTTAGAAAGGGTACCTTATACTCAAAAATTCAAATTTAGTTGCAAGATCTTCATTTAAATGTTCAAGTATTTCACCTAAACTTTCTTACTAAATATTCACTCACTAAATTAAGCAAGCCCCTGGGAAATGCCCATTAGCCTTAACGACAAAGTCTCATTTAACTTTAAAACGGGCATAGTCTCTTCAAGACAACCCTCCTCTCATCACTAAGGGGCCAAATTAAACATTAATTTTCTAGTAATAAACCCTTTAACTTAATTGAAGTGGGTTGGCAAGGTAAAGTGCTGTCACTGTGCTATTCGTATCTTTGCAATGAACATTTCCGCATCTGGCTTTAAGTTCAACTCAGCTCAGGTAGGTACATCAACCCGTTAGATAATCACAATGAGAGTTTTTCTTTCTTCAGAATTGTTTCACTCGTCATTATGAGCATACAACAAAAAGGTTGCCCGTGGGTCTGTCGTTGGTTCATTGCATTCAACCTTGCCACCGTTCATTAGATACCATACCACGAGTATTCAGAACTCACAATCCAGAATCCGGAGTGTTTTTTTTTTTTTGTTTGTGTGTGGCCTTCAAACGTGTGCGGGTTTTATCCTAAATTGTTTTACGTCATTATCCTCAGCACAAAGAAATTTTCCCCCTGCACCTCTGTTATCATTTATATCGTCCGGATCAAGGGAGCAAGTGTAATCTGCATTTCATGAACTTTATGGACTAGAATCATTTCGAACTCCGTTTGTTCTTTACCCAACCTGCCAACCCTACCTCCTACCATATTTTAGCTCTGGAGTTGGTATTGTCTTTTTCTCGTTTCGCTTTAATTGTCATTTCACCTTCTTTGTACCTCTTTTGCGTAGTCCTCATCCTCATCGTTATTGTAGTGGGCCTGTAATTTTCTTATGGAAACGCAGATGTGCTATGCAGAAAGAGAAACCAATCAGTGTGACCAGAGAGGATTATTTTTTTTAATAATTTAGATTGAAATGTATTTCTAAAAGTCAATGTACATATGTGCAAATACCCTAACCCCTACCATATCTGCATTCTTCACATTTGCGAACGCTTCAAGTTTTTGTCAAAATGTTGAAACAAAAAAATTGGTTGATTCCAACCTATAGACTGACAGTGTGCCTGTCATAAATTATTGCAACAAGCAGCAGTCGAATTATAAACATGAACTAAAATAAAGTATTTTGCTGAGGACTTATCCTAAGGATAATCAGCTTATCGAATGTAGACTAAAGTAGGCTTTCTGACTTGCTGCGAAACCTTTAGTTAGATAGATTACAATATGCCTTACTGTAGTCGGAAGAGATATGGCAGTGGCGGTGACAGATTAAAAGCCCATTGATAGTATCAAATTATTGAAATTTTACTTATGAGCAGCCTTCGTCCTGTTTTCTATGTCCTAACTAGATCATTATAACTAAAGTGCTTGATATTTAGGAATAAGTTCTGGTCTTAACTCAGTCTGAAAGCGAATAAAAGAATCGTAAATGATGCTGCTTTGATGAGTTGTTAGCCAATGAATCTTAAATAAATCCAAACGAATAGAGCAAAACAAAGTTTGTTTTTAACCAGCTATGATTTTACACTGACAATTCCTGCCAAACTAAAAGAGCTAACATTTTAAAATTATTATTATTTATGGCCGATTCAATTTTCAGTTAAATAAAATAAAAAGTATTGTTTCTCCATGCTTTAATATTTTTTTATTATTTCTTTTTGAGCAATAACACAAAAAATAACATTTCAACTTTGATCCACTTTCTTTCATTTTTGTTAAGCTTTTAAGCCATGAACTGATTTCTAAACTCATAAATTTACTAATTTAAACATTTTCCAATAAATTTAATAAGGAGGTTCAACTCCTTTTTTGAGAATGACCTCATACATTCGATTGGGAAGCGACTCGTACAAGTTTAGAGAAATAGCTGACCAAGAGCGCTTGATGCCTTCAATTAGTTCCGTTTTGATGGAATATTGCTTGACAGACTCGTTAACTTTCTACTATATTGATGTCGGGTGAGTAAGGCGGCCACTGCATTAAGCTAACATTTTAGCCCTCAATCCATAACTTCACGACCAGGGTAGTATGGATCGGAGCATTTTCGTGTTGAAAATGACATGGAAAATTACAAAAAAAAAAAATTTTAAAATGGGAAAAAGCAGTTTCAAATACGTTTCTTTAAGTGTTTGCATTCATATTTGCTGTCAAAAACAGTAACTCGCATGTACTATAGTATGAGATGGCTACCCACACCATCACAGCCCCCACTCGACCATGACGGCGATCCAACTGGTGTTTCTCCTTGCGAAGATAATGGAAGTCGTAATTGTATCCGTCTGAAATTTCCAAATTAAATTTCTTTTCATCCGAAAAGACAACTTAGCGCCAATCAGAATTCCATCTTCATGTATGTTCGTGTAAAATTTCAGCGCATTTCCTTTCAAGCCGTGTCCCTATAAATATGGAGCATTCCTTATCACTCTTTGAATAGAAGACAAGCTCGCTTCAACGCCAATATTTGCCTTGATCTGTGTTGCTGAGTTATAAGAGTTCAATGCTTCTGTCAAAATTACTCTCTTATCAGCATCGGATATCAAACGCTAAGTGGCGTCATCATCACTCTCACAGTAAGCGTCTCAAGATATTGTGCCACTTACGCCTAGCTTAGCAAAAACGTTCTGAAGTCTTTCTTTCTAAGGAACAACACGAAAGTTTGTGACCTCTTACAGACGTCGGAAACCATTCGCTTGGTCTGCTGGAATCATGGAGAGTCATACCACCTGCAATTATATCATAGGAAAACCCAAATGTCAATCAAATCCACAAGCGATGACAGGCAGTCCTAATACAGGTTTGTGTCCTGAAAGCCTTGCCCACCAAGTTCATCGGCGATATTATTGCCGACTATCGCAGGCAATACTTATCGACTTCAGCCTTGAAACTGCATTCGAAGAAGCAGTGTGTTCCCAACTTGCTTTAAAGAGCAGCTTGGATGCCGGCATATACAGTTACTTCCCGCCTTCAACCGATTTTTCATAATATAACTAATTGCCATATGGATTACATATATTTCTTCTAACGAGGTTTTGCAGGTAGGATTTTGGAGCCAACCGAGAAGACCCAAATACACTCATTTCCTTGGTCAGAATCTGACCAAAACCATTTCTGAGCAAAAGGAATGTCTATTTCACACCTTTCCAGGAAGTTCTAGAGTCATCGCATCATATGGCATAACCATAAGGAACCGAGGTCGTCTACTAAAGACCAATGCGTTGCAAGCGAAAGTTGGCTTCGAGAGGGTAGCTCACGATAAGAATAACAAGGGGACGGGAGTTTATCAGAGCGCCCAGAACAAAGTCAGACATATGTACATATCTAATTATGAGGAAAAACCCCATGTAGCTGAGACATTTCAGGTGGAAGAAGCAGCCACGTATTAACGTGAACGTTGGGCCAACCAACCAACCACTGATGATCTGATGGCATGTCTCACCGAAAAATGGAACCAAAGCGTACATCTATCCGGCAAAAGCCAGATAGTTGTACTTGATATTTCTAATGCATTTGACAGAGTTTGGCATTAGGCTCTTTTGCTGAAAATGCGTGCTGTTGGGATCGACCACTCTCTTCTAAAATGGGTTAGAAATTACCTTTCGGAACGTTCAATTCAAGTTGTCTTGGATAGTTTCAAATCCGATATTCACAAAATAAATGCTGGTGTACCCCAGGGCTCCGTTCTGTCTCCGATACTCTTTTTAATTTTCATCAACGATCTCTTTTCGGCTACTCCTAATCCAATATATTCCTGTGCGGATGACAGCAGTTCGTTCCCGGACTCACTTCCCTGCTCTTCGGCTGTAGAACGGGAACGCCAGCGTATGTTAAGCTCATTAAATCCTGATATTAATAGCATAACTAATTGGGGAACCACTAACAGAGTAGAATTTAATGCTTCCAAAACACAATGCTATCTGCTGTCGTTAAAGCGAAATTTAAACACCCAGACGTTATCCATGAATGGCACTTGCATCGTCGAAACCGATAAACTTTCCATTCTCGGTATATATGTCAATGAAAACTTACGTTGGAATGGCCACATATTCGGTGTCGTAAGAAATACTTCACCACCTCTGATCTGGCCTCAATATATAAGGTATTTATTCGCTCGAAATTGGAGTACAATTCCCACATCTGGTGGGGTACGCCCAAAACCTCTCTACACCTGCTAGATAGAATTCAAAACCGTTCGATAAAGCTCATAGGTGACACTAATATCACTCAAACAATGGACAGCCTCGAACACCGACGTTAGGTCTCGTGTCTCACTCTGTTTTATAGCTATTTCCATCACCAGTGCTCCATAGAAATCGCCAGTAGCATTCCGCCCTTTCAAACCGTAACACCCGTCTCGCTATGAATGCTCATCAGTATACCCTCAAACCCACTTTCGGGCGTACTCTTATATATCATGATTCATTCCTAAGCCGTACAACTCGCTAATGGAATGCCCTGCCTAGTTCAATATTCCCTAGTTATTATAACCTTCAAACATTTAAAACCAACGTTCACCGGTACCTCTCTTTCTGTCCTCCCTGATTTTCCTTGGCCCGCTCTGTGCAAGCGTTTTAAGGGTACTTAAATCCCTTGTACGCGCGCAAATTATGAAAAAAAAAACCGATGCTTAGTATACAATTGGTCCTATCATAGCCACGAAGATCCAAAGGACCCCTCTTTGTTATGATCGTCGGAGGTTTGTTATCCAGAATATCAGTCAAATACTTAGCTTCGTTGACAAAGCACTTAATGTAGCTTTAAGCACCAGATGAGTTTTACCAGACATTTTCTTCCTTCTTGTAAAAAAAAACGTCATTTTTGAGGGGACTGAGTAAAAGCCGTTTCTTAGGTAAATCCTCGATTATGTCCAGGACTGCTTACGCTTTCGAGTAAACGGTCGAAAGACATGCATATGCCTGATCCTAGATGTTAAAGCTATTAAGGGCGTTAACTAGAGAATCGGTCAACATGCATCATAGCAATGCAGATAGGACTCCACCCTGCGAGCAAACCCTGTTTACCACCGTAATTATGGTCCTATTTACCAGCATTGCTCTTATCCATGCAGATGCCGTGAAAGTTTATGATTATGAAAGCACCTCCAATGTCGATAGAAATGCGCATTGCGTACTACGTTTTCTCTCCAGTGCGCCATCAACTCTGCCAATCAACTTTCGAAGGATTATCTGCTCTATTAGGCCTGTTCCGCCTTAGAAAAAAGATGCATTTACAAAGGAAAAATTGTAGTATGATTGTTGTGTTATACTGTTAAGGCTCTGCATTCCAATCTTGGTACCATAAAGCTTTGAATAATTCTAGGATCACACTAACGACAAGACACGTGCACATGGTCATATAACTTTTATTTAGTTATTGGGAGGAGCATGCGGACACTTGCGTATGTATCATATGTTTGTATGTACTCGTATCAAGGTCATATTGGATAAGTGGATTTAGATTTTAGTCACGGCTACAAGACATTTTCGCATGACGAATGATTATCCTGATACGGGCGCCTTTTATAATTTTTTTCATACAGGTCATATCGCCAAGTTTCTATATATGTACATACATTCTGAACCTGCGTGTGTTCCAGAAATATTTGCGCTACCAAAAGCGATATTTTCCTGAGGAGTGCTTATAATGATTAAGATTAACGTCAAGACTACTTTATTAATGTCACATTCATGCAGCCCTCTGGCCGCGAAAAAAGTCGAACACAGCAATCTCTGGTCGTAATAAGCAAACTTAAACCGAAGTCTACTTCAAAGAAGACTTACCTAAAAACAGGGGACCTTCACTCCTTTTTATATCTACTATTTGGGCTTCTCACTAACTTTCTTTTACTATTTGATTGCAGTTACATACTCGTAGAAATGTTTAAGGTACCAAAAAAGTGGAATCTGATTGACACTTTTTGATGGTGCAATACTGCGTCTTCGACTTACTTCTTTCCCACTAACAACAAAGTTTTGAAAGTCCACCGTAAATGGCTAAATCTTAGTTAATTTGAGTAGTGTCCCAGTCAGCAAATGGTCACACTGTCCGCCAGCGGCAATGGCACTAGCAGTAGAAGCAGAAGAACCAGAAAAAAAAGGACACTGGCGTTGTTTTAATCTATGAAAACAAGGATAATTTACCTTAGTGATTCTTCTTCATTCAGATATGGTGAGCAGGGTGGTGTTGTTCGTTCTGGTTTAGAGTTGTGCCACTGGTGCTGAGGGTATGGGATGATTGTTGGAGTATGCATTTTTTGCTGACTTTTGTCTTTTTTTTTTTTCTTTCGGCCCTCCTATGAGCCGGTACGCCTTCTTATTCGTCTTTCAAAGCCATGGTACGTGATTTTTTGCAAGTATCCAAACGTTAGGTACATCTTGTGTATACATATTCAGGTGGCTGGCTTGTTTAGGAAGGGTGGACCTAGCCAGTATACCTATATGTTATATGTAATATGTATGACTATGCCATTTATTGTGTCGACAAGACAATAATACCAGAGTCCTAATGTTCTCCTATGTGATACTTCAACCTGCATCTTCACTAGATTTACAGCTATTAATATTTTCTCCCTACCTATTCGATGGATTTGGACTAGAACAAGCGGAACTAAAGAATCCAACAAATCGTTCGGAATGGTAGTAATTCCATTTTGTTTGAATAAAAAAAGCAATGACAACGTTTCGGTAGGTCGCTGGTTATGGTGCACATAAGGTGGTGACGATGAAAATGGACTCTTAGTTCCGCACCTAGATACGATCACCTTACATACCATCATGGCTTGCTTTGGTTTGGGTCTTGTTATCTTGGCCCAGAATTCATTGTTGAGCTTACTTAAATACCCAGTTGGCCTCTTTTTTTTTTCAGTCAGTGGCTGTAGCTGGGAGTGTGATTATTCTCCGTGTGTCTGTGTCCTGAAAAAGGTGTGTTGGAATGGTTTTCAGCTCCTTTTTTCTCTCTCTCTCTATCCTATTTTGTGTTTTTGTTGATTTTGCAGAAAATGGAATAGGTGCTCATTAGCCATTGTTCTCGGGGCAACCTGAAGAGTGTGTTCATTAGAAAGGATTGCCGTTCTTATGTTTCTAAATTATTTTCGTAAACTAATTCCATGCATTGTTCATTAATGAGAGATGTCGAAATGCAATTTAAGTTTAAAGCGGTGCTAACAATTTAAAGAATAAAAACTACTGTGGAAAAGAGTTTAAGTAGTTAAAACTTCTTACAGTGAATGAATAAACCAGATTGTATAAAATCTGACTTGTTTTGTCCTGGAGCAAAATGATTAGTGTAATCCCTTCAGTCACTGTAGTTACAAACCAGATAGGTACAGACTCATGTACTTGGGATTTACTTCATACATACTCGTATGTAGGTTGGACGCCTGCTGTAGTTACAAACTAGATAGGTACAGACCCATGTACTTACCCTTTACTTCATACATACTCATAGGTAGGTTGGACGTCTTATCCAGGCTGGAGCGGCATATAATTATAATTCATCGCATACACACAAAACTAGCTAAGTCATATCAATCAATGCCTCGTCACTGCTGAATTTTAAAGAGCTTCAATATTCAGCATGAATTTAAGACTACTATTGTATTAATCCCAGAATACATTATACATACGAGTATAAGCCTCTGCAAAGTGTATATAACTGAAACTGCCTATGATTAAGAGTTAAGCAAGTTAGTAACTAGTAGAGATACTTAACAATGAAATCCATCCAAAATGGAATAGAGATGAACTTATTTATATCCATTCCACGTCTATTGAAAGGAAGGCGTAGGGAGAGTTCTACAAGGACATACAGGGCAAACCAGAAACGATGGATGGCATCACATCTAATACACTCCTCCCAAACCTTAATATCCGCAAAGAATCCGGCAGTTTTCTGAATAAGAACCATTAACCAGATTGATCACACTAATAGCAACGAAAAGTAAGGCTCCAATATTTTGGATGTGCGAATGTTCGGAAGAGGCTAAATCGGCTCTGAGCGCTACATTGTTATTTCTAAGGTACAAATGCGGATCCCATATTCAGGTACTTTGGGGAGATTTTACCTCGACAGGCGCAACAAACTTCTTTAGCATTAATTAATCGCGTTTTCGGAAATCCTTCGAGATATCCTATCCTTTCAGTGCTAAGCGCAGCAGAGTTGATGTGACATTGCACGCAAGGTAACATTTGATGCAAACCTGACTACAAACATCCTGAATAAAAATTTCAAATAAGTATATGCTGTGGAATAGGAGTTGTATAAGGCGACATTGCTGGAAAAGATTATGAGAATTCCTCGTTGTTTGCTCCAGAGAGGCGCTACTGTAAAAAAGTTATCCGAAAATTTCCCACCTTTACTCTTAGCTACAGAGAAAATGCAGAAATACACAGCCCGAAATAAATTTTATTGAGAAAACATTATTTATCGCCAGCTTTTATAATAAGAAGATAGCGCTATCCAGACTTAAAACAAATAAGACCGTCACCAAGGCCTGAAATGCTATATCAGCAGCCTGGGCTTCCGTCCCAGTTCCGCTGTATGACGCGACGGCTTTGACTCAGAAGTGGACAAAAATCTAGTCCACAGTCTCGAGATAAAAGTTATTCGAGTATTTAAAACTGTCGAAATGGTCCAAATTTGTTGAGTTAGTGGATTAGGCTATCTTCAGAGAACGAACAACAATGCTCTAGTCAGAAAAATCTTCGAAAGTGTATTAGCAGAACAGTGCGATAAAGAAGGACGTTGCCCAAGGTGACTGGAGAAGAACCTCACCTAATTTGGTGCGGCAATTGGAGATGATTAGCACCCGTACTATGGCACAACCAAAAAATAGTTTAAAGGGCGAGCAAACAAATCGAGTGGAGTGTGAGCATGAATAATAATCGTGGACCATGAACGAATGGTAATGCTCGGACAATTGGAATTATATATGAGCTATAACACCGTTCATGTAAATTAAACTAGTGGGTCAACGACCGAAATCTCTATGCGAATATTGTATTTGGATTGGTCTGGGATTATAAGCGTACACCATAAGAAGTCAAATGGACTTAAATCGCATGATTCTCCTAGCTAATCAGTTTTTCTCCTAAGCGATGAGATATGTGTGAAGTAGTCCCGGGCGTCTTTTTAAAACCAGAGCTTACCCGCATACACTTCATCGAATTTTGGGAAGAAAAAGTCAGTCAAAACCTGTCAATAATTTTCATCAAACACTGAAATGATCTCTTTATCGGACAACGTCATTAGAAAATGATTAGAGATTATTTCCTCGAAAATATGGACGGAATTGATCCAGACGATATGTATTCTTAGCAGGATGGCGCTTCTTCCATACCGCCCTTCATGGGCAATTGACTTAATAAGAACTCAATTCCATAACAACACAGGATTTTTTTTTTTTTTTAAAGAACTTAACACTCAAATGCGTATGAATACACGTACTCGTATAATGCCTCAGCATGTGTTAAGTCTTTTGGAAAATGGGATAGAGAGAGAACGAAAGATGCTTGGGCTCAGCGGTTATTTTGCTCCATGGGTGGCATCCAGCATTTAATGGGGAGACTAAATTCTTAGTGGAAGTTGGCTTGATGTTGATTTCTAGTCAACTACTCGTCTTACTTGATTTTCGTTAACTGAAAAAATAGATGATATGTCTTTCGGGCGAGGCTGGGATTCGAACACCGAACCTTTCGATTTGGAAGCCAGTCCACTAAAATTTGAGCCACGGCTACCCACAGGATCGCAAAATTGACCAGTAAATTGACTACCGGGAACGTGCGGTGTGACAATACTCGATTATTTCTTTTTGGGCTATATATGCTGATGAACCGCAAACTATGCACATTTTGGAAGTCAAAACTTGGACCGACAAGATGCGATTTATCAAAAACAAGAAAGAAATTGGATGAAATAGCTAAAAATGTTAGCATGAAACTCAATTCCTTTCAGCACTGTTCTTTCACAGCATATATTCGGATGTGGATTTGTCATAAGGGAAGAAATTTTGAGCCCATGCCGCTACCGAAGATAAGGACGTCTCGACCAAACAATATTTCTACTAGCTCATTGACAAAGCATATGAGCAATGCCTGGGTATGGTAGGAAAGGAAGATATCTTTGGTAGGATAGTGGGTATGCATAGCCTACAAGACACCATATCTACTGTCGCTATAGCAACACACAGTTTGCTCACCTTAATATACCCAAGGGGACATGGGTTCTCCGGATCATGAAACGCTAAATCAATGATCACATTTCGATAGACGTAAGGCATGTTTCCACCGTTCTGTACTTCCGAGCTTTCGGGGCAGCTAACATTGAGTCGGATCAGCACCTTATTGCAGTTAAGATACGAATGCGGATTTTCCAAGCGCTACAACATAGAAAAACTACAGTGAGAAGATATAACGTAGAAAAGCTACAATCGCAAGAGACCGCAAGAATCTTTGCCGAACGCGCATCCCGAAATCTCTCAACAAATCCTATGCCGCCAGCATCAGGTACCGAAGACCAGTGGCAACGCTGCCAATTTGCCATCAGAGACTCAGTAACTGATGTATTGGGTTTCACCCAACCACCACCAAGAAATCTTATGCAACTAAACAAGTAGCGTACAAAGCGGCGCTGCAACGAAGGACGAGAGCCTCTGATGAGCTCTAGGAGCAGAAGAAACGGGAAGAACAGCTGCTACTTCAGAAGAGGCAAAAGGAGCGCCAGAAGACTGCCAGCGAAGACATTGAGAGTTTCTACTCCAGGAATAATCTACGGCAATTTTACCAATAGGTAAAAAAACGAGTCAATGCAGGAAGACACGTACAGAAGCCTGTGGAGTTGAGGAACGAAAACTTGTAGTGTATAACCGCAACGAAGCTCAATATGCCGTCTTCAGGCAGAATAGATTAGACCTGGACGATGATAGCCAAAACTTTCGTCTTCCTGACCAGAACGAAGTAAGTATAGCGATATATAAGCTGAACTCCGGTCGATGTATTCAAAGCTGCTGGAAACAATTTTGTGGAGAGGATGGACCAACTCATTTCTCAAATCTGGTCAGACCACTGTGTACCTGATGAGTGATATCTCAGCATTGTTTGCATGATCCACAAAAAAGAGGTGGTCCAACAATAGGGGCATAAGTCTTCTAAATGTCCGATACAAGATCTTATCTGCCATCCTGTGTAAACCTCCAATACCCTTCGTCAACAACGTAATTGCCCGATATCAATGTGTTTTCAGAGCAGGAGCGTCCGCAATCGACAAGATTTTCATACTGCGGCAGATCTCGGAAAAATCTCAAGATGTCCAAATGGATACCCGCCATCTTTTCATCGATTTGAAGGCCGCATATGACAGTATCAATAGAGGGGAGCCGATTTGAGTTTTACTTTTCTTTTTTGTTAAGTTGGTAAATCTGTTGTTGGCATTCCCTCTAAATCTTAGCGTCATAGCTTTGCAATTTCATGCAAAAAAGAGACCATGTTGACGTCGCAAAAGAGATAATTTGCGAGGCTGAATCCGATCCCACATTCATCAAAAGGATCATTACTGGAGACGAGACATGGGTTTATGAGTACGACACGCAATCCAGATTCCAGACATCAGGCAAGTGAATGGCGTTCACCAAATGAGCCGAGACCAAAAAAATCACAATACGTTTTCAGTCAAAAAAGAAGACAATGCTCACGTTTTCCATGGATTACAACGGTGTGCTCGTATTGCATCATGAATTTTTGTCAGAAAGCCAGACAGTAAACAAAGAGTATTACGAGTATTTGGGCGTTATGAGACGTTTGCGTGAAGCAATTCGCCGAAAGAGACCAGAATTGTGGGCAGAAAACTCGTGGATTTTGCACCACGATAACGCACCGTCACACAGCGCCATCATTATTCGTAATTTTTGGAAGAAAAATGCAACAAATACCATCCAACAGCCACCGAATTCACCTGATTTGGCTCACTGTGACTCCTTTCTGTTCAATCAACCACTGCGGTGAACGCGTTTCAGCAGCCGAGAGGAAGTAATGGAAAAATCGCAGGAAGCACTGATGGACATACCGAAAACCAAATTTAAAAAATGTTTCGAGGATTGGATCAAGCCGCTGGCATAAGTGTGTTGCAGTCGATGGGGATTACTTTGATTTAGATGAATTAACTTGTATTTTTAATTTTCCGAATAAATTCCGATAACTTTTTGATCAAGGTGGAAGTATAATAAAAGAAGCCAACTCTGCCATTGACTTCATCAAGCGCTGGTGTAAGGAGTTTTTCAAACCTTATGTACCAAATCTCTTTACATAGCCTTTGTTAGGCCTCTCTTGAATATGAAAGCCAAGTTGGTCACCCTTCTACAAATCACACATCCTCCGGATAGAAGCTGTTCTCGACGCAGGTTTTTACGATTTGCTTTGCGTGGTCTTCTCTGGGATGATAGCCAAAACTTTCTATACGTCGAAAAGTTGCCAACATTCTCTTTATCCATCAAATTTTAGTGGGTAATATCGATTGTCCTTCTTTACTTCAACTTATTTCTTTTAAAGCCAACCCACGCAATCTTAGGTCGGTGACACTTTTCCGGCTCAATCTTTACAGAACGAATTATGGACACTTGGAGCCAATGTCTAGAATGCTTCTGGAAGTTAACGATATTCTTCCTCTCTTCGACTATCATCTCAGCAAACTCTCTCTCAAGAACATTCTTATTTCCACCTATGCCTCACGTCCTAAAATTTGTTTTTATCTTTAGTTTTAAGTGAAATTGTTACTTTTAAGAATAAGCTTGCAATAAGCGTTAATAAATCTGTCCGGGTTTGACCCGGATGGCAAATGTAAGTGTATTATAAATTGGGTATATCTTCAGATCTATGGGAACTATTTTTCGAAACAGACAATGAAGATGTGCAGATCCTCCGAAATATCGCAGTGTTTCTCCATCATTATCCGTAATGTTTGAATCGTATTACTTCTCACAAATCCCCAATATTCCGTTGTCGACTATGGAAAAGTCTTTCGTAGATTTTCATTGTATGCGACATTAGTTTCACCGATCGATAGTTGTTACAATTTCTCGTGTCGACTGTGCCTTTATATAGTGCAACAAGAAAGCTGTGCGTCTAGTGGGTAGACATTCAAAAGCCCTTCATCATTTTATAAAACAGAATCGCCAGCTATTTAAATCTAAAATTTGTGACCATGGCTCATACTTCAGAGGGTATGTGATCCGAACCTTTTTTACTGATTCACTACCGTCAGCTTTTGTAAAACCTGCTCCTCCCTCGACCACGAAAGTGGACTTTCGTATCTACTCTGGAGGGTGTTAAAGTGCTCTCTCTATCAATTGTGAATTTCGTTGTTCCCTGTATTTTCTATATTGCGGTTATTAAATCTCTTTCGAGTTATTTACTTTTAAAATATAAGCTCATTCGGCTGTGATTCTACGTTGTACTTCTTATGTTTCTTGTCGCTTGCTTATATATTCTGCAACTGCTATTACTTTCAGACGTGTTCTTGCTAACGTATTTTTTCATCTTGACTATACTCAATGACAGAACTATATTTTACGTTGGATTGTTTACCCGACGTTATCCTTCGTTTTATTCTTCTAAAACTTTTGGATCATGTAACCTGATGCCAGTAATCCAATGAAGGGCAGTGAGGGCTACAACTAGGCATGAAGTGTCTCTAGCACCATCTCTATTTCCAAACCATGGATCTCGAAGTTTGCGCTATGATGACTATGGGCATTATCGTTGATAGCAATGGGGAATTTTTACTGCTAAACTTCATGAGGTCATCAAGAAATGACTCTTCTATCTTAGTATATGTGGCATGACTGTCCATATACTCCCATCATCTATCGATTTGTTCATTAGTAGATAGATATACTTGTATGTATTCTTGTCCACGACATTCCTTCTTATTCATTAATTTCTTATTAAACTCTTGCACCCTGTCATCATTTTACATACTTGTTTCTAAGTTTGTTCAATACAACAAGCGACAGACTGATATCAACCGGGACCAGGGCCATATTAAGTTGAATATAGCTTGCTCTAAATAGAAAGAAAATTCGAGGTAATTTTTTATTAGCCTCCTTCTTTATCTTGATTTGATGCATGAATAGTGTTGATCACGTCTATAAAATATAAGTCTAATTTATCGGAAGTCAAGAATAATGGCATCCTCTAATCCCGCCACTTGACAGATATTTACGTAGTTTGGAAACTTTTTTAACTATCTCCAAGGACAAAACTTAGCATCACACAAAACCCACACATTAGAAGAGATATCAAATTAAATCGCCTCGAAAACAATCCAGGTCATGCCGTCAAGCCACAAGAAAAGAAACATGTCTTCCTTCCGCAAAACTAAACCAATTTCTCGATAATTTGTTCGTGTTATCCCAAAAGGAGAAATTGGAAAACCTGGAGGATCGAAGTTTTTTTTTTTTTTTTTCGTTTTGTGATGTTTGCCTATACCCACTCCTTCGCTCAGTTAACTGCAGGAAAAGAACACAACACAATCACAAGCAATTTTTCGGAGCGATGCAAAAGTTTTTTCTGTCCCCAAAGGCCCCCCACAATTGTTCAATTGTGTTGTAGCGATGTGCTATAGCAACGGTCCAGCCTCCAGCTTCAGAGAATCGAATGCCTCCACCGGGCTTACTGTAGCAGGGTCGTGTCGTCGTGTCGTCAAGCATTGATTTCCATCTTCGATTTATTATTTCCGGGAGGAACATATTTTTTTCCGATTTTTTTTTTTGTTGCGTTCCTTCAATTTTTTCGTTTTTTTTTTTGCAGTTTTTCTCTTCTGTTTTTGTATCGACGGAAAGATGAAAACTTTTATTTTGTTCCGTCCTCTCCCTCTTTTGATGATATTTTAATTCAGTGGAGGAAAGAAGGACACAGCAGAGATAAAAATAAAAACAGAACTACGAAACTTTGTGTAATGGTCTTGCACATACAAGGACAAATGTGCACACAAAATCACTAGAGGATAAGGAAGTGTCTTTGAACTTCTATTTTGGTTTTTCTTCTTTTTTTTTTGTTTTATTTCCTCTTAGCTTGAGGGTGGGAGGGGAGATTTGTAATATTTTCTTCATTGTCTAAATGGACTTAAGAATTTACGAGCCACAGTGCCACAGCTGAACAAAGAGAAAGTTGTCTAATTTCACTGAGTACGCCTAGATGTAACATATCTTTGTGTAAATGTGTGTAGCTGTGGTTATATGTTTATTTTATTAAAACTTCAGAGAGAACCAAAAGATCTTAGAGTGTTATCCTTATGTATACAACCAATGGCAATATCAAAGGAAAATGCCTGTCGAATTGACAGAACGAAATTTGCTGGACAAAGGGGAATGAGCTAATAGAAGAAAATTGCCTCAAAATTTGCCAAGCATGCACTTTAGGATGATTTAAGGTAGAGACGATTTTACCTTTATTTCCAACAGAATCAGTAATCACTAGTCATAAAGCTGAAGTAGCAATTAAGACTTAATTATAAAGAATATTCTAGGATGTGAGAACGTATCGAATACTTGGAAGTTTATATATTTACGAGTATGTGTAGTTTCATAGTTTACACAGCTCAGAATAATGGAGAGGCGTACGGCAGTTAAAATTGTGAGGGCGACTATTGGTTAAGGTAGCAGGAAAAAGCAATCAGGTACTACACAATTTACCTGAAATCTTCCAAAAGGACTTTATGGTGGTTAGGTTGGAATCACGGTAATCAAATTCAGAAACAAGTGCACATTAGGGGTTAGTGATAGGCCTGGAGATCTTAGAAAGTGCATATCTCCGGTATTCGAGTATGTACCAATACATATGTCCTCATGGCTTCTAAGATGAGAAGATAGCCTAGCTTCTACATGACATGGATACGACACGTTGATGCGTTTGATATCATTAGGAGAAAGGAATTCCGCATAAAACTGTTTCTGTTATGTCGTACAATGGTACTGGAGTGGAAAGGATCAATAACTTTGTTATCAATGTTGGTGATAATTTTAAGATCCCAGATCATCAGCCGATTAAATTTTTCCAACAAATCCCTATTGTTTCTACGCAAATTGTAGAATTACTGTAGCTTGGTATCCCGGCTTCATTAGCATTTTATAGGTCGACCTATTCTCAGTCACATCGTTTGCAAGTGCCGCAATTATTTTTCCTTCGAAGGGAAATTTGGTTTCAATTACTTTCGGAAAAAGATTTTTCGGCAAGTCTCTTCGTCTGACAATAAAAACTGAGTGACGACATAGCAGCTCTGTACTCAAACACATAACCCTATCGCTATATCAGACTCCATTACCATGCGCTCCCATAAAAGATTCGAGGGAACGCTTGTCATCACATTAATCTTCTCCATTAGTTTGAAGATACTATTTTTGGGTGTTGGCTTGTAAGCGGCACAAAATTTAGTGAAAAGCCATTCTTTACTTCGTATTTGTGATTCCTGTCACGGTATACAGAGTGACTTACTCGAACTCCAACTTTTTAAAATGCTATAATTTTTTTATTTTTTGATAAATTTTATTGTGCGAAAGCAAAAAATGTTGGAAAATACATCAATTTTCAAATTATATCAGTAGTTTCCAATATGTAAACCCTTGGCGCGATTAATGGCATTGAGACGGCCGAAGAAAGCATCGCACGCTGCACGCAAGTGTCTCTGCTGTATTTTGGCCCATTCCCGGCGAAGTGCTTGTTTGAGGTGGTTCAAACTTTGATATTTTTTAGTGCCAACCTTCGCCTTCGCCCCAGACAGAGAAATCCAACGGATTTGCATCCGGAGAATTTGCAATCCATTGTGTCGAAGAAATGAAGTGTGGAACATTGTTTTTTAGCCAATCTTGATTGACACGTACTTTGTGAGACGGTGCCGAGTCTTGTTGAAATGTCCACGGTCTCCGACTGAAATGATTGTCTGCCCAAGGCTCCAATACTGCCTCTAAGACAGTTTCACGGTATACGATCGCATTGATTTTACCGCCAAGGTCCAAAAATACGAACGGAGAGCGGCCATCGGCGGTTATGGCGGCCTAAATCATCACCATCGGTGCTGCCTGCTTTCTGGTGGCCGTCCGAAGGTGTACATTTTCGAAGGACCTCTCTGGCAAGTAAACTCGGTCATTTTGTTTGTTGACATATTGCTCGATAACAAATGGCGACTCATCGGAAAAAACCAAATTCGGCAACTCACCACTTTCGTGCAAGCGTAACAATTCCTTCGCTGTTTCGACTCTAACTTTTTTCTGTTACGGTGTAAGATCGTGTGCTTTTTGGAACTGGAATGGCTTGAGCCCAAGCTCATTTTTCAGTATATGTTGCATCCGTTCCAACCATATGTTAAGCTCACGAGCCATTTTTCTTTCACTCCGACGCGGATTTCGCTCAATTCGAGCCTTCACTTTCCGAACCATTTCCGCCGATGTCGCTTTGTTTTTGTGACCACCATGGCGTTTTGCAACGCTGCCAGTATCACGGTAACGAGCTATGGTTCGAAACACAAATGATTTATTCACGTTGAGGTGCTGGAGGGCTCTAACGATAGCTACTTGTGGTTTTCCAAGCCAAATATAAAGCAATCACACTATCCCGTTTAAATACCATCGCGGATAAAAATTTTCCAACACAACTGAAACGCAAATCGTTTAAAAAACTTGTAAATAATAAAATTATCTGTCATGTGTCAAAATTTGAGCTCACTGTCATGAACGGTTTGGAAATTATAGCAGTCTGAAGTTGGTTGCAGTTCGAGTCACTCAGGGTGTAGTTGGTTACGTAATGAGTCAAACAATTAGGGACACTGACCAGATTCACCCTGGTAATCCGCAGTATCTCTATTCACATCAACCTTGCTTATTTTATCTCAAAGAAGTAACCACCACCAACCAGAATTCCTTGCTAAACTCTTAAGCGCAAATGGATCAACGTTGGAATCAACAGTTGGCTTAGTAGAATTACGCTCAAAACATTTTGAACCTAGAGAAGTCAGAAATCTAGAGGGTCCTGAATCAGAAATGATGCCAAATGAACACTTAATGGATCATCTTCCGCTCCTATATTTCGAAAATAGCCGCTTACGAGTTTTCTTTTTTTTTATAATTAGCACGCGCTCAAGGGATTTGTGCACCCTTAAAATGTTTGAACACAGCACGGGCGAAGGAAATTTAGGGAAGAAGAAAAGATAGATACCGATGTACGTTGTTTTTAAATGTTTGCGAGTTATAACGACCAGGAAATAGAGAGCTCGAGAGGGCATTCCATAAGTGAGTTGTATGGCTTAGGAATGAATCACAATATTTTCGAGTACATCCGAAAGTGGGCGAGACGTGTGCTACGGTTGAAGGTGTAAAAGGGCGTAGTGCTACTGGCAATTTTTATGGAGTACTGGTGGTGTAAATAGGGAGATAATACGAGACATTACGTCGGTGTTCGAGGGTATCTTAGTTATATAAGCATAACGTTTGACTTTTATCAAGCGGTCTTTCAGGCGTACCTGACCAGATATGGGCATTGTTATCCAATTTTGGGTGGATATATAAATGCCTTATATATTGACGACAGATCAGAGGGGGTGAAATATTTTTTACATAATTTGAAGAGACCTAGACATTTCTCAGCATTTTCGATGATATACTATATCGTCGTTATTCCATTGTTATTGACACACAGAGAGAGAATGGGAAGTTTTTCGGTTTTTCGACTATGCAAGCGCCATTCATGGATAATGGCTGGTGTTTAAATTTCGCTTTAACGACAGCAGACAGCATTGTGTTTGATAGTTCCCAAATTAGTTATGTTGCTGATATCGGAATGTAATGAGCATAACATACGCTGTCTTTCCCGTTCTATAGCCCAAGAACTGGGTCGTGGATCCAGGAACGAATATGAGAAGCAGAAAGTACTGTCACCGGCAAGGGAATACATATATTGGATTAGAAGTAGAGGAAAAGACATCATATCGTATGATATGAAAATTAAAAAGAGTGTGGGAGACAGAACGGAGCCCTGTGGTACACCAGCGTTTAATTTCTGAATATCAGACTTTAAACCGTTTAAGCTAACTTGAATTGAACTTTCCGAAAGGTAATTTCTAATCCGTTGAAAAGTCGGTAATCCCAAATGCATACATTTCCTACAAAACAGAAATATCAAGTGCAACTGTATTGCTTTTGCAAGATTGATGTACGCTTTGGTTCCACTTTTCGGTGAGACATGGCATCATATTACCAGTAGACCAGTTGCTAGTCATTGAGATGTTTCCGTGTTTCGATACAGACGAAGGGGAAATATACCATTTGAGTCAACGGATTTGTGTATGTTAAGATCTTATAGTACTTTCACTACTATACAAGTGCGAAAGTGGGTTCGTCGCATTGAACATTCGACGCACTCAAGTGTAGGTAAGGTTCCGGTCTATCCCGCGACATTCATCTGAGGGGTTTCAGAAAGAATTTGGGGATTTGATTTTCAGGTTAAGCATTATGCATGTGTGGAGGTAATTATTCGAAGAACTAAAAACCCTCACAGCTGCGGGGCAAGTAAAAATCTCTTTGATGAGTCAAGCAAATGGAATATTAACAACGATTGCATGCATGGAAGCAATTGTCAAACTCCCTTCTTTAGAAAAAAAGAAAATGTAAGGCCAGAAAAATCGAGCCGAAGATAAGAAGTTCCTAGTTTTGGACATCAGCAATTTATATTCAATCTAAATTTGCAAATATTATCCCAAAATTGGCATATCCTGTAGGGGAAAGGAAGGAAAAGACAACGATAACAAAAACAGCATCTACAAGCTCTTCAATAAAACGTATGAAGCTTTTAGCGGAAAGCTCTGAAAGAACGGCAACTGTGGTGGCACTGTCGGTAAGTATGATTTGGAACACCAGCCAATCCTGCAGTTTTATTAGTCTCTCCAACATCGCCTACAAGATCCTAGTTGCTGTTTTGTGTAATCGCATGGCTTATGGTCATGTACGTAAGTACACCAGATAAAACACCAAATTTTCATAAATTGGTATATCTTAATACAAACCCATGACTTTGAACTTTTGATCGATTTTAAAGCAACATAACGACAAACTACCATATATAGAGGAGTGCCAAATATTGGTACCTCTGCTAAACCGGTTTTTAACTTTCCCATCAAAAATGCTTCGCTTAAGACTTCGAAAAGGAGATACGTACAACGATGAACAGTATTGCGACATTGACCTCATTACATTTGAATGGAGACACTTATCGGTTAAAGGCCAGTTCCACCGTGGAGTACCATTTAAAGCTACATGCTTAGTACTGTACTGTAGATATATATAGTATATCGGTGCGCAGTGCTGTATTGTGCTGAGTAGCATATCACAAAGGATTAATAAGTATGTTTTTTTCGCTTCCGATCTCTAGGCCTGCTCTTTTGCCACGTATGAGTCGCAGATCTTTACAGTCTTAATCCAATATTTTGGACTAGCGCCTTAGTAAGAAAGGCCATCGTCTTTCTGCGTAGATGGACGAGCTTGACAGGGATGCCAACCCTAGACACGGCTCCATACAAATCCACCTTATCAATGCTGTCGCATGCAGGACTTCGTGATTTTTTTTCACGACCTGCCGGATTGTTTAGATTTGGTCGATTGGGAACTTTCCTGATCTAAAACAGCACTGGTAGCGACCAATCAGGTGGTTTAAAAAGGATTTCAGACGTTCACACATTATGGCAGATAAGATCTTGAGGAGACTTATGCCTCTAAAGTTGCGGCAATAGAGGGGGTCTTCTTTTTTGTGAATCGGGCAAACGATGCTGAGTTTCCAGTCATCAGGCATACAAACTGATCAGATCTGAGACACGATTTGGTGTATGCTCCCCACAAAGCCATTTCCAGCAGCTTTGAAGACATTGGACGGTAAGCCGTCAGGTCCAGGTGCTTTGTTGGTTTTAACTTAGAGATTGCCATCTGATTACTGAGTTTTAGTCCGTTGGACGAAAATTTTCGCTATCGTCTTCTAAGTTGAACGGTCTTTTCTGCCCGGCGGCAGGATGTTGTGCTTCTTTGCTGTTTTTTTCTTCTTTTGGAGAAGTCGATGTTCTTCTCGTCTCTTCTGCTCGTAGAACTCACGAGCGGCTCTCGTCCTTCGTTGCAGCGCCGATCGATACCCTTCTTATTCATCTGCAAACAACCCAACACATCAGTTACGGCGTCTCTGATGGCACGATGGCAGCGGTCTTCGGAACTTGATGCTGGCGGTATAGGAGTTGTTGAGAAATTTCGTGATACGCGATCGGCGAAGACTACTATGGTGTCTTGAGATTGCAGTTTTACTGTGTTATATGTTCTCTCAGTCGTTCTTCTTTGTTGTAGGGCTTGGGAGGTCCGAATCCGTACCTTGGCTCCAACAATGTAGTGATCCGAGTCAATTTTGGCTGCCTGGAATTTTCGGATATCCAGAGTACTGCAGGTATGCAATTTAATTTAGTGTTTCATGATTCGGAGATCTTGTTTATATTGAGATGAGGACATAGTGTGTTTGCTATAGTGATATTCCACCACACCGCAAAAACAGTAAGCCTAAGTAGGTCCTTTGCCAGACCTGGTATCGTGTAGGCTATGCTTACCAACTGTCCAACCAAAGATGCCCCCCTTTCCTAAGCTGCCCTCAAATTCGCCGAGTAGCATTTTAACGTCATACTTAGGACATTTCTCACAAATCTTCTTCAGCAGCTCGTAGAAACCTTCTTTGGTGGCGTCGTCCTTGTGTACGTAGTAAGGTGGGCACTTATTAGGTCTATTATACATCTATCAAATCCGCATCGGAATAAGCGCTGATACTTTTTCCTATAGCAATTACGGTAGCATACATCTCTTTCTATCCGATCCATCCCATCGCACTTATTGGATGGCAGTGGTATCTGGGTTAGACTAGTCAAGAGCCTCAGTTAATTGTTCGTGGCCTGTTAATGGTCCAAACATTAGAAGTGCAGTTCCGTAGGATGTTGTCCTCTAACGATTGTGCGACCTACCATATCTAAAACTCCTTTCATACGGATATATATGGAGGATGACGAAAGAAATCAAGAATTTACAATTTCGTTATATCTAAGCAAGGATATTGTTCTCGATGTTTAGTAGTTATAATGTATAATGCTGAATGATGCTGAATTTTCACTAATTTGGCATAATCACTACTACTCGTGGACCTGTACCTCAACCAATTTACGGGTTAGCACGGTTCTTCGCCAACTGCCTCCAGTTAGCACTCCTAGATAGTTGAGGCCCTATTCCACTTGCGCCTGACACTTGAGACGAGGTTATCCTCTACTGCGTTGTTCGAAGACTTCTTGACCCGGAGCGTTGATATCTATTTGGCCTACATGTATTAGCTGTCTTAGAGGCTGATGTGTAATTTTTTGACAGAGTCGATGTCTCTACACAGCTCGTAGAGATTCAATTCATCAAATATAATTCCCCCGATCGACGTCTAATATTGTTCCAAGACATCTCTATCTCTGCTATCATTTTGGCTGTATACCATATTGTCTCCCTTTTGGTAAAACTTCTGAAAGGTATTTCTGGGGTAGCATATCTCCGTTTACTCAATCGTTCGCTTCTCAAAATATTTCTTTGTCTAGGGACAAACCTCCTCCTTTATTTCTACAGAGTCAGTGCCGCTCTCGTTTTCACCCATGCTGCTCTCCAGCTTTTATAAGATAAGACGTCGGATCCAAGGGATTTATTTGATCTAGATAGATTTGGCTTTTGCCGTCCTCATTACGATTTGATTGGTTGAGCGGTTGTTTTCGGGTCTTTGCTTGGGTTGAACGGTGCTTGTTCAACAGCCGAACGCTTATCGTGTTTGCCACTTACAAGTCCACGGAAGTGGTTCTTCTGCTTTCTGCCACCTGCTTTAACGCAAGTTATCGACGAAGGTAGCCCTTTTGATGGCCTCCTAACATCATCGCAACTTCTCATTCTTTGAGACTGGTGCAGCCCGCTCACTTGTCAGAATCTCAAGACCTCATTCTTTAATCTGCAGCAAATGCCAAATTCGCACCCGAATAAGCACTTTTTCGTTTCCCTATAACAAACCCCATAGTATATGGCATATCACAGTTTTATATCCTCCTCGTGTGTGGCCCATCCCATCACACTCCATGGAAGGCGGTGATATCTGCATGATAGCTGTCAAGGGGTTCCACTCCGAACATTCCACGTGCAGATCCGATAGTCCTTTACACATTTACAAGGGTCGTCACCAGTAAATTCTTTTCTCTCCGAGGCCATTAGTTACTTCGTCGCATCTTTTGAATCTTAATTAAGGATCGTAAGCCCTATGACGGGGTAAGCCAGTATTATGCTACTGGCCATGCATGCCCTTGACATTTGAGGTCTGCATGAGTATGAGTATACAGGGGACCAACACAGGGGGGAAAGGCAAACACTTCGCTACGAACTTGATTGTTGCGTTGCTGGCCCAATCCAAATTATATGACGGCTAGCAATTTCCCAATCAATTACCACGAATGTGATAACAATCACGGATAAGAGAAAAGTACTAGCTATACGAAAACACCTGGAAAAGTTATACTAAGAAAAGTTCAATACAAACGAAAGAACGCCAGCGGAGGAAGGAATCTCCTACGGACTATTTCCGGAAGTACAGAACGTAAAAATCGAGGGACCGCAGAAGAAGTTGAGGAAGCAATCTTAATAATGAAAAGAGGTAAAACAGCCGGACCCGATCAAATTATACCGGAACTAATAACATACGGAGGGAACGATCTCAACAGAATGCTCAGGAAACTATTGCAGGAAGTGTAAGAAGGAACCAAGATCCTAAAGGAGTGGAATGAAAGCCTCGTAATCCAATTAATAAGAAATTCATCATCTAGTATTCATAAACTATGGAAATCCTCGAGAAGCAACTGAGGAAATCCATAGAGCATAGCCTAAAAGGAGCACGCGGTTGTTAGGCCAGCAAGGCAAACTCGGGACCATTTATCTACCATAAGAGCCATCATCGGAAAATCGAAAAAACGAAGACTTATTCCTAGCTTTCCTAGATTTGAAAACCGCCTTCGACCTGGTACCAAGGCAATACACTTGGAAGACACTTAGCAAAAAAATTTTCGAGATAGGTTAACTAGCGAGATTAGAAGTATTTACGAAGACCCAACCAGCGCCATCAGGCTGGATGGCGAGAAATAAGGACACTTCAAATTGAACAAAGGGCTTAGGTCGATAGTCTTCGTTCCCTGTTCAAATTCCCCATTACGTTCCTGGACGAGATAAAGAAAAATTGCAAAAGTCGAAAAAATAGAACATTAGTGGGTATGCGAAGACTAAGTCCTATTTACTTGTGGTCCTACCCTACGCAGATGATATAATCCCCATAACCAGAACTAGGCACAGACTACAACAAGAACTTGAAATGAAAGGAATGACACTCAATGCTGACAAAGGAAAAACAATGTGGATATCGAAAGAGGACCAACCAAAATATCATCAGTAATGGAAGGAACATGAAACAGTGTCAACCTTTGAACACCTAGGTGCTATTATTTCACGCGACAGTAGATACGACCAGGAAGTTTTAAGCCGCGCAACACTACTATACGAAAGAGAAATTTCAACTGGCGTCAAACTAGAATTACACATCAGCATAATCGCTCCAATAGCCCTCTACGAAGCCGAGTCCCTACCAGTTTTCGATAAATACCTGAGCTCTTTTCAAACAACAGAGCTAAAATTCATGAGAAGAGTTGCGAGGAAAATCAGAAAGGATAGCATAAGAAATGAGAGATTGAAGGCAAAAGAAATCGATTATTACATAAGTGGAAGAAAAACAACTAAAGTGGTCCGGCCGCATACAACAAATGGCAGACTCAAGGATGCCTAAACAAATAAAAGAAATGAAATTTACCGGTATACATCAAGATGTAGACCACAAAACACATGGGGCCAACGTACCTAAACAATAGGACATAAAAGGGCGAAATCAATTATGGAAATAAAGCGGATCAGTACAAACAGGGAAGAGTGAAGATCCTGGACACACACAGCCCATCACCAAGCAAAAGGTTAAGCAAATGAAGAAGAAGAGGGATTACAAATTACAAACTGCGATGCTAAAACTGATCTACCCACTATCTACTATCTCTTCATTAATCGAAGTAAGGTCAACGAATTAACTTAAACTGTATATCTGAGCAGAAGTGATTAAATTAACAAGAAACACCAATGTAAAGGGACGCTTTGTAATTTCAAAATACTTCTCCCTTGTTCGAATGCAAATTAAAAATAATTCAAGTGACTTACAGCAATCTCCCTGAAGTGGTCCTAAACCTCAACAACCTCGTTCGGTGTTCAGAACAAAAGTATTAACTCTTGTAAATCCCCTCCACCCCAAAAAAAAAAAAAAAACAGAAAAAGAAACAGAAAAAAAAACATCACACCCTCGCTGATTACCTTTTGACCCCAATTCGCTTCTTCATCAACCTTCAACCGTAATGAAGACATACAACCCCAGACCAACAGAACGTCAGCTTAAAAAGCTGTAATGATCCCATTTAAATTTTTCCTCACTCACAATCACCCACTCCACCATGAGCATCCTCCCATACTCTTAAGACAAATATATCTTCATAAAAATTAACGACTCCCCTAGCCCGGATGGTGGATGGAAAGATGTTCAAACTCAAAAATTTAGCCCTCTTTGGATGAATGTTTCTGGGAGTCTCACTCTCCGGGGAGGATTGGTCCGAAGAGTTCTTAATTTTAA
Organism: Volucella zonaria; assembly: GCA_963966105.1. Classification (NCBI taxonomy): domain Eukaryota; kingdom Metazoa; phylum Arthropoda; class Insecta; order Diptera; family Syrphidae; genus Volucella; species Volucella zonaria. Next base: position 286,316,564 of record OZ014530.1, on the reverse strand, counting down.
TTTGCCGCTCAATAAATCTCGAATTCCCGCCAAATTGCTGTAATTTAAAAAAGGATTAAGTGATTTCGAACAAAGAGATGGGGGGGATGGTTGAAGACGTAATCCAAATCCGAAGTACCTGCGATTATGTACTCATGCGGCGCTAAGGACAAGGCTGCCATTATTTCAGAACACCTTGTCCCCTGCCGACCTTCATTTAAATATAATTAACAAAACAAAAACAAAAAAGGAAAAACAAATCTTTACTTTCCCAGGATTACTGAGGATACCAGTGCCAGCCCGCAGAATGTACTCGTACGCCATGAATGTCCCCCTAACCCTAATTCTTGCTACTCGTTGCCCTGCTTAGAAAGGAATCAAGTGATAGAACTGAATTGGAGCTTTGATACGAGCACTTCTTCTCACGCTCTTGTATTCATATTATTGGACACACTCGGTACAAGCCGTCTTATGAGGAACTAGCCAAGACTAAGACCAAAACCAGGACACAAAGGACCCGCAACAGAGTTAGCAAAGCAAATGCCTAGAACATAGAAAAAAAGGGACCGAAAAAGAAACAACGGAAAACGTAATACTATGCGGATTAAACACCGGGCAAGATTAACGAGGGTGTGTATTTGGGAAGGACTCGACCAGCAAGACAAAAAAAAAACACAAAAAAGAAACTAAATAAGGATAAAGGAGGAGGAGGAGGAGGAGGAGGAAAAAAACAACTAAAAAGGGAAAGAACAAAATAACTTCCGGTTCGAGTGTGTACACAGTATTGATGGTGGCGGGTGGTAGTGTGTGTACAAAAGTGTGAGATGTTGTATGGAGTGACGAGAAAAAAAATGTCCTTTACTTCCTTTTTTGTTGCATTTACATGTTTTCCCTTTAAAGAGGTTTCCATTTGTTCCGTTTTTTTTTCTTTTTATGTTTGCCTGTTACTCTTGTATATTCTACTCCTTATCCTTTGTAGTTTTGTTGTGTTTCGGTTCTTTTTTTTTTGCCACTTACACCCATACTTCCGTCGCCACCACTTACTTTGTGTGTATGTTCGTTGGCATATTGTTATTGTTTTTTTTTTTTTTTTTCGGTTCCTTCCTTGTTGACTTTGCCATGACACTTGTTCTGTATGCCTGTATGCGCGTCTGTACGAGTTTGTTATATTATGCGATGAGTATATATTTATCCTTTTGTTGTCGCCCCACCCAAAAATAAAAAAATAAAAGGCAAACATAATACAAAGAGAAAACTGAATAACAGCAAAGAAGAGGAGAAAAGAAATGTTTAACAACAAACATTAAATGGAATACAAAATTAAATTCGAATCTTTTTGTTGCCAACTGATTTGGCATGGTCGGTCTTTTTTTCTTTATTTTATGTCCTTGCGGTTGTGCGAGTCTCATTGCGAAAATCTGAAAATCTGAAAATCTGAAAACAACTGTTGGATAAGCATGAGGATGGTTAAGTTGTTAAATATTTAACTTTTATTCCAGGAAAAACATTTCATCCCTGAACACTAGTGGAATTTATTTGGTTCTTAAACATGAATAGTGGCATTTCATGTTTAAATCTCAGAAGATACAAGGAGAAAAAAAAAAGAAAATATAGCGTAATCATGAGTATCTACTTGACGTGATGGTCATTGGAAGGACATCAACACAATTCGAATGGATTCCATATCAGGAAGTAATTAACGGAAACCGTAGCACATGCACCAGAAACAAAAACCAAACAAACTTAACAAGAAAATGAGATAAAAGCACTAGTGGAATAATAATCCCATTTAAGAAGCCTATTTTGTGCGAACATTCATCCAGGCCTACCAAATGATACTACGTACTACGTGAATGAAATTCCGAAAAGTTCCTTATATTTATCATTACGGATGAATTGAAGGGCCGCTGAAGTCCCTTATATTCAGCTTTACGGATGAATTGAAGGGCCTCTGAAGTTTTATCTTTGAGTGATGAGAGCAGATTTCCAGGGAATTTTGAGAGACTTTATGACCTTTTCAGAGTAACAAGTTTAGTGACCTATTGACCTAGAGATCTAGAAGAGCCAGTATCCCTATTTAACAATGTTTTTCAGTCAAACAGGTGTAAGTATTTTGTAAATGAAAAACGAATTAAATGGTTCAGATTCGTATGACATGAATCAGGTAACAAAACTGAACCTTGTGGTTTCAAATTGACATATAATTTTTAATGCGTGACCCAGATCTAGCCTTAGATGGAGAATCAGACATTACACATTAGCATCAAAATTAGTATCTAGAACTTGAGTCGTAGAAGACCGTGACGGATTTGGTCTTGGACTTGGACACTAGGTACAATAGACGTCCATTTGATAGGTGGGTGCTGCAGAAATAGGGTAGTCACTGGCAGGTATCAACCTGGCGATATTCAGCTGCTGGCGATATGCTGCAACTGTTTCTACACATCAATTGTGCTTGTTTTACTTCCATCGGGTACTGCTCAATGCCCATCTTTACTCGACTTGTCAAAGCGCGAGTGCTGACAAGCATATGAAAACAGTAGCACTATAAACGGGACAACGGATGAATTCCCCAGATGGAATCAACAGTGAAGTAAAAACCCAGAATAAAGCAAATGAGACCTTAACCGGAATACTCCCACATATTTGGAGCTCAGACCGGTAAGGATTTCCAAGACAGAATCAGGGTCTTGGAAAAGAGATGGTTGGGAATGAGAACTTAAAGGACCAACGGGGCGCTCACATCTTCGAAAGGTTTACAGACTTCCATCTAACCGATCGCTCGTGTTGGGGGTATCTACAAAGTAACTGGCCTTCCATGTTGGCGGTAGTCCCGCCGAGGTAACTGCCTGGCCATGGAAAAAGTAAACCTAAGTTACGAAGCAACTGCAAGCCGTCTACTGTTGACCACCCCTCCAAACTTAGTCCCACTCAAAATTCATGACCCGGGAAGTTCGTCTCTAAGCCCTTCCTAGCGATCTCATTTTATGAGATTACGTTACGACCTGGGGCGTATGTAGGAGAAAGTTAGGTCCTACTAGCTTGGCAGTGGTAAGAGGTTTCAGCAGTGCTTTAATCGCAGTTTGACTCTCGTTAGAGACTCATATACTATACACATCCCTCCCAACATATTATACAGCAATCGGGATTACGTGTGTCAGTTTAAAAAAACAGATGCATTGACCAGACGCAAGTACACCTAACGAGGAGGGAAGTCGTGTTGCTTGTCCGCCACAACGAAGGCGCGGGCGCACATGGTCATCGAAAATCCATAGCAAGATGTACCAAAAACTACTTCTGTTTCTACAGAAGATGTTGTTAAGAGTGGTGTCTTTGAAAAAAGGTTTAAAAAGGGAGAGGGATTCAACAGTGCGTTTTAAGCAGAGCGTAGCATTTTAGCTCCTATGCAGCAAAAACCAATTGTTGTGTGGAGCCTAATGAAAGCAGTATTGATGTACTTCCGAGAAAGCTTTCTGCATCAGATGGACGTGGTGTTATTAAAGCCGTGCATTTTCAAAACAAAGTTGACATCTGGTCTTTGAAAAAAAATTAAAAGTGCGCGAAGGTCAAGCATATTTGGTTAAAAAGATTTAGTTGTACAATTTAAGCCAATTAGAATTCAGCAAATTTTTAACGCAAAAGCTAACCTCACAGAGGAGTACCAAAAGAGGAAAAACGCCGAACACTTTCAGCAACGAAATCTGTCAAGCCTGCAATGGGATTGTTAATTAACAAAGCTTTAATACAAATCTTACGCGAGAACAATAAGGAATTCTATCAGCAGCTTCCTTCGAAAGCTACGAGAAATATCCAAGTGTTTCTCAAGGAGTTACCGGCCTAAAATTGAAATACGAACATATCTCTGCCAAAGCAATTATTATACGAGTAGAAAGGCGAAATAATGTGTTTGAAGACCAAATTAATAGACTGTTGCCGAAAAATATAGGCACAAATGTTGTTGTGCACCTCCCTCCAGAACCGTGTTTGCGGTTATAAACAAAAAGGTGAAGTCTGTTTGTGGTACCCTGCTCGGCACGGTTGAAATATCAGAGATGACAGTGCACATTCGATAACTATTCGGGAAATACAGTAGACCACCCGTACAACCCGCGACGTAGGACTTCCTATAGCCAAGTTTCCCTTCATCAAAACTCAGCTTAAGGATGATAAGCCTTACGTTTCAAATAATTTTTTTACATGGCGTACGGCTTGAAATGCCGGATCATTCAAGTCGATCCTTTTTTGACGATAATATTTTGTTTTCATCACTGCAAGTATTTATGACTGAACTTCACCGAACAGAAAACAACGTAATCCACGTCAAACGTCAAATATACAATTTGAAGTCATCAGCGTTCCATCTGTTCAAATATGCGGATCAGCCACTGTAAGCAGTTTGGCTGAACACAGCAGTAAATATCTATGAATTCAAAGGAAAAAACAAATCCTCGTTTATGAGGATTTGGTGGAATGAGGTAGATTCGCCGACTAGAAAACATTTAAAACTATAGGTACAACAATTTTAGGGTGGCAGGTCTTAAAAATCAAAATTATGTAATGACTTTCTTAGGCCACTCTAGGACTTTCAAAAAATCTATTTTTTTATATTACTTTCAATGGTCTCTTAGGACCTCGAAAATGATATCCCAAAAGATTATGGCCGGTGAATATCTCGAAGTACAATACTTGTTTCTCAAAGTTGTACTAGGCCGCCTCTTATGACCGAAACGAGGGACAGTATTTCAGGGGACTAGGCTAGACATGTTTTTGAAGATATTTCCCACGTGTTCAGACTATTGCGTGCTTTGTCTTTAGAAACGTCGGTTTCAGTCAGTTTCGTACAGTGAAACATTCGAGAAGGACACTATTTGAGGAACTTTTGTTTTATTCAATATAGTCCCCTTTTAGTTTAATACACTTATTCCAGCGATTTTCCAACTTCTTGATCCCGTCCGTAAAGTAATTTTCCGGAAGGTCTGCAAAATACTCCTCCGTGGCGTCGATGATATCCTCGCGTGAGCTGGATTTTTTATTGATGAGCCATCTTTTGAGGTTTGGGAAGAGATAATAGTCCGAGAGATCCAAATCCAGTTACCAGTCGACGCCAAAAGTCCGCCCGATTTCGCATCAGCAAGTCCAAACACTCTTTCGAAGTGCTCTCGCGTTCGTGTTTTTGGTCATTCGCGGTACCCAGCGGCAGGATAACTTTTCCATATGCAGAATATTGCCCAAAATATGGCGTGTGCGCTCAGTACTAATCTTTGTGGTATCTGCTAGCTCGCGCACCTTCACTTTCCGGTCATCCAACACCATTTCATGTATTTTTTTGACATTGTCTGCTGTAACCGCATCGGAAGGCCTGCCGCTGCGGACTTGATCGGTAGTGGAGTTGCGGCCACCACGAAACTCTCGAAACCAATATTTGACGGTGTAATCTGACGGAGCATTAGCCCCATAATATTTATCCAACTTTTTTTTTTGTTTCCTTCGCCGTTTTGCCCCTCAAAAAATAATGTTTTATGAGAGAACGAAAATCGTTTTCGTCCATACTCAACATGATGCCAAACACGTCAACAACAATCAGCTGTCAACACAAAACTAAAGACAGTATCGCAATGAAATTTAGCATGTCTGCCTAAATATGAACGGACTTCAAGGCAACATAACCTTTTTTGCAGTAGCAGCGAATCTGGCGGCCAAGAAGGTCACTTTTCACTCCATCTAGTATGTATGATATTGAAGTGGGTCCAGGATTTGGTTATCGTATGACAAACTTTATTGCAGTTTTTTCAGCTATTTCAAACGGTGCCGTTTGTAAAGTGTGCAAATAGCAAGTGAAATTTGCGGAACGTAGTAAGCCCGGTTGGGGTTTAAAATAGTAGGGCCCTGTGAAGAATGTGTACAGACAGTGATACCAAGTAGTATATTTATTGAAAAAGGCTATGGAATAAGCCGCAGAATTGTTATATCCATGCGAAAAAAAAATTTTGTGCATTCATGGAATTACCTCGGCCTATGTTTCACTCTTTCTATAATAAGGTTGTCAAAATAATTTCAACTGCAACTAAACTAGTTTGCAAAAACAATATGATGACAGCAGCGAAAGATGAGACAACTATTTCTATTGAAAACGAAGAAAATGGAATTATGGTATCAAGCGATGTTTCGGGGAGAAAACGTGGGTTTACGTCCTTGTTTGGCTTTGTGACTCTTGTTGGCAATTGTAGTGTGAAAATTATAGACTGTGCAGTGAAATCAGAATACTGTAAGGCGTGTGAGTGCTGGAAGAATAAACGGAATTGGCACAAAATCTTATAGATAAGCGCGATGTAAATCAGCGATCCGAAGCTTTGCACCAGGTAAAATACACCCATCATATTGGCGACGGTGATTCTAAGACTTGTAAAGGCATTAGTGATGCTAAGCCCTATGAGAATGTCACAGTACTCAGAAAAGAGTGTATAGTATACCGGCCTACGTAATTTAAAAAAAAATACAAAGGGTCTCATTGGAAGGAGCAAATTGACGGGAAAACTAATAGACGGACTCTCTATTTATTATGGATTAGCCATTCATAGAAACTGTGATTCAGTTGAAAACATGGGAAACAGTACAACACTCGATTATAAATTATCTGCTGTTGTAAAACTGCAGCACGATAAATGGCCAAGCGGAAAAGATTCATGGTGCGCATGACAAAAGGCTAAAGCTGCAAATACTTTGGCTGAGTACAAACACAAGCCAGGTCTTGCAACTGAAGTGTATGAAGCTATCCAGCCAGTCTACGAAGAATTGACCAGAGATGGTCATCTTACTCGATGCATCGGCGGTTATACTCTAAACTGTAACGAAAGTTTTAATTCTACTGTGTGTGCATTGGCCCCAAAATCCATTTCTAGTAATAAGACTGTGTTGGATATAGCTATGGATATTGCAGTTTGCGTGTACAATGACGGCTTTGCTTCAATGAAAGCTATGGATATAGAAATCGGCCCGAACAGCTATGAAATGTGCTTGAAGCTACAAAAGAATGGACAATCGCGTTAAGATCCAATAGAAAAAAATGGAAGAGCAGGACACTAATGTAGAATGCCAATTATATGGTGCAGGCATCGCGGATTAAAGGTATTGCAAAATAAATTTTTCATGACTTTCTATAACTTACAATTTTAAACACGTTTATCTCAAAACTGCATTTTTCAAGTTGATCATAATGCATAACTTGAACAATTTTCAACCAATTCACTTCAAATTTTAACTAGATCTTTAAAAATATATTTTCTAAATAAATACATGTGAACATGTTATTAATAATTTTCGGCCGATTTTTCTACGAATTTTGCTAGTTCAACTTTGGAAGTGCGCCATTCGCCATTCTCTAGCTTTTGTTACTCGTATGTACAATAAAAAAAAAATTTAGTGACTCATAATAATTCAAAATTTACAGGAGTTGTTGGTGCGGCCGTAGACCATTCCGAAAAAGAGAGGTCATCTGAGAAACGCTGCGCAGCCGCGATTTTTAAATTAATTATTCAATAATATAAAAAATATATTTTACAGGCAATCATATTTACAATAAACTTCTACTTTTGTAATATTGATTTATTTTGTATTTTTCCTGAAAAAAAAAAATACAAAAAAAACCTATTTTTACGGCTTCCAGAGTAGGCCACCCTTAAGTCATTTCTACTGTTTAAAACTCATATATTAGATGATGAAAAATATAAAAAATAGGTTTGAAGGAATATTTAAAACTTATGAATTAAAATGGATTTCAGCGATAAAAACAAATTGTTTTGGAAGAGCAAGTGGAAGATGAACTACTAAGCTATCCTAAGGGCCCCGAAGGAGATGCTTTAGATTTTAAACGAGAGGAAGAAATTAACGTCTTGGAGGTTTCTACCACAAACAATGGTTCTCATTTCTTTATACAGGGTTTTCCATTAAGCAATTTATATAATTTTTTTTTTAAATGTGAACGCACGTTTAATGTTTTTTTTCGTGAACTGTCATTACTATTTAGATTGTCACTGTCTGCCATGTATGTAGTCATGGTTCAATACTCGAACGATTAACGTTTACAAATTATTATACTAAAATTTATTACCAAATAAAAATGTATAGTCCTTGATGGAAAGCGCGATAGTACGCATTTACCTAAACTGTAATCACAGAAAGAGAGATTACGATCAAGTGTGTGATGCTATACATTATTTAGGAATAATGGACTACGTGTTAGTGATTTCAACACTGGAACAGGGTTGCCGCCAAATAATTTTGTAAGTTGGTCTGCATTAACAGTTTCTAGCCTAAGTTTGTGACGGGAAAGCCGCTAAAATATTGGAAATTGGTGATGCTTTAGACGCAAGGATTTTAAATTGAAGAAAAATAGTCAGTCGTACTTAGACTACTGCTTTGTATCTGGGAAATGGAACTAAATCCCTTGTAGCTTCAGGATAGCTGCAAAAACACTTCAGACCTGAAGAAATATCGAATACAAACCGACTTAAACATATGCGAAATTTGTTTATGGGAAAATAGGACTTTTATCTTTGTGCAAAATTAATTTGAATGGAAAACTTTGGAAACGTAGGAAAGAAAACAAACCACTGTACATGGAGCAACTGACTCAAATAATAATCCAAGGTAGACGAACGAAGGCTGGTTCGATGTGGAGTGCCTCAAAGCTAGAAAACAATCGTTTTTTCATGTAAGGCTGCTACAGAATTACAATATTCCTGTGTTCTAAAATATTTATGCAGTAGCTAATAAAAATTGTAAGCACCTCTGTTCAGTAAAAAGGAAACCAGTTGAGCAACAAATCTTAGCTATTAATTCTATCAGCAAATTCTGGAAATTCGCAAACATTATAAACGGAAGAACCACTAAAATCTCTTCATCCCTGTAAGCGTTCGAGGTACGTATGAAGAATTGATGACGGAAGAACAATCTTCATAACATATCCTGATTTATAGACAACCCAATTTTAATCTTTGAGAAAATGCGTACTTTGTCAATAACTTTCCTCTTATCGTGATAAGTTCAATATCTAAACTAAGAGCTGAATTTGAACTTCATTCCTCATTGACCTGACCTTTGTAATCTTAAGGAGATGGATAATGTATACCGTTTTATTACCAAATGTCCTATCTTAAAAGAGTTCCGTTCAAAGTACTTTGGTATAACTTTTATGGAAATGAGTATAGTCCTGCGCATTCTGAATGGTGGCCACCGCTGGAGAGCTATGTACAAACATACAGCAAGTGCACCGAGTTACGGAACTTAAATTATTGAAGGCGACTTTTAGTGAAATAAAAATTGTAAACATAAAGTTAAGCTTAGAAACCGTCAATCTTGTAGATGGCCTTTGCGAAACCATATTAAAGTTTTCATAACTAACAACTAACTTGTAAAAAAAAAATTCTTAGGTACAAGCAATGTATCTTACCAAAATCTCCCTTACACTATCGTGAAACAGACTGCGGCTGGGCAATTTAACGAGATATTTTTAGACAAAATCTGTCTCCAATGTTTCTCAGATAATCAGCTCGTTATGAAAATGAAAGGATTCGCTTCCTAGGAAGTAGGAACCAATAAATTATACCAGTCACCTTCCCTCTTCGTCTGCAACTTCAATTAAAGGAGTATTGACTCAATACAAAATTGGTCAACTAGGCTACCTGTAGAGTGGATAAGCACATCGTCTTTATGCGTGTTCAGTTGGTTTCGGTTTCCGATTCCTTCATTCAGTTTGTTAATTATAACGCAGATTTCGTGCGCAGGATAAGACCCCACTAGATTTGGTCTTGTTGTTTTATTTAGAAATTTCGGACACGCCAATTTTGAAGTAAGGCACTCTGACCCACAAAATCTTTTGTACCGTTTTTTCAGAACTGTAGTTTGACTAGTAGATTTTCAACCTTCCGATTGAAGTTGAAACGAAATTCGTTGATGTCGAATTGTTGTCTGAAGAAAAACTTCTCTAATCCCGTTGAAGGCTGGACGTTCATATAAAATGTGTTCAGTTGTTTCGTCTTCTTCAAGACAAAGTCGGCACTCCGGAGAGTCGACTAATTTCATACATCACAGGTGATATCTTAAACCGTGATATCCTGTGAGGAAACCCATTAAGTTTTTGATATCATGCTGAGTTAGATTTAGACACCTATTTTAATTTTTATTGAAAGGCAGTATGGCTCGTTTGGCCAGTCTTAAACCTGGACTATTCTTCCAATATGAGACGCATCCCGAGAGCTCCCAGCTGTTAAGTGCTAAATTAACTGCGGGATGCGGTAGAAGGGTTCAGATCTATTAAAGAGAGTTTTTGAGCCCCTTCTGGCCAGTTCGTCAGCCTTTTCATTTCCATCAATGCCCTCATGAACAGGATCCCACAATAATTTGGTATTGTTCTTAGAGCGAAGTTTTTGGAGAGATTTGAAGCAGTACGTGACTGATTTGGAGCCAATAACATGCGAGTTAAAAGCTGCTTGACTGCTTGACTGCTTGACTGCTTGACTGCTTGACTGCTTGACTGCTTGACTGCTTGACTGCTTGACTGCTTGACTGCTTGACTGCTTGACTGCTTGACTGCTTGACTGCTTGACTGCTTGACTGCTTGACTGCTTGACTGCTTGACTGCTTGACTGCTTGACTGTTTGACTGCTTGACTGCTTGACTGTCCATGTATACATGGATGTTTGCGCGTTATAAATATGGTTGGCACATACTTGAATAGCGTGGAGTTCTGCCTGAAATACACTGGGGCTTACTCTCATTGTTAAGGTGTTGTTATTGTTTAGTCCGTGTATACCAGCTTCCACTTCCGATTCAATTTTAAGACCATCCATATATCAGTTTACGCCATTTTGGCTGTTTGGTGGTTTATTGCTAACCCATGCGTCTTTGTTAGGAGTCTCCATGGAGAATCCTATATCGAAGCATAATGTTTTTTGAAGGCGATCTGTTACCGCGTAGATCATATCAAGTTCCGGTGTTCCAGAGAGTAGGAATCTTAGGTCCGGATGATCGTTAAGACTTGTACCAGGCTTGCTGAGCTGCGTATAGCCACTTTGGTAATATAAAGGGTGTTTTCTTTAGAGTTATACAGATTCAATATGAAATAAAATACTTGAAGCTAATGTCGATGTCTATAATATTAGCTTTATTTAATAGACAATTTTATGCCATTAGCGTTTAAATATGAAATAGGGCATATACGCTGCTGTCCAATTTTCGACAGCTTTATCGACCATCTGGGGCCGTATATTGCTGATTTACATGGCGAATGTTGACTTAAAAATCGTCCAACGTCTCTGGCTTGTCGGCATAGACTAGTGATTTTACTTACCTTCAAAGAAAGTAATCTAAAGGTGTGGGATCACAGGATCGTGGAGTCCAGTTCAAACGTCCATTTCCGAAATTATGTGTTCAGCAAAAGTTTCCCGCAATAAATTGATGGCGTTGCGCGCCGTGTGGCATGTTGCGCCATCTTGTTCAAACTTAAGCTCTGATACGTCAATTCCATTGATCTAAGGAACGAAACAGTCAGAAATCATGTTTCTATAGTGCTCTCCATTGACGGTAACATTCTGGCCGGCATCGTCATTAAAGAAATATGGGCCTATGGTTCGACCAGCCCATAAAGTAAACCAAACAGTGAGTTTTAATGGTTGTAAGAGCGTTTCGACAAGGGCTCATGGGTTTCCTCCACTCCAAATTCGGCAGTTTTGCTTATTTACATATCCATTTAAGCAAAACTGGGCCTCATCGCTGAACAAAATTTAGCGTTGAAAATGAGGATTAAACTGAATCATGTTTTCGGCCCATGAACCGAAACTACGACGCGTATAAAGGTCAGGGGTTTCAACTCTTGCACATGCTGGATCTTATAAGCTTTTAAGCCAAGATCTTTCCGTAAAATCTTCCCCAAGACAGATGGGCATAGCTCCAATTGCTATGCACGATTCGGATTCTCCTCAACACTGCGCTCCACAACACAATAGCTTCTTCTGTTCGCACTGTTTTTCATCTTTTGGGATCCATATTATCCACTAGAGTTTACGTGGTGTGAAAACGATCTATCGTGTTCCGAATACCTTACTCTGATGGGCGATTGTGTCGACCGTATGATGGACGTAGCGCACGATAAGTTTGGCGAACCGAGCCATGCTTTTCAAAATAAGTTTGCACAATTTGAACGCGTTTTTCTGGAGTTAATCTATTCATCGTAAAATGGCAAAACCACAAATCAACTTTCAACTGTTAAATTGACGATCTGTAGAAACAGTGTTGCCAGATTAAAAACTAAACCTCTAAAAAAAACACCGTTTGTGAGTGTAAGGGCCTTAGCTCTATTATTGCTTCTATAGCAGCTGTGGGGCAGGTCTAAAAGGCTCCGGAGATACTCTGACATGTAAGACCCTGTACTCTTTTGAGAATTAAAATAGTGGTCTTTTGCGCGACTTTAGTCCACCATATTATAGAAGCATATGTTATGATGCCAATGGCCATTATCTTGTAAATCCAGTGAATGGTCTTTGGAGTGATCCCTCATGTGTTGCCATACCGGTGACGGCAGGCCCATAAAGTGTTGGTTGCATTAGATACTTTGTTGTTTAAGTGAGGCTTCCCAATGAGCCTTTTATACAGGGTTACTCCCGGATATTTCACTTCGTCGGGGTACTCAACTGTAACTTGGTTTATATTTCTTTTTCTAGTGAAAGGAACTATAACAGCCTTAGTTGGGTTTAAGGAGAGATTCTCCTTGGCGCACCGTCTAGGACTATCTTAAGAGCGTTTTAAATACATGCAGTGATTTTGTTAGCCTCTTTGCCCCTAATTATGAAGACTAGATCATCGGAATAACCAATTGTGTTGCATAAGCTACTTTATTTGCTAAGCAGATCATAAAATGACCAATGGCGAAGGAGGGGCGATAATACGCCTCCTTCCGGCAGCCCTCAGCCCAAAGCGTTGCTTTGATTCAGCAGTAGGTTCATCAATATGGCTGAAAGCACCCTCTATGTCAAGAAACGCGCAAAGTGCAATTGCTTTACGGCGGAAGGAGCTTATGATTTAAGCTGTCAGTTTTGCAGAGTTCCTTCTGTCGATTTGCCCTTACACGGGTGCAGAGACAAGCTTATTTTTTAAGCTTCCTCTGTTTTTAGATAAAACGTTGTCAAGCTTCTAGGATGGTTTGATTTAGGTAGTTTACTAGGCTGGTTACCTTTTTTGGGAATAGCAACTACGTTGACCTCCCGCCAAGTGCGTGGTATGTAGCCACAGTTGAAGCCGAATCTAAATAAGACTATTCGGATAGGTACAAGGACGTCTAAACCTTTTTGTTTCAGAGTTGGAAAAATGCCGTCTATACCTGGTGTCTTGTATGGTTTAAATGAGTGGATAAGCTACTTAACCTTATCCGAACTGAAAAGTTTTCGGGATAAACTGTTGATTTTGCTGAGGGTTTTTGGAGGTGAAGTTGACTGTCTATAAGACTTTATTCAGGGTTTCCTCACGTCAGTCGTTCATTGATCTCCGCCGAATCCAGACGTGTTTCGACTTTTGGTTGAGTAGTGACACGAGTTAAAATTAAAATAATTAATAATTAAAAATAAAAAAGACAATTGGCTAATACAATATACGGTTCCAATTAGCCCAGTGGAAGTGTGCGCGATTACCAGTTAACGGGTGCGGGTTCAACCCCGGGTTAAATAGATCTTTTTTTTTTTTTTTTTTTCTTCAATTAAAAGAAAAAAAAAATAAAAACAAAGTGTTAAACAACATCACGTGATGGAGTGTGGAGAGCGGTCCGCTACGCCAATAGCGGGATCCGCTGATAAGACAGGCGATATATCGAGTGGTTCAGGCCAAACACCAGCAGGGGCAGAACCAAAGACGAAGAGAAGAAGGAAGTTAAGGGTAACTTCCAGCTTTGTACAACGTCCCATCTTACCAACTTCCACTGTCGAGCTGCTTGGTGGAGTGAAGGAAGGGGCGCAATCAATGATATCAACGGCAGAAATGAATCAACCCGGGCAATTTATCGACAACAACCCATTCGCCTCAGATGTTCACGAATATGTGAAAGAGAACAGCTTCGCTTCCTTGGCGTCAACCGAATCGGAAGATGAAGAGGAAGAAATGGAGTCAATCAGTAGTAGCATCAAAATGCTACAACAAAGAGTACTAGCCATAAAAGGCAAGCAAATGCTAAGAAGGAAGAGGGAAGAGCAACAGCAATCCCAACAGCAACAGCAGACGCAGCTAGCTCAAAAGCTGAGCCAACAACACCAAACAAAAACAATAGTGCAGGTGCTACAACAACACCAACAAAAACTTAAGAGCCACCAGCAACAACAACAAGAGCAACCACAACAACGGCAACAGCAGCAGCCACAAAAACAGCAACAGAAAAAACAGCCGCAGCAGCAGCAGAAACAACAACAGCAGCAACAAAAACAACAGCAGCAGCAACAACAACAACAGCAGAAACAGCAAATTTCTAAACAAAGGGTTCCACCTATAAATACATTTAAGATGGAACTACAGGAAACAAAAGAACTATGTAAGTCGGCCATAGGCAATAATTTTTATATTAAAAGACTTAGCTTAGATAGGCACGCGATCCACTGTAATACAGTGGAGCGCTACCATAAAATTAAAAGTTTATTGAGGGATTCGACGACGGAGTTCTTCTCTTACACGCCGAAGGGGGAGAAGCTGCAAACAATGCTGCTGAGGGGGTTAGAACCGTCGACTGATCCGGAGGAGCTCCTTGCACTGCTGAAAGAGAAGGAGTGCGAAGGGCTCAAATTCGTGGGGGTCAAGCCATTTGTCACGGCTAGAGCCAAAAGGGAGAAGCGGAAACTACCGCTCTTCCTGGTTCAGCTAAGTCCCAACAGCAAACTGGACGGTCTAAGGAGTATAAAAGTCCTAGACTACCAGGTTGTACACTGGGAAAAATTAAAGAGGAGCGAAAACATTTTACAATGTGTTCGCTGCCAAAGGTTCGGGCACGCCGCGTCGAACTGCGAAATGCAGCCTCGATGCGTGAAGTGTGGAAAGAACCACAAGTCAGAGGAATGCGCTCTAGGTAAGGACGGAGCGTCGGAAAAAAGCCAACTCTCTTGTGCTTTATGTAGGAACACGGGACACACCGCAAATTATCGGGGTTGTCCCAAATTCCAATACATCAAAAGAGTAAATCTGGCTCGGCAGCAGAAAGTGGAAGTTAAACGTCCACTCGTGCAGGCACAAACACCAGCCGTTACTCCCCAAGTTACCTACGCCCAAATGGCGGCAGGTAGGGGAACTACGGTACAACAAGCAAAGGTAGCTTCTCAGGCCCCAGCGCCTAGAGCACCTGAACCTGTACCTGACATGCTGGCTATCTTGCTCTCTATTCAGGGGCAGATGGCTCAGCTTCAGCGTCAAATACAGGAACAGGCTAAGCGAGTAGATCAAATATACGCGCTGCTGCCGGGCCTAACGCACCTCCAGTCGTAATGGGTACGTACATGGCGGAGCAAACCCTGAAGGTCCTTGCAGTGAATGTTAATTCACTGATTAGGTTCGAACGAAGAGCCGCACTGTTTAAGTTGCTCAAAGACCAAGCCCCTGATGTGCTTTTGGTTAGCGAAACTAAGCTTACCAAAAGGCACAAAATGAGACACAGAAGATATGAAATATTACGAAGAAACCGACCCAATTCTATTCAAGGAGGTGGTGTTGCGATCTTTGTAAGAAAGGGACTGCGTTTCAAAAGAGTATACAGTCGTGTAGTACGTAGATTTCAGGTGCTGGAAGCATGCATCATGTACATTCCTCTCCGTAGCGGAAAGCGGTTATACATGGTGTCTGTTTATGCATCTAAGGCTACTCAATCCACTTTATTCATCTCAGAGCTCGAGACACTGTTTCGATTCCTGAGGCTGGAATTGGAGGAGAACTTTTTTATTATCGGCGGAGATTTTAACGCCAAACATAGAGATTGGGGAAATAATACACCAAATACTAGAGGGAATCTACTATTCAATTGGTGGAGTCAGCACAATGTGATGTTTCGACTCGGCCTCAAAGCCACGGATAGTCCTTCGTTTCCCAGACACGGGTCCTATTTGGATCTCCTGCTGTTCGACTCACGAATACAACTGAAGTGCACTAACCAACAAACTACAAACTGTCTACGCACTTTCGTGTATGACAGTGACCATTGCGGTCTCAGCACCGAAATAACTGTTCCCAACGAAATTGCGGAATTGGATGAGTTTGTGCAAAGGCATTCCTACAATTATAGTAGGGTGCGTTGGACACACTTCACCAGAACACTGACTAGAGCACTCTCCTCGAATTCGCTCTACCCACCGTCCAACAGAAATCTGTCAAACGAGGAGATTGACAGGTATCTTAGACTATTGGACGAGACAATTAAACGAACAATGGACAAAACGATACCTCGGTATCAACACACTGACGACGAAGACGTATTCCGCAATGCAACTATTGACGCACTGCACCGACAAAAAAGTAGGCTGCTGTCAAGACTAAAAACCTTGTACAGACAGTTTACTGACAGACATAACCCGGAGATCATGACATTGAAGTCGTCGATTAAAAACCTCCAGATATTAATAAAAGAAAATTACAGAAATTCTGTAAGTTTGTATTGGAACAACAAAATTCGGGCTGTAAACACCAGCAACCCGAATATGTTCCCGCAAATAAATAAAATATTTCGGAGAAATAATCAGAACGACCTTCCATGTCTTAGAATCGCCCGAACGACGAACAACGAACGAATACTTGTAGCAGCAGGTATCGATCCAAATGAGGCCGTTGATGATGATAACGTCTTTGTGATCGAGGATCCACAGGAGAAGGTAGAGGCTATAGGAGCGACTTTCCAGGAAGTGTACAAGGCGAATGACATCATTGGCCCGAACCACGACCTGGAGAGTCGAGTCCTTGTGCACAATTCCTGCCTTCAAAATGAAATTGCGAATTGGCGATTCGAGAGCTCGGGTTTCACCCAGTTCAGTGACGAGAATATGGCAAATAATGTCATCACCAACGAAAGGGTATTACCACCGTTCATTTCGAAGGAAGAGCTCCAAACGATCTTCGAATCACTTAGAAGTAAGAAATCAGTGGGAACCGATGAAATACCGAACATTGTGCTTCGACATCTCCCACTAGAAGCGGTGGACATTTATACCACCCTGTTTAATAATGCAATGAATAATGCACATTATCCAGCACATTGGAAAACTGCGGTGGTACATCCCATTCCCAAAAGGAATAAAGATACTTCCAATCCGGCGAATCTCCGCTCGATCAGTCTTCTTCCAAACATCAGTAAGGTTTTCGAGAAGGTGATCAATAGAGTCCTGACTAAGTGGGTTGAGGACAAACATATAGTTCCGGATAATCAATTCGGTTTCAAGGCGGGGCATGATATCATTCATGCTGCGTCTAAACTGGTTTCTGATATCCAATGGAACAAAGGCAAAAAACAGTGCACTGGTGCCTGCCTGATTGACTTGGAAAAGGCCTTCGACACCGTATGGTTAGAGGGACTCTTCTTCAAGCTGGACAGTTTGGGCATTAGTAAACCACTGCTGTATATTCTCTTTGATATGCTCTCCAGTAGACAGTTCATCGTGAAAAATGGCGATGTGACTTCTGCTGGAAGATTTAACATTAAAAACGGTCTGCAACAAGGTGCGGTAAATTCGCCGATCCTATTCAACATTTACACAAGTGATCTGATAGGTTCACTTCACCATGCCATAGCGTACGCAGACGACTTAATTGCGTACAGATCTGGTCCAAAGATTGAGGTCATTAATACACTTTTGCAACGTGACTTCGACAAAATTAAACAATATTGCGATGACTGGAAGTTGAAAATCAACTTTCAGAAGTCGGAAACCATTCTGTTTAGGACGCCTTTGTCTGGGGCCTCTAGGGATACCAGAAAGAATTGGCGGAAGTTCTCTATCGTCGGACAACATGGACAGCCACTTGCTTGTCGAAATGTAGTCAGGTACCTTGGGATCTGGCTAGATCAATATCTGTATTTTAACAAACATATAGATGTTGCTCTGGCCAGAGCCAGAGGTGCTTTTGCCCTTACAAGGAGACTGTTTTACAACAGCCAACTCGATGCGAGGGTGAAGGTGATCTGCTACATGGCCCTTATCCGGCCTATGCTTGTGTTTGGATGTCCCGTGTGGTTCAACGTGAGAGCAAGTTTATTGGAAAAGATTCGGGTGTTTGAGAGGGCTTGCCTTAGGGCTTGTCTTCGCTTATACAGAACACCAGAGTCTGAGTACATAAAATTCTATCGCAATGAGGTCTTGTACAATAGGGCGAACCTAATAAGAGTGGACAATTTTGTTATTAAGTTGACTCGAAGGCACATTGCAAGAGCAATGACATCGTCGAACAACCTGATCTCTGGGGCTTACTACCCTAATTATATGTATCATGAGAGAGTTCGCTTTGACGGCAATGTTCCTCCAGAAGCGTTCCTCTACCTCGATAGTAAAGGTCTGATCCAGGACAGATTGGCTGTGCCGCTAATCTTCCACGTTGCTCGAACAGCTGCGGACAGGCGACTCAACTACGACAGAGACGTCGCACATGGCAGTGCGGAGCGTCTCCGGTTCAGTAGGGCGGTAGGGAGTCGCGACATGAGGGATGTTGCTCGGCAGCACCAACAATTTTGGTGGCTATTTGAAGGAGGGGAGGGTTCGTCGTCGAATTCCTCAAGTAATAGGTAGCTTCATGTGAAGCAAAGTGGGCCAGCCTAGCCATGGCCGGCTTACGTAGTTTTAAGTAGGTATAAGTTAGTTTTTAAGAAAAAAAAAATAAATATATATATAAAAACAAAAAAAAAAACAAATAAAAATAAAAAATAACAAAAAAAAAAAAATTAAAAATTATATATATCTATATATATATATATATATATATGTGTGTGTACATGTATATATATATATATATGTTTATGTATATATATATGTGTATGTATGTGCATATGTGTATATATTAAGTATATACGCATTATGTGTGTATATATATATATATATATGTGTACGTATTAGTTGTAAGTAGGTTAAGTAGATTAAGACTTATTCTTAGGTAGTTTGTAAGTTTTAGTTTTAGGTTTTTATAATACTATTAAAATGTCCATATACTAAGTTTTTGCTTAAAATCTATTTTCTTAGTTTTAGTTTTAACATGTAAGTATAAAATTAAATATAAACAGTAATATACGTCGAAAGACTTAGTTTAAGTGTTAGGTTTAACTTAGAGTGCCCGCATGGGGCCATTAAGTTAGTCTAAGATTATTTGTAAGTTATTTAAGCTAATTTTTAAGCATTTTTTTGTCTAGCATGTAAGAGTAAATTAATTAAGAAAATAAAAATGCATTTAAACTGAACTGAACTGAGGGTTTCCTCACGTGTGATTGTGCAATATGGTTAGATTAACAACCCAATGCAATTAGAATGATCTTTGGAGAGAGCCCTATGGAGTCGTGCTATAGCAGAAAGTTTTTCTAATTTACTCGCAGAGGCTCTCTTTGATCTTCGCAACTGTTGGTGGTTAAAGGTTAAAAGGGATCTACATTGTTCCGAAGTTCCGATGCGTTTTGATTTGTTAAAAAGCTTTCTCACTCATTTCTGAGTGCTTTCTCGGTTTTTATTCCAATTCGCTTTGCATTACAGCTGTTTTTAAAAGAGGAGAAAATGATATCATTTAGGTGGGATTGCGCCCAGTCTGCTTGATAGGTTTAATTACTTCTAGCGATCCTGCTGTTCACCCAAAACGACACGTTTGGAACAAGGTCCAACACCTTCTTCCTCTTGTATGTATTTGAGACATTATAAAAAGAGTCAGTCGGGTACGGAGATTGGTTAGTATTAGTTATACAAGTCCTACCTTCCGACCAGCGACCTATGTATGTATGTATTTCTTTTAACCGTCATCACCGAAAGAGTGCTGATTTTGGTATTTCCGCCCTCGACTGCATCTGCACTCAATTTGGATTTGACATTTTTCACCCGTCTTGGTATTGCCCCTAGGGTTTAATGACTATGAGCATTCTGATTCCGCGACCCGGTTGACTATAGTAAGTAAGATGCAGACGTAGCCTTTCATTACGTTAACTTCACCATACACTGATGGTGTGAGAATTCATTTCTGTGACGAATGGCGACCATCAATACTTTCATGTCCAAGAAATCTGGATGCAAAGTAAGTTGTCATGCAACAATATAATATTTTTCTTGAGGGAACTTTACGAAACTCATTGATGGACACAAGAGCAGAATTATTAGAACAATAAAAAAAATATAAGAACTTAACACTCAGGAGGGTATTACTACTCTTAAAATGTCCTGGCACTTGTTAAGTTTTTTAGAAAATTGGATGGAGAGAAAGAAAGATGTTTGGGCTCAGTGGTTATTTCAGGTTCAACATTTAATGAGGAGACTAAATTATTAATGTAGATTGGCGTATTGTATTTTACGCAGTCATTCATCTCACGAGATTTTACTAGATGGAGTAAAAAGTGACCTCCTTGACCGCCAGAATGTGCTGCTACTGCGAAAAAGGTTATGTTGCCTTGAAGTCCGTTCATATTTAGGCAGACATGCTAAATTTCATTGCGATACTGTCTTTAGTTTTGTGTTGACAGCTGATTGTTGTTGACGTGTTTGGCATCATGTTGAGTATGGACGAAAACGATTTTCGTTCTTTCATAAAACATTACTTTTTGAGAGGCAAAACGGAGAAGGAAACAAAAGAAAAGTTGGATGAACATTATGGGCCAATGGTCCGTCAGATTATATCGTCAAATATTAGTTTCGAGAGTTTCGTGGTGGCCGCAACTCCACTATCGATCAAGTCCGCAGCGGCAGGCCCTCCGATGCGGTTACAGAAGACAATGTCAACAAAATACATGAAATGGTGTTGGCTGAACGAAAAATGAAGGTGCGCCAGCTAGCCGATACCACAAAGATTAGTACTCAGCGCACACGCCATATTTTGGGCAATATTCTGCATATGAAAAAGTTATCCTGCCGCTGGGTGCCGCGCATGCTCACTCCTGACCAAAAACACGAATGCGAGAGCACTTCGAAAGAGTGTTTCTACTTGCTGATGCGGAGTCGGGCGGACTTCTGGCGTCGATTGGTAATTGGATTTGGATCCCCCGGACTATTATCTCTTCCCAAAGCTCAAAAGATGGCTCGTCAATAAAAAATTCAGCTCACGCGAGGAAATCATCGACGCCTCTTGCAACCTTCCGGAAAATTACTTTTCGGACGGGATCAAGAAGTTGGAAAATGGCTGGAATAAGTGTATCAAACTAAAAGAGGACTATATTGAATAATATAAAAAAAAACATTTAAAAAAAAAATTTTTAATTTCCAAGGAGGTCACTTTTCACTCCATCTAGTAGTTGCCTGAAAAAAGAATTCTTTCGGCCACGGCTAGTATTGAACCTCATACTATTTGATTGGAAATCCAATACACTAACACTTGAGCCACAGCCACCCACTGCTTTCTTTTAAAATAATCAAAGTTAAGAACGTGACATCTGAAGTGGAGCCCTCTAAAAGAAGACGACAATCTCAACAAATATACAATGTGCAAGTGTAGACAGAATTTATTTACTTACTCATTTCTAAACCAATCAAAACTTCCAAATTGTGGTACTTCGCCAGATTTCAATTCAGCACAAATCGGCACAAGACCCAATGTCCACATACTCTTAGAGGAAAGCTAATTAATTTTTCCGCTACAGCTTCAATCAACTTCTATCCATTGTTAAATAATTGAACTCGAATTCAAAGTCAATCCTTTATTGCATTCAAATTGCCAAAATTCCATATATGGTATTCTGCCACATATACTCAAAACTCTCATCATTTCGAACCCTTCTCAACCGTAATCCGCCCCAGAAAACCTGTGACAATAATTCAGCCTTCCAGTGGTTTTACACTTCATTAAAGTATTCCTAGCTCGAGCATTGCAAAATGTTCCCTGCTACGCTCTATCTATCCGTAATGTCAACTGCCAAAGTAAATAATTTAATTAATACTACTACCCAATTCCAATCCCTTGTAGCTGCCACTGCTACGGATCCTGCTGCTGCCAACTTGCCCGGAAGAGAAATTTTCAACTTTTCGGGTTTAAATCAGACGACTTCCACCTAAAGCATATGCAGGACCAACAGCCATCCCAACCACCATTAAATTGTATTCCTTACAGCCTTTTACCCATATCTCACCTCGAACACACATACGAAAATATGTATCTGTACGTAGTCGTAAGTATATCGGGCCGATTCGTCTAACTTTCGTAGCAGAAACTTTCAACCAAATACCGTTTCGCAGTAATAAATTCAGATGCCGAAGTTTTGCTTTTGGGCGCAATTAATTCACCGATTAAATGCAAGTTGGCCAGCCGCATAAAGTTCCTTCCTCTACCTCAACTCTGAGAATATCTCTTTTCAAAAAAAAAAACACGAAAAAAAAAAAATTTAGTAATGCCATCCCTCTGATAGTAGAAACATTCGAGTCTACCAAACCGAAAAGCAGAAAGTGCATCATCGATGAAAGTTCGAAAAGTTCAGGGTGAATTTTGAATTTCGTTTCCCAGTCTTTCTAGGAGTTGGTGCAAAACTTTTTCTCACGAAAACTGTCCCAATCCTATTTGGTTACACCAAAAAAAAATCACCACACACCGGACTCGTTATTTTGTGGCGATCACATAATGAACAAGTTTTTGCTTTTAAGCGCATTTAAGCATTCGTTGGACTTAATCAAGTCATTAAGACCTTTTATTTTGACCAATCGAAATTTCAAATCAGAATCAAAAATTTCGAAATGCCATTAGCCATATCATAAAACGGCTCCGAGTGGCGAACCTCTATCCCTCTTCTTAAGGGAGAGTAGACGAGCCAAAGGCAAAGTCCTTAAACCAATCAACCCGTCCAGCGATAAATACAATGGCAGCGACAGCAAACGGTTACGAAATGAAGTGACGTATGTATAAATACGATAACCGTACCTACTAAGTACTTTCTGTCGTTAGAATAGGGACACTAACATTTTTTTCTATCTAATCATTGCTGAGTATCTGTAAACACTCAAAAGTTAAATCAAAGCTTAACTCAATTTTGTTGATTAAAAAGTCAGAAAATGAACCGAAACCACATTAAAACTTAGGATACTCCTAGATAGTACGTAAAATAACTGGAGCTCCTAAAATGAAACAAGGATTTGCGAAGAAATTCGTTCGTTGTTTCAATAAAAGTGGACTTTCCTCTATCCCTTCACCTCTATTTGATTTTGTTTCTTCATTGACAAAAACAACCTTAGCTCGAAAACAAACCTTCTCTCACACCTTGGTACAATTTTCTGGAATCAAAGCTTTACGTTCATAAACAGAGGTAAATCAAATAAATGCAGGCAGTCGTAGTAGAACTAGACGTTGGCTTGAAAACCTACTGTATAGTCGCGGCTTTCCTAGTCTGTACTAAAATTATAAAGGGGTAACATTTTTATGTTTGTAAGTAAGGGGTAATCTCTGGAACTACTGAACCGATCTTAAAGATTCTTTTACTAGTAGAAAGCCACACTATTCCTGAGTAATATAGGGTATATATTTTTTTTTACAAAAATAAGTTTTAGTTCCTAATCTCAATATTTCTTAGTCACGTGGTAGAAAGAGCACAGCTTGGCTGCTTTATGGGCGCGCTCTGCCCAAATACCACAAAAATATTAGTCATCAATAGATCTAAGAAATAAGACAGCGACAGGATATACCTAGCTTTTATATTGCAGCCGCAATAAGGTTTTTTATGTTGACAATACGTAACATATAGTAATAATCTTTAATGATATCATAAAAATGGGGCGATGAAGCAAACGGTGTGTGTTGTGTTACTGAAAAAGTAATTCTCCCTGATATTCAAGAGTCATCACAACCAGTGAAAAATATCGTGACAAGCAATCATCTGTTATCTGCACATTTTTTGAAAAATATGCGAAGGTAAAGGGTAAGCCAACAGATGGTGTGGATGTTGGCTGTCAATTACTGTCGTTTACTGAATTCAATGTGGTTGATCTCTTTGACAGTTGTCACACAATTTTTGGTAATTTTAGTCATGGAGTCGTTTACCACGCAACAACGCATTTTTCTTATTCAATCTTATTACATAATGGGCGATCTGTAAAGGTAACATTTCGTAAGATTCGTTAATTTTTCGGTCAACATAATCGCCCTAGTGAGTGCGGAATTCGTGCAATGGTGAAGCGTTTTTAAAAAACTGATTCGGTATCGGGTCAAACTCCATATCAACATTCTCGGCCAGGACGTACACGACAAAACATTACCACTGCGAGCGAAAGTGTTCAAAACCTCACTTCGTCGTCGAAGTCAACAATTGGACCACACTTATGTCACTTTACGGCGAATTTTTAAAATTGATCTTCATTTACGCGCCTCTAAAATCTACGACCATGTACAACGTCGCCATTTGTCAACTGGATCGCTAGAACAATTTGTTATAGAATTTGATCTTTTCCGATGAAGCTTATTTTTGGATGTATGGGTAGGTAAATAAACAAAATTGCCGTTTCTGGGGACCGGAAAACCCATATGAGATTCACGAAAGAAGTCACTGTATGGTGCTGATTATGGCTTGGCGGCATCATAGGCCGTACTTTTTCAAAGATGGGGCTGGAGAGACAGTTCAAATGAATGAAGAAAATTACGGCAACATGTTGACCGATTATTTTTTTTCCAAAATTGAATGAATTGGGTCTGAACGATATCTGGTTGAACAGGATGGTGCTACCGCCCACAAAAGCCATTAATCAATCAATTTATTCCGAAAAAAATTTTAAGATCGCATTATTCGGTTAGAGGAGAAGTTGATTGGCCTCCAAGTTCATACGATTTAACACCTTTACACTTCTTCCTGTGGGGTTATTTGAAGTATACGATTTATACCAATTACCCAGCGACAATTTAGGATCTCAAATATAACATCTAAACTGAAATTGCGTCCATTGGCCCACTTATTCTTTAAAACGTCAACGATAATTTTGACCTTCGGATGGCCGCTTGGAACCGTAGCCGTGGTGGTTACATGAACGATGTTATGTTCCCTTCATAATTGCGATAAGCCGAACTTTATTAATCAATAAAATTCTACTTTGATTTCACTATAACTGTGTGTTTCATTTAATGAGAATGAAACCCTTTGTAATAGCCTTTTTCAGATGACTTCGTTGGGAGAGAAAGAAATTCAGGAAGCGAACAATAAAAATTTAAAGACCTGCCATCTCATGGGCAGCTTTCTACAACTAGCAGGCCAAAGCCCGGCATTTTTTTCAGATTTAGTTAATCTCCGATAGCGATCACCTATGTATCATTGCGATGAAACATTGCCCCACCTTTAAAATTTTGTAGATTTGATAAACAAGTAACAGACCGCATTAAACAGCTATAACCTATACCTTCGCAGTTTCCAATACGATCTAGAACAGACTCTTCAGAAAATTCAGGATCGCACATCACAAAATGAGTACCGAGGTAGGTGTAATGCTCCGACAGCTAAATAGGTTGCGGTCGATGAAGACAAAGGATCTAGAGATATGGTTCTGCATAGTAGAGATGGTCAGCTAAAAAGAGTTTCGGAATTGCATCCTGCTTACGATCCGTTACAATATCCTGAAATGACTGTAAGAGGAAAGTTGGCTGTTATCTGACTATCTTTCAGCAGGATTCTGCAAGAAATAAACCGGTTTCGTCTATGCAGTTTTATGCATACGGACATGATGGCCATAATGATATCGTAAAAATTAGATTACATATGTCGAAACCAATAGAAATTGAGACCCGGCATTTATATTTATTTAAGGGATGCCTTGAATCAAGATGCTAATGTAAGTACTGGAAATATTGGACAACATGTTAACCTGCATTCATCCTTCACCAGTTCTGAATTTTAAGAAGGAAAAAGCTTTTCTACAAGCACTAATGGTAGTAGTGCTGTACAATGATAATAGATTAGGTCGCATATTCCATAGTCTCGAGTGCTTTATAGATGCAATATGGTATATCCTGGCGCAGATAATCTTCTACAAGAAGACTATCATTGGCTTTGATCAAGAGCACTAGTATTGCACAAAACCGATACAGTCACTGAAATTAGTGGTTTTATTTTGCAAAAAGTTTTTAGCCAAGGGAAATTTTGAATTCCCTAAATCCTTCTTGCCTGCCACCATAAGTACCTGAACCACGCTGTTAAGAATGGAAGAAAACTATTAACAAAAGACTTGCGAGATAATTTGATTGTAGCGACTACTCTCAACGAGACAGCAGCCAGAGAACTAGCGGACTTTCCGCGTATTCCAATAATACCGACGTCCTCACAATAAATAAGTCCCAAGGACAAACATTCTCGCTGGTGGGTATCAACTTGAAAACGGAGTGGGGTAAAAGTAATGTCATAATTTTTGAAATGCTATCAAGTGTCATTGTGCTTTGATATTTGTGTTGTATACAGATAAAGAATTGGTAGCCAACAAGCAGTGAACCGATACACACCGCAAGAAAGCAGAATTATTGTTACTGCTTATTTGAGCAATTTCCGGTCAGTTGTTTTAACACAGCGTAAATTTCGTCGTCGTTTTTGCCGTCATCCTGCACCATGTGCGCAAACAATTAAGCGTTTGGCTGAGAGTCTCGTGAAAACTGGGTCCACTGAAAATATCGCGAGAAGTCGTCGGCCGAGAGAGTCCACAAACACCGACAAGACAACGATGCACACAATTTGGCGTCAGCAGACGTTCGTAGCGTCAAATTTTGGTGAAAGACCTGAAGATGTTCCCTTATAAAGTGCAAACCGTTCACCAATTACTGACTGCTAACCGTAAAGGGAGGTTAACTTACGTCCATGCTCTGTTAAACCTGGTGCAAGAAGGGGGTGATTTCGTATCCAAAATCATAATGAGCGAAGAAACCCATTTCCACTTAAGTGGTTATGTGAATGAAAAAAATTAGCATTTCTGGGGCACGGGGAATCCAGATGAAGATCAGTTGCATCCTCTCAAAGTGACAGTTTGCTGCGGCATTTGCAGTGAAAAAGTGATTCCTTATTTTTATGAGGGCGCCGATGGCCCCACCGTAATCGTAACTAGTGAGCACTATACATACATTGACAGATGCTAAACGAGTTTTTTTTTGCCGCAAGTTCCTGAACTGGGTCTCGAGCATCGTTGGTTCCAGCTGGACAGAGCAACCGCTCACACAACTCGGATAACGATAGCGAATTTCAATCAACAACTTCCAGGCCGTAGGATCTCCCGGCAAGATCGTCTGATTTAACCGTTACCGACTTCTTTTTGTGGAATTTTTTTAAGGCCACAACTCTATGTCAACAAGCCTCAGACTCTTGAAGCCTTCAAAGAGAATATCAGTCAAGAATGCGAGGACCTATCGCCGGAAGTTCTGGCAAGAGTGATGGAAAATGCCACAAATCGGGACCGAAAGGTCATGAATTCTAGCGGCGATCAGTTAGCCGATATCATTTTCTGAAAAGAAAATTTAAGGCATCAGGTAAAGATAATCCAAAAGCGGAACCAAAAATTTTTCATTCAAAAATAAAATTACAATCAAAGAACATCAGGTGATAACTTTTGTGCCACAGTGTACTATATATTTTTAAATATGGATCGCACAACGTGTTGAAGTAGTGAAATTTCGCTACAAAAACGGTGAAAATATCGCGTTCGTATTATTTTTGTTCATCATCAAGCACTTTCCCGCACAGTTATAGTGAATTTAATCGATAAAGTTGAAAGTCTCAGACAGGTTAGTGATGTGAAGACTCCAACTCGTGTTCGAACGGCAAGGACAGCTGAAAATATCGACGAAGTATCTGAGAGTCTGACTGAAAACCCAGGTGTTACTATTGTGAGAAGATTACAGATTGCGTCTATTCGCAACCACTTTGTATCACATTTGGCATAAATATCCTGGCCTATATGTTTTCACTGATTGGATGAAGGAAATGAATGAATAAGATCATATTTAGTGCGGTTTTTGGGCTGCCGGTGACTTTGGGCCATATTTTTTCGAAAATGATGCTGGTGCGATCGATTTAGTGAATGGCTTGCTTTATTGAACGATGTTGACAGACTTTTTTTGGAGCGCAATCGATTCTATGAACGAGGACGACGTTTATTTTCAGCAGAACGTCGTATACCGCACAACTGGTGCAACATTGGCTCTATTGCGTGACAATTTTGGAGGATGTGTGATTTCTCGAAATAGAGACTACAATTGGCCGCCAAGATCGTGCGAATTTCCACCACTAAACTTTTTCTCTTGCTCTACCAACGATTCATGTTCTAAAAGAAAATATCAAAGCTGTTATTCGTGAAATATAGCCGAAATTATGTGAAAACCTGATGAAAAATTGCATGAAAAGAATGACAATTTGTAGGCAGAGCCGAGGCGAGCATTTGGCAGATATATTGTATTTTCTCACTAACCGCAGAGCTTTTGCTTTAGATTACAATAAAAATGTCATCACTTTTCTTAAAAGTGCTGCATTTTTCTATTAATTTGAAATAACACCTCTTGTTGGATGACCCCATAGTTCAAAATCAAGAGATACTGGGCGAATCTGTGTATACTTGATGGAATATCTGACTTAAGATGGATCTCAAGCGCTCAAAAGTGGGATTTTAACGATTTTAATGAATTTTGCAGGTGGTGTTGAAATGTAACTGCCGCTTCCCTGCTTTTTCATTCAGAAGACGCAACATATGTAGTGTCTAGTGCGTGGATTTTAGATCTTATTTTTTGTTCTGTTGCCAACTCAGCGGATGGCTCAACCATGTCAAGCCTGATGAAAAATATGTAGGAAGACTATATATAAAAAAAACTTTGCACTGTGTAACGGCAGACCTAGGAATGACATAGAGGACACACATTTTTGGTGTAAAAAGCAGCGAAATTTATAAAGGGGACTTCGAATAGTGTGTGTACAAAAATGCGGCCTTTTCTTTCTAGCCATCGAATGAAGCCAGCCTCTTGACAACCAAACATGAAAGAATGTGTTGTTTGTAGAAAAAGTAACGACAAGTAGTATCCTCAATCATAATCATTTTCTTGCCAAGAAGGAAGCATCTAACATCTAAGGCATCTTGGAGGCATTAATTAAATTAGATCCGAGATCGGTAAAATAATTTTGAAGCAATTGATTCTACCGGGACCAGAGGATCCTTGGCAGTTTCTTAGAAAATTGCAAATTGAATATGGGCAAAAAGCGAGTCTAGTGTGTCATTTTGAAATAAGACAAGTTGATATTTTATTGCTCTGAAACCTGAAACTCTGTGGATAACCATTTCGACTACGGAAAACGAATCGATTCTGGAATATCAAAACCCTCCTTGACAATGGAAAAGGGGTTCTCAAAGTTTTAGTTTCCTACAACAAGAGCGGAAACTCATGCGGTATAGACTAGACATCATAGGAATAAGCGAAATTGGATGATGGGAACACTGCGTACGTCCCTCCGAAATATTGTGATCGTGATGGGAGATTCTAGCGCAAAGATCGGCAAAGACAAACGATATAACAGCGGCGAAAGATCTATTGAATTTTGCTTTGTCAGCTGCATCGTTGTTGTCAGCAAAACGCTTTACCAGAAAATCAAATCCCGACTAATCGGCAAGTTACCTCGAACAAATCGAACCGAGAATTGAGAAATTTTTAACAGCAACTGTTAGCAGCTACCGATCCAACTTCCTAAGGGTACTCAGATAAAATACGAACAAGCTCCGGGAGCTCCAAGTGTGCAAACAAATAAGGACCACCTTACCACAAATATGGAAACAATCAATAGCTTGGCTCATGAGAGCATTAGCGATGGTTGAAACGCCGTGAAAGGTATTTTTACGTTTGAGACAAACACCATTCTCGGTAGATGGTGAAAATGCGCATGGCTGACTGGAGACACATGGGAACTGAGAAATAAACGTATTGAACTCAAAGCCTGGATTCATCCAGCGACCTCAGCAGTAAAGCATCCCCAAATAGAAGTCAAGAGAAAAAAAGTACAGCTTATTCCAGACAAACGAAACTGCATTAACGCAATAGGCACCAAGGTTAAAGAAGAAGCAAGTAAGTAACTAAACAATCGGAGCCGTATGTAGCATGGTTTTCAAAACAACATTTATTAAAAAAAAATCCGCTACCTAGATGGTGGGAACAACTTGTATCATTGGCAAAACACTCAGGCAACATCGAGTTGGACCTAAGCCCAGGTGAGCCTACCGTAGTAATATCTGAAGGGAATCAAGGCAGTTGACATACAGCGTCACGGCCACTAATAGAGAAAACATGGGTAACCGAAGCCTCCTCCGATGATTTGAAGTGGGAAATAATTATTAAGTTGCTCAACTCGGAAAACCCAGCAGGATGTGGCCACTGGGATCGTACGTGCTTCCTTGCGGCTATGGCTAAAATAATTGCTAGAATAATTCTGGATCGAGTAAAAGAACATCTTAGTTCAACCCTCGATATCGAACAAACAGGCCTTCGAGCTGGATGCGGCTCTAATTACTCAGCGGATCAACATTTAACAATGTATTGCAAAGTGGCGCAAAAGCTGTCACCCGATGTTCTTTTGCTTTAATTTTTTTTATGAATGAAAAACTTTGGTTCTGTTTTTGCCTTATGTTTACTAGACATCTTGCAATTTTTTTTCATTAAGTCAAGAAAATGATATCGGCTAAGTGGCCGCCGTCACAATTGATGACCATTCGGGTCCGATTTGTGGCAGTTTCCTTCACTCTTGCCAGAACTTCCGGCGATAGGTGCTCGCATTCTTAACGGATATTCTCTTTTAGGGCTTTGAGAGTGGGAGGCCTGTTGACAAAGACTCGTGACTTCAGAAAAACCTAGCAAAAGAAGTCTGGAACTGTTAAACCAAGTGAAAATCACCAAAACGAGAGATTAGGCGACCCGAAAATGCAGCTCTCAGAATTTCGGTTGTGGCTCGTGCAGTATGCGCTGTTTCTCCATCTTGTTGGAACCACATGTTCTCCGGCCCAATTCATCCAATTGAGGAAGGAGGAAGTCATTGAGCATGGCTTTGTTGCGCTTGCCGTCCAGCGATGACGCCTCCAGCGTAAACAGCACACCATGCAGAAAATTTGAATGGGTGTAGTGGGTTACACGCGGACTTTTGGTGCCCCAGAAGAGATAATTTTGCTTATTTACATATCCACAGAGATGGAAATGGGTCTTTTTGATGAAAAGTTGCCTTCCTCGTGGTCGAGATTCAGGTTGGCTGGACCGTAGGTTACATCCGCTTGGCGGTGAACAGCTAACAGCTGATTCACTATCTGCACTTTGTAAGTGAACATCTTACAGTCTTTCACCAAAATTCTATGTAAAGACCCGCCGATTGATGCCCAGTTATACGGCACGTCGTCTATTCGATATTTCGACATCTTCAACCACAGCTGCGATATTTTCAGCAGTACGGCTGCTCCGAGGCTGTCTAAACTTAGCAGAATATCGTGTTGACCCATACTCTTCTAGGCGAGCGGCTAAACGCCGTAGTATTTGACTAGTTGTCAAATGTCCAAATAGAATTTACAGTTGCCGCCATTTGCAAAAATTATAGCATCTTCCCATAGAGTGATGAGTTTTCCGCCACCTAGTACATCTCCGCTACATTTGTTGCTCATCGATTTTAAGAAGTCTTTCGACAACTGGAATCGAGATGCTATATGGCCAGTCTTGTGCAGCAAAAATATACCAGGAAAACTAGTTGCAATTGTAAAACCTGATGATGGCGGTAAAGTTCCATGTCTTAAAAAACGGCAGGGTGTCTCACAAAGAATATGAGACCTGTTGGCATACCACATGCAGTCAAAGGCGACCAACGTAGAGAACAAAACAAAAACCCTAAGCACTTACATTTATGGACGCCAGCGCCATTCAACTCAAAGTTGCCAGACAGCAAGTCGAGAAAGTAAACAGCTTCCTATATATTGGAACTGGTTGCCGGGAGCGGAGTTTTAGAAGCAAAAGCTGCATTCGGTATGACATCTGACATCTGGAGAAGCAATATTCTCAGCAAAGGTTCTTTTGGTCAAACCTGTATATACTACGACCGACACAGGCATTGTTAACACCCTATGCCCCACGAAGAGTCCGAAGACCTTAGTAAAGTCAACGCTGATATTTATTGTACCTTGTGATAGTCGAAGATTGTTTAGGTGTACTTAAGATATCAGATACAGCCGGTAATATGAGGAAATACTCTTATAACGGCCACATTATTGACGAAATGCTCCTCCAAACTCTGAATATCCCAGCAGTAAGTGTAAACGAATTGGCACGTATTTGCGGCTGGCTTGTTACAGGATAACCACCTGTCTATACAAAAGGAAATTAAATGAATATTCAAATGAAATAACTTAGCAGCTCATTAGCAATTGACTGAGCCAGTAACAATTTAAATTCAAAAATAAAAGGCACGTATACCTAATTTTATGTCGGAGCACTGTGCCATAATATGAGCTCGTGAAGGCTTTTAGAAGGATGTCAAGAGAAAGAAATGTGCTGCTAAAGTGTTTCAGTAATCTCCATAACGAGGGAAACTTACAACGACAGCGAACGCACATACTCGTACAGTGCATGATGATGAATTCAAGTCGACTTCAAAGAGACTTGGCGCGCTTTAGGCTAGGCTGTCTTGTCAGACTGCGGTATGGCACCTATTTGACGGTCCTTGATGCCACATTATTCCGTGCACTACTAAATGAGCGTAGTAGATGGTCGGGTGAGTAAGCAGTGAGAAGTGCATGCCATTTCCTTTTGCCATCCCCCACTCCCCACACTGCTGTCTACAATAAGTGGACAGCTAGCAAGGCAGAAAGAGCAGGTCAAAAAAAAAAAAACACAAGAAAAAAGCGCGGTAAAAGAGTGAAAATGAAAACGTTTATGTGCATGAAATGTAATCGGGGTACTAAATGAGAGGGTACTGGATACAGTATGATGTCGTCCTTAGTGCGCACATTTACGAGTGCATGTGCCCATGTGTGTACGAGTGCTTACATCGCTCTTCCCAGTTACAGCTGTAGCTGTAGGGGGTAACATAATGTGGTCTGAAGTACTTTCAATGAGGTCATGCAAATAGGAAATATGCATCTGCATAAAGTCCTTAGCCATTTTCCTTTTTTTTTTTTACTTTTCTGTTTTTTGAGTTGGCCTCTACATACCGTAGGAAGAAGCAAAGTTTTTTCGAAAAAAAGAAGAAAAGGACGACTAGTAATGGAGCTGTTATTCATTTTCAATTGGGTGGAATTGGTTGTGACAGGTGGATTGAAAGCAACCCACTTCAATGTGGCAAGAAATGAGTCTTTTTGAGTGGATTCTCATCAAAGCCTTCCCCAAACATATGTGTGGGGTTTATCCCCTTTTTCCTTGTTTTGACGGTTAATGGTTTAGCTTATATATTGAGACATGAGATAGACACGGCACTACTTTAGTTATTATGTCTTTGTATAGTTTTAGTCATTCATTTTTAGAGAGTGTTTGGTTTTATATGATTTTTGTACGGTCTTGACTACAATTCATTTTCTTTTATATTTTGTATAAGCGATATCTTTTCGTTGCTTTATCTATCGAACTTGTTTTCTGAGTATACACATGTTGAAATTAAAATCACATAGGGATCGTCACATTATTCGTTCCCCAGAGCTCGCAGAGATCTTATTTGGAAGGCTTTGAGATATCAAAGTTAACTCGAGCAAGGTACGGAGTCCGTTGCTTATCAATGTCTTACAAGATTTTCAACTGAAACAGTGCACTGACGATTCGGGAACAACTTCGTTTCTTGCTTATGAAAGCGGTGACGGCAAGTCTTAATAAGGGAACTGGTTACGAATTAGAGGTATGATCCTTGTGGAACTCTATTTTTTGCTAAACGACCAAACCTTAAATCACTTCCTAACAAAGCTTAATTTTTGCAGAAACTCCTGACCGTTTTGAGCTTTATAAGCCCTACGTCTTCGAGGATATTTTAGAAATGGCATATTTTTTTTTTTGCCAACTGAACGGTGGCTTATGCTAGTCCAATACGCTTGGCTTCCAAAGACGGTGTCATGACGAGAATTACTACAACTCTATGTAGATAATTCTTTCTGACTTCCTTTTAATACCACAATGTAAAGGAACCCATCAAGGCTCGATGCCTTGGTAACCTTACCGACTGTGTAGATAATAAGTTCCTTGTCGGATATTGATCTCATCATCACCACGCATTTTGCGTTCCTAAGTTTAGTCAGAATAAATGCGCTGTGGTGATGTTTCCAAAATATCCTGCGTTCACGTCTGTGAGTCTTGGGACACGGTTTCTTGCTTACAGTTTAATAATTGATTACTTAAACGGCGAAGAGTTTCGTTTTTCTACGATATAGGCTCTTTAATTATTTTGCCATACTTTATCATTTCCTTGGAAGTTTCCTGATTCTTTATTGTCCTACTGAAGGACATATCTTACAATACCTAACCTTCTTACTAACTGGGTTTTAACTAGCAAGCCTCTCCCGCTGGCACGATCTCTCACAAGTCTCACTCTAAGTTGGCTGACCTTCCCTTTCACTGGCGTGCGCTACCACATAATATCTGTTTATCTTCTGTTGTAACATCCCTCAGTGTTAGACCTGAAGACTTTTTGACCCGAAGCTGCGGCGTCAGTTCGCTCAACATGGCTCAATCATATGAGCCGTTGGATCCGTAGACGTCTAGCGAGACCACAGTTCGTGGTTGAATCTCCTCCTCCATACAAATGGGACCAAAAATCACAAGCTACTGCCTTTCCCTCGAAACGATCAAATACTTTCGACAAGGTTCGAGTCTCGGCCCCGGTATGAAAAGGGTCTTGTATAGAACCAGTTTGGTTTTACAAGATAGGGAAACAGTGATTGGAAAGAGTGATTCTGCGTCTGATTTCTGCGCTGACGTCATTCCTGTTTGTAATTGCAGAATCAAGGAATAGAAAGTCCTTAACTACCTAGAAGTTTTAACTGCCAATTATGATGTTGACAGTGATATACATTTCGGCCGCTTTCGCCTCAATACTCCAACAAGCTTCATTGGCCGCACGCTGTGTTCGACAATCACATCTCCGGATATACAAATTATTGGGCGGACTTGATAAGATCGTGCCACTTTTGCTGGCTAGTCAGTTTTGCAAAGTTCTTTCTAAAGCAATATTAAAAAGAGTCACGCGTCGCCTAATCGAAAACCTTTTTTGACATTGAAAATCTCAGTTAATTCATCTTACAAATGCACGCTGTCACAGGCTACTATGAAGTCGATAAAAAAGTGGTGAATACCGCAGTGTGAATATCTAATCGATGTAAATCAAACTCGTTAGGAGTTTTTAGTATCCATAAAGTGTTCGTACATAACGTGGGCATAGCAAATTTAGGGAGAGAATAAAGAAAGATACGTTGGTACGTTGGTCTTAAATGTTTGCAAGTTGTAACATAATGACTAAGAAATAAAGAGATCGGCAGGCCATAATAAGAGTGAGCTGTATGGCTTAGGAAAAATTGCGATATTTCAATGTACGTAAAAAAGTGGCTTTGAAGGTATACTGATGAGCATTCACGGGGGTGGGTGAAGGTTTGAAGGCGCGGAATGCTACTAGCAATTTCGGCAGAGTACTGCTGGTGGTGAAAATAGCGATAGAACAAGGTGAGGCAAGAGATATTACGCCGGTGTTCAAGGTAGTCAATTAGGTGTGTAATATTGCCATCATCTATGAGAATTATCGATAGCTATCCTATCTAAAACATGCAAAAAGGTCTTCGCGGTACATGACCAGATGTGAGCGTTGTACTCCAATTTTGGGCGGATAAATGTCTTATATATTGCGGCGAGGTCACAGGAGGGAAATTATGTCTTACATCGCTTGAGGAAACCTAAAGCATTTTTGGCGACATCGAATATGTAGTCCTTCCAAGGTAAACTGTCATTGACAAACATACCGAAAAAGGAAAGTTATTCGATTTCGACGTTACAAGTGCCAGTCATGGATAATGGTTGGCTACATACCAGAGACGTGAGTCCGGGAGAGAGTATGAAAAGCGGAGAGTACTGTCGTCAGAAAAGGAATATATATGTGTATTGGATTCGAAGTAGCAAATAAGAGATCATTGATGAAAACTAAAAAGAGTGTCGGAGAAAGGACGGAACCATGGGGCACATCACCATTTATTTTGTGGATATAAGACTCGAAACCGTTCTAATCCATTGAAGAGAAGATTCATTGATCCCAAATGCACGAATTTTCAACAAAAGAATCTGACCACAGACTCTATCAAATGCTTTAGAAATATCATGTTGCGCCAGATTTATGTAGACTTTGGTTTCACTTTCGTGAGCTATGCCATCAAATCACCAATGCACCCATGGTTGGAAATCGTACTGCCGGTCATTGAAAAGTTTTCGTGTTTCTACATATTTCATGCGTTTCCATGGTCTTGGGAAAAAGGCACGTTAGTGAAATGGGTCTGTATGAGGAGAGAGAAGAAGATTCACATTTTTCAGGGATGGGCTAGACAAATGCTGTTATCCATCTGCTCGGAAATAGTCCTAAAGGGTAGGATTGTCGAAAAAACTTACGCAGTGGTTTTGCCAAAGTGGAAGCACACTGAAAGCCGATTTGTGAATGTTGAGATCTTTAAGTACTCTTGCTACTACACGAGTGCGGAAGTGGATTCGTCACGTTGAAGATGCAACGCACTTAAGTGTAGGGGAGACAAAGTGCAATCTGGAAAAGTTGAGCTGGCCGCAAAGTGTGTAGCAAGAAAATGGGCCTTATCTAAAACGTTGATATCTGAAATGCCATTATAAATGTGTGTTGGAATGGAGTATGAGGCAAAATTTCTGATATTTTTGACGAACGAACAAGCATCTTTGGGACAATGTAATATTTGTTGCCTCAGTTTTGATCCTATTGAAAAACGTTGCAGTCTTTCCTGGCTCGTTTGATATTTCTTCGGTTTTCCTCTGTCGGTTTGGCCTGTAGGACCGAAAAAAACATTTCTCAAATAATGAGCCTATTTAGAGATCGAGTCGTACCTTTTCTTTTGGTTTGATAGTCTTTATCTGATAAGGGATAAAGGATCTCATT
Organism: Volucella zonaria; assembly: GCA_963966105.1. NCBI lineage: Eukaryota > Metazoa > Arthropoda > Insecta > Diptera > Syrphidae > Volucella > Volucella zonaria. The sequence goes on along the minus strand of OZ014530.1, from coordinate 286,279,330 downwards.
CCGAAGAGAATAGGAATCATAACGACTAGTTAAAATTCTTAAAGGAGGTGTTAGGTCCGCTCCAATTGGCTTTCTCGTATTGCCGTACGATTCTTTTAGCAATCTTTTATCTAACAGTGTCGTTGATATACGAAAAATTAACTGATATGACACAATGGTCCAACGAGTCTAGAGTGGAAAGCACATCAACAATGTGCTTATCGGAGTGAGAAGTTAATTACAAATCCATGGTGTTGGCGGTATGACTATCAACGTCCGGTATTAGCGTGGGCTCATTTACAAGCTCGTTCAAGCTGTTTTCTGCAGCGAGATTTCAATACACCGTCTATTGGGTGTTGTCTGTCCAGAATGTTGAAGCCACTCAGAGTTGTATATGTATATTGAAATCGCGTACAATAACTAACCGGATTGTTCATGGATGGTTTTGGATGCTCACATAATACTGAAGGAACGATCTTATGGGCGATGTAAAGGAGGTTTATTGCTAACGGCTGCATAGTTTGCAAGCTTTAATTTTTGGCTTTGTAGCCCTGGCATATTCGTTTTATTCTCTGATAAAACTTTCGAACGTCATTTCAGCAGTAGCACGTCTCCATTTCCTCTATCACATCTTTTCGTGCTCTTTCTATGTCTTTCCGAAAAGCCTGCCCCCTTCCCTTCTTTTCTGCTCGCAGAGCTCACGAGTAGCTCTCGTCCTTGGATGTAGCGTAGCTTCACAGGGTTATTGCTTTGCGGCAGGTACCTGCCAACATTCATCGCCAAATCAGAGGTGTCTTTATGGCTATGCTTTGAAACCAATCGCGTTAGAAGCAGCTTCTCCGATGACTCATTGGAAATATTCTCACTGGTGTTCTGTGGCTTGCGAATGGAGGCTAGGATTTTGTGAGGGCTTGGGTGAAACCCGATGAGGAAAGTTTCTAGCGGTCTCTAGCAATTGCAACTTTTCAAAGTCAAGTTTTAATGGTCTTTCTTGACTCTGTTGTGTCTGTAATATTCTCATTTATATCCTGGGTGAAACAAGGTAATGATCCGAGTCGATGTTGGACCTTCGGAAAGTTCGTACATACAGAATGCTGGAGGAGTGTCGAAGGTAAAATGGTGAATCTGGTTGACGGTTGATTAAAAAGGGGATAGAAAAAACCCTTTATGAATGCTGAGATGTGGTAACCGCGTGCTACCATCCATCCATCCATACGGGCTTCCTTAACCAAAATTGAAATAAAATCTCCTTGCACCTATTTAATTTCATTGCTGAGGTACTAAGCACATGTTTTATTTATGAGGTCTTGGATGATATTATCCCTATCCTATGTAGGGCCATGGACACAAGCCAGCCCATCGCAATGCTTGGATTGCGATTTATCTGTCTGTTTTATAGCAGCTTAGAGTCTCTGCAAATTTTTCAGTAGCACGTGGTGTGTTAAGGGTCCTAATCCGTCCAGTTCCAAGGCTGTTGGTTGTCTTTGAATTGTTTTTGTTTTTCCACGGTGGAAAAGTTAACAACGCATAACCCCAAACTCAGAGGACTAAGTCCTTAATAAAATCATGGATAAAGAGTCCGACTAAGCGGTTCAATGCTAGTAGCCGCGCTGAGGTTATGAAAGCCGACGTTGGCCTTTCAGGTTCCGCCGTTTCCAAGATCCCGAGTCGCAAAAGAAACTTGAAACTGCTTTTAGACCGGGTCTCCAGATTCGTCGAAGTAGCTCTAAAGAGAGGTTTGCACCAAGTACCTCAAACTGATGAAAGTCCTGGTTACTGTTGTTGATCTCCCCTCTGCAGCCTTTTTCTTTTGTTGGCGGACATTGGTTCGTTCCGAAGAAAAGATGTGCGAAGAATATTTTTAATGATGACAATGATTGATGTTATGCTGAAGTCAATGTCATGTCATCTCATTTCTGCTTCGCTTCATTGCTGGTTCTTGGAGTTTCAGCAGCCACTTCTTCTAGATCTTCACATAAAGTACCAATGTAATTGTCACTCTCAATCTCCTGATTATGCTGATTTGCTGCGTGCGCAATAAATAATATGATAATTGAATGAACTACGCTAGTTGTAACGAAATACTTGGCATCTTTCTTAAATATTTTAGCACTTGCAAAGATCTCTATTCCCGAAATTTATTCTGCGTTATTCCAAATACATGTTTAATGAATACTAGCGCAGAGCTTAAGCTAACATTAAAATTAGTTTGGTGTAACGATGAGCCTCATACTGGTCGACCTCCAACGGCTATGAAAGAAGAAAACATCGACAGAATCAAGGAGCTGGTGCTCGAAAATCGTTGTATGAGTCTTAAATAGTTGACTTATCTTTTAAGTCCATCACAGCGTTCTCACTGATATTTTGGGCATAAAACGTCGCCGCATGACTGCTTCTAAAAGAGGTTACTTTTTGTTCGAAACCACCATCGAAAGCAGGTCGCTGAAGACATGATTTCCAGAACTTCCACGGACCCAACATTCATGAAACACATATTGCAGTAACTTGCGACGACATTTGGGTCTACGAGGATGACATGCAAATTAGCTAACAGGCTTCGGAATGGCATTTCGAAAATGAGTCGAACGCCTAGAAACCTCTACGAAGTCGCTCAAAAATTGAGGTTATGCTGACAGTTTACTTCGCTTACTGCGATGTCGTTAACCATGAATTTCTTCCAGGGGGACACAAGGTGAATAAGGAATATTATTTAGGCGTCATGGAGCGTTTGCAGAATTGCCGAAACAAATTTGTGGCAATTCATGAATTTAGAACCATTATTGTGTAAGAATTTTTAGCGAAACACTTGACAAATATCATCGACCAAGCACCATACCGCCAGACTTTTTCCGGTTTCCGATGTTCAAATTACCCCTTCGAGAAAGGCTTTTTGAGTCTTTTTTTAAGGACATATCTTAATCAGCGTACCGAAAATGTATGGAAGACTGAGTGAAGCGCTGACGTAGTTGTATTACAAGCAATGGGGCCTACTTTGAAGGTGATGAAAGAAATGTTGATGAATAAATACGTTCCAAGTCGAATATAACAGCTGTCACCGTTTCGCGAAGGCTTGGAAATTTTACTTAGACTGGGTCTTCACGCTTGTGTATTCCAGAAAATGGTTATAAAAAATGTCATCCAGGAAACTATTTATGATCTCGAAAAAGTCCAAAGTTTTTGGTAATCAGCAAATTTGTACGAGTATAAGATGACCAGATTAGAACGATAAGAAAAAATATTTAAATAAAACAACAACGGTCTGAGATATAAGATTGATTCTGGGTTCATTTTGAAGCTACGTTCATGCCATTATGTTTGGAATAGCACATCATACAAATGACAGCCTCGCCTTCGCTGGCAGTGCTTCAAGCGAAACATTTTCGGCGTTATTTCGGCAATAGCGTGTCGAATGTTATCCTCAAACTCGTCCAAAGTGATTGACTTGTTAGCGTAGACTAAGGACTTGACGTAGCCCCAGAGAATATAATCGAGTGGTTTCAAATGGCACGATCGCGACGGCCAATTGTTCAACGCTCGCCGTGAGATGACCCAGTCGCCAATTTTTCCTTCACAACTTCGCTTGTATAGCATGTAGGGCCATCTTGTTGGAACCACAGCCCCGATGTATCGATGTTGTCGAGCTCTGACCACAGAAAGTCAGGTTAACATCGCTCAATACCTGAGACGTTACCTGACGGTAACGATGTCTCCTTCCACATTTCGAAAGAAATAAGGTCCGATGCTATGCCATAAACCAAATAGTCAATCTCTGTGGATGCATTGATGCTTGGCTGAACAATTGTGGATTGTGTACGATCCAATAACAGCAATTTTCCTTATTGATATAGCCGCTGAGTCAAAAATGGGCTTCGTCCGAGAAGATGATTTTTTGGCCAAGCCGGATCTCCGACCAACATTTCCAGGGCCCATTTAGCGAACTCACGGCGTTGTCTATGGTCGTCCGGCTTCAATTCTAGTTTCAGCACAATCAAAATAAGCCGGTTTGATTTTCTGGCCATGTCAAATTCAGCAGATCGGCGCCGAATCGACATTTCTGAGTCTTCTTCGATACAGGCAGCTACGGTGTCTATGTTTTCTTCATTCCGCAGCAATCTCTATCTGGTTAGTGGCTTACGATCCAAAAGAGTGTACTCACGCTTAAACTTTTTCACGGTGCGATGAATTACCTGGACACTGAAGCCATGATGACGACTGACCTTACGACGAAATTCACGTTGCTTATTTTTTTTTAATAATTTCCGCACGTTCGGCGAGTATAAAATGATGCGTGATGAAATGATAAACCATACTGAATATTTTGACAGTTGGATGTCATTAGTGACTTTGACAGCTGCTGAAACAAAGCAATTGGAAAAACTGTCATTGCTATCTGGTCACTCTATAAAACAAGGAATAGTTTTCCTGAAATCCACTGTTTCTTTTTTTTATTACTTGTACTGCAACCCTTCAATAAGCTGTTATGTGCTGGTTTCAGAATTGTTCATTGTCTTTATTAGTAGAAAAAAATCAAACCAAATGCAAATTATTATTCCTAAACAAAGATAATTATGCATAGCAGTCGTATGCTTCTGTCGTTTCACCTGCTTTGTTGCTCTGGCTTTGCGCGAGGTTTACTTTGCAAAATTTGCAAATCCCTATCCCGCAATGGCATGCAACAAGAATCCGTCCGCCGTTTTTACCATTTAGGCTACAAAATATTAAGGTTTGCCAAATCTACGTTTCGAATCGAGCTTAATTTTGTTTTCTGTCGTACTTATTTTGGAGACATCTAATTGTCATTCATTGTACAGGATACTTTTAAAAACAAATGACAAGAATATTAACAAATTGAAAAGGACTAACCCTTTCGTAATAACAAAACAAATAATATCTTATGTGATTCAAATACTAAAATTCCACTTTACTAGGTACACCGTTTTATCGGTATATGGAGTCTTATTGGATAATATAATACGTTCCTTTATTATGAGCCGGATACCATAGAATTAGCAGTAGTTTGAGTTCATAGAATAACATAAACGATCTGATCCTCCCTACTCCCTTCCTACTAAGAATAACTTGCGCGATATTGGCCTTATATCCGTGGCCTTTGGGACCGTTCATAAGACCTGCTTTTGCAAAAGCATTTACTCCTAAAAATGTGTTCCCTTTAACACTATTCCGACATAATTCCACCGCATTGACCACTGAAAAAAAAAAATCGTTTCGTGTCTACCATCGTAGCGATAAGGCATCTAACATATTTCACATCACCTTAAACAATTGTTCAGCTAACCCCAAAACACAATGACATGTAAAATCAAGCCCTACCACCATTCCCCAGTTCATTGTGTGGTTTGCCTAAGTTATGACAGCGCAATAACTAGCGCTAAGCAAATCGCAAACACTACCCTCGATGTCGTGACTTTTTGTCCGCAATAGTAGTTCACTCATTTTGACTTATACCAAACAATGACTCAGCTAAGGATATTTACAATGGACTCCTACATTACGGCCAACTAACACAACCAGCACTCTTTGATAATAATTCCTGGAAGCAATCTCTAATTCCTTCACGAGTTGTATAGGGTAATGGCCACGAGCCGAGTTATTGTATCAATAAATTTTCAATAACGAGCATAGCCCAAGGGTCAACAATAACCCACCTCCCCCTCTACAGCAGGACATTTCAATACTTTTGAGGTCATACTTCCCGACACACAGTAATTTTGAGTAAGTGACTAGGATTCTTACTCTAACTGTAACTTTTCCCGTGGTCAGTTCACTGACTTGGAAAACGAAACAATTTAGAATCGAAAAAAGAAGGGGAAAGTAGAATAGAAAGGAGATAGAAGAATAACAAGGGGTAAATTTTGATTTGTTTCACAGGACCAGAGATCCGGATGGAGTTACCATGGCCAACGGCAAATTCTTGCCTCGTCTCACTAGCTTGTTGTTCATTCACTTAATCAAGGATTTCAGCTTTGTTGAGTTTTATTTATACCTCTATATGGTAGAATGTCCGTTGGTCTGCAATCATTCTGTCATTCCAGTACGATTCCCTCCATTCAATTGTAGGCCTCTCTTCGATAAAGCTAAATATCCTGAAGGTATTTTCTCGAATTTTGCAATAGAAATGATATTAATAATAAAAATGGATGTTAAAAGGGATACCAAACCATACCAAGGACTAAGAGAAATTATTGAAAAATTTTTGGGTGACCTAGCCATGACTTATTTGTATTTTTCTTGGCCAACACCGAAAAAACTAAGAGGAACCGACTGTAAATCGGCTAGCAACCAGAAACTGGGTATAGAGGTATAGAAGGCCGGGAAGAAACCCTTTTCTGAGCCTAAACAAATCCGCAAGTTTTGTTTTTGAAGGATTTTATGATTTATGATACCTTTCACCTAACAAAAAACAAAACAACAAAAACGAAAAACCTCTCTGAAATCATGGAAGGTTATTTTCTATGCAAGGGTCGAATTAGGCAGGATGCATGGATTCCTTTCCTTTCCATGCCTTTCGTTTCTCTTACTTTTTTGACAATAATTCGGGTTTGTTCCGCTCAAAGTTCTACTTTTCCTTTTTTTTTTTTGTTTTGTCGTTGTTTCCTCCTTTTCTGGATGATGTTGTCCTTGATGATTATAATTTAACTGGCGGCGGTATGGTTTCTTTACGCTTGACTCCATAGTCATTTATCACAGGACATTTCTTTTTATAGAAAAACAAAAAATTTAAAACTCCATAAGACAATATTTTTTTTTTCTTCCTTTTCTGTATTACGAGCTCAATATAACAAACCAGGGTGGATATTTTCTACAAGACGCTGCCGTGCAGTTGGGTTAAAGGACTTTTTTTTCTGTTGACTTCCTTTTGGTTTGTTTTTTTCTCTAATGTTGAAGGAATTTCGATTTAATTTAAGTTATCTTTATAGTTATACATAAGTGTACATAACAACGTATAAAATATGCGAATTAAATGACAAACATATTTCAATCTAGGAAAAAGGAATTTTTGCTAGAAATGTGAGGAGTTTATATCTGTAAAGCGGATTTATGGAGTGGAATTTATTTAGGAAGGCTTAGAGCTAATATTTCAAATCAACTACCATTCATGTGTACTCGTTTGTAAGACCGAATTTTAGGAAGAGTTTCTAACAACATGGGGTAAATTCATAAATTTAAAAAAATTCTGTAAATTTACTGCAGCAAAACTTGAAAGCAGTAATGAACACACCTTTAAAGCTGTCAAACTTGCGTCCATAAATGTATTACAAATATTTTAGATGTTAATGAATGCGGAAGGCCCGAAAATTAATTTTGAAAAATTACGAAGTCAATAAAACTTATTTTGTATAACTATCTAATCTAGTTGCGGTAAACTGCTTTCTTTCCTGCCGCTTCCATCGCTAAACGTAAGGAAATTATTAGTTTTATCTCTGCTGAAGTCCAAATCTTGAATTCGCAAGCTTTCTGTTATAACCCTCTGGGCCTTCCAATGTCACATTTCAGAGGCCCTTTAGCAAAAGGCACTATAATGATCGCGGTGATCGATAAAAAAAGACGCCGATGGCTTAATAGCACCTGAACGGTCTCAGTTGGTTAAGCTTAAGATTTCAGGGAACTTCTGACCATCAAGAGAGAAAGCAATGCTAGCTGGTACGAAGGCAACGTCAAGCAAATCGCATGTGCCAACTACAGATCCCTAGATCTTTACACAAAAGCCATAGGTGGATTAGGAGAGGTCTGACCGGGTGCAAAGATCGAGGTCGTGGTAAAGGAGGACGCCCCTAGCAGACCTAAAACTCGCATCTAGAACCCTCCTCCCCAGAGAATATTCAGCAGATCATCATGCTCAGCAACCCGACTCTTCTAACTTATGACTGGAAGGTCGTCAAACTGGAGGAACTAAGGTGCCCTTATAGATGCGCGTTAATTGTGATCAATAAGGAACCCCCTCTAGTGCAGATCAAAGGCAGGATTCGGTATGGTTTCGAGTAAATAAACCTAAAGGTTTACAAATAGGATGAGGTGGATCGAAATTAGTGATCTTCTCTTCCAAACGAAATTGCAAATTTAGCCTCAGATCCTTGAGCGTTGATATCATTTCCTGAATTGGTTAGCGACGACTCCAGTCTATCCGAGGTGACAACTAAGTCGATGTGGAGACCGTCCCGACAACGAATTAAAAAAGAGATCTTCTACGATCAGATGATGAAGATGAGCTCTTGGGTCCTTGTTCAGAATGGGAGGACTCGAAACAATATTGTGGTGGAGGTTTCTCTGGTAGTTTGTAACAATGATGCTACAATTTGTTCAGATTAACTTCCATCACTTCAAAAAAGACATCATCCTAATCAAGGAACCTTGGATTGTAGGAGGCGTCGTTCGTAAATTTGGAACACCTGAATACGTTCCGCTCTATTCCAGAGACAAAGGTGAGATTAGAACTTGTATATTAATGAAACCTGGCCCTAAAGCATTCTTACTTCTTAAACCTCAGCGACCCCTACATAACCGTTGCCAGACTTGAGACTGCCAAAGGTTCATATGGGCACTCTCCCTGGCGACAACCTGGAAAGTGTAGTATTGCATACTGGGAGAAACTGGCCCCATCATCGGGTGCAACGCCAACTCACATCACACCCCATGGGGCAGTAGCCACATTAACGGTAGTAATGGGTCACTTTTTGATTACATTATAAGTACTAACCGCATTGATAGGTCATTATTGAAACTAAAAACCGACAGATAGATATCACTCTTGTCTCCGATAACATCAGTATAATGCAAACTAACTGGATGGTGTCGTCTTAACACTCATTTTCATATCACAGGTACATTCAATTCAGCTTGACTGATGCTCGTCCCAAATAACCAGCATACCGGAATTATCGGAAAAGTGATTGGCCAAATTACAGAGGAACGCTTTTAAAAAGACGTTCCGCTGAATTTCTAAGTCCCCCACATAACACCAACGAGTCAAAGATTTTATCCTGGCTCTCAATCCGGCAATGGATGCTTCTCTTATTCAACCTAGAGCTAAGAAAAAGCCATCCTAGTGTACATCAGCAAACAAAACGCACAAGTCGGTTTGACCGTTCGGTATAATACCTGCCGAGTCACAAAGGTTCTCAGATATCATTCTGAGCAGCCGCGTAGAAATGATCCACATCCACTTGTCATGGAGAGAAGTTAATGTAGTTTTCATTTTCTACGCCAGAAAATCCCATTCGTTGGCCTCAGACCTATAAGTCTATCATCCTTCCTTCTAAAAACTCTAGTACGACTGATTGACATCCATATATGAGCTTTTTAGCTACGGCCCAACATGCCTACTCCAAAAAAATCCGGAAAAAATGGATCAGCATACATTGACTAGCCACATCGAACGACCGCTACTTTATAAAAAGTACACAATGGCCGCATTCCTGGACATAGAGGGTGCCGTCAATACATCCGCAATCACGATTACGCTGTCAATTGTTAAGATCGATGACTCACTAGGGGAGTCGATGATTCTTATGCCAAATAGCAGGATTATCAACTCGTAAACTCTAGGGGCTTCCGCTATAATATATGCCAGCAGAAGTACGCTGCCCGGGGGTGTCATTTCACTACTTCTCGAGAACGTAGTGCTCAATGAACTGCTAATATATCTGGAAGCGGGTGGTAGCAATGTGCGCGTCCATGCCGATGACGTTGTTATAGTCACCGAGCAGTAGAAAAGCGGCTCACTACCACTAAAAAAATTGTACAACAAAATCTTAACAGATTATCTCGTTGCGCGGATAGCTGTGGATTGGGAGTAAATCAATTTAAAACTGATCTTGTTCTCTTTCCCAGGAAATATAAAATTCCAATAGCAGGCGCTCCCGTATTTTTCACAGGAAACAAGAAAGAGTAAAGAAAGTTACAGTAAATCTATTCTTTCACAAATGGGGGCCTTCAACCTCAAATTACCCACTGGCTATACTCACCTACGGGGTGGTTGTAAATTGGACGGCCTTGGACACTATAGTTACCTGCAGCAAACTAAGTAAAGTTCAAAGGACAGAATGTCTGTGCATAGAGCGAGCTTTACGTAACGCTACTACACAGTGGACAAATAATTTATTTGGCCACGCTAATATTGTTAACATACTAGGAATCCTTCCAGAGAGCATCGATTACTCCATGCGCCAATATTGCTTTGACAAAGACTTTGATGTAAGCATCCAATCTAAATTTTTCTGGGAGGAGGATGTTTCCATGGATGATAAGTCAGTCCACTTCTATAGGATGGATCCAAGACTGACAGCGGTGTTACTGGCGCTGTTTTCTCAGATAAGCTTAATCTAAGCCGCTCTTTCCGCCTTCCAAATCATTGTATCGTGGTCCAGACGGAAATTTTGGCAAAGACATGTCTTGGCTAAAGAGAAAGGCGATATCTGCAAAGGATGTCCGCATCAGCCTCACAATATTCTAAAACTCGCCTTGGCTACCGATCATCTCTCAAAAAGATTTCAGAGCAGTTCAACATTCACCTATGTTGGGTGCCGGGCCAGGAATTCCAGGAATTCCAGGGAATTTTAAGGTCGACGAACTCGCCAAAATTGAAATCACTCTACTTATCCTACCGGAAAAGGGTAGCCTTGGTATACCAATCGCTACGTACAAACTATTACTAAACCTGGATGCTAATAGAAAAACAAACCTTAGATAGACTGCCAGATCAACGTGCCTAGCAACCAAACAAATCTGGCCAAAACTGGAACTGAAACGCTATAAGAGTCTGATCTTTCGAAATTGGAAACATCTCAGCGCTACAGTCTTAGATACAGTCTTATAGGCGATACCACAACATGTGTAATAGTAATACAGGCCTTTTACATTCAACTCTGAACTCACGAACTCTGAACAACTGCAGTATTTTTACAATTATAAACTCACCCATAGTTTCTAGGTTACGAAGCCTTCTTATTACCATTGAAACCAATTCCTTGAAAGTCCATTATCAAACCGGCAAGAGCTTTTCTTTCGGCCTCACCGTTGAACCTCGTCTGGAACTTGAGGCTAGTGGTTTTTTGACCCGATTTTCGGGCGACTTTCATTGTACATAGCACAACTATATGATTTACTAAATCAGTTTTGTAATGTGGAGAATGTGCGTGCTTCCCGATCACGTTTTGTTACACCCCATAAGATTTGTAGCATTTTTCATTTATTTTATTCTCGTACATCGTCCAACATTGCGATGCGTGTGTTAAAATTGCACGAATGACTGTCGTACGAGGGCGGGTCAATAATTCCGTGCATTTTTGAATTTCTGACCTCTTTACTGAAACAGCAACACTGCTCCTGTCAACAAGCGTTTGTCAGTTGACTCCTGTCAAAATTTAAACTTGCTGCGTCAGTTAGTTTGTGTTTGACAGCTATTTTTATCAGACTACTCACTAATTTGAGGAGAAAATGGAAAAAAGTGAATTTCGTGTGCTTATTAAGCATTATTTCTTGCGAAAAAAAACCATTACCGAGACCAAGGCTAAGCTTGATAAATACTATGGGGACGATTTCAATGGTAAAAAAGTGGTTTACTGAATTTCGTTGTGGCCGTACAAGCACTGAAGATGCCGAACGTCCTGGACGCCCAGTTGAGGTCTCTACACCCGAAACAATCGAAAAAATTCACGATATGGTGTTGGCCGACCGAAGATTGAAAGTGCGAGAGATTGTGGAAGCCGTAGGGATCTCGCATGGCTCAGTGGTTTCAATTTTGAATGATCACTTGGGCATGAGAAAGCTTTCCGCAAGATGGGTGCCGCGTTTGCTCACAGTCGACCACAAACGCAATCGTGTAACAACTTCACAGGAAGGTTTGGCGTTGTTTAATCGCAATATGGAGGAGTTTTTGCGCCGTTTTGTAACCGTGGACGAAACATGGATCCATCACAACACACCAGAGAACAAACAACAGTCAAAACAGTGGGTTTCTAAGGGTGAATCGGCGCCAAAGAAGGCCAAGGTGGGTTTGTCAGCCAATAAATTTATGGCGACTGTTTTTTGCGATGCACGCGGGATAATCCACATTGACTACCTTCAAAAGGGAAGAACAATCAATGGGGAATATTATGCCAACTTATTGGACCGATTCAATGACGATTTGAAAAAAAAAACGACCTCATTTGGCCAAGAAAAAAGTTATTTTCCACCAAGACAATGCAAGGGTGCACACATGTGCAGTTGCCATGGCAAAAATCCATGAATTGGGCTATGAATTGCTCCCTCATCCACCCTATTCTCCAGATTTGGCTCCGAGCGACTACTTCTTGTTCCCAAACCTGAAGAAATGGCTTGGTGGAAAAAGATTTGACTCCAATGATGAAGTCATCTCGCAAACAAAGGCCTATTTTGAGGACCTCGACAAATCATTTTTTTTGGAAGGGATAAAAAAATTGGAGAAGCGTTGGACAAAGTGTATAGAGCTCAAGGGAGAATACGTTGAAAAATAAAATTATTTTTTTATCAAAAAATCTGTGTTTTAATCCAAAAGTCACGGACTTATTGATCCGCCCTCGTATAAAAGAAACCTTCATGCTTAGGTGGCAGTTTTCTGGGACAAAATACGGCGGAATTTTCGCTAAAGCCTCAGACTGTATATGAGACAACATCTTCCCAATTTCCTTGGTAGTTAACCACAAATTCTTAGAATTTTTGCATTTCGGCATGAAAAAGTCCTTCTGAAAACAGAGGTGATTTCAAAAACGATCTGCACATTGGCAACAGTAATTAGTGGATAATGTAATCTTACTACAAATTGCTTTGGTTGAAAGTCATGAGTGCATGAAGATTGTACATTCCTAGCAGTTTTTGTTGGGTGGTAGTTAGAAATGTCACCGGGTATTGTGATGGTCGCTGATCTACAATCTAAAATTGAAACTTTACGTGGCAAAAACCCAACAGAAATTCAACGGCCTCTAAAAGAGGACTTTAGTGTTTAGTTTAGTTTAGTTTAGTTTATTAGTTCAAAAACAACACTGTACATCAAGAAAAACATTTAAAGAAAAGAATGCTTATTTAATATTAAAGAGAACAGTAAGAAAATACATATAATAAATAAAAGAAAACAACATTTTGAGTTAAAGAAAAATTAAGCGCAACCAAGAAAGAGAGAAAAGAAAAATGACTTATTAAAACAAGAAGTTAAATCAGTTCAAACTGGAGAGGTATTCGAAACAAGCTGTTAGGAATTTACGGCGTTCCATTAAGGACTTCATACGAATGGGTAGACCATTCCAGAGCTTAACAGCATAAATGAAAAATTGCCTGCGTGATGTTAAGCAGGTGAATGTAGCAGGACGCAAGACTATATAACGATTTGATGAACATAAATGAATTTTGTTAAACAGGTAGATAGGTTCCTTCACGTGAATAGTTTTGAAGAGCAAAGCCCAACAACGATATTTTAAAAAAGTCTCCAAGTCACATCCAAGGAGTTGACGAGCTTCAGAAGAAATATGATGAAATCTACGAACATTGAAAACATACCGCGCAATTGAGTTGAAGGCAACTTTTAGTTTTTGAAACGAGTACGAGTCAGAATCCGCAAACAGTTCACGGCCGTATGATATTATGGGTATGATTAGTGCCTATACCAATTTGAGTTTGACTTGAGTAGGTAAAATTGTTTTTGTAATTGATAATCCACGTAGACGCGCATATATTTTATTGATTATAGAGTTTATGTGAACATCCCGCGTTAACTTATTGTTAAAGGTTATTCCAAGGTTTTTTACCTGGTTAACGTACTCAACTTGCGAGGAATTTAAAAGGATAGGGGGGAAATCAGGGAGATACTGTTGATGTTGACGTGTTGACCACTCGAGAATAGAACATATATCGTCATTTATTTTTGCAACTGCATCTTCAATCATGCCAATAGGGAAACTAAAGTACAATAGAACATTGTCAACATATATATGATATTGAAAATGCAATAAAATGGAGGGTAGATTATTTATAAAAAGAGAGAACAATAATGGACCAAGAATAGATCCTTGAAGAACACCACGATTAACAGGAAGAAACGAAGACAGTTTACTATTACATGAAACAGCTTGCAAGCGATCAGTCATATATGAATAAATTAATTTATTAGATGTGTCAGAGAAGTTAAAATATGTCGTAAGTTTATCACAGAGAATATTCGGATTTACACAGTCAAATACTTTAGAAAAGTCAAGTAGCGTTATCACAGTTGTTGCTTGTATTACATCGTCAGAAACTTTAAATAAAGCTGATGTACAGCTATGTCCGCACCGGAACCCTGACTGCAGAGGATTAAGAAGCTGTTTGTCTTTAATAAACTCTTTTATTTGGTGGCTTACGATCGATTCAAAAGCTTTGGATAAAAAGGGAGGATAGCTATAGGTCGGTATTCAGAGTTTGTACCTTTTTTAGGAATCGGTATGATTTTAGACTTTTTCCAGGCAACGGGTAGGTAGATGTCTGCTTTCGATAGAGAAGATTGCTTTTCGCACATTATATATGTTAACTGCAGTCAAGGAAAATTCATTTTCTCTATCATCCTGTGATGGTTAGTGTCAGGCGGTGCGCTTGGGTTAGAGAACTTTTGATTCAACTCTTCTAAATCAATATTGTCGTCCGAGGCTATGGAGTGTTGCTTATTCACACCAATATTCCGAATTTCACAACACAGAAATTTTGAGGAACGATGAAATGCCAACTCGATCAGGGCATTGTACTCCAATTTCGGGCGGATAAATGCCTTATATATTGAGGCCAGTTCAGAGGGGGTAAAGTATTTCTTACATCGCTTAAGAAATATGTGGTCATTCCAACGTAAGTTGTCATTGACACACATACTGAGAATGGCAAATTTATCGGTTTCGACGATGCAAGTGCCATCCATGGACAATAGCAGGGTATTTAAATTTAGCTTTAATGACAGCGGACACCATTGAGTTTTGGAAGCATGAAGCCACTCGGATGATAGTTTCCCATTTGGTTATGCTGTCAATATCGGAATTTAATGAGCTTAACATACGCTGGTATTCTCATTTTACTGCCGATGAGCAGCGACGTGAGTCCGGGAACGAATATGAAAAGCAGAGAGTACTGTCGTCAGCAAAGAAATATATTGGAGTAGAGATAGCAGACAAGAGATCGTTGATGAAAATTAAAAAAAGTGTCGGAGACAGAACGGAGCCCTGGGGCACATCAGCATTTATTTTGTGAATATCAGACTTGAAACCGTCCAAGACAACTTGAATTGAACGTGTAATTTATAACCAATTGAAGAAGAGAGTCATCGATCCCAAATGCACGCATTTTCGGCAAAGGAGCCTGATGCCAAACTCTGTCAAATGCCTTAGAAATATCAAGTGCAACTATCTTGCTTTCGCCAGATTGATGTTCGCTTTGGTTCCATTTTTCGGTGAATCATGTCATCAAATCGCCAGTGGACCTGTTGCTACGAAAACCATACTGCCGGTCATTAAGAAGTTTACGTGTTCCGAGATATTTCACTAGCTGACGGTTTATCAGCGTTTCCATGACCTTGGAAAGAAGGGACGTACGTGCAATGGGTCTGTAGGAAGAGAGAGAGGAAGATTCGGCTTTTTTAGGGACGGGCTGGACAAATGCTGTTTTCCATCTGCTTGGAAAGACTCCTAAAGAGTAGGATTGATGGAAAAGCTTACGCAGTGGTTTTGCCAGCGATGAAGAACATCTCTTCAGAAGGAGGGGAGATATACTATCTGGACCAGCGGATTTGTGAATGTTAAGATCTGTTGATGTTAGCTAAATTATGGAGACACACTGTTGGAAAATGGGGCCTGCGAGATGATTGATCGGCAAACTACTGGGTGTCCTACAGCTTGGATTGGTCCAGCAGCGCAACAATCAATTTCATAGCGGAGTGCTTTGCTTATACGAGTATCTCAGTGGTGGTAGCCGGTAACTGCATGAGGATACCTTTACTAATGCAGGCTAAAATGCCAAGAGCATGGCTGATCAGGAGCATTATACTGGCCTACGCCATCATAGGGTTCACAACCCTATACATAAGAGATTAAAATATGTGGAAAACTAACTAATAGCCTCGGATAAAAAGTTACTCACTGTTTGTGACTCTAGCAAATGTTTAAAGGACAAAGACCTTCGGATTTGTGAGTGGAATATTCGGACCCTTTAAAGGCCACATAATGCTATTATGTAGATACCACCACCGCCGTGATGGGATGGCTAGTGCGTAAGGCTGATAAAAAACTGTGATATATGAAGGGTCTTCCAATAGGGACTTCCCAACTTTGACAGTTGATAGCAGCCATACTGTTGAAGCTACATCTGCTAAATTTGCTGCCATTTATTCAGCCTGTTTTGCCAAATCACCATGGATGGACATAGCGTTCAACAACTTGTGCAAATGATAAAATTGTTTTATCGGTCATCATAATTGTCCTACCGAGAGGACTATTCGCAGTGTGGTGGACAAATTTGAGTCCATTGGTTCAGTAAGTGATAAACCAACACCTGTACGTAGATCTGCCGAAAACATCGCCGCTGTCCACAACTTTGTGAATTTTGCTTGCGACTTGGGCCTGCACCCGTACAAAATTCAACTGATCCAGAAGCTGAAGGTAAGGGACCCTAGATAATGACGTGTGTTCGCTGAATGGGCTCTGGAGGAGTTGGAAGCTGACCCTTATTTTCATTGAAAAATCATCTACGAGATATTATTATGGCGGGATGAAATATTATTATAGCAAAGATACGGTCTCCGGATCACGAAGCTCTACATGAAATTAACCACATTGCGATAGATGCGAATCACCACCTTGTTACAGCCAAGGCACGTAATGCCACACGAAAGACGAATTACTGTGAGAAGATTTTACGTAGAAAAGCTGCAAATGCAAAAGAACGTCAAAATCCAGCCCCAAAGCGTTTCCCGAAATCTCTCAACAACTATAGTACTATGCCGCCAGCATGCCGCAAGTACCGAAGACCAGTGGTATCACAAAAGTCGCAATTGTACTCTGGGAATAACGTACGGAAGTTTTGCAGACAGGTAAAAATAACGTGTTAATGCAAGAAGACCCGTACAGAAGCCTGAAAAGATGAGGGAGAAGACCATGCAGTAGAGTCACAGCCTGTGCTGAGAATATGGAAAATCTTTTTCTGTAGACTGTATAACGGAGACGAAGCCCAACATGGCACCGTCATGCACAATATACCTTTCAACTTAGACGATGATTGCCAAGACTTGCATCCCGCTGATCGGATCAAAATAAGGATGGCAACATCTAAGCTAAAATCCAACAAATCAGGTGATCAGGTCCTGCCGGCTCAAGTATTCAAAGCTGCTGGAAATGACTTTCTGGAGAGCATGTACCAAGGCATTCTCAAGTTCTGGTTAGAAAAGTGTATGCCTGATGAATTCAATCTAAGCACTTTATGACCGATCCACAAAAAAGGAGACCAGCTCAAAATTGCCAACGATAGAGGTGTAAGCCTCCTTAACATTGCAAACAAGATGTTATCTACCATTTTGTGTGAAATTCTAAAACCCTTCGCCAACAACCTAATCGGTCCCTATCAGTTCGGTTTCAAGCAATTGACCAAATCTTCACATTCCAACAAATCCTCGAAAAAACTCAAAAAGATCAAATCTACCGAACATCTTTCCATCTATTTTAAGGCCGCATATGACAGCATTTATAGAGACGAGCCATACAGAACCATGTCTAGTTTTGGCGATGATTTCGACATAATTGGGAGAACTCAGCGGGCTATTACTGGTGGGTTCGTTAGTATTGAAACGGAAGCTGCCAAAATGGGTTTAGCGATAAATGAAGCCAAAATCAAGTAAAGGGCGTTTTTTTTTAGAGGTATACAATTTCAATATGAAAAAAAACACTTGAAGGTAATGTTAATGTCTATGATATCGGGCATTTGCGTGCCACTGCTAGCTCGAGTGAAGCGCAATCGTGAAGCCCAATTTTCGACAACTTTATCGAGCAACTGGGGCCGGATATCAGCAATAACACGGCGATTGTTGACTTCCAAATCGTTCAGCGTCTCTAGTTTATCGACATAGACTAGTGACTGCACATAACCCCAAAGAAAATAATCTAAAGACGTGAGATCACAAGATCGTAGAAGCCAGTTCATAGGTCCATTACGCGAAATTATACGCCCAGCAAATGTTTCCCGCAATAAATTGTTGGTGTCGCGCGCCATGTGGCATGTTGCGCCATCTTGTTGAAACCTAAGCTCTATTACGTCAGCGCTATTCAACTGAGGAATGAAGAAGTCAGCAATCATGTTTCTATAGCGCTCTCCATTGACGGTAACATTCTGGTCGGCATCGTCCTGGACAGTCAAACAGTCAGCCTTTCTGCAGTTCCAGGCTCTTTGTGTCAAATAAATTTTCAAATTTTATTACGTGTAAACACAGAGACCGTGTCCAACACAACATTGGACAATGTCATTCCCGGGCTATGTATCTTTTTCTCTTTGCCTGAGGCAACTTGAACAGGATCTGCGGGCGGGTCTGATGGAGATATCCGCACTACCATAGCCGTCTCCATCTACGTCTCTCTACCCAGCATACGATGCGGTGCTCGTTCAGATTTTTGATTTCGTTTCGATAAATTTGGTGTCGTCAAACTTTGAATAAGCGAAACCGAAAATGAAAACATAAATAAAAAAATCGAAACAATAAATAGAGCAGACAGGCGTACCAGGGTATCGCAGGGCTGATACCGTAAGACCGACGGATATTCGTAGAACAGAAAAGAGGCGAACCTCTACAAATCAAGTAGACCTCTACTCTGTGCAGTATTGATGTGCTGTGTGTTTTGTTTCTGTCTCTAGATTCAATAGAGCAGTTCTGTGTGCTACATTCTCTGGCCCAGATTTGTACGATTTCAGTTTTTATTTTTTCTTTTAGAAAACTTCAAAAATAAACTTCAACTCTATCTCCACTCGAGACCCGGGACATGAGACACGGGACACACAAAGTTGCATAAGTTCGATGGACTCGGTGTGCGACAAATCAATGACACAGGTATGGAAGTGGACTTCAGTAGGGATTCACCTTTCACTGGTCAATTCCTTGCTGAGTGATGCTAGGGAAACGGTGTAAACGGATTGGATGGTGGGCGACATCAATACCAACCGAACTCAACGCAACAATTTGACAAAAAGTTTCGTGAATGTTAATGTGACGAAGTGTGACCAAGTAAATATGGACAGTTAGGGTTCGGGGATAATAAAAGGATTATCCAGACAGAATGGATTGTCCATCCATTGACAGATTGACACCAGCCCATAAATCACACCAAAGAGTGAGTTTTAATGGTTGTAAGGGCGTCTCGACAAAGGCTTCTAGAATTTCTCCACACCAAATTCGGCAATTTTTCTGTGTTACATATCCATTTAACCAAAAATGGGCTTCATCGGAGAACAAAATTTTGCGTTGAAAATGAGGGTCAAGCTGAATCAAGTTTCCGGCCCATTCGCCGAACTCACGACGCGTGTAATGGTCACGCGGTTTCAAATCTTACACAAGCTGGATCTTATAAGCTTTTAAGCCTACATCTTCCACAAAGTGGATGGGCATAAGTCGAATTGTTGTGCACGATTCGGATTCTCCTCAACACTGCGCTTCACAACGGCAATAACTTCTTCTGTTCGCACTGTTTGTCGTCTTTTGTAGTATTATCCACTAGAGTGTACGTGGTGCGAAAAGGATTCATCGTGTTCCGAATAACTTGCTCGGATGCTCGATTATGTCGACCGTAAAATGGACGTAGCGCACGATAAGTTTAGCGAACCAAACCATGGTTTTCAAACTAAGTGTGCACCGTTCGAACGCGTTGTTCTGACGTTAATCTATTCATCGTAAAATGGTAAAGCGTATTAACAAGAAGGGCACACGACATCGACCAGTTGGACATGAATACTCCGGCCCGCAGAGACTTCGAATATAACCCGGAAGGACAACGCAGTAGAGGAAGACCTCACCTTAGTTGGCGCGCACAAGTAGAAGGGGATCTCAAAGCACAAGATCGGACAAACGGAAAGAGATGTAAATCAAGGCCTAGATCCAGATGATCAAGAAGAAAAGGACAATATGGTCATAGCCCTTGTGTGCGATATGTGTCTTATTTGTTCAAAGCATCATATTCTCCGTCCCCGGAAATTGTCGAGCGCTGTGCAGAGAGGATAAACTTACGATAAACTTACGTTCGCTTCCATTATGCCATACATTCGTAGTGTTCTCGTTTCGTCTAGTTTTTTTTTGTTGGTGGTGTGCGTGAACCACTGAATGTATGTCTGATGTTGCTTTTGCAGCCTTCAGATATGGGAACCCGGTCAGACATACGGACTATGGGTAGTCTCATAAGTTGTGCGCTTCAGGCTTAACTTAGTCGCTTTCACGACAAACAGGAAAATATTCACTAACCCATTGAAGTACGGCAGAGTTAATGAATTTGAAGAAGGGTTCATCTTTGTTGCTGAAATCAGAGCTCTTCCATACGCTGACAGGCATTTTCGTCTTACGCTATATTGATGTGCAGGTTCCTCCTACCAGAGTAGTTTAAAAATTCCCTCAGTGGCACAAATCCCTGACTTAACATATTTCATGGATTTCCTTTGATATGGAACCCTATTTTGTAATTCTACAAATTTCTTTTTAAAAAAATATCAGTAAGTTAAAAAAATAAACACTTTAAGGTTTGATTACAATGAACTCCTTTTGCTTCACTGATTTTCTAATTAATTTCAAGAAATAAGATCCCAGAGAATAAACATCCTTTTGGGCTCACTTGAAATGCTCCAAATATGACTCAAACATTTCCAACCCCATCCCTATACGACTGTACGGTAATTTGTTAAGGAAAAACTTACTCATATGTACTTAAACGCTTTAATAGCGGAAGATTCTGCGGAATGTGGAACGAGAGTAAATATCCCCAATCACCTAAAATAAGTTCATTTCTCCGAAATGCCTCTCGAAATTCGTATTGGAATTGCATTTCCATAATTGCCAATGTATGTACTCGTATGATACATTCCACACTATCCCGAATACAAGTACACTGCAGCATAACATACATATAAAGTAACTCCAACGCTAATGCCACTTACGTAATGTTACAATGCACCACACAGTAGACAGCAGTGAAACGTATAGAGTACAGTATAAAATAGTATTACATCCGGTTCTGGGGAATCCTTATAACCGGGATTGCATCCCCCCACACATGAAAACCGAAATAACTCAGCGCCAGTTAAAATAAATTTTGAGATACTTTGACATGGAATTTTATTCCGGCAACTCTGTCTGAGTCTGAAGAGCCAAAAATACATCACACTATCCCCGGAGAGATAAATCCTTCGTAAGGCGAATGTTGTACACATGTGAGGGGGGCATAAATTGTTTAGGAGGGTTTTCTCCTTTTTTTTCTGTTTGGTTTTGGTCTTTCTATGCTCTGAAACTGCACTCGTGCAGTCGGTGTAAGTGTAGTTGTTTTTATTTTTGTTGTTATTACGTTGTTGTAATTTTGTATATATCCTTTTCTTATCCTTAATCGAATTACTCATGGTGCATGCAAGTGGTGGAGCATTGTGTTTTTGGTGGTACCACGACGAGGCTATTGGTGAGAGATGCTGCTGTACGGTCCTGGTCTCAGGCCCGTTGTTTATATTTTCACAAGCGCTTAACCATAAACTAAAGCTGTTCATCGTATCCCTTACTCACACCCCCAAATATACGTGCGGTATGCAGTGAATAAGAACAGTTACATTTACCACTGCTATCCTCTGATATTTGATGCAAGCTCTATTCTGTTTTTTTTTTTTTTCAACCATTAACTCCCCAGTGTCTCTGGGTAAGTGTGTGTATATGTTTGTGTTCACGTGTACGTGCGAGTAGATTTTCGCTGAAGTGTTTTCACTCCTCGAGACAACAAGGATGCGGAATGGATTTAGGATTTAGGATTTGTTTCAAGTGCGGCAGTGTCGCATTCCTTTTTATCGTTAAGCTCTGCGGAGTTACAGCAACTACTCGACGTTGGATAATGTGTGCACCATTATGAAGCAAGCTATGAATCAGAAATACCAGAGGGAGGATATACCTAAACACAGATCCATATACTATCCCCCAACAACAGTATGGGTACTAAAAAAGGGATACGAATAGATATTATGCATTCAAGGAAGCTTTCCAATTGAACATTTTCTGAGATGTTGTAAATTTTTCGGAAAGAAAACCTAAATGCAACGCCAAGAGGCACTACATATGTTTACAGTGTAAGACCCTTCTCCCCGTCGGAGTGATTCTGATCGAAAATGGATTTTCAGAATTTTGAGATTTAGTGGAGGAGTGCTGAAAAGATGCGCATTTCTGAGCAATCCCGATAAAAGGTTTCCGCAAAAGTCTCTTAGAATTTAATGCATAACTTGCTAAGGACATTGTTCGAATAAAATTTTTTGGTTAAGTGTCTGCCCAGAATTTTGAGTAAGAAAGATAGATGGTTGTCAACAATTCTTCGTCTCGTGTACATTAACAACAATTGCGTGCTATCGTACTTTTAAGATCAAAACTGATCTGGGTACCCTCCAGCCCACATCAACCTCGGCTCTGCATCCGCTTTCTCCCGTGCATCTTGAAGAGAATATGTTATCACCGCATGTAGGTAGTGTTGCATATACTATTCGGACAGAAAATCTTAAGATCTGTTCACCAAAATTTGCAGCCATCGTGCGACAACTTTCCTCCCTTTTCAAATACTACATCGCACATATGGTATATCTTAAATCCTCTGTAAAGGCAAGGAAATATGAAGACGTTAAGGTGTTTTCTTCAGAAAATTCTGCATTGGGCAAATTTGCTGATGGCGGCAATAAAGTGAAATGTGGAATAAATGAATCCCTGTCAGGATTCGCTGTGGATTTTTTTTTTGATATTTTACTGGTGAGTCGAACTCAGTGTTTTCTGTACGTTACCTAACTACGTCAGGTTACCCTTCACAGTCAGTTTGGCAAATATTCTCCGTTCTTTGGCAAACAACTCTATTTTCCAAATTTTTCTGATTAGGGCTGTAGGAGCTACGCCGAGAAGTTCAACGGGACTTCCAAGAGGTCTGATTCCGATTGACTTATATTTCAAAGCCATGGTGATTTTATAATTGCAACATCTGGACGAGGAGGTGTGAGTACAAGTATTTCTGCGTAATGTTCGTCTGACCATGAGATCAAAACGTTTCTCTCTCGATGATACAAAACTGATATGCAATGTTCCCTAGATCTCACAGTAATTAGCTTACGTTACTCTGTCTTTGAACCTAGCTGTGGTTGATCGAACTCCTGCCGCCTGTACATAGGACATCAAGATTTTCCGGCCAAGCAGCAGTACTACCTCGCTTATCCTTATTCTTAAAAAGCTGTTTCCAATCTCTGAGAATAAGATGTTAAGACTTTTAAATCGGTCTTAACGCGCTCACTTTTATAATATCGAACTTGTGTCGCCAAAGATCTTTTTCAAGCTATTTCCAGGCTGGAAAGGTGTTCGTCAACATGTTATTCGTCCGTTTTGAGGCATAAGCCGTCGTATTGCAGATTTTTTTTTTAGATTTTTGATTGCTGCAACTAGACCACAGCCAACCAAAACCACTCCTACTTTATGGTCCAGGAAACTTGCAATTAACTCTTTCCAAATAGACTTCCATGAGATGCCGTGATAAGGAGCTGAGGTCAGACTTACGGATACAAGTCAAGCTAAAGTTAGTAGTCATCAGAGGCATGTTCTCGCTTTTGAATTATCAGCGTTATTTGGGTAATTTAGCTTCAACAAGGCTATTATCAGACGTAAGGATTTTCTTGAGCATAATGGATGAGAATTTGAAATGGACAAAGAGTAATAATAGTTTTCACTCGGCTAAAAATTTAGGAAATAAGATCAACCGATAAGATTATACGTATACATATATAGGTAGAACAGAGATAGGTTTAACTTCACGAATGGTGGGGGCATCGCCGGTAATGTCCTTTAGGCGTCCTAGTCATTTAAGGCGCTGAAAGCGAATAAGAATGTCCTTGTTATTGACCAAATGGAACTAACTAGAAAAGTTTCTGCAACAAAGAATAGGGCACAGATGCGAAAGATTTTGTACAATTGTTTCCTCTTTGAGTGATGGAATTGTCTGTTGATTGCCTGCTTAGTTGATAGCAGTAGCAACAAAACAAACGAGACTTCTAGCAAATTTTTTTCCCAAATCATGTTTTGGTTCTACAGATCTGCCAAAATTATAATAAGAATCCCGATAGTCTCCCTGATGAAAAATGATCTTTATGAGCTTTATATTTTAAATTAATCAGAAAATAGTTGCTTCGGAGCTGTTTCGCTGTCAACAAGCTTGCCTTATCGCCCAGTGGTGGTAACTGCTTGAGATTAAAATAGCAAGAACGTGCCCGGCCAGTATCATTACACTGATCTACGACGGCACAGGGCTCACAACGCTATACAGAAGCGATTAAAATATGTAGAAAACCAACTAATGATCTTGGATAAAAATGGACTCACGATCCTAGCAAACGTTTAAAGGACAACGACCTCTTAACATACCACGTGCAACCGAGCAATTAACCGAAGCTCTTGAATGCTATCACGCAGAAATCATCGCCACCCAGGAAGTGCAATGAGTTCGGCCGGACATAAGGTGGATGAAAAACTGTGACTTTTTTTCATGGTAGACAACCAGTCCAAGTCCAACTGATGATTACCTCTCACATTTCCTACGGCCTCAGAAATTATTCTGAGCATGATGATAAGTCCCATCTTTCTGGAAGCACAGTATTTAATAAATTCGTCTACTGTCTTTGTGTCTTTGATGGTGGAAGTATTGTAGTAAAAGACAAATCGGTAGCATTATCCCTTCGTTTCGTAGTTAATGTCTGCAACAATTAATTGTTGATTGCAAAATCAGCCAAGCTTAAAGCGTGCGAGTGAAGTTGCAACAAAAAACAAGTTCTTGATCTGTTCGCTCGGCCTTCACACAGTGGTATGAAACCCCTTAGCTATACAAAACCATATGTGTGCTTTTTTTTTCATACCCGTTGTTTCGGTATGAATTATGTGTGTATCCGATATTGTTATGATAAAAAGTTTAGACCTTATTTTAAACTCTTTTAGGAGAGTGTGACCATACCTGTGGTCACACGCTGAGAATTGAAGCACGTAAAAAAGGTTCATGAAAAACAGCCATATCAGGAGACCTTTCGGATCACTAATACGGTTAATTCAGTTACGATCAAACCAGCCACAACGAGTGTCTGAGATGCTAAAGAGAGCACGCACAAGAAAAACAATTTTAAATTAACTCCGAACAATATCACACCTCACAGAAACGATTTTAATTCCACAATATGGGGAGGAATTAAGAGCTTTCTTAAAATGATAGCAAATTACTCCGTCAAGAATCTGCTTCTATGTGGTTGGGACGAGAGAGTGAAGGCGTACATAGTAACTAACATTGTGCCAAAAGGTTCAGCCTTAAGATACCGAATGTGGAGCACTACGTATACCTCCTCGTGGTGGTCTCTGGGCAACTATTTGCATATCCCTATACGTATATGTACGTAAATAGGCTAAAATTACAAGTGCGAAAGGCTTAGCTTTCTATGATAGGTTACGGAGGTTAGAATTCTTCGTAACTGAAATCAAAACCGCACCGAAACCGACACTACGCCTCGGATAAGGAATGATAACAAATCCAGATTCCTTCAATTAGAGAAGGAATTCATCCGGTTTATACCGGATTTATGGACATATTAAAGATTAAAGAAATTAGATGGTTGGGCTCGGGGAAGTTTCGGTCTCCAACTGGTAACACTGTACAACACCAGGAAGCTATCGGGAATCTGGCTTTGGATTGCTGCTTTCCAAAGGAGCCCTAAAAAGCTTAATTTCTTGGGAGCATTTAGACGACGTACTTGAAAGCCAGGTTCTGGACAAGAGCACGTCGCGTTACCATCATACAGTGTTACGCACCAACGGAGCTGTCGTCTCTGGAGGAAAAGGAGACCTTTTATAACTGGCTGAGTGCTGTACACCACTCGTAGACATCGTAATGGTAATAGGAGATTTGAATACTAAGGTTGGCAATGACAATAATAGACTCAAGCGTGTTATGGGAAAGCATGATGTTGGCGACCGCAGAGACAATGGCGATTTTTCCAACGCCAACCGCCTTGTAATAGGAAGGATCATGTTTGAGCACAAGACATGCCACAATGTCAGTTGTCAAATTGATCACTTCGCGAACAGCCGGCGACTTAGAAGCAGTCTCCAGGGCGTTCGTAACAGAAGGAGTGCAGACATGGAAATTTCCCCTGACCACACCATCTGATGGTTGCTAACGTAACACTACGTACAGCTGCAGTTTGGAGATTTGAAGAAAACACCCGAATGCCTAAGTTCAATACGGATAGTCTAAAGGATCCCGCAGTTCGCCAACAACTAGGGGACCACTTTTCACAAGGATTGAGAGTAATCAGTAACACGGAACTCACCTCTATTGAAAACCATTGGTGTGTTGTGAAAAATCTCTTCATATCCGGTGCTGAAAGTATAGTCGGTCGGTGGCAACGAATAAACAGTGCTTGTGTTTCCGAAGAAACTTAGGTTAGGGTGGAAGAAAGAAGACACCTCAAAGCTCGCATCGCAGCTACTTCAGCAGGGGAAAAACAAGTTAGAGTCTGAGTATCGCATGAAGAAAAGAGAAGTTCACCGTAACGTGCGAGTGATAAGCGTAACCTTATCAACGCATTGGCTACAGGAGCAGAAGAGTCCGCTAGTAGGTGTGACAATAAAACCGTCTACAGGATAACCATAGAGCTCACAGGTGCCCAAAGCTCTAAACAACACTTGGTAAAAGACACAGATGGATCTCTGCTAGTTTCGTATGAGGACCAGCTTAGTAGGTGGAAGGAGCACTTTTCTGCAGTTTTAAACCGCGTTTTCGCCAGTGAAGTGAACCCAATGCCCAATGACCCGTCCGGCTTGGACTTGACGGTATTCCCGCAGAGCTCTTACGAGTAGCGAAAACAACATCGAGTGAGCTCCTACACCCACTCAGTGACACAGCTTGGGAAACAGAAAATTTTTCTGATGAGTGGAAACAAGGAACGTTTATCAAGCTTTCAAAGAAAGGATACCTAACACAATGCGAAAACTGCAGAGGAATTTGCGTTCTGCCTGCGGTAAGCAAGGAAATAGCAAAAATCGTCCTGGAGCGAATAAAAGACCACCTCGAGGGCACACTCGACACCGAACAAGCAGAATTCCGCACTGGATCTGCCTATGTAGTCCATATCAACAGCTTGCGGATCATCATCGTACAGTGCTTTGAACAACGATCACCACTTCACCTCCTGTTCATTGAATTCAAGTAGGCGTTAGGCAGTGTCAATAGAGAATTTATCTGGCTTGCTTTCCGCAGAAGGGTCATAAAGTTGCTATTATCAAGGCTACATGTGATGGATCCAAATGTGTTGTTCTGCATAAAGGAAGGCTGTCAGAGGAGTTTGAAATCCAGAATCCATGCTTCTTTATGAGTGAAAGACTTGGAAAGTCACACCCGCTGTCACAACAAAGCTGCAAACGTTCGTGAATAGATGTCTGCGAAACATCATGAGGATTTTCTGGCCCAACCGTATCTCTAATGATGAACTTCATGGGAGAACAGGTCAGGAACCCATTGACTCTATCATACGTAGACATGAGTGGCAGTAGATTAGGCATACTATACCTAAACATAGTATGCTTCGTAAAGGTCGCGAATGCATTCCGAGCCAAGCCATGCAATGTAACGCTCTCATGCAGAGAGGCAGGCGAGTGGGCCGACCTAGAAGTACTTGGTGACGAATGGTCGAAGAGGAATCATCACAACTGGGGAAGAGTTAGAGAGCGCTGAGATACATCTCCAGGTGTCGCCTAGGAGTAGTGGAGGCCCTATGCCCGGCAAGGGGATCCTTACGGGCATAATAGGTCCGAGGACCTAAGTACGTATAATTATTGTTGTCTGCCATTTCGAACGAAAAGTTCATGTAGAAGTTTCTTCTTAGACACACTGTTGGGCTATATTTTCATATTCTGCCATCCATTCGTTGGCTAGAAACAATAAACAGTCACGTAGAACTCTGTAACAGGAAGAAAAATGCAATTCTAATGCTCTTTCCACAGTTCTTTCATTCTCTGTGTACCAAGGGACAATAGTTTATATCGTTGAATGACGCTCATTTTTCTGCATCCCGCCACATATTTCATTGCGCGTTAAAAGTGCTTGATACGAGGACAACTTGTACTAAGAAATCGATATACCAGCATCCACTTCTTCCTCGGAATACTCGTATTCGTGTCTAGTATACGACTATACCCGTATGTGAGTGTATCATTGCAATGCTGCTACTTCGATAGCAAGGGAAACATCAGACGCTCGACTTCATTAATGTCCACCAAAATATATGAATTCAGCAGCTTTCACTGCATAAATCCGTGGTTAGTTGCAGATAAAATGTAACTTCAACTGAAGAACCAACCGAAGAACAAGATGGAAATCCAAGAGTTCCCAAGAATTCTACGATAAATTCCATTTTGCAGAAAAACTTAGTTTTATACACTCGGAAACTTTGCGTCTAACTAATTCTTAAGAACGTTACGATGTAACGTCGACAAGGACAACGTAAATGAATGTGTGTGCCGAAGTTTTACTGACTCTTCACATCAATCTCCCCGGGGAACTAGAGCGGGGTGCCTGCGTCGTCGTCGTCATGTCTGTCGTCCATCATCACTTGGTTGAATTTATTTGCACACAGTTATACGAAGCATTTGCAGCAATGTAGTACGAGCAGTACGAGTAGATGCGATAAGTATCTCCGTAAAATGTGACGAAAGTTTAAATGAAAAATATTTAATTTAATTTTAACAATAGTATTCGTAGGTGTGCTTCTGTAGAAGCGGGTTTTTTGAAGTGAACTGAAGATGTTTTTCGGGGTGGTGATGCTTAGTTTTTTTCACTTTTTCACTCATCCTTCAAGGAAAGTTCAACAGTGATTACTCATGGTGAAAATTGTTGAAGAAAACGAGAAATATAAGACGAAGGTAAAGTGGAAGAAATTACAATATTACGTATAGTGGAAGTTGTACTGAGGGTAGTACCTAGTGGAGATCGGTTTTTTCTATGAACCTTTGGGGGGAAGGTGTGCTTGTTATATCGTGAAGACAGTCACTTAAGATTCATTGAATATAATTACTTGCGGGAATGGTAATTATCGTCCTAAAACTAATGAGATGCAGTTTATTTTTATTTAAAAAGGGGTAGGCGATTTATTCAAGACAGAAAAGTGTGTTGAGATCTACCAGGTGTCTGTGAACTTTAATTTGTCAAGTGTTTAAAAGACGGCTGAAGCAGGCAGCAAGAATATTGGCAGGCGTATGAACAATCAATGCAACATGATCTGCCTCCGCTATAGCTGTCATTGGCTACCAGGGTTGTTCCTCGGGCAAAAAAAATTCGCATACGGCAGGAAATACAAGAGCGGTTTTTTCACACTTTCCGAAATATGGATACTTGATATTTTGCTGACTTGTGGCAGCGGTCCAGCGGCATTTGGCGGTCCTATTTTTTTGCAGAACGACTTTCTACTTTGCCCGTTCAAATGGAACAGACAGCAGCTAGTGCTATCGGTCGAAAATAAATCCTTAAAAATACTTCTGAAGATAAAACCTTCCTTGGAGAAGAGATATTGATATATTGACGAACAATGCCCTTAACCTAATGGCATACGCTGACAATGTAACTATGCTTTAATTGGACAGATTCCCCTTAGATTATTGTTGGTGGAAGGCCTTATAGAAGCACTGCCAGCCCGTATATCTCAATAAGATCCAAATGGCCCCTCAAACATAGTGTGTGACTATCCTGTCATCGATTTGAGAACATTGAGAATTCATATCACAGTGCCAGCACCCACCACTGCCTTGAATTTGCAGCGAACGCCAACCTAACATTCCATCTTCACATTGTAATAAAACCTACTTGCTAAACATTCCCATGCCCTCAAGCCACGAAGAAACCTGTCATTTCTTTCTATCAGCGATATAGCCAATCATTTCAGACATACGTAAATGTCAGATTGTTCCCGATAAATAAAATTGGGTGATTTTTTTGAAGTGATTCGACCACGAGGTCTATAAGAAGTCTTTTTTACAGGAGTTGTTCTGCTCAGGCATTCAAGCAATAGCCCCTAAAATTGTAACATTGGTGTCAGAAGTGGGATCTATTAATCGTTTCTGGCAGGATGGTTGACTGACTGATTCTTCACCTCAACTCGATGAAATCCTTGGTAAATTTACTTTGCTCACAGACACCGTAATAAAACAAAAAGCGGAATTGGTCCAGTTAAAGGATTAGTAGCAAAGCCAACTTTCTGAAATACGAACTTTAGGAGCTACGACTTTTGTCGAGAAAGTTTTCCAAAGTTCCACACCAGACGTACCGACCACACCAAGCAAAGGCGAACAGACCCCACCAGCGAAAAAGAACACCCACGCGAACAAAAATGCGGAAAGTGTGTCAACCAATTCCTGCAAAGTAAGACGGCAACGTTTTGATAGCAGCACAGCTAGCTAGCGTGACTATCGCCTTCAATTCGAGATAGTGGCTGATGGTAACAATTGGAATGATCACCAAAAAGCAAAAGTTCTAGCCTCCATGCTTCGTGGAGAAGCCGTTTCCATTTTGTCCAACCTAAATGCCAATGATCGCGGTGAATATGGAAAACTAACATATGCCTTGGAGCTTAGATTCCTTTCTCAACAAGCGTACATCGTCAAATGCGTTGTGCGTCAGGGGTGAGAAAATCCCTTTAACCAACGAATTTTCTTCTCCCTCAAAAGATCACTTGGGAGAAAACGTTCGCTGTGGAGTGAATCAGTTATCTATGCTGAGACGTCTTAAGACGCGCCGGCTAAGGCGTAGTCAATCCAATTTATGATAATTTACCAAAAGGTGCAATCAATTCTATACACCGTAACAACAAAGGTTGGTTTGACTTGCAAATATAGCTGATCACATCGTCAAGCTCCCAGCTCAAATAAGCTACATTTGAAGATGAAGATGCATGGATCCTGGTTTCGTGGATACTAATGCCATACCTGCTCATCTAAATGAACTTTATGAAGAGACACAGAAGGATCTCTCGCAATCGGAAGCCCTTATGTCACTTTTAATCGAATTCTATGACACTTTCTCAACAAGTGCCGAGAACTTGGGGTGAACTAAACTGGAACAGCATACAATTAATGTCGGCTCTGCAAAGCCAATAAAACAACCGCCCCGTCGACTACCAATGACAAAGCATGAAGAATCTCGACAAATCATAGACGATATGCTCAGGCGAGATATAATCGAGCCTTCGTCTAGGTCCTGGGAATCACCGACTCTCATGGTAAAAAAGAAAGATGGATCTACCTGATTCTGCGTGGATTATCGCCGGCTAAATGATTTCACCGTAAAAGATTTGTTCCCGGATTGATGACACGTTGGATGCGGTGGCGGGATCTTCCTGGTTCAGTCCTGTTATTGGCAGATAGAGACACACCCGAGTGATAGAGAAAAGACCGCCTTTGTTACCCGTAATGGCTTGTGGCAGTTTAAGGTCGTGAGTTTTAGACTTCTAAATGCCGCAGCGACATTTGAACGGTTGATGTCTCATGTTCTACGAGGTCTTCCAATGGAACAATGTATGGTGTACCTAGACGACGTGTTTATTCATGGTAAAGGCTTTGAAATAATGTTTTCTAATTTAAAAATTGTTTTCAGTCGTCTGCGTGCTGCGGGATTGAAAATGAATCCATCTAAATGCTATCTGTGACGAAGAGAAATTCGCTTTTTGGGTTATATCATCAATGAAAAGGGTTCACGTTCCGACCCATAAAAAATAGAAGCCATTATAAATTGGTCAAAGCCTTCCAATAATTCGGAAGTAAAGGGTTTCGTGGGTTTATGCACCTACTACCGGCAGTTCGTTTCGAACTTTAGCAACATTGCACGACCCTTCCAAAACTGACCTATAGCGCTCGCGGTGATAGCCTGGCTAATGTCATTCGCAAAGAAATGTGGACCGCTGACGCTGACAGCATAAAATCCACACCGAACAGTGACTTTTTTGGGATGCATTCGACGCTCATCCAGAAATGTGCCTTATCGCTGGACTTAAATTTATCAATCACACTGCGAATAGTCCTCTCGGTAGGGCGGTAATGGCGACCGTAAAGTGGGCGAAGCGCACGGAACGTTGCCCGAACAGAACACCCATTTTGATAAAACAATTCTAATTTGACAGATGTGACTTCAACAATATGGTCGGTATCAACTGTCAAATTTGGGAAGTGCCTATTGGAAGGAAGGAAGTAATGTTCTTCCTTCAAAGAAAAAAAAAATCTAAATGGATCCTCTCAAAGGGAAATGTTCTTTTTTGACAATTTGAGATTACCTTTTTTTTTGGTACTACTGATGTGGCAAGACAAATTGTACATTCAATTACGAATTCTTTTATATGACCTACACATCTTCTTCATTATTACTATCCCATTATGGTTATCATGCACAGTTTCTAGTACTTGACGTCTTAATCTTTTCGGTATGACAACTCTATTTAGATATAAAATGCAACTCTTATCTAAGCTCAGCATATTTTGTACCCTGAAATATTTTGAATTTTGTTTCGATTTATTCTATCTAGTACTTCGTTAAGTCTGCCTCTACATTCTTCTAAGGATTTCCCTCCTATAATTATGTCGTCGATGTATCCAGATACTCCTTCTATCCCAATTAACACCTGATCAAAAACAGATTGAAATATAGAAGGTGCGTTAGATACTCCATATGGCATTCTGATGTACTGCATGAGACCTTTACTTGTATTTATTGCTAAAAGTTCTTTCGGTCCGTTTATTAACTCAAGCTGTTGATAGGCCCCTGGCAAATCCAGAACAGAACAATAGTCATAGTTGGCTAGTTGCGCAAATACTCGTATATCCTCAATGTTTGCCGTAGGATAATGGTGTGTTTCTATGAACTTATTGATAGTGACCTTGCAGTCAATCCATAGCCTAATGCTACCATTTGGCTTAGGAACAGAAACTACCAGCGATGACCACCTACTGTATGTAACGAGCACTAAAATACCCTCCCTTACGAGTCTACCGGGTTTTTCTGATACTGCTTCGCTTGATAGCCAATGATAAAATAACTCTCAGTCATCCAAATACAATCTGGCATTTGGTTGCTGGAAGTAATAGGTCAGATCTCAGACAGTCAGAACCCAGATTACTGTCCTGAAGTCTTTCTTTTAACTTTGCCTAGGAAGTTCATCGGGGATCTCACTTTTTGCAACTCACTTTTGATCTTAAAATCAGACGTGATTAAGATTGATTTTGAAGGACATCTGACTGCATGGGATGGAATTAGTCTTATTATCGCCGTTTAAATCCAGAAGATACCCATGGGCGACAGGCCCCAAGCCTTTCCGAAAGCTTTCTTATAGAGCCAAAAGTCCAAAGAGCCATCAAAATTAACGAGGCGGCATGTTTGGTCCAAAGAAGTTTGCTATTTAGTTTATCACGCAGATATTCATCTTTGTCAGAGAAACGGATGGTGACGCATTTTACTTCTAGATGAGTCAAGTTAGTCAACTTCCTCCTTCTTGTAGCGAAAATAAACCTAAACTTTGAAATGATTGACTAAAGGCTATAGGAAATAGTGGCTAGATAGTGCATCTTCATCACTTGCATGTGCCTCTACCCAGACGTTAAAACTATTTAGAGCGTTTGTCAGTGAGTCGACCAATATGCACTATTGCAGTGGAGACGGAATGACACCCTGTGGGTAAACGCTACCCTCTCCGTAATCACATAATGGCTACAATCAGCATTC
Organism: Volucella zonaria; assembly: GCA_963966105.1. Taxonomy (NCBI): domain Eukaryota; kingdom Metazoa; phylum Arthropoda; class Insecta; order Diptera; family Syrphidae; genus Volucella; species Volucella zonaria. Next base: position 286,245,338 of record OZ014530.1, on the reverse strand, counting down.
ATAGCCAAAATTCTGTTCAATGGCTGTTCTGCCCTATGTTGTCTAACCGCATAACACTTGCCATCAAAAGCGCTGTCTAAAGTACTACCAATGTCGGTAAAAGTCAAAGCACTACATCCTTGAACTCCCTGTAAGTTCCGTCTCTCGAAGAAAGACTTACAGTACCACCAACCCCCACGTCAACACCAAATACATAGTTTTAACCTGATGCTAGCTATACTCAACATTCATAGGGTAGTGCTCCGTGGTATCGTCATCACTTTTACAGTACGCATTAGCAGGATCTTGTATGACTATTCCCAACATATTTAAGTAATTGGCAAAAATGTAGTACACCTGCGGTCTTTCCAACTGAGGGACAACAGGAAGTCCGCTGACATCTTAGAGAGATCGTGAAGCATTCGCTTGGTCTGCCGACGACCTGGAGAGTAATACCATCTGCAGTTATACTCATATGGAGTCCAAGGGTCAATGGGAAACCTAACCGAGGACGCAGGCAGACTTAACGTAGTTTCGAGTTGTAAAAAATTCTCCTCTAAGAATTGTATATCATCGGTGACCTGGGACCTAGACAAGACGCAGTAAACTAACCCTTCCGACTGCAATAAGTGAAGTTTTGCATTCTCAAAGTAGTTTTGAAGTCACAATAGGGTTCAACAAGGGTCTAACCACAGTTTGGCTGCCGCTTTGCTCCCTCTACCGCTTTTCCACAACATAGCCCGTTGCCATCAGGATATGGTATATCTCCTAACCAGGGGTGAAAGACACCAGACACCAGGTTTTGGTTGGTCCGTGGCCCAGCGACCCGCAATCAAAAAACGCAATAAGCTCCAAAATGTGCACAAACACCTCGGATGCGGACAAATACTTTATTGACGACCATTGGCTATCGAACTAGGATGACTGTTGAATTCTGAAACATAAAGGCTCTTATCGATAACGACAAATCCGGGCTTCAAAATTTCAGATTCCTTCTGTTTGAGCGAGAGTTCACGCGATCCAAATCGGATATTCTTGGAGTCAGAACTCCGAAACTGGAAATAGTTTCCTTCTCTACTACGGCATAGCACGCAAGAATGGAGTAGGTTAAGTAGTAAGCCCGAAAGCACGTAGTAGCCTCATATCCTATTTGCCACTCATTAACGGCTGAGATTAAGGGTAGAGTGAGGAACATTTCATCACCATCATTCAGTGCTAAGCTTCAACAAACTATGCGGACGTCGGGGTGAAGGATGGTTTCTACAGTCAACTAGATGTCGTCAATAATTCAGCGACTAATGTGGCCATCCTAATGCTGATCAATGCGAACATAGGAAATGGCAACACAGGACTCAAACATTTGATGGAAATAATCGCCCTCGGAAGTAGGGCAAACGGTTTTTTGACTTTTGCAACCGCCTGGTCATTGCAGGACCTTACAGAATGACTACCATAAACTCAACCGGAGCTTCAGAAATTACATCTAGGATATCGAAAATAAACGTGGTACAAACATCGATATGGAAATGGCCCACCATCAACAACCGCTCCAGTGAGAGTACCTAGGTGTAACACCGACAGGCTCCGGGATTCCGACCACCCGAGGTAAATACAATCGGAATGCTATGAAAAATATTTTTCATCTAGCCCAGATATCATCATCGGTAGAGGACAAAAAAGATAGAGGACATGTGTTACAGCAGATACATGGACACGGTTTTAAAAGCTTGGATTATTGGAAGTTGTTATTGCATAAAACAGAAGGCTGACTGGAGAGGCTTGTTAGTTGAGGCCCAGGTTCACTTCGAACTGCAGAGCCATCAAAGTAAGTAAGTAAATAAAACAGAACGAGGTGCAGCCTAGTACAGTACGTAAAAAGCGTAATTATATCAACACACCTGCCACAGGAGCACGAAAGACAACCAGTGAGTGTGACAGTGGGACCATCTACTATATCCCAAATGATATTAGAAGTGGCCAAAACTCCAAATCTCTTCTTGTGATGGCGGTAACCTATTCATCACGACTGCTCTCACACAAAAAATGGACGTACATCAAATGGTCATTAACTTTAAATACACAGGCGTGCAAAGTTGACTCAAAATAAAAAGCCCAAAAACTAAGACCATAAACATTTCCTCATTCCTACACTCAAAACAACACCAACGATCGAATCAATAGTGTCGGACAACAAGTCGAGAAGTTAACCATTTCCTCTATCTTGGAAGTATGGTCTCGGAAGACGGAAGACCGTAGGATCAATAAAGCACTCTTAATGAAGCATAGACAATTTCATCACTAAACATGCCATCCAGTAACCCAATCAGGCAGACGAGTGGGCCGCCCAAGGCAAACCTGGAGAAGACCAGTTGAAAACGAAACGCGAACCCTGCACTTAAATGCATTACTGAACTCAGAAAACGATGGCGCGCAAGTGTTGGGGACGCCATAAGGGGTCCGAGGAACTAATCTGCAAGAATGGAAGAGCAAAGGTCATAGCAGAACGATAGTCGGTGCTGAGAATCTGGGAAGATTAAACAGTGATGACGAAAAACATCGCACCGTCAGACAGAATGAACCATTCCACCCGGACGATGATATACAACTTGTTCGTCCACCCGAACAAGATGATGTCAGAACAGCGATTTCCAACCTTAGTTCAACCTAGGCCTGCCCAGTCAATTAAAGCAGCAGGCATACGGAGCATACATCATCTCATATCTAAAATCTGCGTCAAGGAAAGCATGCTCGACGGATGGAACGTCAGCACTCTTTGTCCGATCCAGATCCCCTGAACTGCGCCAGCTATTGTACCGCAACATAGTATATAAAATCTTGTCTGTCGCGTTAAGTTAATGCCTATGCCTCATCGTTATTAGTCTGATACGAGTATGTGTAGCGTTGTGGCCAGGAAAATCCACCATAGATCAAGTTATCGCAAATTTAGCAAAAAACCCAAGCACTCCAAACCGGTATGTACCAACTCTTCATTGATTTCAAAGCCGCATATGACAACGTCTATAGGGACGATTCTTACAGGATCATGTCTAGTTTTAGAGAATGCATGCTGCTCCTGCCCTGTCGGTAATGACAAACCGAGAAAATAGCTTAAACAATGCAATGCGTTGTCATGTGACCCTTTCAACACCGTTCTTGATAGAATTGTGCAAAATTCGCAAGCTATCTTCAGAGGCAATAACTGTCAAAAGTCTTACGTAGCATACACAGACGACATTGCCATAGTGGCAAGAGCACAACGAGTTGTAAATCGTATGCCACTGTTGAAGTATTTGCTGACAGTAAAGAAGGACAGAAAATGTCAACACCTAGGACGGAACGTCACGATAGCCAGCTACAACTTAGAGGTGGTAAGGGACTTTAACTACCTCGGTTCCGTTATTAGCTACGAACAAGACACCAGTAAGATTATGCGAAGAATCACTCTTGCTAATCGTTGCTTCTTCTCGAGCAACCAAAAAGACTCTGTACAGGATCCTGATCACCCCAGTCCCACTTTACGGCGCCGAGGCTTAGATATTAGCCAAAGCCGATTAATACGCTCTCGGGCACTGTGTGAGAAAAGTTATTCGATTCCCGTAAACATCAATAGGGGATTTAGACGATGTTACCTCGCCAGAAAAGTTTGGATAAGCCAGCTTAGAACTCTAGGTCACCCTGAATGCATGAATACTAGCGCCCCGACTCTAACCCAAGGAGACAACGCGATAGATACGGCTTCATTTTAACTGAAAAGGCAGATTAGCTGAGGCACTGCTCCACCTTGAACTCGAAATAAGTAGTACTTGACCTAAAAAAAAAATTTATCGTTTTCCGCACCACTCCGTAGCCTTAAGTGTTTTACAAAACCGCACACGCCGTACAAATAGTACAAGTCCATCCCAATAATCCGCCCAGTAATCCCTCAGAGAACTTTTCAAGCAATTAGCAATACGTAGACACAGTCTGTGGAACTTCTCCTTGCTTAAAGCTACAAATGAAACAACTTATCCTTAAAATTTACACAGCAATTAGTTGAACGGTTTGCCTGAAAAATCCCGTCCTCCAAATCTTCTTCGTCTTCAAAAACCCTATAGACTTTGCAAAACCACAAAACCATCACCGCTCACCACTTACCTCTTACCTCTTACCTCTTTTCCGACCTTTACAATAACATCAGCATCTGCATAAAAATCTACCCAAATACCACAACTACTCGCAGTGATGCCATATTGATGGATTGATTGATGGATCAAGTAATTCAAAATACGCCTCCTTGTGCGTAACCTCAATCATCGTCAAACGCAGGCAACCTCAGAACAAGTAACGGTTGTGGCACGAGTTAGTGAATCGCATCTTTTACGAATTAGTGACACAATGCCAGGTAATTGATTGCGTCAAATGAGAATCTAACGACCTTGAATGAGATTCCACCCATCGACCTCCCCTTGGATGGAAGAGTTTTCTTCTCAAAATCTACCCCTCGCCTGGTGGGTGTTTGTGATTACGTCTGCAACAGCACAAGTTTCTGGGTTGGATGATGAACTCCCCCTCATTTGTACGAATGATTTTTATCAGAACAGAATTTTTTTTAGGGCTGTGTTTGGGTAAATTTTCGAAAGCACTATACGGCACTGGAGATGTTCGTTCCGTCATGGTTGAGATTAAAATCGATTACGCTTCAGGCGATGTGGTTGCTTCTCATTTTTCTTTCCTTGGGACAAAGTATTCTTAGAAGTCGTAGGATGTGATCCATATTACGTATTCGTTCATCATTTTTTTCTGGTCAAGGATGAGAGAGAAATTTGTTTAAAAAAAAAAAATTCGGATAATTAGTTTAATTGGATCCCAAAGACGAGATATCGGGACCTAGTTTCGCAAAGCATCTTGTCCCGGAAAGGAAAAAAAAGCAAAGAGATAATAGATTGAACTCGGTTTATATCGCTCTGTTCAATCTCATTTGGCTTGAGCTACAAACTGCATCAATCGACATAGATTCTACCACTCAGCTCACTTTTTTGTTTTGCCGCCGGTTGTATTATAGATGATAATGATGACTATGTCGATGATGATGATGATGATGTCGATGATGACGATGATGATGCCGATGCTGACGATGATGATGATGATGATGCTGATGCTAATGACGACGGCGACGACGATGACGATGACGATGCCGATGTTGATGCGGATATGTACTGCCCCTCTTTACTGAGGTTAATTTAAAAAGGATTTCCAGTTCAAGAGGATCCATGGTTCACCAATCCACAAGGATTCCGTCACCTATACCTATTATACTTGAATGTACTACCCAAACATAGTCAGTTCATCAAAAGCAGTAATTGTAGAAACATACACCAGCACTGTCACACACGTTTTCTGTGTTGCAAGCACGATTGCTCACTACGGATACTTGAACTACGAGTACTTGTGTTACTTCACTATGCGGTTTAAAGGGTAGTATGAGTGTGTCGAGCATGTAACAAATAAATCAAAATTTCATATCCTGAAATGATCGATTTTCTACAAGAAGTAAATTGCTCCTTGTGTTCACATACTCGTCTAACCCCTGACACCTAGAACGAGTACTGGTACTTCCATCACTTGGAAGGATTCTTTCATATGACAGAGTATGGGTCTGTGATTCTGTGCTTGAAAATGCGGCAAATGGAGGAGCTATCAGCCTTGAGGTGGTTTTAGTGGTTGAGTTGATTACGGTTGAACTGTTTACTATCGGTTGGAAATTGGCAAAACGCGAAAATTCGTTGCAGGAGTCAGAAGAATGGGACCTACTTTGAGGTTTTAAAGGAGAGAAAGCTTTAAGATATAAGAGTCTAGAGTCTGAAGTATAGAAAATGCTGCTAATCTACATCTAAGGGAAATTTCTTACTCCATGGTATGTGCTATGTACATAGATTACGTGATCGGAAACTTAACATTGTTTTATATGGTGGTTCCGTTTTTATTGACTAAGACGTGGGAAAAACGAGAATTTCTTAGCGCAACCAAGCTCTTTTTGGGATTTGATGAGGTGAAAGAAAATTCGATTTTCATGAAAATTCAAGTTCAAATTAACGATGTCACTAAGTAAATACTGTCGTCGTTGGCATGTCATTAAATACCAACAAAATGTTTTACGGCACATGAAGCTACTGGGAAGAGGAAATTTTTTCAAAATTTAAATGCTATTCCTTCTTTTTCTTGTTCCTGCAATATCTCTGAGGCACGAGTCAGGTCACTAAACGTCCCCATACCTCATAGTAATCGAGAGTGCATACCGATCTACAATAAAAGTAGTCTGAGCTAGCATTTCCATTGTACATTACGAAGCTATGATTATTCACAAGTACTTGATTAGTAAATGGCTAGAACTGCTCGAAACTGACTAAGGACTAGCAATAATATGAAATTGGGTGTTCAGAAGGACAGGAAGAAGTTAGTTGAACTACCTAGTCTTGAGCTTTAGAAAAGGAGGTTTGGTTCTTCAAAAACATCCATATTCCTGGTGAGTTAAACGATAATCTTAGCAACTTTCGTAGCGCGTGTCAAAAAACATGGTTTGGAGGTAGTTTGCATAGCTGCCATCAGCACCTCAACAAATACGAACGCAGGTAATAGTCGTCTGTCGAACGTAAATCAACCATCTCATCCTTTGTTCACTAGTTGATACTGCAGTACAATATTTACCCTTAGTCAAACTATATGGATCGATACGTTCGTGGAAGAAACTGTGCGATATTAAGATAAGTAAGGACACTAAGTTTTCTTTCGCTCTTTCGGAGAGTACCTCCAACATCTCAATTCTATTTCGGCGATCTGTCTCATGATCATCTTCCCCTAACTTTTATCACAGGAATCACTGAAAATTGGAATAACCGCCGAGTTGAACTTGAAATTAACAAAAAGCCAAGTGTTTCTTATAACAGATATAAGTATAAGTTATGGTCATATACAACAATTTAAGTCAGCAGTGCTCCCACAAATACATTCAACTTTGGATGTAAAGGATCTTAAGAGGCATCTCTAGCATATTGCTCCTACAACGTACCTATTTTCTTATTGTCCTGTATTCTATTGGTAAAAACGTTACGACAAAGTTAATGGGTCATACTCTCACTTAAGCCTCTTAGTATTGTACATCACGAAATCTTTCCAGCTCTTATTTTTAATGATCAGTTTTCCATCCTACCAACTATGACTGCGATATTTAGGTGCAGCTTCAACCTAGAGTGCATCTCACAAACATGGAGGGAGGTAAATGTAAGTTTTATTCTCAAAACAGGTAAGAAACCAAGTGAGCTACCCGAATCAATACACCCACAAGAAAGAAGGATCTACGGAAGGCTCCCGCTGAAGTCTAGGATCACAGATAAAAGACATCTACGAATGAAAAGAGATCGCATTACTTGCTTCCCTAGATATTGAAGGTGATTTTGTAAATACCAGATACGCCTTCATCTTAAAAGTCATGGACTTGAGAGCTATTGATCGCTCTACCTGCGAGACATCTATTACTGGCATAGCACAAGGAGGTGTTATCGCTTTTGCGGTCAAGCCAAACTTGAAAATTTGGGATATAAAGCGAATGGCTATGCCGATGACCTACTCATCATCGTGATATATAAACGCCGAAAGAAAATTTTGCAGCAAAATGCAAAATGTCAAAAAAGTAGTAATTGACTAGAACGTTGGAGGAAATCTCTCAATCAGTTCTGGATAGGCTCTACTAGTCCCCTTCAGTCGTAGAAAAAAACTGGGTCTTAACCAGAGCTCTGTAAATAATACAATTACCAAAGTTACAATAGCCATATGGGCGCATGTTTGAATACAGCACCTGATATGATCACAAACACTATTCTATTCGGAATGAGATCCTTTATCCTTCATCAGATGAAGATTATAAAGGCACAAGAAAAGGTGCTGTACGGCTCGAGCTCTAGTAACCGCTTTTTCGGTCTTAGAAGACCATTCAGACACAGGAAAATCAAAAAAATTTCAACGAGCTAGGAATAACTCCAAAGCCTTCCTTAAACGTGTGAAATGCCAATACGACAAAAAACAAAACTAGTACCCCAAAGGTAGTAAAAGTTGTTAGACATTCGTTAAGATCATTAGTAACTTTGCCTGACCGTTCATCCCAATAGTCTTTTCTAATGATATACCAGCTGTCTGCTCTTTAGACAAGTCAATCTTCTTACTTCCTAGCCCACTATATGCTTCCAGAGGTTGTCATGCTTCCACCTTCAGTTGAGAGCTGGACGAATCCGCTTTTGCACTCATATATTAGCAAGACTACTCAAAAATCTCAATAAACTCGTATACAGACATGCCAGTCCAGATGGTGTATAACGCTTTCTTCTTAAGAGGTGTTGTTCCATGTTGGTAAAACTCCTGTATAAGCTTTTTCATCAATCCTACCCTTTAGGACTCTTTTCGAGCAGTTAAAAACAGCATTCATTCAGCCCGTCCGAATCTTCCTCCTACAGACCCATTGCACTTACGTCCCTTCTTTCCAAGGTCATGGAAACGCTGATAAACCGTCAGCTCATGAAATATCTCGAAACATGAAAACTTTTCAGTGACCGGCAGCAACAGGTCCGCTGATGATTTGATGGCATGTCTCAATGAAAAGTGAAACCAAGGGTATTTGATAGAGTGCATTCGTTTTGGATCGCTGAATCTATTCTTCAAAGGATTGAAAATATTTCTTCGGAACGTTCGATTCAAGTCGATCTGGTCGATTTCAAGTATGATTTCCACAAAACAAATGTTGGCGTGCCCCTGGGCTCCATTGTGTCCCCGACACTTTTTTAAATTTTCATCAACGATTTTTGTCTATTATTTCGTATACAATACATTTCTTTCCTGTCGAGAGTACAATATCCTTTACGTATCTATTCCCGAACTCACGTCCCTGGTTTTCCCGTCTTTGGCTAAAGAATGGGAACGGAAACGAATGTTAAGCACATTAAAATCTGGTATCAACAACACAACAACCAACAGAGTAAAATGTAATGCATTTAAAACACAATGGTGTCTTCTGTTTTTAAAGCAAAATTTAAACATCCAGCCATTGTCCATCAATCCGAAAAGTGCTCAAAAGCATTCAACGAAATATCTTTTGCTTAACTGCTGGCATAAATGGATGCGCTGAACGTAATTTACCATGGCTCTTACCAACAATTTCGCGTCGAGTGTTCATCTCCAGCCTATCGGCATGGACCAGAGACGAGAGTCGAAAGGCACTAAATCGCACGAGTGGGCCGCCAAATACCAAGGCCATTCTGGCCGCAATATTCTCTTCACTTCTAGCGTTTCGTTGTCTCACTAATGCGGCAATAATATGGAGTGAATAGGTCGATTCAAATTCTTTCACTTAACGCTGAATTGTCCCCTTATCAAGACGATTACGATGGCCGAGAATTAGAACGCATATAAAGTAGTCGTACATATCTGACCGCAAACATTGATAAAAAAATTGGCTGATTTGTGAACGTTATTAAAGCTTACGTGTGTTTCGAAAATTCATATCCGAAAAATGAAGCGCATCTAATTACGACCACTTTAGATTGGTAGCAGATAGCTTGGTCGTCGAATATGCGGTGTAACAACTAGGAGCCGCTAAGTAAAGGATTCGATAGAGTGCAACGAATTTCTCGAAATGTTTTGTGTGAGTCGTGTTAATAATTGCTTCACTCGACTTTAGAGGTGTTTCCTGGAAGATTTTCCTAGCACAACAACATGACTACATTCAAGTAAAAACATTTTAAATCAATAAGGAACTTGTCTCTTCGGACACTTGCCAACCTGAAAAGCTAGATCAGTAACATGTAGTGTCCAATCATACCAACCAAAGATCATGACAAAGCGATCATTCTATCGGCATCTTCTTTTCCGTGTGGAGTTTAGTCAGTTATCCGTTTTGACGGATCCCCTGGGGCCTTGCGAGCGTGTATACAGACAGTTTGAGAGTTGGTGGAAATTAAAATACCACCCGCGGAACAAAAACTGACAGAGGTGATGCTCTAAAAAAAAATACAACGTGGAAAGTAAGAGAAGGAGCGAAATTACGATGCAGGGAGTGGGATCCGCCCATGCGGAAGCATGCGCAAAGTCGTTGAGATATAATGAATGCAATAGAAATGAGAATAATTGTGATATTGCATCTGCTACATCATTGGTAAATGTGGATCCTGTAGTCAGTAATGCGAGAGAATCTAATAACAAGCCGACTGCCCTAAGAGAAAATATGCGCTCGCATTCGGAATTGATGTCACGTACAAAACCAGCTATCGCTGTTTGCAGCTATGATAAATACGAAACGAAAAAAATTCTACAACTCAACGCAAAAATCGACTGCCTTATTGATTTTTATAGGAATAAGCACAACGTCCATGGGAAATCAAGGAAATAGGTACGCTTATAAAGTCAATTTCCCGGAGACAGAGTTAGAAGTCGCCGATTTGCGAAATAAGATATTCATTCACCAAAATGTCATCAAACGGATGAAATTCCGACCATAGCAAACACGTTAAGCAACGCGGTGGGTAAAAACACAGAGGCGATAGATAAAAACATAACGCCTGGTAGACTCGCAAAAAGAAATTGAAATGCTGACTTGGCAGGAAATCGGACAGAGGAGCAATCATCTAAGCATCATGTCCCGAAAAAGACGCGAATAATTTCGTTGAGGAAAATAATCGGTAGCGACAAGATGGATCGAACTAACCAGCCAGCAAAATAGAGTGTGCCGAAGTCAAAATAGAAACAAAATCAAGAAGAAAAGTCGGTGCAAGCATGGCTGAGGGTAGCCACTAAAAGCGAACTTCGGCTTCTATGCTATTGTAATTAAAATGATCGAGGATCTATCATATCCTGGGATGCTTCGGAAAATAAAGGCTGATCCTGATCTTGCTAAATAAATCGGCGAATCCAATAACAGCGGTATATACAGAGGAGATCTGCCTGGCCTTATAGGACCACGTGGACTTTAAATTCAAAACCGCGATGAAAACAGCTACTATAAGCGTTCTTGTTAAATATCAGGAAAGTGAGGATTGGCTGGATTTACATTCGAATACCATAAACAAATTGTCTTGAGACGATGCTTTATATTCTTCGAGTTCGGATGCTTCGCAAAAACTTGCAAAAGCCCTAAAATTGCCATATAGCCTAAAACCTGACCAAATTGTTTGCATTTCATGGCTAACAGCGTCCTATCTGAACAAATAACCGGTAGCAGGAGATGTTCCGAATAAGAAAACGCCTTCGAAGCTGTAGCCAAAGAAATATTAGCATCCTGCAGCCAAATATAAATCATTGCGAAGCGGTTCAAGACCTCCTACAACGAACTATTCGTGAATTCAAAATCGACATAGCGATTCTATGCGAGCCTCTGTATTGCTCTTAATTGGAAATAACTGGGTCACCGATACATGAAATAAGTCAGCGATTTGGGTTTACAGAAGCGCTTCCATCCATGAATACTCGGAGCAACTTTTACAATTATTTTGCACGTGCTAAAATAGGCGGCATCTGCATACAGTATAGCTTCGAAATGATATTGGGCAAACTTGCTGCTGATATTGTTGGAAAGAGCGCGAACGAGAAGACATTACCAGCGTTTTCGGATTCGGGATGCCGACGACCAGGTGCTTTATACAGACCATGAATATCGAGAAGTAAAGCCCGACTAAAAAGAGCGATTAAGTCTGGCAAGTGATTTTGTTTTGAGATCTTTGCGAACGTCTTAATCGCGATGTATGGGAAAAAGCTTATCAAATTGTCTAAATGAGGCTGAAAGGCTGCCCATGCAATCACCAACATGCGCGATTGTGTTGCAAAAAAATAGTTGCGACTCTATTTTCCATTAAAGTAAAATACTGGTTGGTCAAATGCACCCATACCTATGAACACAGGCGAAGAATTTCTCTCTGCATGCAAAAAGATGTGCGATAAAAAATCACCGGGTCTGGATGATGTTCGAGATAAAGCCTTAATGATTGCTATTAAAGCACGTCCAGATTTATTTGCATAAATGCGTGCTGTTAAGAGGGTATTTTTCCTGAACATTGGAAACACCAGCGACTATAGCTTTTGGCAAAGGGTAAGGAGCACCCTAATGATCCTTCGTTCTATTGCCCTATTTATTTGCTTGACACAGTCGGAAAAATCCTTGAACGGATCATTGGGAATAAATCAGCAGTAATCAAAAAACCAGGAGGTCTATCGGACACCAAAACGGTTTTCGTAAGTCACGGTCAATAGTGGATGCAATAAATGCGATAATAACTGGAGTTTGAAACGCAATACAAGACAAGCGTTGGAAAGGAAGCATCAACAAATTTTGCGCCATCATCACCCTGGGCGTGCAGAATCCGTTTAACTTGAAGTAGAAATGGATTATGAGCAGTCTTTACAGAATGAAAATATCGAACTATCTTATGACTCTGACTATGGAGTTAAACCGTACGACGTTACTGGCGATGTGCCACAAGGGTCGGTTTTTGGGCCCCTACTATGGACAGATTCCAAGAAAAGCGTCGATTATCGGATTTGCAGATGACATTGCCGTAGTATTGAAGTTGTAGCAAAAGCACCAGAAAACACCAGAAGAAGTCCACCTCTACTGAAACAAGCACGAAACAAGCACAACTTGACGTCGCTGGTTAACTAACAACGGTTTGTAACTCGGCAACCATAAAACTGAAATTGTTCTTATTACGAATAGGAAAATTCGCGATTGGAGTTGGAGGGCATGAAATTGTTGCTCGATCGTTTCTCAAGTAGCTTGGAGGCGTGTCGTCTAAATTTTAAACATGACCTAGAGCAGGTATGAGAAAAATCATCAGAAACTGCTAGAGCATTTAAAAGGATGATGAGTAATATCGGAGACTAAATGAAGAATAAAAGACTCCTTCTTCCTGTGGCTGCGAATTGTATCCTCATACAACCTGCGGAAATATAACAGAATGCCGCTAAGATTATATCTTAGATGAAGGGAATCAAATCTATCAGAGTTGCCAGAGCGATTCGAACTATTTTGCATGATGCTGTACTCGTCGTATCTACAATGCTCCTGTTGACATACTTGCTGATGAAAAAGACTCAAAAGCGAGTGAATTCTAAATGGCTGGGTAAGCAATGAAAATGTGAAGGAACCTGCAATATCGCAGCCTGGAACATATCCTTAAAAGGAAAATGGACATATCGCATTATATCAAAGATCAATGTATGGATTAATCGGAATCACAGCGAAGCAAATTTCTGCTTGACTCAGTTTTTGTCGGATCATTATTCTATCAAGGAAACATGGAAACATCGCAAACAGTCCATATTGTGAAACTGTCCCGAAGAAAGTTAAAATCGTTTTTTTTTTTCACTGTCTACGGTGTCAAACCAGAGAGGATAGCCTTACGGGAACAATTTGGAGAGTGGCCCACACCCTATAATATCGTTGCATATATACTTCAAAATGAGAAAAACTGAACCCTTGTTAATAATATAGCTGCGCATATACTCAGCGACCTTAGGCGTTTACAACAGGTAAGATTATCGAATCATAAAAAGCAAAGTTAGTCTTCAAACCGGCCTCCGCGAAGTAATGCCTTACGGCGGATCCACACGAGACTCACATCGTTGTGTTCAGGTGGATGTGGTTTTAGCCGCTAATAATACGGCAATATAAATGCACATCCGCCCATTGGTGCCCCATGCAAGGTTTCCACCTTCCAACACAAAACCAAAAAACCGGTCTCTCATTTCTACTATGTTAAATTGGTATTTGGTCTTGGTCAAGTTTGCATAGTAGACCGATGATGGTGCAGAAAGATGGGTTTTAGAAAGAAGCACGTTTCTTCCTCTTTCTTCTATTGGAAAGTTGGTTCGTGAACAAAAACCAAACGCCTTTGTAGCGAGGGCAGGATTCTTGGGAAATTGTCTAAATTTATTTTGTTTTTTTTTAGAAAACATATAAAAGCAATTTCAGAGTTTCTTTGACGGCGTTTCTGTTGAAATGTAATTTCAATAAGTTCATTACCCTTACTTTCGTTTCATTAAACTCAAGAAAATTTCTCTCTCTCTCTCTCTCTCTCTCACTCTCTCCTGCGGATTTTCATAATTGCTCAATTTAATTCAATGCTTAAATAATGGCGTCCCAAGGAACTATGAGTGCCGTCATCCTTTCAACTAATAGGATGACTCAATTCCAACATTACAGACAAACTTAATTGGGAAAGATGATAGGGACGTTCCGCTTAGTCACTTTAAAATGTTCAACAAACTCTAGCGTTGCCTAGGATGCCTACTACCATTACTACACAGTGCTTCAAGCTTAATCGAATAATGTAAGCCGATTTAAAGTGAAACAAAAGCAGCCATTATCGGCTTCAACAAGTTTTTACTCTGAAGTTTCGGGAACTTTCCCTTGCCATAACCTTATTTTCTAAGAAAGATATATACGAGCTCACTCTGTCAGGCACCCGCTGATATCTCTACCAATGCGTGAAATAAGAACCCAAACTAAACATCCAAGAAAACAACTTGTGTAGAGAGGGTAGTGGATGAAATCAGACAGAAAAAAAAAAGAACAGCAAAAGATCTTATTGTATTGCAGACAGCCGCGAATTCACATAACTGAAAAATGAAAATGGTCGAAGAGGGTTCTATTCAGAGAAGAAAAACACAAAAAAAAAACAACAACAACTAACCCTGACGGGTTGAAAGAATGTCGGAAAAGAGTAAAATTCCTTTGATAAGGGTAATATCATTGCCGCAGGGCAGAAAAACAAAACATTTTGCAATTTAGAAAATTATTATATTTGCTCTTAGTCCTTGTTCACGTGGGCAAATCGGTTAAACGTATTTCTTCACCGCTAACACCGCAGCATGTATCATTTGTTTTGCAGACTCTCCTTCCACCCATCCAACAACTTTAACCGACAACAATGACGACTTTCTTTTTTTTTTGTCATGCTCCATCTACCCCCTACTTAGGGGATGCAAAAGAAAACTCATTAATTAGGTTATCTTGTAAAAGTTTCACCGATAGATGGGCGGCACTGAAAGTGGCAGGATAAACAAATCGAAAAAAAAAAAACTGAAAAACTCGGAAAATAAAGGAGTCTCCAGCACAAATTTGTGTTTGATTTACTTCCTCATTTTATTTTGCTTTTGGTTTATTTTTGCTTTGAAAATAGCATTAAAGAATTTCAAGGCTGATTAAATTGGTAGGAGACATTTGCTTAGTTAAGGACTTTTGTGTATTTTACCGAATGAAAAAGATAGAAATTGGAAATTCACAAGTGTAAATAGAAACTCAATGTGAGTGGTTTTCAACCTTTAGAATGAATGAGACTCAGTGACCTAGAGTATTAAAAAAAGATTTTATTTTTTTATAAATCCACATAATTTATAGGGAACCTGCTGGATTGGATCAGTAGAACAACAATTAAGTTCGTAACGTAGTGCTTGACTTATCTTCTAGTGCTGTCCCGGTAGAAGCATGAGTAAACACTTACTTTAAAGTGCGTGCTCGACTAGTATAATTCTGGCGGTCACCATCATAGGCCTCACAACCCTATACGAAAGAGAAAATAAAAGTGACAAACCAGCGAATAATGACGCATTCACTGTTGACGACTCAGCCAACCAACTAAAGGACAACGTTGTTCGGATTTGCCCATGGAATGTTTGGCGTGCAGCCGAGCATCCAACCCGCCATCCAAGAGGATCAAAAATTGCGATATGGAGGCTGAAGCAGACAACCGGTGCGACAAGAGCAGCAGTTACAACTTTTATACAGAAGCTGATTTGCCGATAGAAGGAACAACCCTTCTGGTTGATTCATGTAAACGAACGGCTTACATTTCCATAAATCTACGCGTAGTGCCTTAAATATGTTATATAAACATTGTAATGAAGTACGAGTATATATGGCGTCAAAATACAGCCTTCATGTCATTATGTCACGTCAACTGGCACAAGCTTATTGATTTTGTGGCGGAGCGTAAATTATCGAATGCTACTAACTCGCTATCGATGCAAATAATTAACTAGTCTGATCCTCTCGCTGATATCATCATATTCGGCGATTTGAATCTACCTCAACTGCACTGGACTAAATCCTAACTCCAGTAAAGAAAGCCTCTTCTTGGATAAGCTTACAGATGCTAGCTTATGCCAAGTTAGTGGGGTCTCCAACTACAATATAAGGGTAGGCAATTAGACCTCATTTTCACCACTGACCACATAAACTCCTTTATCTAGCTCTGTCCCCTTTCACTATCGACCATTGACAACTTTCACCCACCACTTCTTCTTTCTCTTTTCCACCGCTCTCCTATCCAGCCCACCCCATCTGCAGCTGCCTCTTCTTACGACTTTCATAAAACGAATTTCCGGAAAAATAACGCATATCTTAGTAAGTGTTCTCTCTCTATTTTCTACACGGAACTATTCAATTTTATTTTTCTCTATGACCATTTTTCGCACAAGAAAACACTTTCTTCGAGCCCCCCGTGGTATAATCGTAGACTTCGGTCTTTACGTAACAAGAGAAACAAATTATGGGCAGTTTTCCCTCGGATAAATTTTTTTGCTGACTATTCCAACTATCTTGGGTCATACCTTCAATCGCCCAGCTTTATAACGTTCTCTACCAGCGTTACCTTGATAGTGCGCAATCAAAGCTTATAAACTATCCTATGACTTACTACCAATTCGTTAATTACAAAAAAATCTGACGGTTTTCCTCCATCCCTCTCATACGAAAACATATCACCAACCGATCCACGCACCATGGCGTACTTTTTTGCTACTTTTTTTAAGCTGTCTTTTGCCGATAATTCCTTCATACAGTAAATGAAAATAAGTTACAACAACTTAATGATGAATGCTACCCTATGGATGGCCTTCCATCCATATTTCTTAAAAAGTGTCCATCAACACTTTCCCACCCCCTTTCAAATCTCTTCCGGTTAACGCTCTCTCAATGTCAATTTCCACAGACATGGAAGTCGTCTTTCATAACACCGATACACAAAAAGGGATTAAACAGCGAAGTCACTATAGCTAAACTTTCACATATACCGAAACTCCTCGAAAGCATTTTGTACGAAGCCTTAACCATCCAGTACAAATCGCTTATTTCACCTAATCAACACGGCTTTCTGAAAGGTAGATCAACTACAACTAATCTCATTGAATTCGTGTCCTCTGTTCTCTCAACCAACTTTGGAATGTGGTAAAGAAGTTGACGTTGTAACAAGATAAACTAATCCTGTGCAAATTGACCGTCCTAGGCTTTGAACGCATTCTGCTAAAATGCATAAGTAAACGTTTCAGTGATAAAGTGCCTATAGTACCAGCACGCACCACGTAAACCCCGAGAACCTGCAGTCTAATGCAAGCATAAGCCGAGTATTCACAGAGGTGGTGATCCGTGGTGTCGTCGTCACGTTCACAACAAGAGTCACAGGATGCTGTATTGCTTATGTCAACAACATTTAATGCTAAAAAAAAATTGTAGTTCCCACTCACAACGCCAGTAAGCAGGCTGCAGTCTTTCCTACTGAGGGACAATAGTTAGGCCGCTGACTGTGTAAGCTTTTTCACCAATCCTACTTCTTAGGACTCTTTCCGAGACGATGGAAAGCAGCATTTGTCCAGCCTGAAAGGCGAATGTTCCTTTTTCTCCTCCTATGGACCCATTGCACTTACGTCCCTTCATTCCAAGGTCATGGAAACGCTGATAAGCCGCCAGCTAATCAAATATCTCGAAACACGAAAACTTCTTAATGACCGGCAGTACGGTTTTCGTAGCAACAGGTCCACTGGTGATTTGATGGCATGCGTCACCGAAAAGTGGAACCAAAGCGTACATCAATCTGGCGAAAGCAGGATAGTTGCACTTGATATTTCTAAGGCATTAGACAGAGTTTGGCATCAGGCTCTTTTACCGAAAATGCGTACATTTGGGATCGACGACTCTCTTCTTCAAGGGATTACAAATTACCTTTTGGAACGTTCAATCCAAGTTATCTTGGATGGTTTCAAGTCGGATATTCACAAAATAAATGCTGGTGTGCCCCAGGGCTCCGTTCTGGCTTCGACAATCTTTTTAATTTTCATCAACGATCTCTTGTCTGCTACCTCTAATCCAATATATTCCTTTGCTGACGACAATGCTTCCAAAACACAATGCTGTCTGCTGTCGTTAAAGCGAAATTTAAACACCCAGCCATTATCCGTGGATGGCATGCATCGTCGAAACCGATAAACTTTCCATTCTCGGTATGTATGTTAATGACAGCTTACGTTGGAATGACCAAATATTCGGTGTCATCAAAAATGCTGCGAAATGTCTAGGTTTCCTCAAGCGATGTAAGAAATACTTTACCCCATCTGATCTGGCCTCAATATATATGGCATTGATCCGCCTGAAACCCGGAGTAGCATTCCACCCCTTCTAACTTTTAACCGTAACAACCACCTAGCTATGAATGCTCATCAGTACACCCTCAAGCCCACCTTCGGACGTACTCTGAAATATCGTGATACGTTCCTAAGCCGTACAACTCGCTTATGGAATGCCCTGCCTAGCTCTATATTCTCTAGTCATTATAACCTTTAAACATTTAAAACCAACGTTCACCGGTACCTATCTTTCTGTCCTCCCTGATTTTCTTTCGCCCGCGTTGTGTGCAAGCGTTTTAAGGGTACTTAAATCCCATAATCGTGCCCAAATTATGAATAAAAAAAAAGTGGAACAAAAAGTAGTGTTCAATAACATTCTAAATAGTATCGAAGATAATATGAAAAAAATATATTTTTGGATGCTCCGGGAAGAACGGGAAAACCCTTTTTAATAAATTTAATTTTAGACAAAATTAGATCTACTGGAAAGATTGCAATAGCGGTAGCATCTTGTGGCATTGCAGCGACACTTGTACGAAATGGGCGAACAGTACTTGCAGGGTTTACTTTAAATTACCAGGCAGAAATGCGCACATTAGTAGTGCAGTCTGTAATAATTCTAAGCAAAGTTCAGTTGCAAAATTGTTACAAAAATGCTCTACAATTGTTTGGGATGAATGTACTACTATATATCGCACAAGAAGTCATTGGAAGCTGTTGACAGAACTTTTAGGAATTTGAGATCAGCTAATGCACCATTTAGGGGTGTAACGAAATTACTAGCAGGTGACTTCCGTCAAACATTGCCAGTTGCAACTCAAGGTACTCGAGCAGGCGTTAATGCTTAAAAAATCTGCAATATGGCAATTTGTTGAAAAAATGAATCTTTCAAAGAATATGCGAGTTCATTTGCAAAACGACGCCAATGCTGAAACATTTTCAAATATGGTTCTGCAAATCGCAAATGGAGCAGTACCAGAAGAAAATGGTAAAATTACTCTTTCCGATGGAAAACAAGTTAGCAACATCAATGAATTAGTGGACTGCATATAACCTTCTGTTTGACATACAAACAGCAAGACTACTTCTTGGTTCAGAGAAAGAGATATTCTTCATCCAAAGTTAATGCATTAACTTTAAGCCAGATTAATGGTGACGTACGAATTTATAGATCCATTGACATCGTTGTAAATACTGATGACACTTTCCAAAAGAATTTTTAAATTCTACAAATCCAGCAGGACTACCAGGGTATTTAATTTTCTTAAAAGTTGTGGCGCCAATAATTTTATTAAGAAACTTACTTACCAAAGCTGTGTAATGGAACAACATTGCTTGCTTAAGCTTCGAAAATAACAAATATTAAGATTTTTATATTAATTTGCTGTCTATTCATTATCACAACATAATAGCAAGTGCCTACTCAGAAAAGCGGGTACATCAGCTAGTTCACAGTTCACATAATAAATTTAATTCTTTATACACAGGGGGTCACTCGCTCGGTTAGTAGGTGTTGACTCTACCCTTTCTTTCCGTACTAGACATTAAATTCTGTTAATCACATAATCAAAAGTAATCGCAAGCCTTATATTAATCATGAACTTGTGAGCCAAATGCATAAATCAGCAGAAAATTAAATATCCGTAATACTCTGCCACAAACTGGGCCAATCAAAATATCGTGTATTGGAAAAAAAAATTCGCCACAAACTCATCTAAATGATTAATTGACCCATATGTACGCACACTCTTATGCATGTGCATTAAATTAACTTCAGGTCATGGATGAAAATTGCTTAAATTCCTGAAAACACAAATTAAATTGAACTATGCATTTTATAACATTATCGAGTACCTACCTACTGGCTGTCATAATTAAAGCGAAACAAAAGCAAGACCGCTATCGTTGAAAGCAAAGTATATAAGCACTCGTATACTCATTAAAGTGTAAATCAATTTGAAAAAAAAAATCAAGAGTTTTTATTAATTAAAATAAACATTTCCTTTTCACAGTATTTTGAAAACATCAACCCCATTGATGTGGGTTAAATCCATGGACGGGTTGAAACATTGATGTCAATTGGTTTTCTTTGGGGACTGCAGAGTATCTTATTTTATTACCTGGATTGGGCCAGCAGCGAAACAATCAAGTTCGTAGCGGAGTACTTACGTACGTCCCAGTAGTTATCTCCGGCAACTCCAGGAGTAAACCCTTAATCATACAGGCTAAAATGGCAAAGGCATCCCTGGCTCTCAACCATATACGGAAAAGATTAAAAAGATCTGACGAACTAACTAATGGCCTAGGATAAAAATAGACTTATTGTTGACGACCCTAGCAAACGTTTAAAGGACAATGGCACGTGGAATTTTCGGATCCTTAACAAGCCACGTGCAGCCGAACAATTAGCACAGACATTTGATTGCTGGCACACAGACATCCCGCGGATACAACAGGATGAAAAACTCTGATACATAAAGACTATGGTGTTCCGACAGAAAAAACAAAAAGCTAGTTGGTACAGGGAACAGGAACAGCGCTTACTTGGATGTGGATTTGTCATATGCTGCACGTGAGCTAATGTCTTATAACAATCCGCATCAAGGCTATATTCACTAACATAAGCCTAATATGTGTCCAAATAACGTTAACACCCCCACAATTCTAAGAGAATGAATATATGGTAGAATACGATACATTTCAGAATTGCCACTGTCTCTTCATCTAATCCCATCTGGACAGAACGGGGCTTGTGCAATGTTCTGCAGGTGTCCATAGTGTAAATTATTATTACTGTTATGTTTACACTTATAAATAAAGATAAGTAAGACAAATAAATTTCCCATGCCTCTACGGGCATGGACGTAAGACAACGCCACCAAAGAATATTTCTACGAGCTCCTCGACAAGACATATGATCAAAGTATGATGCTAAAATTTTACTAGGCGATTTTAATGCCAGGATAGGACAGGAGGACATCTGGCATAGCTTACACAACACCACGATTTGCGGTGGGAACATATTTCTATAGCAAACACACTGTTCAAGACAATACATACTAAGGGCTATGGCGTTCTCCGAATCATGAAACGCTAAATCCAATTCATCACATTGTGATCAACGTAAGACCTGGCTCCAGTATTCGGGACTTCCGAACCTTCCGCGCAGCCAACATTGACTCGGACTAATATCTTTTGCAGGCAAGAACGTACCTGGATACACCCATAGGGAGCAAGGATACGCCTTGCCATCGCTAATTACTCGCTTTATATTTATTAATACTTTGCTTATATATTATACCAATTCGGAACTGTGTTGGAGGCACAAGTTCCACCCTTGGTATGAGTCGAGGCTGACCTAAAACCTCTTGCTGCTCTTAGGGTCGCAGAACCCAGTACTTTATTTGCAACTCTACAATGATTTGGGTTTAAACCACAGCCACCATGACGCTCCCACAAGGGGGCCTACCACTAACAAGTCAGGCCCGGACCGAAATCCGGGGGGCTCCTGACTCAGATGGTACCGTGATTTAAGTCCTGGTATGGACTACCGGTGGTCAAGCCGCCAACAAGACCTATGACCGGCAACTTGTAACTGGTCAAATCGTAGCATCCATTCATCCTATAATCTGAGGATGTTTTCGATAAGACCAGTTTAGAATAATCTGCCCCCGCTTTTTATTAGACAACGTCATTGATGGGCGAAGCCTTGATAATTGGGCGGGGGCCCCTTTTGCAGGCAAGGCACGAATGCTTCTTTCCGAAGCGCTACAACAAAGAAGAGCAACTGTGAGAAAGATTGCAATCGAAAGTAACACTGCTAAAGTGCGATCAGGGACACCGAAATTGATGTGATGGGTTTCACCCGACCACCACGAAGAAACCCATGGTTGGATGAAGAATGCCGGTAAGGATATGCAGCAAACAAAAACGTACAAAGCAGGGTTGAAACGAAGGAAGAAAGCATCCTTGTCAAGGCAAGAAGACCCCTATAGAAGCCTGTAGAGATAAAGGAGGAAACCTTGTGGTGGAGCCATGATCGGTGCTGAGATTATGGAAACACTTTTTTTGAAGACTATATAACACCGAAGAAGCCAAACATGCCGCCGTCAGACAAAATAGACCATTCAACTGACCAAACCAAGTAAGGACAGCAATATATAAGCTAAGATCCAACAAGAGGGCTGAACCTACCGGCATTCAAAGCTGATGAAATTAACTCGTTTCTTAGATATGGTCAGAAAAGTGTATGCTTGATGAATTCTGCCGATCCACAAAAAAGGAGGCCCCCTCAACTGCGCCAACTATAGACGTATAAGTCTCCTCAACATCGAACGCAAGACATTGTCTGCAATGTTCTAAACCTGATTGGTTCCTATCAGTGCGGTTTCAGACCAGAAGGGTCCATAATAGAGCAAATCTTCACACTTCTGCAAATCCTCAAGAAGCTCAAGAAGTCCAAGCCAATACCCACCACCTTTTTGTCGATTTTAAGGCCGCATATAACAGCATTTATAGAGACGAGCTATACATATTATAGAGCCATGTCAAGTTTTGGCTCGCTCGCTGCTCCGTCAAAGTCGCTAACGACTTAACCAACTTAACTTTTGATGAAATTTTTCATCACGTTTTCTCATAATTGCGGCGGTATTACGCGCATAACATCTCTGATATTTTCTTTTAGTCCATGAATGTTTGGTGGAGCAAACATTGGCGTAGTCCTTATCTTTAACTTAGCCCGAAAGAAAAAGTCGAATATTGTTAAATCGTACGATCTCGGTGGAACATTTGAAGTCTCTATTTAGAGAAATTACACGTGCCGGATATTTGTTCATCAGCTGTGATACATGTGGAACCGTCCACGTCCATAGCATCAATTTTAGGCAAAAAAAAAAGTCAGTCAATAGCCGTCGGTAACGCAATCGATTCACTGAAAATGTCGCATCAGCATCATGATCGCATTGACACCTCCAGCGCAAAAACCGCACCAAACTGTCACTGGATTGAGAAGTTATTCCATTTTTTTTCTTGGATTTTCGGATACTCAGGTGCGACAGTTGTATTTGTTTACGTATCCAGACAAATGGAAATGATCCCCATCACTCAGAATACTTTTGTGTAAGAAATCATGATTTTGCTCCAGCATCCAATCGACGAAAATACGCCGTTGTATGTGGTTGGTTGGTTTCAATTCTTATGTCACCTGGACTTTATAAGCATGTGACGCAAGATCTTTATGCAAAATGCTGTGCAAACTGGTTGCAGATAGACCCAATTCCTGTGATCGTCTTGAAATGGACATACCTGGGTTTTCGGTCACACTCTCAGATACTCAGATTCTTTACTATGTATAGCTGTGCGAGAAGGCACTAGATGATGACCAAAAATAGTACGAACTTCATGAAATCTTTCCGGGATATTTTCGCCGTTTTTGTTGAGAATTTTCACTATTTCAACACATTGTGAGACCGTGTACCGATCCACATTTAATAACCTCCTAAATATCGCAATGATACTCGTAGTTGAATATTGGCATTGCAACAATCTGAAAAACTAAAAAAATACCATGGCACAAGTTTCAAGGTAACTGTGACCCACCTGCTTGACCATGCAACCATTATCCACCATACTGAGGCCGGGTTAAAGAGGCTGAAAGCGTGATAGCGACTGTGAAAACTCCAGCACTAGGTTGGGTCAAGAATTGCATGCTTAAATATATTTCTTCAGAAGTCGGAAGTTTCCCTTGTTTAGTTTTCATTGAGGGCGTCTACTAATATAGAAATTGATTTCGCACAGCCATCGCATCTATGTATGTACACTTTTTAAGCTTCACATGTGCATAAGGAATTTGTTTGGAAGAAAAGATAATTTCGTCCTTAGCCAACCAGTCAAGGACACTAAATTCAAAAGGGTGTTTAACTACCATGTATAGTACCATGAGTCCACAAATTTAAGATCTCATTCCCTGATATTTTTTCAATAAAACGACCCACCTTTCCTTACTTACTCGTCCATATTTAAACCGCATCTATCCCGCAGGCTGATATTTTATTTATTGAAAAATTCTCACGACATAATTCCAATTTATGGAACCACATAACGGCTCTTTTGTATACAAACAATTGGCAATCAATTCCCTGTAAAACGATTGCCGTGTATCTGTGTTTGCTTTCCTGTATACAACTGTGATTATTGCATATTTTAATGAACGGCCAATTAAAGAGGATTATCATATTTTTTTTCCGCAGATTCAGTTTGTTTTTAGTCGCCCGATGTTCCTTTGGTTATGTCCTTAATTTTTAATTGCCCAAACTTTCACCAAGTGGTTTTTAAAGAGACAAGCTTATAAAATGGTTATTACCACAGATATCTACTCTTAAAATGTCTGTTGAAATAAAACTTCAGATAAAAAGTCGTCCCGTTTTTATGATCACGCTGAAGGATCTGTATCCTTATAGCATCACTCTACTATGTGGCGTGTTGTTAGAGTCGTAAAACTGACAACAGATAAACCGTCTGCTGGTCTATTTCTCCCTTTTTAATTACATTCTAATTCTGGTTTATTTGCATTTTAAGGATGATCTTTTTGTTAATGGTTTTTAAACAAGACTCATCCTCAGAGATAGTTTCGAAAAGGAACCCTCTAGTGGATGATTTAGTCATAAAACAAACAAAATGCAAAAAAAAAGAAAACAAAATTACTTTTTGTTTTAATTTTAATTGAATTGTATACCGAGAAAGATAAGATGAAAGCGATACCAGGCAAATTAATAAATAAATTGTTGCGTGCCTTGGTTTTTGTAGCAGTGTGAGGAGTGAAGTTCTTTTATTTGTGGACTCTTTTGCAGACAACTTCTTTCCATGCTCAAACGCAACAATCTTCTCAAACGCAATAGGAATACCTTCAATTTAAAAAATTTAAACTAATGTTTCCACAATTATTGAATTTGTTTTTATATAACATACTCCTATATCCTCTCATTCAGTAAAATAGTTTGAAACAATTAATTCAATCGTAAGCTTTGTTCAAATATTTTTTTTTAATTTAGGATTCAATATTTTAAGATCATTTAACTCGTGTAACTAAACTTGAAGTTGTTAAGTTGATTGTTACTTAAAGCTAGAACAATTAAAAGATTATTAGGGAAATGTAAATATTGAAAAGAGGGTCGGTCGGTGGAGCAATAGTGAAATTTGCCGGCAAACATTTGGGTTCAATGAGCAGGCCATAGCCCGAAAAATAGAAAAACACCAATCAATGACGAATCTCTGAAAGTTAGAACTGTCTCAATGTACAAAATTGCAAATCGAACCACAGGTTGTAGTGAGACGTGGTCATTTCTTTTTGATTTTCAAATAGTAATTGCAACATAAGCAAATGTATAGATCTTAAAGTAAGAAGAAGAAATTAATACGTCGTTGAATCTCTGGTAAAGCAATCAGCAATCAGCAATTATAATATTGAAAATCGAGAATAGAATACTGTTGGAAAGTAATGACCTTCAGCTCTCCTTCAGCACAATTATAATGAGGACAATAAACCCGCAATCAGAATTTTTATTTATTTTTTTTCTAGTAACAGATCATTGAGCAGTCTTGCACTCCTTGTATTTTTCTTTCTAAGACCTTCGTACACAGATGAGTAAACAGCTTAGTGGTAAACTGCCTACAGAAGAAATACACACCAGCGCCGAGTAACTGCAGCCTCATGCAAGCGTTCGCCGGAAACTTACAGATATTCTAGGCTACTCATCATCATTCTCAGAGCAAGCGTTGCAGAATATTGAGCCACTTACACCTCTAAGGGACAATTTGTTTGACGGCAACCTAGATAATCATGCCACAGGCTATTATGCACATACGAAACTCAACTGTGGATGAAATCCTCAGCCGAAAACTCAGATCGGTCTAATAAAATTTGCCTCTAAACTTTTTCAAGCAAGTTCATCGGCGACTTCCTACCATTGTGGCTTGGAACGGTAACAATACTGAGTACATTCAGCCCTGCGACTGTGCTCAGATAAGTTTTGCTTGCTTCCAAGTACAGGTGCAGGTACTTCGCCGTTTCCACCGATTCTGAACATTTAAGTTTATTGACATCAGGCTTGCGTATAGCTCCACTTGGGAGGCAGACGAGAGTTTTCCTAAAGAAGAGTCAAATCTAAGGTAAGCACGTCTGGGTACAGAAAGCTTCGAAAGTGCTTGGCATTTTATAGATATCAAGGCGGAGGAGATCAGTGCATCTAGAGCAAATCTACCATGCTATAGTATACATCGCTGTCATGCAGCCGAGATAGACTATTCTTTGGAGACTGGTAAAGGTGGTAGCAACGTATCTTAACGAAAGCTCCTTGCACTAGACATCTGTACATACAATGTAGCTCCATGTCTTTACGAAAGCTTCCTTGCACTAACAGCCAACAGTTCTTAGTAAGATTTGCACTTTACATTCAGTTCCAAAATGGTCTTTTTAAACAGAGATTATAACGAGACACTTAGTTTCATTGGGGTGTGTTTTAGCACTTAATGGCGATAGATGAGTTAGCCTCCTACTTCTTGTAAAGAGAAAAACCTCAGTTTTGAGAGAATTGTCCGAAGCCTATTTCTATTGTGCAAGTCGTCGCTCAAGTCTGGGACTGCCCGCGCTTTAGAACAGACAGTGGCTGTGAATGACCCTATAGACAGTACAGTTGCAGCATCTACTATTGAGAGTGTTAAGCATTGAGTCGAGCAATAAGCACCATATTAGGCCCAATCATATTAGGCCCAATCAGCAACCATAACCAGGGTCTTGTTCACCAGCATAGCTAGTATCAACAAAATTAGTGATTCCTCTACACCACCCTCAATGACACCAAAAATGCTCAATGTGTGCTTCTTCCTATCAAGTGCGATTTCAGAACGGCCCACCATATTTGGAAGAGCAGTACCTGCCGGTAGTAATTTCCAATCAAAAATCTTCTCAACGTGAGTGTTGGACAGCGTTAAGTCGGTTACTTAAAGCCATACTTTCATAACAAACCCAAGCTGGCAGCCAACACTGAAAGCCTCCTACATAGGGATGCAGTAATAGACTTGGAGCACTGAGGGTTGATCTGCGTAATAAAATAGATAAGTACTGGGTTACATGCCTCTTATTTGCACTCATTTGGAAATAAAGTATAAAATAACCCTTCCATGGTACAGATAGGATGTCAGTAGGACAGTGAGTTATACCTAGATTTAATGGTCTTGACGAAGAGAAACGAGTCGTTGCACTTTCACCTAGCAAAAATAGATTTTCCACTTACCAGTATTGAGTCCAGCGTTCTAGGTACAAAGTTGAATGAATACTTCCTTGGTTTTCCTGAGAAGCTTAAAAGGCTCAGAAGTCTTAATTCCTAAGAAGTGATTTTCGGCAGAGACGTGCTTAGCCGTTCAAGAGTTTGCAGCGAGTTTTATTTTCTATGTCGCAGGTCTCTTCTACAACAGCGTCGTTCAGACTGCTGTCGTTGTCATTCGAAGCGTCTGGAAGGTGATAGAAGCATACTTAGAGGACGAGTACGCCAGTCTCGTTCCCTATAGTATTTTGAGGCTTTCCCGCTAAATACAAATTCCATCTATCCGAACTAGAACTATTGTTGGTTACAGCACCGGTTTCAGAACGAACTTGTATGGGAAGAAAGTCCCCACGAGGTTTGCTTCTTATAGTCAATTTGACCGAATTGTTGTTACACCTGCACCTGTAGTTGCAACACCGGTTTCACCCGGGCATAATGTGTCGAAAAATCCATCAATAGAGGTGGTGTCAGAAATTTTCTTCCATTTGGCCCTGTTCGGGATGTAACCCGAGGATGCATTTGTAGTTCCGAAAGCTTGATCGGTTTCAATGGATGTCACTTCCGCTCTTCTCTGCCGTCGTGGGACTCTGTCTGTAGGACTTTCAGAACTCGCGGCGTTGACAGCACTTCACGACTTCTTCTCCTCTTCAACTGCCCGTTAGACGGTAGAGTCCAGAGCCACTTTACTTCGGACCGACTTAAAAAATGCACTCTGATCTTTCAACATGTCTATTATGGAGTTTCATTTAATATTCTGAACTTCATTGGTACTTTTTTTCCAGCCCAATCTACGGAACGTATCGTAGTAAGGGTCACAGATGTCTTCAGAAGATTGTTATAGTATTTTGGGTGGGGTCTCCCTAATTCGTGCCCCGATACCAACTTGGGTTTTATCTTTTGAGATCACCCTCATAAACCCTCGTACGGTTTGACGTCTATGTGACTCACTTCGAAGTCCTACCTAAATTCTTTCCAGAACCTTAGCCTTCCTACCATGAAATGCCAACCAAAGAAAGACGACGTAAAGTCAAGATTAAGAGAGGACGTTTCTTGTTGTAAGCTGGGAAATCAGAACACAACTTCTGCATCTAGACAGTCTCGAAAGAGCAATTGTGTTGTATTTCTCTCAGTTCGTCTTTCGACGATTATAGTAGATAATAATGAGAAGCAATTTCTTGCTTGGAATGTTGAATTACAGAAAGTTTGTAACACTATCTTCCAGCTAATTAGAAGAATAAGAAGTGTTTTCTTCGTATTTTTTGATTAAAACTCAAACATTACATCAGCTCGCGTTTCTGACAGTTAATCAAGGTTCCTTCTTTGAGGGATAGAGCCATAAGTCTACCCAGAATCAACAAGAGAGAAAAGATAAATTCCAAAATAAATTGATGTCACCCAATTCAAGCTCAAACTTTCAGCTTAAGTATAAATGTTCATCCAAGTTTTAATGAGAAACCAACAATTTCGCTTCTTTCGAGACGAAAAAACCAACCAAATAAAATCGCTCATACGCCACAGTGTACGAGCAACATGGAAAATTTATTTTTATTGTAAAAACTTTCACGCCCAAAAGTGCTTGCTGCAATCATTTGCCAAGGAAGCGACTGTTACAAAGTAATCAAAATAAAACACGTCATTTGTAAATGCGCGCCATCGAGAGCACTTGAACACATCTTCAAATTCTCATTCAGCCAAAATTGTTAGTTTCACCGAATTTCCTACCTACTGATCCACAAGTCCTTGAATACGACCGTTTTTTCGGTTTTCTGTTCATTCGCTTTTTCTGGGGTTTTTTTTTTTGAGCAAACTTAAATTATTAAGTGAGTTGCACCGTAAGCAAATTTGAATGTAATTATGTTAAAATATCCAAAAACTTTGTTTCAGTCTCGGTGCCAGCTTGATTTTTCACAAGGACACTGACAGAACGAAAACCCATAGCGAGGTCTTGAAGGAGGAATTTCTTTTCTTATTTTTCAGTCAAAATTGGAAAACGCAAAACTTTTTCCCTCTGGGAAAGGGACACGAACAAGTTTACATATCATTAATGTTCAAAAACTTTAGGCAAACGCACGGAAAACTTCTTGTTCTTCTTTAAAAAAGAAAAAAATTGAGCATCAAATACTCGTATTACGACTAGACCAAAGAAATGAAGAAAAAGATGCGGGGAATACTCCAAAGGACGAAAAGATAGAAATGTAATAACATCAATCATAAATTCGCCGCTTGCTACATAGTGTTATCTCATATCAACCAGGACGACCTTAAGACAAAATAGGAAAAAAAATAAAACAGAAGGAAATAAAATAAAGGAAAAAAAAACACTGGATGAGGGTGGGGGGAAAAGGGGGAGGCAACCTGTTTGGACTGTATGTTGACATCATGCGCCGCTGGAGCGTCATAAAACAAAATCGCTAATAAAATTATCCCCATCCAGGGCCCCACCGCTACCGTGAGTGAATGTCAGTCAAACCCAACATGAAGATGTTTGATGGAAGGAGAGCGAATCCAATTTATTTTATCGGCTCACTAAAGTAAACAACGCTGAAACCATGAGAAACCAAGGGAAATCCCCTCCTCGGTGTGGATAAGTAACCACCGTGCAAAATAAATTGGTAAAAGCGCGCGCGAAACGTGTCAAAGGACACGGCCTTGTAAATCTTCACGCATTTACGTATGTACATACGCTAACGACTGAGTGCCAGCACTTTTTTTTTGTCATTTTTTTTTTAGGTTTTCCCAATTTTATTTTTTTTCAACTCAAAACGATACCAACAGTAAGATAGAATATCGGTAAGATAGAGTATACCAAATAAAAAGAACACGAAATGCGGGTCATATGTACATATGTACTTTGGTAACATTTTTGAATGTTTGCTATTGCTTTTACCATTGCTGTTACTGACGCGCGCGATGGTAGCCGCCATTTGCAGGCGACTTTACGGATAACGTTGTCGATAAATACCCTCATTTTTGAAAACTTCACTTTGTAATCGAATTATACTCCATCCCCATCATCGTGATCCTTGTCGCAGGAAGTAGAAAAGCAAACATAAGAATACATACACAGACACAAAGGGGCGAAGGCGCAATGAAAAGGATATACCTACTCTTACAATTTGTACTCGTAGAAGTACGCGAACTTTACTTAGAAAATATGGTATGTGTGACGCATTCTGTGTTGCCGTCTCAACAGAAAATTAAAGGGTATGTCTGAGTATTTTCAAGAGGTGAAGGCAGCTCTAGTGGATTTAACTGATGAAAAAAGGAAATTCAGAATTCTGCTCTGACAACATTTTTCAATACTTCCTCCAAACATAATTCTTCAGTACGCTGTATGTTGTGGCTCGTAAACGAAAGTACGAGTAGTATCCAATAACGTAAAATGCATGCAACACTCATCGAACAAACAAGTGTATCTATGTCGAGGTCATCAAGCCAAATCAACTTTGTGCAATGTGCATCCTTGTGTACACGTAAATCGAAAGAAATGAGTTTGGGTTGTCAATACCATATATGGCTTCCTCAATTGCCTGTTATAAGCGCATCCTGTCGGTATAATTCTAAGACACTTTTTTGAACGTCAGGGAACATGGTTTTCTGCAGATCATCTGATCTGAAATTAGATAAATTACATCGAGATCAACATAAGACACGCTTTTAGTGGTTTAGATATCCGAACCTGCCGAAGCGCCAAATCGATTCACATCTCTAGCTTGTTGCTGCCAAAGTACAGACTATGACGGGGATATCTCAGATACCACAACAACGGCGAAGCAAAAGGCTTGTAAGGAGTTTATTAGCCACGGAAGCAGTAGACGGCAGTGGCACGCTCGCTGTTTCTCAGCTCTATCTCATAGGATTGGGTCGGTTTTTGCCACTGCCTGCATCATGGATGTGTCCGCGACTACTAAATAAACTCCTTACAATGTCGTCAAATGTGAGGCCCAACTTAGATTCTTACAATGGGGCCCAACGTGTTTGCCTAGTCCGCAAGTTTTTTTCTTTTTCAATATTTCACTTTCCTCTCTACACCTTTCACTTCTCAAAAATCATATTCTGATTAAGCTTTTGGTTTCTGAGAAGATCAATAGTGACTGTCCAGTCTTCAGGCGAGAAGCCAGGAGACTTTGTGAGGTAGCCGATAGTCTGTAAAGAGTCCAAAAGCAGATTAGAGAGGAGAGATCCATAAGTTGACTGCTGTCCGATAAAGCATCCAGGTATAACCTGGATATTCTCTGCCAGCCTGGGATGTGGTTCAGCCATATACTGGAGCCATATAGTGGAAGAAAGGTAAGGATAATCCTTCAGCACTCGTTATGGTAGTGAAATACCAGTCTCCGCTGGTACACGAGCGTACCTTACGAACTATAATTAGAACAATTTTCGGGCCCCTTGAGAGTTACTGGAAAATCTTTTCTAAATTCAAAACGCACTCATATGTTTCCTATTTCTTATTTTTCATTAGATAAGCAACACACGCCCATCCACATTATTTTTTCTTTTTCGAAAAAAAAAACCAAAAGGTTAAAAGTAAATCGTATCAAATTTTTGTTGTGCATATGTGTTTTTAGGATGAGTGAAAAATTGGAATTTTCAATATTGAGGACGAGGGAAGGGCTTCAAGGAACACCGATACCAGGCTCCTAGGGTCGCAACCTACTCTCCGTGGAAGAACGATGTGTGGAGAAGAGCGGATGTCCTTGATTTACGGAACTCATATAACGATTTCGTGCAGTTCAATCCAGACCACCAAAATCAAAGACTGCAGGCTGAAGCCCTAGAGCCAACGATTAGCATGGTGGGTCCCGGCTTAGAAGGAATTCCGGAAGTCTCCTAAAAAGAGCCTAACTCCAACCCATTTAAACGTACTCAACAGTACGAAGAGTATGAACATGACGAAAGACGGGAAGCGCAGAATAGTAGACAAAGGCGAAGACTACAACATGCGTGAACAAAAACAAATAAAGGGCAGCTAAAGGACATACATATAAACTACAAGACGCGTACCTAGGGAAGACAACTTAATGTCGAAGTTCGATGATAAAATGGGCCCAATGATGGCAATGTTCCAAAAGAGCACGGCCATTAAGAGTGAGAAAATCAGTTGTCCCGAGCTTTCAGTTACCTCATCTTCCAAGGGCAACGTGACTAGGACAAACAGACCAAACAGACGGCTAAACAAAACTGGAGAATGAATTGTTGAGACTTGAGTTGCCTCCAAATGACAACAGGACTTACGCTCACAGTGAACGACGGAATGCTTGATTGGCAGAGATGGACGGAATCTGGGATAGTCTAGGGGACTACTACTGCGACGATTCCCGAAGGATCCCACTTTCATCCATAAGTGGGGGATCAAATTTGACGGAACCTCCAAAATGATTCAGGTAGAGAGTTTAATCTTTCATATAGAAACGCTTAAAAGGAAAGATGGAGTAACTCCCGACCAGTTGCTAGCCCAGTTCAATTACCTGGTGTCAGGCCCCGCCGAAAGATGGTACTGGGAATTTTTAGAAGAATGACTACACAAATGATCAATCGAACTCACCAACTGGACCTGATTGACATACTGCGATACAATATTAAGGACCGAGCCGCTACATTCATCTTCGTTTCATCTTCATATAAGGCCTTTGCGATGAGTGCAGAAGAGCGGTAGACCAACGACCAACGAAACAAATGGCACGTGACCGAGATTGACGAACCGCCTTTGCGCGGAAGACCAACAAGACGCGAATATCGCCAAGGCTCCTCAGACAATGATAACTTGGATGTAGCGGCTCTACAAACCCAACGAATAAGTAGACCAAAGAAATACACTAAACCCAACCGATTAATTAGGACAGAAGTTCTTTCGGTCTACAAAATAGGACCGACAAGGATAAATTTGACGGATCCACTAGCCTGGCCTTCATACCCTGACTCGCTTCAGTTGTGACAAGGTAACATTAATTTCCACTGCACTAAGCGTTAGGAAACCTGCAGACCGGTGGGAATGCGGGGGTCATCCGCCGATGCCGACCATAACCCCGACAAACCCCGCCACTTACAGCTCGGACGTATCCCGATCCTCCTCAACGGAAGATCATCTACAAACGAATAGTTGAATACAACGAAACGAGGCAGTGAGGAAGAAGTGACAGCGACAGTGCTAGTGGAGAATACAAGAAAGAATAAAAAAATACAAAGGCTAGGGGAAAAATGTGCAATAAAAAGACTACGACTAAAGAGAATACTAGAATCTGTGATAAGTCTACGACTCGATAACAGACCGTTCGCGGGAGAGGATGTCATAGTCCTATAGGACAGTGGCGCTTCCATGACTGGCTTTGAGGAAACATGAGATTACCATGACGAATATGATGACCGATATACGAACACCTAATGGGAACTATCAGAAAATACTCAGACGATTTACTTCGCCTGTCTCTTGACATGGCAAAACCAGGGACTTGGAAATATTACAGCAGCCATTCTATTTAGGGGTAGACTTTTGGAGAAGTTTTGGGGTCGCTACTAACATAACTTCGGGACTGGACTTGCTATCGCAAACCGAAACTGATTCCCCAATCTAAGCTATCACCCACTTTTCTCAGGAACGTAATTTCACTTGTCAATAAATGTGTCAGGAAAACCCTGTAAAATGATCAAATTTGACGTCTGGCATCTACGATTATCCAACGCAGGATATTTAGCATATCATGTATCCCATAACCCTAAGAATCGTTCAGTTTTTCGAAGAAAGATGAGTAAGCCCTTCTGTGATAAAGTGACTGCAATACCAGCAAATACCACGTCAATGCCGAGTGCCTGCAGCCTGACGCGAGCGTAAGCCGGGTATTCACAGAGGTAGTAATCTGCGGTGTCGTCATCACTTTCATAGCAAGCCTAGAAGGATGTTGTATTGCTAATGTCAAGCACATTTAATGCTTAGCAAAAGTGTATTGCAGACTCACGACTCCAGTAAGCAGCCTGCAGTCTTTAATACTGAGGGCAGCTGGAAGTCCGCTGACCTCTTAGAGACGTCGGAAAGCATTCGTTTAGTCTACTGGCAACTTGGAGAGTTATGCCATCTGCAGCTGTGCTCATATGAAACCCAACTGTCAATAAAGCCCTAACCGGGAACGGACGTTAAGTTTCCACGTATGGACTTGACAAAATTCACTGGGAATCCTTTAGAATGGAAAGAGTTTCACGATTCATTTGCATCTTTGATTCACTACAAACCATCTCGCGCAAGCTGACAAAAGCTTCACTAGCTGCGATGTAGCTTACATGGTGAAACCCTCTAGGACATCAAGGCGTTTCCCATCACTGACAAGAACTACTAGGAGGGCTGGGAGCTACTATGCAAGAGGTATACTCGTATTGTGGAATCCGTCATTGTTCATGCCCATTTTCGAGCCTTATTTTCACTACCAAGACTTACATCTGTGTCAACCGCAGGTATAAGAGCATTGATAGACAACATCCAGGAAAACTATCGTTCATTAAAGAGTCTGGGTGGATCTGTCGAAAACTGGGATGACTGGCTTGTTTACCTGATGATCAGCAAGCTCAATCCTGAAACCATCGCCAATAGAAGCTCTCACAAGCATAAGACAAGGTATCCACCTTCGGCCAACTCGTAGACTTCCTGGCAACAAGATGTCGGTCTTCAGATGCTACACAATACACAACCAGCTACATCTACTACTCGTAAATCAAAAATCAAATCCACCACAACCCTCTCTGTGCCTAAGAAGATAGATTAATGCTAATTTTAGCTGATCCGAATTTTGACATTCCTGCTGAAGTTGACGTTTTACTTTGTTGTGATCAACTAGGTAGGTTCCTGATAGATGGCTTGATTCGTGGGCCAAGGGACACTCAAATTCTACAGCAAACAACACTCGGTTGGGTACTTTTCGGAAAAGCAGTCACGCTAGATGACACCTACGCATTTTCTACAACTATCGTTCGTCAAGATTACGCGCTAACCAAAGCAGTGGCCAAGTTTTGGAAGATGGAAGAATTCCTAGAGTCAATACCTTTCACCGACGAAGAGAAACTGTGTGAAGAACTTTTCTCTGAGCCACTCTTTAGCTTGGAAATTCTCGAGATGCGGCAGATCGAGCATTAAACCGTATGGAGAAAATATTCACGAAGGATGAACAGTTTTATAGAGAATACGCAGAGTTCATGCAGGAATTCTTCGATTTCGGTCTTATGGAAAAGGTCACTGATGAGCCGATTTCAGGTAAATATTATTACATAGGGCAGTCATTAAAGAGTCCAGCACAACGACCAAGCTGAGAGTCGTCCTTAATCCGTCAGCTAAAACAACCTCTGGACTTTATTTAAACGATGCGCAATTGGTTGAACCGCAGGTTCAGGCTGATCTCTTTGAAACTCCACTACGATATCGGTGTCATCGATTTGCGCTAACTGCTCATGTCGCAAAAAAATGTACCGCCAAGTACGTGTGCATCCTGATCACGTGGATTCCCCAGCGTATAGTCTGGCGTGGTAAGGCAGCAGATCCTGTCGAAGATTATCGTTTGCTGACTGTGACATATGGACTCGCATCAGCGTCTCAGTTAGCTGTTAAAGCCTTACAACAAACTGCTATTGACGAATGTTGCAATTTTCCTGTCACATCTAAAATAATTCAGAGCGATTTTTATATGCACGATCTACTACCGGGGTGTTATGATGAAGATTAACTACAACGATTACAAATCACCATTACCAATGTTTTAAAACGTGGTGGTTTCCATCTTCGTAAATAGTCATCAAATTCAACTGCCGTTCTTGATTCCATTCCCGCCGAACATCACGAAATCAAATCAACCTTTGACTTAACCAATGTTGAAAGTTTTAGAACGTTATGTCTTCAATGGGAGCCATATTCTGATGTTTTTGCGTACATAGTGCAGGTTCATGATATAAATATTTTACATCTTACTAAACCGTTGCATCTTTCAGACCCCGCAAAGCTGTTTGATCCGCTTTGATTGCTTGCCCCAACGACACTTATTCAGCGTCTTTGAAAGCCAAAAGTAAATTCGGACGATCAAGTGGCTTGACCATCGTGCAAACTTACCAAGTGTAGCAGCTATCCAAATACCGAGGTGGATAGGAGTTGGTGATCCGGCCGCAGTCACATATCTGCATGGTTTTGCAGATGCATCGCAATCCACGTACGCTGCTGTGGTCTACGCTAGAACCATAAACGCTAATATTGTTCTTGTTCATCTCTTTACTGCAAAAACAAGGGTAACTCTCATTGAGTCGATATCATTGCCGCGCCTGCGGTTTGTGCATTCGTAACACCTACGGACATTGTAACAATAGCTTGGTCTCATCAACATCCCAACAGATGGTGCACGTTTGTTGCAAATCGTGTTGCTCAAATACACGAGGTTATACCACCAGAGCGATGGTAATACGTTCCATCCTCCCAATACCCAAAACGATTCAACTTATAGCTGTCTCAACCGTCTGAAACTTGGCCGTCGCAACAACTTTTCATTACTTCTATAGACCAGAAGCCGAATACAGATAAAGTTATTCTTATTACCGCCGCAAATTCGCCTCAAATATGGGATCTCGTTGATAAGTATTCCTCTCTATCTACTCTGAAACATGTTACTACATTTATCTATAAATTCATAAATAACATTCGCCGTCAAATCGCATACCGTAAACGAGAATTGCCTATTCCAGGTCTTTCTAGTGGGTTTCTCAGGAAGCAGACTCTTAAATTTGAATCGATTTATAAAGAATGGGCCTCTTCGTGTAGGCGGGAGATTTCGAAATGCTTCCTTGCACTTTAACATAAAGACTTACTACACGGATCTGCCAGGATGTTCACCACACATCGCTTTACGCAGGCCCTAAAACAATGATTGCGATTATACAGGGCCGATTTTGGATAATCAACGGGCGGAATTTACTGAGGAAGATTTTCAGATCGTGTGTCAAGTGCCTTAGACACCAGAACATTGTTCAACAGCAACTCATGGGTGGTTTGCCAATACCTAGACTGCAGTCTTGCCTACCCTTTCTCAGAAGTGGCGGTGATTTTTCCGTATCTATACGGCTTCGCTTATCAAATGGACGTGGTTGCAAGTCCGTGAAGGGTTACATCTCCATATTTATTTGTATGTTAACTGGTGTCATGCACCTAGAATTAATAGGTGGCCTTTCAGCGAGTATCTTCACTGAAAAGATTCGTATCTCGAAGGGGGCACTGTAGAGATTTGTACAGCGACAATGAGACAAATTTTATTGGAGCCGAAAGGAGCTTAGAAAATTCTTATTCGAAGCAACGCAAGACGAAAGTTTGCCAAATATTTACGAGATGACAACCGTAATTTGCACTTTAATCCTGCTACAGCATCACATATGGGCGGATATTGGGAAGCTGCTGTTAAACGTGTGAAGTTTCAGCTGCGACGGACTTTGCATGAACATTTATTAACATTTGAGGAATTTTTGACTCTTCTGACGAAAATTGAGGTCTACTTTAATTCTAGGCCATTGTGCTCTGCATCTACTGATGTCAACGATCTCCAACCTCTAACACCAGGTCATTTTATAATAGGAGAACCGCTCAAATCCATTCCATAACCATACAGCGAAGGCGCT
This sequence comes from Volucella zonaria, assembly GCA_963966105.1. NCBI lineage: Eukaryota > Metazoa > Arthropoda > Insecta > Diptera > Syrphidae > Volucella > Volucella zonaria. The sequence goes on along the minus strand of OZ014530.1, from coordinate 286,206,996 downwards.
AAAATGAATCTTCAAAACCGATAGCGTCTCATTTCTCAATTATATTTGCAGCAACTCCAACTGCGAGCTAAGTAGACAAAGCCGTTTTCAAATATCACCGAAGGAGTTCTTGAGGTTCATCCTGGCGCTGATGATAGAGTTCGAATCGAAACGTAACTGCAGACGGAACATCGACGCGGCCATTGTCAAGATATCACCGTTCTTGGCCTTCAAATAGGAAGTCGATGTTTAATGATTAAACTTACTCCCTGATAAGTTCAAGGCCGGCGGAATTCTCTCACCAAATTCAAGTTTTAAGAAACAAGCAAGAAGACGTCACTTGGCAGCATGTACATGTGGACCACGTTTTCTTCTTAACATCTGTCTCTTTATGTCACTGCTTTTTTGTATTTTTTCCGGCCTTTGCAAAATGCTTCCAATCAGTCAGTCAAATATATCTGTTCGTCGAACCAGCAAAAATGGAAGTCTTGTTTGTTTATTTTTTTCTTTGATCGAATCAACAGAGTACACTAGTGAATACATAAAGAATAAAGGACTACAGATAAGAAATAATCTAATAACGGAAACTGACGCAGAAGAATTAGAAGAAAGAGGAGAACAATTTCAAGTTATAGTTATTCAAATATACGGGTTACCGAAACCAAAAAAAAATCTGGCAACCAGAAAACCCAATCAAATTGTCTAGGAAGAAGAAGGGGAAAGTAAACTGATTGAAGTTGTACTTGCAACAAAGTTAGCTGACAAAGTAAGGAATAGCTTGTTAATAGAAACAAAGCCAAGAAAACTAAAAGACTTAAGTAAAACCTTAACAAAAGTATACAAACCAGTAAAAAATACATTCGCATAACGTAATGAATTAGCTAGATCATGTCAGGGAAACATTTAGTATATCTAAATGTAATTCAGATACCAGAGCAGGGTGATGCAATAGTAGAAGGTAGAAGAGAACTAATCGTTTCTTTAATGATCAACACGGACTGAATGCATTTAGGAATGGTCTAAATGAAACATGCAGGCAAGTTGTTATAGCATCTAGGGTAACTATTCATGTTCATCTTACATCTTACATTTTTTATATTTATTTCAAAATATCTTAACTTCCTTTTATACTTGATAATTCACCACACTAATTGAATTACAACCTATCTCATCTATTTTGAATTAATGTATCAAACTCTTCAAACGAGAAGTAGTGTTCGAAATCTCCTTCCAATAAATCCTCTATCCAGGAGATCGAGCAGCTAATTGAAATCGATGATGAAAGAATTCGAAGACCAACCGTCGAACCATCAAGTATTGTACTATATAATACGCGTGTACCAGATTATTAAAGAAGAAATTAAATACAATTCAAAGTCGTGTCTTTTATTTTAACGTTGAGAAATTTTGCCATAGCAAATTCAGAGCGAACTTAGTTCCTGAAACTCTCAGGAAACAGTAACTTAACTTAGAAAAGCAGTACAGGTAGCGGCAGAGATAGAACTAAGACCAGGCCAGAGCAATATAATGCGTATAAACACAAATTCAACATATAACGACCAACAAACAAATCATTTCAATTCTAGGGGTAGAAGACCATCCTATAGTTTAAATACAAAAACAGGTTAGTAACAACCTCAAAAACAGTAATCAGCATCAGGGACACCAAAACTGTAACACAAAGCCAGTAAACACAGGTATCCCCAGTCAAGGGATTAATTGAGAAACATCATAACTCTAGACTAGGAGGACATTGTGGTATCAGAAATTGCATCAGCAAATTAAAACAGAATCACGTCTGGAAAAGCATGAACAGAATGGTGAAAACATTCTTTAATAACTGCGAAATTGGTAATAAAATCAAACAACAAGGTACACCAGAGACAATTTTGTAATAACAGACACGCCAAGCACCTCGTTTAAGACCATTTCAACAGACCCCGTGGGACCATTAAAACCATCCAACGGATTTCAAAATTCAGGATATCAAGGATAAATTGAGAAATGACTCTTTGGTATATTCTCAGAAAAAAATTGTTCTACAGTAAGGGTCTATCTCCAATGTTGACATCATTTATCCAGAATTTAAGAAAAGGCTTACTTTGTTGTATCCTAACCCATGTTAACGAAAGTTACTCTGTTAGTACTAACGGTAGAAACTTTGTTTAGAACTTCGTTCTTAGAAGGAATACTAGACTTTGTAACTGCGTTTAAATAGTTTGTTTGGGTCTTTAGATATCTAATTTCAAAGCCCGTTCCATTTTTCTTGCCAATGCTAATTTTCGAATTTGCGGTCACTTTGCTCCAGAAAATGCCTAATTAACAAACATAAAGTTTTACTATTGATACATGGGAAAACATGCAACAGGTAAAAACGAATTTATGATTTTCTACCCGCGTTTCTAACAATTGACAATACTCTTAAGAGTGGTTTTGCAAAAATTAATAATTTTCCAATAATTTTTTTTAAAATTTCATAGCTATTAAGAAGTTCTAAAGCGTGCTCAATTATTTGCCTACCTGGCACAACCCTCATTTCCTTATCCTGTTACTTAAAAGTTCTCAGAAAGAGTTAGATTTGGATTTTGAAGGCCTATTTTGAACATTTACCAAACAAAAATGGTATAAAACATTAGCAAGAAGAATTCAGTGGGCAAACATTAGCAAGAAGAAGTCAAACCCTCTCTAAGTCGAAACTCCCTCTAACTCGTACACATTCGCTCGATTCCTGGCAACTTTTTTCACCCCTTAAGTCGAATTTCTTTTCGCATAAAGCAAAATAAAAAAAATTAAAAACTATTTGGTTACCTTGATCAAAAGGTTCTCGCACCACACCACCGTGTGGCGCTTCCATTATTCCGATTTGAGTTCTGTTTTTTTTTTTAAGTTGGTAAATCTGTTGTTGACATTCCCTCTAAATCTTAGCGTCATAGCTTGACATTTGCAAAAGAAAGCCAAGAGTACATCTATCCCTGTGTATGGTGGCGATTTTTTACAATTTTAGAAATGGATTTCAATTTGCAACAACGAACTTGTACTCGTATTAAATTTTGCGTAAAAAACGGATTTAATGGTGCGCGAACGTTGGAAATGTTGAAAAAGTGTTTGGGCAACGATTCTCTAAACAAAACGGTCATTTACCAGTTGCACGAGCGGTTCAAAAGTGGTCGTGAGTCAATCGAAGATGATGAACGCAGTGGCAGACCATCGACATCGAAAACCGACGAAAACATTGATGAAGTACTCGTAAAAGAAATGTTGGTCAACATCCGCAAATTAACCATCAGAGAGATAGCGGAGAACATTGCCTGTGGATCCGTCCAAGACATTTTGGTTAATGATTTGGGTGTCCGTCGTGTAGCAGCAAAGTTGGTGCCAAAAGACCTCAATTTTATGCAAAAAAGAGACCCTGTTGACGTCGCAAAAAAGATGATTTGCGAGGCTGAATCCGATCCCATATTCATCAAAAGGATCATTACTTTAGACGAGACGTGAGACGTGGGTTTATGAGTACGACACGCAATCCAGACATCAAGCAAGTGAATGGCGTTCACCAAATGAGCCGAGACCAAAAAAATCACGTCGTTTTCGGTTAAAAAAGGAAGGCAATGCTCACGGTCTTCATGGATTACAACGGTGTAGTACATCATAAATTTTTGCCAGAAGGCCAGACAGTAAACCAAGAGTATTATTTGGGCGTTATGAATTGTGGGCAGAAAACTCGTATATTTTGCACCATTATTCGTAATTTTTTGACGAAAAATGCAACAAATACCATCCAACACCCACCGAATTCACCTGATTTGGCTCCCTGTGACTTCTTTCTATTCAATCGAGTTAAAAAACCACTACGGGGAACGCGTTTCAGCAGCCGAGAGGAAGTAATGGAAAAATCGCAGGAAGCACTGATGGGCATGCCGAAAACCGAATATAAAAAATGTTTCGAGGATTGGATCAAGCGCTGGCATAAGTGTGTTGCAGTTTTTGGGGGTTATTTTGAAGGGGACAATATAGATTTAGATGAATAAACTTGTATTTTTAATTTTCTGAATACCGGGAAATTTTTAATCAAGGTAGTATAGCTATGACTACCTAATCATCAAGTGCCTATACACTTTAACACCCTAAAAATCTGTAGCATCGAGTATGCCATCATTGGAAGTGCATACTGTTTCTACCTACTCATAACAAATACAGAATGCGTCTAGGTACCTACCTAAAAAGATGGAATTTGTACATAAATTGCAGGGCAAAAAAAAACAATGCTATTCTTTTCCTTGTGTTGTTCGTTGGATTAAAAACAGTTTTTATTTCAAAGCAACGGAAATCTAACTAGAAAAAAGATCTTGTTTTAGTGAAATTCCAGTTGGAGTTCGAACATCAGTAAGTTGATTGAAGGCAGTTCAACAGAGCTGATGCAGTTATTCTCTGCAAGTTTTTAGTAGGTCAATTAAAAAAATTTTAAGTTACATGTTACTGAATTATTGCAAAGTAAATCGTGTGGTCAAAAGTTTTGATTATTTAAAATGTATTGTTTTAGCTTTAAGGCAATAAGGCGATGAGTTGGAGCAGAAGATTGAAACAACAATAAATTAAATTTTTAAGGGATTACATCATCAGATTGGAAGGTAGGTGATTGTGTTCTATATGTGAGAGAGCAGCTATTTTTTTACAAATGAATACTTACAAACTTTTACTGATAAATTGTGACAAAAAGAAAATTGAAAACATTAGATCTTGTCACGAAAACTCGCCTAATTGAAGAAATTGAGAAGGGACTTAAAAAAAAAAAACCAAAATTGCTGAAGATTTTGATATTCCCCGTAGTACACTTTCATCGATATTTGGTGCAAGAGAAGAATTAAAGCTGCGGTATGGTTGTGCTAATACTAGTGGTCAAGTACAGCGGAACAAAGTCTCTGAGTATGAAAGAGTTGACAAAGCCGTTTTCAAGTGGTTTGAGAGTATGCGTGCCAATAATTTACCATAATGGTCCTATCATAAAAAAAAACCAGATCCGGAATTTGAAAGCAGCTTAGGTTTTCGTGATTTGAATGCAAGTGAAGGTTGGCTGAGCAAATTTAAAACTAGCCACAGCATTCTTGGCAAAGTTTTACAGGTGAAAGCGCTTCTGTTGACAAAACAAAAGCTGATGACTGGAAGTAATAGTTATCAAAGATTGTCAGAGGATTCAAACTGGAAGACATTTTTAATGTCGATGAGACGGGAATTTTTTTCAAATGTTTACCGGCAAGTACCTGGCTTTTAAGGGCGAAAAGTGTTTTGGAGACAAGCACAGCAAAGAAAGAGTGACATGTCTTGTAGAATCCAATATGATAGGATCAGAAAAACTAAAGCTCTTAATTATAGGCAAGAACAAAAATCCACACTTTTTCAAAAAATAAAATCTTTGCCTCTGGGTTATGTAGCCAACCAACGGTGATGACAGCAGATCTTTTTACGAGCTGGCTATTGAAGTTCGACGCAAAATTTGCAAGATCAAAGCGAAAGGTCTAATTTATCATCGATAACTGCCCAGCTCACAAGTAAAAGACAAATTAAAGTTTATAAAGCTTACTTTCAACCCAACATGACTTCAATAGTTCAGCCAATGGGCATGGGAATAATACAAAATTTAAAAGTACACTATAAGCGCCGTATAGATACTAGCAAAAACTTTAAGGATTGAGGAAACCAAAAAAGAGGATTACAAAATATCTAAACTGTGTACGGGAAATTTCAAGAGCATGAGTAGAAGATGTAACTCCGTTAACGATTGAAAGTTATTTTAACAAGGTCGGGTTTGGAAATGAGACGTGAAATGAAGAAGATGAAATTCCGCTCAATTTACTTAGATCTGAAAACGAGGACGCCCGTGAAATCGAGCAAATGTGAAACCAGTTAACAGAAGCGAAAGACTTTGTGGAAGTCGATGACGATATCGTAGCTGCCGAAGTACCTGACAATCAGTCTGTTTTAGAAGAAATAACTAATGCTGAAAATAACACAAACAAAAGTGAAGATGAAGAAGAACCCTAGCTAATTAATATAGAAATGCCAGGAAATTGAGAAAGCGATTGAAATTCTGTAATCTGCAATAGAATTGACTGACCAATTACCGGATGAAGTTCAAAACTTTTTTTTTAAGCTAGAGTTTTTTTTAAAAAAAAAACAAACACTCTACCTGTGATGACCCAATCAAAACTAACAAATTTTCTTAAGTAAAGTTATTTAAATAAGATTTTGATGATATAAATTGAATTTATGTGCCTCATTTTAATTTTAATTTAGCAAGAAGCTATTTTTTATTTATTTTTTTTTGTTAACTTTTTTAAATTATATTAACGCTTTAAAACAAAACAAAATTATTTCTCTCTCTAACTCGAATTTTTCCAAAACTTCCTCTAACTCGAACAAGTCATGGTATCCTTTGATAATTTGACTTAGAGGGGGTCTACTGTAATTCATTTTTTTACGCCAAGGTGCGTTGTTGCTTAGCAACGCTATTTGAAATGTCTGCATTTACAAACCAAGAATACGCAGACATTATTTACGTTTATTGACTGTGAAATAAAAGTTCAACTAGAGCACGACAAAGATGCCGTGAACTTTATCTTAACCGGCGACTTCCTAGTGAAGGAGTATTTGGAGAAACGTGATCAGTTTCAAATACGCGACCTAACACGGGAGCTCCACTAATAAGAAGAATATCTGCTGATGACAGAATACTGGAATCCGTTACAGCTGATCCATCAATCTGCATCAGACACTTTGTTTTGCAATCTAATGTTTCCAGACATAAAATTTCTAATATACTGCATGGAGAAACTCTTTATCCATACTACCATACACACATGCAAGAACTGGTTACCGATTTTGGAAAAGAGATTTGAGTTTTCTAACTGGTTGCTGGAGCGGAGTTTGGATGACAACCAGTTTATTAGCAGAATTCTTTGGACGGACGAATCTCAATTTAAAATTTTCATAATCTTCATGCATGAGCTACGGTCAACCCCTATACAAGGTGAAATATATTATTCTTTTCAATACAAATTCAGCGTCAATTTGCACCTGAGCTGAATTCTACAAACTATCTGGTGTTTGCGCGAAATGATTTACCAGAATTATCGGAGGCCATTCCACGGATTCAACTAGCTTAATCATATTTCCAACAGGACGGTCCTTCAGCCCACTATGGTCGTGAGGTTAAGAATAGGCTAGATGAAGTGTACGATAACCGTTGGATAGGAAGAAATGGACCAGTTCACTGGCCTGCAAGATCTCCTAACCTTAAAATATTGGATTTTTTTGTATGGAGAAAAATGAAAGGACTTCTTTACTCGACCAAAATAGCAACTTTAAGTGAATTGGAAGAGCGTATTATCAGAGCGTAATCAAAAGTGAGACAGCAGTTAGCATCATTAAACATTCGCAGTGAAATCCAAAAACGGGCTCTAGCATGCATACAAAAACAAGGAGGACACTTTGAGCACCTGGTATAAATATTTTAGTACACACATAAAATAAAAATTATCTAAACCCACACAAAATAATTTATTATTCGTAGCGTTTGGAGCTTAAAGCAAAAACAAAACCCTTTTTTTTGAAATTTATCTGCTGCACGTTTTCGCAGGTAACATAAAATCTATGGGTTTTTCTGCAAACATGTTTACTTTTTTTTTATTACTATTGTTACGTTCATAGGAAAAAAATAGTAAAGCATTATGTTTAGTACGCATTTTCTGGAGAAAAGTGACCTCAAAATAAAAAATCAGCATGGGCAAGAAAAATGAGCTTAGAAATTGGATATCTGAAGGCTCTAAGAAGATATCAGCTTTATTTAAACGCAGTTACAAAGGCTAGTACTTTCTCTAAAAAATAAGGTTCTATACGATGGTTCTACCATTAGTATTAACAGACCAATTTCCCTTAACATAGGTCAGGAGTAAGCCAAAGTAAGCTTTTTCTTAAATCCTCGATAAATGACGTCATCATTGGAGACAGACCCTTACTGCAGAACTATTTTTTTCTTAGAATATGCCCAAGAATCATTTCCCAAATTATCCTTGAAGAATTAGGCGACATCCTGTATATTAACTATGCGATGTGAATTAAGAAAATTTTTGGGAGCATATTGCCAAGGCAATAGCAGAAAAATTTATATTAAAATATGGAGGCTTTAGGAGACTAAAGACGAATTCACAAATGAATTACTGAAAAATATTATTAAAAATAGAAAAGGTTGCGTCGACGCCTTTTCACCATGAAACTTTGGAATCTATAGAAAGAAATCATAGGTTTTGAACGACTATTTAAGGAGCGTAGATGATAAAGTTAGGTGGGATGGATGGTTATTATACCACACTTATTTTTAAAATTCCATGCCACATAGTAGCACCTGATACTCTCCATTTGAACTGGTTTTTTTTTTACGAATTAAGACAAAATATATAATTTAGATAATTAACTGAATGAACTGATATATAAACAAGTTAAACTTTAAGATAGGTGATTATGTGTACTTAAAAGTTCGAAATAATATTTCAAGACGGTCCATATAGTTGCATAAGAAAAACACAACAAAAATTTGATTAAGTCTACATATAACCGATAAGAAGTACATAGAGAAGCTAATATTTATCTACATTTTAAGAAATACTCGTACATGTAAAGAAATATCTTTTTTGTAGGGGAGCGATGTAGTTTAACAATGTAAGCACGAGACAATTGTGCTAAAAATCAATTGCTCCACTTACTGTTTTCAAGTGTAGCATGCACGCGGCGCCGGGAGTGATTCACGTAACATATGTCCACTTGCGTCACACTACGCACTAAGCCTGTGGTAAACTTGAAATTAGTTTTTGAGAAGAAAAGCCAAAATAAAAAAATTTATTAATCCTAAAAGCATATTTGAAGTCTATCAGCTACATCATTTGAAAAATTGTGGCATATACCAAAACCAATATAGACATATACGTACATATGCAGTGCAGTGAAAAAAAAAATTAAAATATCACACAGTGCGGATATCCAACCTCACCAATTGGTGCACTGTTTCATATTGTTGTAAGGGCGTAACACCTACGGCAATTTGATTCGGGGTAAATCAACGTCAGAATTTTCACAACGCAGCCTTGTTTAGTGTCGACGGTGTTTGTGTTTTCTGTGTTTGTTTGTGATTATGACTAGGGAATACAGGGTGGACGCCGCCAATATACGCGAGCTAAAAAGTAACCACTTTTCTGCGTACGTCCACGTCTGAAAGTACAGACCAGCTGTTGTGGCATTTAGTGAAACACAGGTAGATTCCCGCCCACGCCTCTCAGATCACTCTGATCTGAATCTAACTGGCTACGAACTTGTGCCATTATCCTTCTCTCACCGCGGTCTCGCCATTTACGCGCGTAGTGATGTAGCTTACCAAATTCCATCACAATGTAGTCCCAGTTCCAACCCGAAATTCAATTTCATGTGGTTAAAATTCCATCTCACTAAGCAAATTATCCACTATTGCTTTATTCACAGAAGCTCCAAATTGGATAATAATACGACCTTTAACGAGTTTGGTGCGCTGTCTGACTCCATACTAAGAATTGTATCCCTGTATCCTCAATTCTGGTTGGCTTCGACATTCTGGACAGGCAACATCCGAAGGACGGTGTGTTGAGATCTTCGCTGCGGAAAATAACTTAACCCAGCTTGTAAATGAGCCCACGCGGATACCAGACGTTGATAGTCATACCGCTTACACCCTGGACTTGTTTTTAACTTCTCACCCTGATAAGTACTCCGTTGATGTCATATCATCTAATTTCCCGTACACCCACAACACAGTTAGAAAAAAGATTCCTAAAAGAACCGTATGGCAATACGAGAAAGCAAATTGGAGCAGACTTAACAACTTCTTTAGGAATTTTAACTGGTTGCTATGTTTCCCCGATAACACCGTGGATGCCGCTGCTGATATGATCACACACACCACCCTCTTTGGAATGAGAAACTTTATCGCTCATCGGATGAAGAGTATCAAATCAAAAGCAAAAGCATGGTACGACTTGAGCTGTAAAGAGGCTGTCAGGGTTAGAGAAATGTTTTTTCGGTCCTTCAAGACCAACCCAAGAGAGGAAAACCGAAAAAAAGTTTAAACGAGCCAGGAATAACTGCAACGCCTTTCTTTAACATGTAAAATTCCAATACGACCAAAACCTAAGGCAAAAATCACTGCAGTGTCCCAATGGTAGTAACAATTTTGGGTCGTTCGTCAAATGTAGTAGAAATTCTGCCTCATCCTTCATCCAAACGCTCATTTATAATGATATTCCAGTTGTCAGCTTTTTGGACAAAACCAATCTGCTTGCTGCACACTTTGCGACCAGCTCAACACTCCCAGATTGTGCTTTGTCTCCACCTACACTTGAGTGCGTCGAATCTTCAATGGAACAAATTAACTTTTGCGCTCATGTAGTAGCAAATGTTCCTTAAGATCTTGACATTCACAAATCCGCTGGTCCAGATGGTATATCTACCCTTCTTCTCAAGAGGTGTTCTTCCTCGCTGCAAAACCACTGCGTAAGCTTCTTCCGAGCAGATGGAAAACAACGTTTGTCCAGACCGACCGGCGAATATTCTTCCCTCTCCTCCTACAGACCCATTGCCCTTACATCCCATTTTTCAAGCTCCTGGAAATGCTGACAAACCGTCAGCTCGTGAAATATCTCGAAACACGGAAACTTCTCCATGACCGGCAGTACGGTTTTAGTAGCAACAGGTCTACTGGTGATCTGATGGCATGCCTCCCTGAAAAGTGAAACCAAAACGTACATCAATCTGGCGAAAGCAACATATTTGCACTTGATGTTTCTAAGGCATTTGACAGAGTTTAGCATCAGGCTCTTCTGTCGAAAATGCGTGCTTTTGGGATCGATGACTCTCTTCTTCAATGAATTAGAAATTATTGTACCCCACGGAACGTGCAAATCACGTTGTCTTGGATGGTTTCAAGTCTGACCTTCACAAAATATGTTCTGGTATGCTACAGGACTCCCTTCAGTCTCCGACACTCTTTTTAATTTTCATCAACGGTCTCTTGTCTGCTACTTCTAAGCCTTTGCTGATGGCAGTACTCTCTGCTTTTCACATCCGTTCCAGGAATCACGCCCCTGCTCTTCGGCTGTAAAATGAAAATAGCAGCGTATGTTAAGCTCATTAAATTCCGATATTAACAGCATAACCAATTGGGGAACTATCAACAGAGTGGAATTTAATGCTTCCAAATTACAATGCTGTCTGCTGTCATTAAAGCGAAATTTAAATGCCCAGCCATTATACATGAATGCCACTTGCATCGTCGAAACCGAAACACTTTCCATTCTCGATTTGTGTGTCAGTGATAGAAGTGCTGCGAAATGTCTAGGTTTCCTCAGGCGATGTAAGAAATATTTTACTCCCTCTGATCTGACCTCAATATATGAGGCATCCATCCACCCAAAATTAGAGCACAATGTCCACATCTGGTCAGGTGCTCCTAAAACATCTCTGCACCTGCTAGATTGGATTCCAAACCATGCGATTAAACTCATAGGTGATGACAATATCACACAGTCATTCAACACCCTCGAACACACACGTAATGTCTCCTGTCTCACCTTGTTGTATCGCCATTTCCACCACCAGTGCTCCATTGAAATAGCCTGTAACATTCCGACATTCAAACTTTCAACACCCTTCACGCTATGAATGCTAATCAGTACATCCTGAAGCCCGTTTTCGAGCGTACTCTAAAATATCGTGATTCGTTCCTAAGACGTACAACTCGCTTATGGAATGCCCTGCTGATCTCCGTATTTCCTGGTCGTTATAACTTACAAACATTTAAAAACAATGTACTTCGGTACCTCTCTTTTCTTCCTCCCTAAATTTTCTTCGCCCGCGCTATGTACAAACATTTTAAGGGTACACAAACATAAAAAAGACAGAAGACATGTGGAAAAAACTGAAAGCATATATTTTTTAAGCTACGAGTAAGTCAAGTAGATGCGCCCCTTAAATAAAAGACAACAGAAGGCCGATCTACATAGTTTAGAAAAAAGAGAAAAACGATTAAGTAAATGCTGCTCAATGGAAGCAATGGCACAAAAACTGCCACTAGGTGTGGCTTAAATGAAATAGTTTCTGTAGACTGAGGTCATCGGTGACAAGGTTCTAGTTTTGCGTGGATAGCCTTACGTTGATAATTAGGGCAATCAACATGCAGATAGGATCAACAATTAGCATAAGCCCAGGGTGAGGTACTATTACTTGTTCTGTGAAAAATGACTATACGACCGATGTTTAAATGTTTTATATGTTGCCGCAGACATTCTTTTGGAGAAGCGGGGATGTCAATAGCAAAAATTTTCAATTATATTTATTTTTACGAAGCACATATCAGGATATGCCCTATTCCATTTCTTGTATTTGACAATAGGTACCAAAGCAAAAGTTGGTACCAGAGCGAACTACAATAAGTATGAACAAATCCATAAATAAAAGGCAACATAAGATTTCAACCAGACCAGAGTTGTAAATCTCCTTAAAGATAGAGGCCTCATGTGACTACCTTGAGGCATCCCAATAGTTCAATGGAATAATATACATACATCTTTGCAAGCCAATTTAACTTAGACTCCGAAATCAAAATTTATGTAGTCATGATGACAAAAAGCATCCGACTTCTGGAACCCTATATGAAAGGGTTTAATGTTGTCATATCATAGTAAGAAATCCTGACGCAAAGGCAACACTGTATAATCACAAATTATAGGTATGTTACATACATATGTATATATATACGTTTAGCATTCATATCACTTACCTTGAAGTAAACTGTAGATGAGTAGAATAATCCGTGTATCGAAGGATAAATTCATTTTCAGAGCATAATCCTTTTGATGTACTGTCAGTTGAGAAAATGCGTATACACACAACAGCGATAAAAGACAAACAAAAATGAAAGAAAAATTCCAACAGCGTCGATGTCCTTTAACGTCTGCACTTGTAACTTTGTTTCGTTGATTTTTACCACCACCACCACTACTACTACTACTGTACGAGTATGTGCTTGAGAATTTGTTGCTGCTGATGTTACTTGGATTGCTGCTGCCACTGTTGCTCGTGATATCCGTATGTTGACGATAACGACGATGATGATGATGATGATGATGATGATGACAATGATGACGATGATGATATCCTTTTGATGGAATTATTTCCCAGCTAAACAAATTTACCAACAAATAAAAAACAAGTACGCGCAATTCACTCATTCACGTGCACTAAAACACATTTCACAACTTTTTTTCTTCCTCATTTTTACCCGCGCGTACACACTTTATCTTTTTTTCTTCTTCTACACTTCCTTTGGGATGTTGATGTTGTATTAACAAAAAACAAAAAAAAAACAGGAAAAGAAAAAAACGAACACACAAGTCCTTCTGCTTTTATATTATATCGTTGTGGTAATGTTAATATTTACGAAACAGTACGAAACAGAAACGTGCGCCACACCAAGTACTCTATACCTCGAGATGGAGATGTAGCTGGAGTTGGTTTGCTACTGGTACTGTAGCTAGAGCAATTCGACGCTTCGCTTAACTTGAATGTTCTTATGTGCTCCTGAATTCCACTTTGTGGGATTCCATTCGTATTTTCACTTACTCATACGTTCGTGATTGTGGAAGTTCTTCTTCCTTCAAATTTGATGTACTCTATCTATTCCTATCTGCCACTGCAATAGGAAAGAGTTGGTTTTTAGACAAAAAAAAAATAAAAAAATAAATCTCGCCCCAAGGATATTCTCAGGGACAACAATCGCGCGATTATGACGATGACGTTAACAGCGACGATAATCGACACAAACAGATACCTTCTCGCACTGTATAAAAATGTGATGAGTCTGCAAGACGTGAAATTATGTTACGAATTTGCTGTAGGTCCTGCTCTCGTTCTTCTACTTATTTCTCAGACACACTTAATACACTTGAGAGTAGAGAGAGACCTTTCTTCCTGAATGCAAGGATCTCTTCATTCATTTATAGCTAGTGTGTAGATTCAATCGTATGTACATACATACACATGTCATGCATTAGAATCAGACGAGGATATGATGACGATGGAGACGACAATGATGATAATGCCCTGGCGAAATGAAACGTTCAACGATTTAGGAAAACGTTCCGTTAATGACGCTGACTGAACAAGGACTCATACGTTCATATACAATATTTGTATTCAGTTGTGTGCAAGTTGAAGCGATCCTTAGCCAAAGACACACATGAAATGAGCACAAAGTGTCAAAGTTCTTCTGCACATCTGATTAAATAATGAAGAAGGAAATGCTGTCTTTCTCTCAGCCTCTTTAGATGTCACTCTGACTGCCGCTCTGACTGGCGTCCCTCGAAGGCATTTATGAACTAGTTTCATGTGTCACTTAATTATTTCGGCAAAATCCTGCAAAGAGAACAAAAGAAAGGAAAGAATAAGCGAAAACTGCTAAATTGGAAAGGTTTTTTCTTGTCTTTTTGTTTTTGTGTTTTTTTTTTTTTTTGTTTTAAATATTCGCCGGACCAGGACTGAATTAGGATAAACTTTCCATCTCAATCCTCGCCCTTTTTTTATGGTAATTTTGAGATTTTTTTTAATTCCTCCATTTCTGGTGGAGTGTAAGTGATTGCCTGTAATAACTAGGAGGAGGGGAAGGTTCATTTTGGAAGGGAATTTCCTTCTTATTTTTTTTAATTGAATGGGGATGATGTCCTGGTAATAATCGTAACTTGGCTTTTATCTAGTGCAACGAATTGGAAATGAGTTTATGGGGGGAAATAGTTAACAGGGATGCCTATCATTGGCATGGTAAGGAAGACAGTTTAAAGGAAATGGAAATCCTAATCACTTTTACCGTCACAGTGCTGTCTGGTGTGGAAATTGCTTTAAACCTCTAATGACCTTATAACTTGTATGATAATACCCTCACATTGGAGTCTGACTTTAGTTCAAAAAATATCAAGACAATTTTTGGGAAGAAATGCGAGAATTAATGTGAAACCAATGAAAACCATTTTTCAATTTTTTAATTCAACAACAG
Organism: Volucella zonaria; assembly: GCA_963966105.1. Taxonomy (NCBI): domain Eukaryota; kingdom Metazoa; phylum Arthropoda; class Insecta; order Diptera; family Syrphidae; genus Volucella; species Volucella zonaria. The sequence continues at coordinate 286,191,896 of OZ014530.1, read as the reverse complement.
TTCATTGCTCCCAGTCGCCTGGAAGTCCTGTGTAATTAAATCGATCGATTTGTCTAGCCGTTGTAGGCCATTACTTGGTACAAGCAACGTAATTGATGATTTATCTTATATTGACAAGGCAAAATATTACGGTGAGGGATTTTCTATCTAATGGTGTTAAGGGTAGATAAGGTAGGTGAGGATAAACAAGATAGATAATTCGTTCGAGTCGTTGGTTGGATTAGGTATGTGTATAAGGTGGCTTCCTTATTGACAGGTGCTAGTTCACTTCGGATGTTACTGAGGACCGAAATAGAAATATTGGACTAATCAAAGTTACTATTTACAAATAAACCAAGGCCTGGATCTTTTCCCAGCCAGGTGTCATTAGACGATTTTCTGACCCCAATCGGGAAACAATCATTCATATCAATCAGTCATAGAACCTAAAATCAACCATCCACCTTGCTAGTGAGGAACATCTATTCAGTGGCCCAATTCAATAAGCAAAGTGACTAGAAGGGGCCGAAGAAATCAAAATCCTCAGGCACTATCATGGAAGACAGGTGCAGCAAAGGTATGCTTATCTTGGGCCAAATATTCAAGAAGTGAGAAAAACCAAAATAATAGAAAAAAACAGCGATGATATTATACGAAACATCCAGACACTCCGCCTATGAACCTATCCCAACTCGCTGTTAAAGCCTTTTTCATAAGACGTACACTCCGAAGTAAGAAGATCCAAATAAAAATCGTGCTTTGTTGTAAAGTTAAATCTAAGTCGGATTCTGTCCAATTATAGTCAGTCGAAAAAATTCATATACCGTATTCACATCCGCAGCATAGCACATCGTCCTGTTTGCTCATTTTCGGATGTACTCAATTGCTCTACTGTCCTTGTGCCACTTGCGATAATTCAAAAAATTTGCTCTCAATGAAAGAACTAATCAGGATTGCAGTCTGGATAATTTTGAAGTTGCACGCATTGTAGTATGGAATATTTTGCTTTGAAATTGCCATTCACATTTGGAAAACACTCTCAATTAGAAAATCGTTGTAATGAATCTCCTTAACTTTTTATCATCGGATGTCAGCAAGAAATCGTGTGGGACGTTGATTGCAACTGTGTCTCTCAGTGCAATCCACTCCCTGGTTAGGAAAAAATATTTTTTTACAAATTTACAGACAAGAAGTGACCGTTCGGAATTACATTCATAGATCTGCTGGTTGTTTCCATCTCCTAAGGGCGATATTTCCCGATTTCTTGGTATAAAGTCTCGGTATAAAGCATGTTGGCCGACGCCGGTGCATTTTATCGAACTAAGATTGATGTCGAAGAGGCAATTTCTAAATCAGCGGGTTGTTGCAATATGGTAAAATATATTCGACCTTTACTACCTCTCAGATGAGAATAAACTGATTTTGTGACAAGTTCGATGCCGATGTTGTGTGCTACAAATGACTACATAGTCAAATGGTATTGCAGAAATCTAAAAACTACCCCAAATGTCGTTCTGATTTCCAAGGTCATTTTATCCATCAGATATGTATCTGTGCGTGATGTTGTCATTCCCTAGCTTATCGTCTTTAATCTTCAATCACAATCGCAATCACAGCTTCACTGCCAGGCGTCAGTCGGTACATGGCACCCGTTGAGCATACATGTTAAGTTATCCCAGTCGTCGTCAGTCAAGATCCTGTGTTCTGTGTAGCTGGTAAAAGTATGAACCTTCAACTCCCGTGCTAGGATAGACAGTGTTTCAGGTTTGTGAAATGTTCTCACCAATATCCCACCATTTTGTTCCACGAGAGATAGATGTCCATCCTGTACCCCAACCTTTTCAGATTGGAGGGGTCTGACATTCTGAGGATCTTCTTCTCGGAAGGTGGACAGAGTCTTTGCGATCTATAATCCAATAGTTTTCTCTAGTCTACAACAAAAGTGCCGGAGATAAAGTTGATATTCAAACACAATTGTTTGATGTATTGGCATATTGTTGATTTCAATTTAGGGGTGAAGTAACGTGTTCTCATCTTCTGAGCTGACTCTCATCCCAAATTAGCGGAGAACCCTTTTAAAATGTGTTTTCTAGAAACTGTCTACCCATCTTAAGCCGGTATATTTACACGATGTCTACTGTTGATGTTTCTTTCTCCTTCGTCTTTCAACAAAATGGATGTCTTCCATTGCAAACGATTTTAATTTTCTTGACGGTTGGAGATCCTGGATTTCCCATTTCTTCTTCTCTGAATTATTGGCGAACTCTACACAGAAATGTCTCAAGCCGGACTATTCATTTAAAAAGTTCCAAATGTCAGTAGTTTACACCCGAAATCCATAATTCCATAAATCTATTTTCGCCAGGCTCGAAATCACTCAAATAATGCTACGCGACAATCTAAATGCAATTACTATATTTTGAATTTAAGTCCATAATTAGATTTAAAATCTGTATACCATTGGTGTTGGCATATGTACGAATAGTGATTCTAACAATTTAAACGATTCGTTCTTATCTCATTAAGGAAAAGCCCTAATTTTTCTATCAACAGGGATTTGGGTACAGATGTGAGCAAAGACTTCGAAACCGTATCGGAAATTGGGTCTCTATTCAGTGTTTTGAAATTTATCTTGCAATTCCTCTCAATATGACTCAATCACTCATATAATCAATTCCCGTATAACCTTATCGCATTTCCAGACAGATCCCGGCCGATAAGCATTCTGCCAACTTTGCCAAATGTATTTGAATGGTTTATGGCCAAGCAGATTCCTACTTTCCCCATATCAATCAGGTTGTGCTATTCTCATGATAAAAATGTTAGAAGGCATAAGATGAGAATTTGATCAGGGGGCTTTGACAGTCTTGTGCCCCTTCCGGAATTTTCAAAGTCGGTTGACAGAGTTAGTCACGAAATACTACGTAAAAACCTTTGCGTTTAGTTAGAATGCAATAAAAATCATGCCGAACTACATCTTTGGTTGAGTTAAAAGGGTTTATTGTAAGGGGAATTACTCACAATACAAATATTTATACGAAGAGATCCCTCAAGGTTCTATCTAAGATCCAATTCTTTCCTGCATTTATATTAACAAACTAAATTGTGGATAGTCGTGGCTCAAGTGCTAGTGTATTGGCTTCCAAATCGGACGATTCGGGGTTCAATACCAGCCGCGCCCGAAAAACATTCTTTCTTTCAGGCAACTAGAATCACGTAAGATGAGTGTTTAGTGGTTGCTTAGGATAAAATAACAAGTCGAATTAGACTAATAATTTAGTCTCCCCATTAAATGTTGGCTGCCACCCTTGAAGCAAAATAACCACTAAACCCAAAAATCTTTCTTTCATTCTCTGTCCCATTTTCCTAAAAACTTGATACGTCCTCGGGCACTTTCAGTGTAGTCATAACCACTTTAAAGTTGTTTTTTTTTTTTTTAAGAAAATATAGAAAAAAAAATTGTCCAATATTGTAAAAGTGTCTCTTTAAATCTTTATGGAAATGATTTACAAAATTACAAAGGCCTAGAGCTTTTGGATCAGGTAGAAGACTTAAATCCGGCCAACTTCCAAGTAATGCTGATTTCTCCGAATCAAGAAATTATCCCTCTCTTTCCTTCCTGTATCTAAGGTATCGTGTTTAGGTTTCAAAATAAATTGCCGCTGGTCCTGTTCGGAAGCTATGATACGCTGCGTTTATCGATTTCGTAGGTATGACCATGTCTCAAATGACACAAATATTGTAACATCCGTGGATGCAGCTTGCAATTGAATCTTCTTACAGAAAATAATATCGTATACCTGAAGTCACTCACATATTTGTTCTCAGAGTTGCAATTGTCTCGACCAATAACAATATTTAACATTAATGCTCAACCCTATAACTACCTAAATTCGTCGAGACTGTATCGACACCATTAGACCATGGAACTTGTTCGATAGCTCAACAAAAAGAAATCGCACGATGTTGTCTTTTTTTTGTGGACTGTATAACCGCATAACTCGGAGTGATAAAAACTTATAAAAATGAGGGTGACCCCCGCAAGATTATATACGTCACAACGGGTAGACAGTCGATTGTTATCGGCTGCCATACTTTATGTGTCCTTCTTCGCGCTACGTGAAGCGGTTTTATTGGCTGCCTGTCGCCCTGCAAATAGTTTTGGTATGCAAATATGGTTTAATGCCTTGGGCAGGATATTCTCATATTGGACATGTTTTTGCGCTGCTCCCTCTATTTAAATCGCTGCTGCAGTATGTGGATATATTCCTCGATTCAGTAGTGCTGCTGAATCTTTGGATCAAAGGTGGAGTCGGCCCTGTAGAATTTCGCTCACTTCTTCAGCAAGTGGGTGCATTATTTCACCTATCAGGAAGTGTTAGGCGTGAGAGAGCTAAAGTCACCTGGGTCGCCCGAGAATGCACTTAACGGTCGTGAGTTAAGGCACACCTCGATCTGCATGGGTGTTGTTGCCAAGGTCTCAAAGGTAAAAATCTGCTTCCCCGTTATCCTACGCAGATATTTTTTTAGTGACTAGATGCCGACCTCCCATATTCCACCTATATGCGGCGTCTTTGGTTCGATGAACTTCCACTTGGTCCCCATTGCTCGTATTTGCTCCAAGGGAAGCTAGTTTTCCCAATGCCTTACACTTCGCCGCAATTGCCTATCCGCTCCAACAAATGTTGTTGCGTTGCCACCAGTGAAACGATGAAAGGCGGTAGGGAATGCTTCCGAAGGCCGGTTGCTCACAAGCTATAGGTGAATATCTCTGGCCACCAAACACACAAAAACTGCGATGTAGCCCTTCTCGATAATCGTTAATCGACTTTCCCTGGCCTTGATCTGCATCGGCCTGGCGTAGTCTACGCCGCTATGTTTGAGCCCTCTTGCTGGCCGCTCTCGCTCTTTTAGAAGATTGCCCATCAATTGCTCTGATACGCGCTGATTCTACCGAAAAAAGGTGACGCATCTGTCGATCTGAGATTTTACTGTTCGTCTTAAAGTGGGCATCCAAATTGTTGCCTTATTAAGCGGATACACAACTGCACTCCACCATGCAGAGGTCTGTGGTACGCTTCTTTTATGATGTGGCAGCTGAACTTGTTCTTGACCGGAAGAATGACCGGATAGCGGAATGAATAAAGTTCCTCTGCATCTCGTAATCGAACCTGATCATTAAATTGGAATCTACAAATGGGGCTAGAGTGGCTAGGCTGCTCGATTTGCTGACTGGCCTACAGAAGCTTCTCACTAAAAGCGGATTGTTGCGAAACCTTCACCCAATAGGTTAACGCTTCATCCATCTTCCGTCAGTCTTCCAACAATGACTGCTCTTGGTTTTGTGGTTTGGACGCTTTAACCAATGTGGCTCTTCCAACTAAGTAATAGGATCCTTCCCTTGATGCTATGTGCGCTGGGTTGTCGTCGATGACACATGCTTCCAGAGATGTTATGTCGTGGATCGCACTGACCCTGCTGGCTGCGAAGGTTTTGAGCTCGAAAGGAATCTTCGTGATTAAAAATATCACTACCATTGATTCGCTGAAATAAGTTTTGGAAATCTGCTGGACATTCAACGAACTACTCACTTGTTCCATAAGCTTGCGTAAAAGAAGGACCGCACATAACTTCAGGCTCGGTAAGGAAATCGTCTTTAGGGGGCAACCCTGGTCTTTGAAGCTTTTAAGCTGCAGCTCGTCTGTCGCATACGGTCTGATTGATGCGTCAGCAAAGCCGTGGAGCTCCATTTTGCTGGCTTGCTCTATGCCCAACCACCTAGGCACCCGAGTTTCTGTGAGTTGTGGTAATAGCTCGCAAAAGGAATTCCATTCGGGAACCATGGTCGCGTCCCAATGCACGCCAGAATGCCACAAATCCTGGTTAATAATCTTTTTACGCACTATCACAGATGGAACATATCCGTTGATATCGGACAATCTTGCAATTTTGCTGACGACAGCCATTGTTGTCGCGCACCTTGAATTTAATCTAGTCGCTGGAAGAATTCCACACCAGGCCAAGTGTGGACATGTTGGCATCCTCGGCAACCGTTCGTTCGTTATTATTGCTTTCTGCGCTGCACAATTTTGATAGCACTTTCTAGCTTGATGACATATATTTGTCAAGCTCAAACCCGCCTGCTCTTAGCGATGAAATTATTTCATTTCCCAATGTGATGGTCTGCTCCTCGTCATCTGCTGCTGTTAGCATGTTGTAAACGTAAAAATGTTATGTTGTTGCTTCAGCGGATGAGCGTCTTTATGATCCTCCGTACATTGGTTCATTGCTCTAACTGCGTTGAAATGTGCTCGAAGCCAAAATTCTCGAAACTCGTTATCCGGATGGTCCCTCCAGAATATCCTCTGCAGATCCCACTGATTGGGGTTTATTTGCACTTTTCCTGTACATCTTCTTAACGTCCGCCGTTATCGCAATCTTGAAGCACCGGAAACGCGTGATAATCATTGCTAGGTCGTTATGCAATTTCACTCCTAGGAGCACGATGCGTCCAAAACTACTCGAAACTTTTGTGTAAAGTAATGATGAGGAATATGGTATGTGATCCGATTCCAGGTATTCAAGGATTCAAATTGTGTATTTCTCCTTCAGCTCCTTCATGGCAACCGCTCTTGAAATGCTCGAGATTCTTGCTCTCGGATTTATGGGTATCGTAGCGACATAACCGGTAGTGAGTGTTTCGAAAATTATCCTCGACCCATTTGTTGTGTGCAGAGATCGTTATTGCTCTGCCCAGCTCTTCAAATGCCCAGAAAAATTTGATTTGCTTGTTTATTTGCGCATCTGGTGATTCCTCTTCTACCACCATCGCTCGTAATTATCGTTCTTCGTTTTGTCAGCCCGGTCTGGCGCTTCTCGATATTTCCCTAGATAATAATATCTGCCCGTACTTGAGCTCCAAGTTGTTGGCGTGGTTTGTTGTACGCAGGATCCACCAATCTCATTCCGACGAGTTCGACTGTGTGCCATTGACGTATATCTGTTATTGGAAGGCACCAAGATAGTGAACATCTCACAGCACAAGGAGAAGGTCGGATCAACTTTCAACAGTATGTCCACTTGGATGACATCTGTTAGCCGCGCGTTGGCTTCAGTTTCGATGCCGCTCACTTGCACCTTGACTTACGTTTGGAGTTGCGCATTTGCTGGATGCACTGCTCTGTGGAGAGGTTGATTTGGCTACCGCTTTCAAGTAGTGCCCTAACTTGTTCGCTCCGCTCTGACTCTCAAATTGATACGAGCGGTTGCCAATAACGCGCTGGTTCTCGCTGTACTGTACGTCTAGACTGCGTCGCGCAGCTGCACTGCTCTGCTCTACTTGGCCCAATGCTGTCATCGCACTTTGGTAGCGTGATATGATTACTTCAGGTTTAACAGATAGGCCGTATGTTTGTTGTTATGCTCTCTGTTGCTATTTCGTGGCTGGAATAGACGACTGCTGTTAATCTTACGCCGGCACAACTGCCACGTTTGCATTGGATGTATGCTGCTCTGCACAGAGTACGGTGTTATGTGGTATGCCGCATCTAGAAACTCAGGTCAACCCTTCGGAAATGACTGCAACTGCAAGTGGAATCAGCTCCTTAATTGTTTGCCCTTTGACAACACTGCACAAGAATTGTTTACACCCATACGTGTTTTGATAGTTACTTATCACGCGCATTGCGTCGCACTGATGATTTTTTACAAACTATCGCACTGGCTCTTGTCCTATTCCGCTCGACATGGACCAAATGTTCAGATAGCACTATGTAGAATATGTCAAGTTAAATACGGTGTCTTTGGTTTGTGGACTGTATAACCGCACAGCTCGGAATGATAAAGACTTATAAAAATGAGTGTCCCTCTCACAAGATTATATACGACACAACACAGATGCCAGTCGCAGGTCCTTTTGGCATTTTCTCGTTAGATGTGTACAAATGGCGAATAGGCAATCGAACGTTATCGGTTGCTATTATTTATGTGTCCTTCTTCGCGCTTCGTGAAGCATTTTTTTCAGCTGAGCGTCGCCCGTGGCATGGTATTTCCCTGCAATTACGAGTAGTTTGCTCTGTTAATGTGGTTTATGGCCACCTGGGTGTCGTTTCTTCTTTGGGATTTGCCGCGCTGCTATTTTATTGCTAGGTTGTAGGTTGCTCAATTGCCGTTGGTATGCAGGATAATGTTTATTTTACGTCGATACTAGGCAAACTCATTGTCAGAACATATCAAAGGAACATCGAGAACTTTCAACTTTAAAACGGCCTTATCTAAATATTTTTCCACATAGTGATGTTTCTGTTCTTTTCGTCCATCTTCCTTGTCTGTTGCCATTTACTTCATTTTCTGTTGTTTTTTGTTTTGATTATCGATATTTTCATCTATTTTTTTTCTTAACAAACAAATGATGTCATACATTCGATGGTTACTTAGCTTTCTACTATCACGAGTATATTATTTTAATATTATGTTATTATAGCTATTACTATAAGGCTATGCCTTACTTGTGCTTAATAGAATCAAAATCGAATCAAATTAGGCGACCATTGTTATATGTATACACATATCACATATCTGGACCCTTCATTGTCCTTTCTACCATCAGTAATAAAATTGCGTGTACTACTTTTTTACATGACTAAAGGGATCCATGTAGGGATGGCAAGTTGCATGTTATAATCGACAAAAGGTATCCGATAATAATAATTTTGATTTTTTTTGGGAGGATACTCCGTTGTTGAATCTCTTCCTACTGCTAGGTGGAAATTTAAAGCCATATTAATGTATGCATAATATTTTAACTTAAATTGGATGTGGAAAGTAACACCTTAATCTAATTAATTGACAAACAAATTATTTGTTATATCTTATGCGACTAATTACAATCAATTCGAATATTTTAATTATTACACAAAAATATCAAAGAGACAATTCCACGAAATAATCATTCCTTTGACCTTTCCACCCTCCGGCTACAAGTTTCTTCTTTTGATGGAAATATGAGAAAAATAGGAGCAGAAACTTTTCCACAAGATTTATTGCCGACACATGATGTCTCTCAAACGAATGTTTGTTTTGTTTTTTTTTTTTTAAATCTGCAACCGCCACAGGTCGTAATGAAATTGTCGTACAGATCCTTATAAAATTATATCCTTCTTCTTGCCACACTGTTGTAGCCTAAGGATTGTTTATGTGCGTGAATAAATGAAAACCTCTGAAGAAAAATGCAACCAAATAAAAGTGACAAGTTAAATGCTGTCACGCTTTTGGACTTTATTTCACTTCATTATTAATTTCACGCACCAGCATTGATATTAGAATCCTGTATCCTTACACATACATTTGTTTGTTTAAAGTTTAATAAGAATTTTAAAGTCTCTATTCAAAATAATTTTTGTGTAAGCCTTAGGAACGTTTCGAATTCATTTCCTAGAAACTAGCTGACTTCCTGTTTCCAATTGGCTGAACATAATGCATTTCGACTACAAAATCGTTCGGACTGGATTTAGGTGGCCGAGATCTGTTTCCAGGTAAAAACAAAATGGTCAGAAGGTTATTTTTCTGTGAAATTAGGAAAAAATATTTACCAATAACTGTTTATCAATTCCAGTGAAAACTAGTAGCGGAGTCAAATACTTTTGCGAGTAAGCTAAAAATATCGTAGGTACTGGCGGCAGAAGTCGTTTGAAAATCTGCATAACATGGATTGCTACCAGTTTCCTGGAATTCGATTAATGCAGTAGGTCCTACAAAAGCACAAACGATTGCTAAAAATAAAATTTCCACTTAAGAGGCAAATTGCATAGCAGACATGTGCATATCTAATAATTCCTCATGATTGTGAGGACTGTTCCTGGAATATGATAGTTAAAATCGTTTGCAAAAGTCGAAAGTGTAACCTGGCAAAATTCAAATGCATTTACCAAAGTGAATTATGCAATAGAGTGGCCTAAGGTGCAAGATGTGGGTGCTAACTGCTAATTAACAGAGAATATGGAAATCATCCTGGCCGAATAAAATGAGTACCAATTAAAAACCCAAGGAAGATGATTGTGAAAGGGAGCTAAGATATTAATGAAATTGGTGTTGAGATTTCTTACACAAGGAGAAAGACAAGAAAGTACACTACAAAAGAGGACAAATGATGAGAGCTGCAGCAAAGGTTAGATGACTGATGCATGATGTTCTCTCTCTTAAGGATCTTTATCGGAAGAATGAAATCTACTCAATGTTGGTAAAGACAGTATGAAAGGCTTACACCAGCACTCATATTTGTTATACTACCTTGATCAAAAAGTTGCCAGAATGTATTCAGAAAATTTCAAATACAAGTTTATTCATCTAAATCCACATATACTCTCCCCCTTAAAGTAATCCCCATCGACTGCAACACACTTATGCTAGCGCTTGATCCAATCCCCGGAATATTTTTTATATTCGGTTTTCTGAATGTGCTTTCTGCGATTTTTCCATTACTTCCTCTCGGCAGCTGAAACGTGTTCCCCGTAGTGGTTTTTTAACTCGATTGAACAGAAAGAAGTCACTCGGAGCCAAATCAGGTGAATTCGGTGGCTGTTGGATGGTATTTGTTGCATTTTTCGTCAAAAAATTACGAATAATGATGGCACTGTGCGACGGTGCGTTATCATGGTGCAAAATCCACGAGTTTTCTGCCTACAATTCTGGTCTCTTTCGGCGAATTGCTTCACGCAAACGTCTCATTACGCCCAAATACTCGTAATACTCTTTGTTTACTGTCTGGCCTTCTGACAAAAATTCATGATGCAATACGAGCACACCGTTGTAATCCATGAAAAACGTGAGCATTGTCTTCTTTTTTGACTAAAAACGACGTGATTTTTTTGGTCTCGGCTCATTTGGTGAACGCCATTCACTTGCCTGATGTCTTTAATCTGGATTGCATGTCGTACTCATAAACCCATGTCTCGTCTCCAGTAATGATCCTTTTGATGAATGTGGGATCGGATTCAGCCTCGCAAATCATCTCTTTTGCGACGTCAACACGGTCTGTTTTTTGCATGAAATTAAGGTCTTTTGGCACCAACTTTGCTACTACACGATGGAAACCAAAATTATTAACCAAAATGTCTTCGACGGATCCATAGGCAACGTTCAAGTCCTCCGCTATCTCTCTGATGGTTAATTTGCGGCTATTGACCAACATTTCTTTTACTTCATCAATGTTTTCGTCGGTTTTCGATGTCGATGGTCTGCCACTGCGTTCATTATCTTCGATTGACTCACGACCACTTTTGAACCGCTCGTGCAACTGGTAAATGACCGTTTTGTTTAGAGAATCGTTGCCGAAACACTTTTCCAATATTTCCAACGTTCGCGCACCATTAAATCCGTTTCTTACGCAAAATTTAATACAAGTTCGTTGTTGCAAATTGAAATCCATTTCTAAAATTATAAAAAATCACCAACACACACAGAGATAAATGTACTCTTGGCTACGTAACTTTTGCAAATGTTAAGCTATAGTGCTAAGATTTCGAGGGGATGTCAATAACAGATTTACCAGCTTAACCAAAGAAAAACAGAACTCAAATCGGAACAATGGGAGCGCCACACGGTGGTGTGGCCATAATACTTTGCCTAGACCGACATAGTACACAGCCCACAATTAGTGGTTGAATCTACTCCTCTATTCCCCATCAAAACAAACAGAATCGCGAATGACATGTAGTATCTTCCCATCGAATAGGTTTTCGACAAGCCTGTGCACCACAGAGCAGGACCAATCGTTAAAAGGGTCTTGTATAGAACCAGTTTGGTCTTACGATAAAGCGTTATGTTGATCTATTACCCCCTGGACTCAAAGAAACAGCGATTGGAAAAAGTATTATTGATCCATAGGTGTCATTCCTGTTGATTACCGCCATAATTATTGCGTCGTTCAGGACTTCGCGGAAGTCCTGTTGGATAGCCCAGGGGTTTTAGTTTTACAAGTTTTGGGCCACTTGGGAACCGGCACGGTTTCCTGGCGCCTGGAAGAGCCTTTTGTTGTTTTGGGAGCAGTGGAAGCAGTGGGTAATCTGCTTTTTAGGATGTTGTTAGCCCACTAAATCTTGCTCTTTATATCCGCACTTCTCTCAACCTCTGGAATTGATCCGAAGGTTATGATGATACGTAAAGCATTTCGGCGTAGGTAGAGGTAGAGCGCCTTAGATGGAGCTTGACCATGCAACTGAGCCCCAGATTCCTCCTTAGGGGGAGGAGCTTTAGTGGCAGCGGCAAGTCCGTGGCGTGCCGCAAACTTGCTGCTGTTAGGGGTGGAGGAAGTGATATGACCATGGCTTGCCATAGTCTTAACACTCTTTGAAGATTTCTTTCTAGGCACGTCGCGCTTGCCTTTAGAGGATGGTGCATCATGGCCTGCCACAGTTCTACCTCCGCTCGACAACCCAGGAGCCTTGACGGTATTCGATGCAGTCACCGTTCTACCGCCCAGTACCGTTCTAAAAGTGTACCGGCCTCGGGTTTTGCATTTTTGAGATATATCCATAATATAGTCCCATTGGTAGCAGGGAAAGGGTAGTCTATCTGTACAGAGATCCGCTGTATACAGATGATGCTAGCTAATCCTAGTGGTTAGAAAGGGGGGTATGGGAGAGGCATCCCTTAGTTTCAGGACTCGTCTGGAGAATTTCTCGAGATTCATTGACCCTACTCAGCCTCTACAACTGGACAAGTTCGATGGCTAAGCCATCGGAGGTATGCGCCATTTTCTAATGATAGCAGGTACTTACTTTGTCTTACCACCGTCTACCGTCAGACCCATTTTGACTGCTTCTGCCTCAATACACACGGAAGCTTCTTTGACGGCGCGCTGTGTTTGTCCAAACACATCGATCTCAGCCGCATATGGAAGTAATTGTGCGGACTTAAAAAATATTGCGAGTATTTCGTTGGAATTTTTTTCTTACAACGAAACCATAAAACTTAATTAACTTAACAGTTAATGGTCTTATTTACTGGCCTATGCGGGCACTATAAGTTTACCAGGGCAGTGTTGAAAAAATAGTCACTTAACAGCGCTTCGACAACTCTAAAAAACCTTTCTTGACATTGAAGGTATCTCCTAATTCATTAGCGACTTTGAGAAGCATCCAGAATTTTCCATAGCCATCCTCCAATATGATGAGTTAAGCTGAGATCTCAAAATAAGACATGGCGATGTACCTCTGCGCGCTGTCCCATGAGACTTTGATGTGGAAAAATACTCGTATATGATGAGTGCTGGTCCGAAATTCTCGGGTTTTACCAAATCTTCCGTAGTGTGAACATTGGACTGATGGTGGATTTTTCTGGCCTGAAACAGCAGTGATATGGATCAGTCAGATTGTTCATGAATGGTTTTAGACGCTCACATAATTCAGCAGAAAATATCTCGTAAGCGATATGATGGTGACTTATTCTTCTGGAGTTCGCGCAGTTAAAGTGTCTTGTTTCTTATGGATCTTACAAACGTTGCTGAGATTTTAAGCTTCAGGATGCTTTTCTCCGACCATATCTCATAGATCAGTTGATGGATGTTTTGAACCAGGTGATTTCCCTCCCCTGAAAATAGGACAGAATGTGCTCCGTCTGCGAGAACAGCTATCTTAACTTCGTCCTGGGTGAATGGTTTATTCTGCTCGACAGTTATATTTTGCTCATTATCACTATTATGCAGTCTGCAGAAGTAATATTCCCATAATCTCAGCACCGACGATTTCCTGCAATTGCAGGTTTTCAACGTCAAACTTCATCCAGTATTATAGCTGTCATACATTCCGAGCTACCAATGTCAAGTTGGACCAGTACTCATGTACAGCCAAAGTATATCTTAGCTTGTCCAAGAAGCCATAACAACGGAGAGAGAGAATATTTAATGTTGAACAGCTGAAATCGCAACAAGCCTACGGGGTCTTTTCTGTTCTTGTATATCTCAACCTCTTAAAAACTCCTAGGTAGCCTGTACCCTCCTATGCAAACTGCTGAAGATCAACGACACCGACTCCAAGAAGCTGTCAAAAATGCTGCAACTGATATACTAGCTTTCATTCAATCACTGTCGCAAAATCCTTGGCTTGATAAGCTCTGCCGGCAAGCACATATGTATAGCAAAATAATTGCGTATGAAACGGCGGTGCCTACAAGAATGAGAACAGCTATGGAACCTAAAGAAGCTGATAGTAGTGCACTCGCCAGTATTGGAATATAAGAAGAATAAATGTGTTTAACTCTGAATGAAGACCAATGAAGTTGCGGGCAACATCGACGAGGCGGACCGAATGTCACAATCGACGGATACAATTCTGAGGGAGTTAGAGATTTCGTTTGCATCGGCTATTGATCCGCGTTAGAGGCAAAACAACGAGTTTTATTTGGGAATCGCTGTTTCTTCAACCTTAGAAGGCAAGCGAGTAATAAGGTCTTGTGAAGAATACTAAAAAGTCCCTACATAACATAGTACATAGTCATCATTCATAAATACGAGCAACAGAGGCATGGACCTGTTCAGAAAGGTGCGCATTAGTAGCCTGATGTTGAGTCCTCGTACCCTACTCAGAGAGTGAACATAATAGGCGTTGGGTTCCCCTTAGCAGGTGAACTAAGTGGAAAGGGATCTCATCTATCTCGGGTACGCAATTGCCCAAAGCCCGCGATAACTCGGGATATTTACAAGTTTACTCAGATTCACTCCGAACTTAGTGCCATTTAAGTGTTTAAGTGTTGTAAACAGAATCCTTCCAATAAAATATGACACTTCAGGAAACTCTGGTTATACTCAATGTCGCGTCTGTGCATTCTCCAAATCTAGTTGCTCACATGAAGATCTATCCACACACTTTTGACTATTTTCCACTTTATCGGCCTTAACCAAATTCGAACCATTCCAAATGATTTTATTTTATTTTTTTATTGTCAAAAGATACATCAAACCCAATTTCACAGTCATCAACACCCTACCGGTCGGCCTGATTGGTCAGTCGGCAACTTTATTCAATTCACAATGCCAACAAGTTTTATTATTCAGCAAATTACTCTCTTTACTAACTTTCTTAATGCAATACAAAGATTGAACGCAAACAATCCTCTAAAAAAGCGTAACTTTTCCACCAACTTTGGGTGTTTTTCCCCCCTTTTCCATCCGTATTTCATGGAGCTAAAAAGAAAAAAAAATATCCGAACCCGGGCCGGCATGATTAGCATTCAGTTTGCCAATTTATTTTGAACTTTCAACTTTTGTTCTCTCATTTCGCATTTCACACTTCAGTAATAATTTGAATAAAAGGCAAATATATCGTAATTCCTCGCATCATAAATTCATCAAACAACCATTGGAAGGACGGTCCGAGGATGGCAAAAGCACAAAATTACACTGTTAAGGCGACCCTTCATTAAAATTATTTACTCCTCTGCCCGAATGAAAAGTGGACCCATAACGACGAATAAAAATGATGTAGGCAAAAGAAGAAACAGAAATCAACTCAATTATACCATTTCACAGGCTGTAAACGACTTAAGGTATTCCATTTCGGTACTTTCACGGAACATTCACACAGATATCCTTACAATAGTAGCACCTTTACAAGGCGTCGAGGACGAGAACAGCGTGTTAAATAGAAATGAAACATCCTGATGTTGTTAACCTTCTGGCGATTAGATTTTCCAAACATGACAACAACGAAAATGGGAAAGAAAACACCCCTTAAGAGTGAAACAGATATACAAAAGTCGACTAAACTTCCCTTCTAAGGATATTTTGATGTGTTTGCCACTGCTAACGCGCAAAACCTCCGAAACAAGGATAAAGTAGAGTTAAGGGCATACGAACCAGAACTCGGCCCAACAAAGAAAGAGAAAACAAAGAAAACCGAACCAAAATGACACAGAAAAGTTCTTTTTTTTTCTTTATTTTTTAAATTTAACTTTTTAAAGTTTACGACATAGGGACAGGACAGGAAACAAGCAACTGGCAGAAAACAAAACTTTTTAAATCAAATTTTTTCAGTCATATATATATATATACAGTACTGCCTGTTAAAAAAGGGACATGTCGAGCTTAATTGAAGTTTCTTCAAAGTACCGGTCTGCAAAATGGCTGGACAGCAATTTTGTAAATTATGCCTAACAAGACTTATGTCATCTTTGGTTTAAAACTATTCCTGAGTCAGCCTTAGCAAATCTAAGTTGAAGTTTACAAGGTGATAAGAATTTATAGTCACTTTAACCTTTTGAAAGAGTTAAAACTAGCAACCTATCGAATTGAACTAGGCTTGTGAGGGTTTTTGGGTATGTCAATTAGATTCGTCTAGCTAGCCAGAAAATCTTATTGACCACATTCCTTCGTATTGGCCGTTTTTCAATGCTGCTCAAAAGTACAGAGTGCGACATCTTTAATGTCGGTATGTAAACATTGAATAACTTTGACATTCATCAACCGATTGACTTGAGTTGACTTGTTTTTGAAACGTCAATTTACACCGAAACAACGCGCCGAAATAGTGATGCTGTACATTGAAAATTGTCGTTTAGTTGTGTTTACTCAACGTGCATATCGCTGAAAATATCATGGCTAACAAGCACCGTCTAACAACATTATTCGCCGTTTGCTGTCGAATTTTGTTGGGCCCGGGACAGTGGGAGATTGTCGACATACCGTTCATCAATACTCAAGACGGTCCAATGAACTGGTTGAGGCGATAAGGGAGAGTGTTGCTGAGAACCTTGTGGCTTATTTTGAAGGATGATTTGCATTTGTTTTCGTATAAAGTGCAATTGACTCAAAGAATATTCCTGACAAACCGTCCACGTCGCTTGGAATATGGCCAAACAGTCGCTCGAATGGTTGGCACTGAACCTGATTTTTGGAAGCAAATTTTTATGACCGACGAGGGTCATTTCACACTCTCTAGCGTCGTTAACAAGCAAAATTACCGCATTTGGTGAACGGAGAGTCCACATTGGCGTTTGCGCCAAAACCGTCATTGGGACATTTTTCGTCAGAGAAGGCGAAACAGTCGATGGGAATCGATATCGGTGGATGTTGGCTCATTATGTCTGCACAAAAATTTGTGAAAAAGGTTAATGGTTTCAACAAGACGGTGCGCCATTCCATACTGGAAATTAACCAATGTAGTTTCTGCAACGAAAATTCCCTGGGCGGGTGCTGTCAAAAAACAGCGACATTGATCTTCAGATTTGACCCCTCCGGACTTTTTTTTGTGGGGTTATCCGAAAAGCGAAGTCTATACCAGCAAGCCTCAGACCATTAACGATCTCAAAGCATACGTTCCTGCGTAAGTCATCGCTATACCGCCCGAGATGATCGAAAAAATGATAGAAAACGCAACATTTGGTTTTGGTCAATAAAGGCGACCACTTGATTAATGTTGTTTTCAAAAAGCAATCCAAATAAATTGTAAAGGACCAAATTAAATAAAAATACCTTTTATTTGCTTACAGGATAGCATACGCGGAGAACACAGAAAAGGATGATTCAGTATTTTCTAAATCATACTGTCCTAGAATCTTGTTAAAGGTACTTTTTTACAGCTATAGAACGGCTTTTTCCAACAATTAGCGACAGGAATATTGAGTTTAAAACAAATGTTTTTATTCATTACGGAGAACAGTTCATGATCTTATGTTTTTAGCACAACTTTCTCGCCTGCTTCTGGCAAAGTGCATCCTGTCAGTCTAAATATGGGCAATTCGTTCAAGCTCTATCCACCACTAACGCGCTGAATATTGGCTTCCAATGCCTGCATAGTTTGCGATTTATCAACTTACCCCAAGAACTTTACAAGGCCGCACAGGAAGTAATCGAAGTGCGTCCAATCGCACTATCTCGGTGGCCAACTCATTTTGCAATTTAATGTTGTCGTCGAATCGAGTGCTCACTTAGCCAATGGTTTCAAGGGCATTATTTTATGCAGCGCCATCCGCAGATTTTTCTAAAATAAAAAGGAACGATGATACTACAAGCTTAAAAACTATTCCAACGAGTGCACAGTTTTCAGTGAAATCGGATCTCATCGGTCACTTCTAGACTCATCTCATTTCAAAAATGATAATTTTACTTGTTCACCAACCTATTGAACCTACTCAGAATGAGCGTCCTCGTTAAAAAGCTGTAATTTATGTCATGTAGACTGCAACCGGGGAAGAGGTTTGGTTAAGCGCTTGAACGGCAGCTGAGAAATCGTAATAAAACGCAGAACAACACAAAATCAAAATCCTACATCCTAAACTGTCCGCCAGGAAGCACATACGTAGGTAGGCGTCTGTTCTCCTAGTAGGAGCGGCCTTTCTCTTATCTGAATGGAAACTGCCAACCAACAACCCATATCAAACATGGAGATACCACAAAATATGAATATAGATAACCTACCGCTGCCCGAGGTAGTCGGGGCATCACCTGGTGCCAACACTGAGGATGACAGCATACGTACTGTGGTCAGTTGTTACTTGGGACATTGGTCGAGGAACCTGAAAGAGCAAACAACCCAAATGAATCGAGAAGTAATTCGTTGTTATTTCGTTGCCACAAACGTAGGAACGGAATTACATGTTTATAGATCACAGACAACAGACAGTTGTTTTTGCAATCGTTTCCAGATCTTGATCGGCACTCAGAGGAAAATATTGCTAACCGCGGAAGTGCAATAGTCAATAGAAAGCTGCTAAGCAATACGAAAGTGAATGAGATCCAAGCACAAGTTTCCCTGGAGCTAAGAACAACTAATGAGGCATTTTTAATGGGGAAAGTAAGACAATAAGAGCTACCAATAATAAGCCAACTGTTCGTATCTATAATGATCTTCCCCCACCATCCACGTCAGATACCCTGAAACGGAAAGTGATACAACGAGAACTATTAATCCAAATACAGAAATTGAAAGTGAAAACAGTATGCTTCAATGCCTGGCTCATAATTTGATATGTTGATAGCGGCCATATTGTTGAAGCTACATCTGTTAAATTGACTGTCATTTATTCAGTCTGTTTTGCGAAATAACCATGGACGGACATAGCGTTCAACAACACGTGCAAATGATAAAATTGTTTTATCAAAATGGGTGTTCCGTTCGCGAGATATTTCGCGCGCTTCGCCCATTTTATGGTAGCCATAACCGTCCTACCGATAGGACTATTCGCAGGGTGGTGGATAAATTTGAGTCGACTGGTTCAGTAAACGATAAACCAACACCCGTATGTCGACGAAACTCAAGATCTGCCGAAAACATCGCCGCAGGAGAATCCAAGCAGTCGCTCAAAAGAACCCGGATTTTTGCAGACCACAACACACTTACCCTGATGACAACAATGTCCACAAAACAAAGTTTTTCGAAATGTCACATTGCTATAAAATACTGAAATCAAATAAATCATTAACCAGTATATTTTACAATGTTGTAAGAAAAGGAACTTTGTTTAAATAACCGTTCTCCCACCTACTTGTCAGCGCCCAGCGCGTTCACCCATTCTGATGTCTCATGCTGTTCTTCAATACTCTTCCCAAAAATAATTTGGCACATCTCCGATGGTCTGCATGGTAGTGATCACCTCCTAATATCTATTTCATTGCTGCTATCACCTAGGCACGAAACCATCAAACATACCCCAAGATATAAAACAGATGTGGCTAACTGGAACTCATTTAAAAATATTCTTGTACATCACCTCGCAAATGTTACCACAACCTCCTCGTGTATAAACAGGGAAGCTGCAATTTTACTTAAATCGATCCGGCATGCTGCTAATCACTCCTTCCCCCAATCGTCTCAAACAACGTTCAAGCGATACGTGCACTGATGGAACTCTGATCTGACTAGGCTAAGAACCGAAAAGATTACGAGTGCTTTCAAGAAAAATTCTACCCAAGTCAATCTGCTGGCCCAAAAAAAATCTAATGCTCTTTTTAGAAGAAAGCTTTGAGGACTTTACAGGAAATATTAATCCACACTCATCCCCAAGCACAGTTTGGCAAAAAATAAGGACTTTGACAGGCAACTCAACACGTAAAAACATATTGTCTATTAACAAGGTTATAGAGCCAGACCCTATCGAAATCTGCAACTTCTTAGCCCAAACCTGGTCATCCTCTCCAACTTTCCATCGGCCTTCAACACCAATCGATTGGAAAGCCTCAATATAATTCCACTACCTGCAATGAACGCAGCAGCACAACGTATTGAGATTAATATCACTGAATTCAGAGCTGCCTATGCAAATTACAAAGCAAAACACCAGAGCGTGATAGGATCTCCTATCCTATGATAAAAAATCTTCCAGACTCAGCTAAGTTAAGACTTTTATCCTTGTATAATAATATTTTCAGTAAAAGTATTATACCTCAAAGCTGGAAAATAGCTACCATTATCCTCATACCTATAACCCAAGAACGATATTGCAAATGTGAATGGCTATCATCCAACATCATTGCTTCCTTGCTTATCAAAGGTTCTTGAAAGCGTAATTGCAAACTAAATCTTATGGATAACCGACTTTAAAAAGCTGTTAAGTCCTAACCAAGTCGCATTCAGGCCAAAAAGAGGGTGCAAAGACATTGACTATGTTATCACAAACGCCCTCTCGGCACGTAACCATCTTACAACCCTAGCCTTAGATTTTGAAAAGGCCTTCTACCACGTAGGCATACACATTATTCTTAACAAATTAAGAGAATGTAGAGTAGGACCGAAAATCTTTAGATATTTTAAGTCCTTTTTAACGAACAGAAAGTGCTACATTAAAATTCTAAACATGCTCTTAGCTCTCATGCCGCTCGATAATGGTATCCCCTAAGGATCTCCATTGTCGGTCATATGCTTTGTCATTCGCTTTTAATCAACTAATTGATATTATATTCAATTACAAGGATCTAGATCACTGCATCTATGCTGACGATGCATATATACTTTGTAAGTACAATGATCTTGATAAAACAAAATCGGTGTGTTCTAGCTTGCTGAACAATATTTCTGGCTCCAAACTTTCCTTGGAAAAATGTCAATTAATTCACATTTGCAGAAAGAAAAATTGTACAAGCGTAGATTTATCAATTAACAACACAGAAATGGAAACAGTATCAAGCCTCAATGTTCTAAGCCTTTTAATTAACAAGGGGTACAACTGGAAACCTCATTGCACTAGTTTTAAGAAAGCATTAGCAGCACGGCTCAATATTATTAAGTATCTAGCATCTAAGAAAAGTAATGTTCATGTTAAATCACTTTGCAATATTACAAAGTTGTTATTTTTAAGTAAACTAGATTATGCGTTGGCCATCTATGGTTCTTCTCGAAAATCCACAAAAAATATAATTCCACCAACATACCACCAAGCAGCAAGGAAAAGCCTAGGTGCCTTTCCAACAACACCACTCAAAAATATACTTGTTGAAACTGGGTTCCCAACACTAGAAGAGCGATATTCTGAAATCATCATGAAACTCAATGTCAAGCTCCTCTTTCAAACAGGATCGATAGTAGACAAGGATACGAATAAGGCCACTGCCCACAAACGCAACAGGTGGATCCCTTCCGCAATACACAGGATCCTACGAACAACGAAATTCACACCAACTCAACCACCATGGTCGCTAAATAGAGATTCAGTAATCCTCAACCTACAAGAGTTGTGAAAGGACGTGACAGGTAATGCTATTTACAATCACACTTCCTAGAGATCTCAACTGACTTAAAATGTAAAGGCTTGAGCTTCTTGTATACAGATGGATCAAAAACAGAGAGAAACACAGCTTTTGCAGTTGTAAATTAAGAAGGGTCTATAATCGTACAGGGAATCCTACCAAACATTGCCTCCGTCTATACCACCGAAGCACTAGCCATACTTGAAGCCACAAGGAGAAGCTCTTTGAAAGCAGGAAAATGGGTAATCTGCTCTGACAGCCTGTCAGTACTACAAAACATTGTAAACCCACGTAACGACACAATCATTGTAGCAAAAATTCGTGATCTCCTAATTAAATCAAGATCCAAGATAAAGCTTATGTGGACACCAGATCACGCAGGAATTAAGGACAATGAATATGCAGACGCTGCTGCAAACTCTGTGCTAAAGGCCCCAGCTCTCACCTATAACACCTTCTCTCGTCTTGACCTAAAGTAACACATCAAGCAGACATGCCACACCCAGCAACTACTTGAATGGGAACATTATAACCACCATTCCAAAACTGTCAACCCGGTAAAAGTTCAGGCCAAATTTCCAACAAACATCGCCAAATCTGACATAAAAATGTTTATCCGAATCCGCCTTTGCCATACTGCATACACCCATCGACACCCGATCAAAAAGGAACCACTACCAACCTGTCCCACTTTCATCGGCAGGGTAGCAGTTGCTTATCTACTAAGCCCTTGCTTCCTTTCACTACCACTCCAAAACAACCCTAGTCTGAATCAATATCCATTGGAACTCCTCAGGGTACTCAAAGGAAGAAATATTGAGAAATTAAAAAAATTTTTAGAAAGGCTTAGAATCTCAGCGTAACTATGAATTGTTTTTCTTTTTTATGCTAAAAGAGCCGAAAGCCGTTTCTGCTAGCTTCCTCTATTGTTTATATTAGTAACAATTTTCAATTGTACACTTATATTGATATTCCAATAAATAAATAAAATATTTCACGTTCTCAACACAGTTACATATAGCTATGTATACAATATCCATGTCTCTACTATAAAAGGGTGTCTTATAACAGTTATTAATATTCAGCACTTAACTTTCAATTCATCGCTGCAAAGTTGACTGGGAACGAAACTGCCCTTTTAGGCATAGCTATTCTTTTTGAAGCAGTATAATTTGTAGCAACACATGTTTTCAAATTTAAAAGCTTGAGGAATTTAAATATTTCAAACTTATTGATAGTATTTTTTTGAATCACACGGAACCGTTGAGGCAATACTTTCGGTCTAGAAAGACATTTTTTTTGCCAGCGAAATATGGTATTTGCTCAAAAAAACTTTTAAAAACAATTTACTGTGGAAGTTTTTATTCCAAATCACAATTTGGAATTGAATAATACGGGGAGCTTATCTTAATCAAATTCAGCCCCTGTTAATACTGCAGAAACATGTTTTAAGGAAAATGTGCCGAAAAAATCGTTAACATCCCAGTTATTCAGTCAATCAGATCACTAAGACTTTCGAATGTGTTCACAAAACAACTAAAAAATTGGGTTTTCGATTTACTTTTTGTGCAAATGGAATCCCTTTTCTCAGCTATTCTGGGGTAATGAATCTTTCCATTTTTTTAATCTAATCATAGTTGTAACTAAGAAACGTAGAAAGGCTGGTACTGGAAGCTGAAAGGCAAAAAACTGGCCTCATCATCGGATGCGACGCTAAATCTCATCACACGGTATGGGGCAGTACCGACATAGAGGTGTGTCACTTTTTGACTATATTTTAGGTACTAACGTCTTTATTTGCAACATTGACAATGAGCCCACTTTAATAACTAGAAACCGACAGGAAGTGCTAGATACCACTCTTGTCTCCGACAGCATCACTCAAACGGACTGGAGGGTAACGTCTGAACACTCTTTTTCAGACTACAGATATATCCAATTCAACCTGAATGATGCCTCTCCCAGACAACCACCATTCCGGAATTATGGGCAAACTGATTGGACAAAATACAGAGGAATGCTGTCAAAAACGATATTCTCTGAACTACCAAGTCCCCCGCGTGACACCAAGGAACTTGACAAGAAAGTCAGGGAATTCACTCTGGCTCTTATTCAGGCTATGGCAGCTTCCTGCCCTCTTATTCAACCTAGAGGCACGAAAAAGCCACAGTGGTGGACATCAGCACTGGGACTGCTTAGAAAAACTTGCAGAAAACTTTTCAACTTAGCAAAAATCACAAGAAAAGTGACTGACTGGGACTCAAACATAGAATACCATTTTGAGGTAGAAAGAACTGAGGAAGACAAAGCGACAATGCTGGAGGTCATTCTGTGTTAAATTTATAGAAACCCTTCAGGCTCTACAAATCCTATGATGCCTAGTTGTTTGAAAAAAACCGATGGCCCTTGGACAACCTCAAGTGATGAATCACTCAACCTGCCTGGACACCCACTTTCCAGGTAGCTCCCAATTGGCGGCGAGTAGCAATCCAAACAGGACTACTGCAATCGTAACCAAAATCCATGGTATGACTACAAGAGACAAACTGCTCTGGGTGGTGCATAGCTTCAAACCATGCAAGTCTGCTGGTCCAGACGGTATAATACCTGCCGAGCTATAAATGTCCTCAGATATTATCCTGCCTTTGCTAGGGAATATCATGAGGAGCTGCGTGGAGCTGATCCACATTCCACTGTCATGGAGACAAGCTAATATAGTTTCTATTCCCAAAGCCGAAAAATGCTCTCATGTTGTCTCAAAGGACCTCAGACCTATAAGTCTACGAGTATCATCTTCCCTTCTGAAAACTTTAGCACGACTGATTGATATCCATATACGAGGAAAAATTGATCCAAGACTTTTGTCAACGGCTAAGAAAAGTCGGCGAAAACCGGTCTGCATTCACTGACTAGCCACATCGAAACATCCCTACAACATACAGGGTGACTTACTCGAACTCCAACTATTTAAAATGCTATAATTTTTTTATTTTTTGATAAATTTTGGAAAAATGTTGGAAAATACATCAATTTTCAAATTGTATCGGTAGATTTCAATATGTCCACCTTTGGCGCGAATAATGGCCTTGAGAACGGCCGAAGAAAGCATCGCATGCTGCACGCAAGTGGCTCTGCGGTATTTTGGCCCATTTCCGGCGAAGTGCTTGTTTGAGGTGGTCCAAACTTTGGTATTTTTTAGTGCCAACCTTCGCCTTCAAAATATCCAAGACAGAGAAATCCAACGGATTTGCATCCGGAGAATTTGCAATCCATTTTGTCGGAGAAATGAAGTGTGGAACATTGTTTTCTAACCAATCTTGGCTGACGCGCGATTTGTGAGACAGTGCCGAGTCTTGTTAAAATGTCCACGGGCTCCGACCGAAATGAGTGTTTGCCAAGGCTTCAATAATGCCTCTAAGACAGTTTCACGGTATACGACTGCATTAATTTTGACGCCACGGTCCAAAAATACAAGAGGAGAGCGACCATCGGTGGTTATGGCGCCCAAACCATCACCATCGGTGCTGCCTGCTTTCTGGTGGCCGTCCGAAGGTGTACATTTTCGAAGGAATTCTCTGGCAAGTAAATTCGGTCATTTTGTTTGTTGACATATTGCTCGATAACAAATGGCGACTCATAGGAAAAAACCAAATTCGGCAACTCACTACTTTCGTGCAAGCGTAGCAAATCCTTCGCTCTTTCGACTCTAACTTTTTTCTGTTGCGGTGTAAGATCGTGTGCTTTTTGGAACTTCAATGGCTCAAGCTCAAGCTTTTCAGTATGCGTTGCATCCGTTCCAACGATATGTTGAGCTCACGAGCCATTTTTCTTCCACTTAGACGCGGATTTCGCTCAATTCGAGCCTTCACTTTCCGAACCATTTCTGCCGATGTTGCTGTTTTTTTATGACCACCTCCATGGCGTTTTGCAACGCTGCCAGTATCACGGTAACGAGCTATGGTTCGAGACACAAATGATTTATTCACTTTGAGGTGCTGGAGGGCTCTAACGATAGCTGCTTGTGGTTTTCCAGCCAAATATACAGCAATCACACTACCACGTTTGAATTTAATAGCGAATAAAAATTTTTCAACATAACTGAGACGCAAATCGTTTAAAAAAGCTTGTAAATAATAAAATTATCTGTCATCTGTCAAGATTTGAGCTCACTGTCATGAACGGTTTGGAATTTATACCAGTTTGAAGTTGGTTGCAGTTCGAGTCATTCAGGGTGTAGAGAGTACACAATAGTTTCTTTCCTGGACAGAGAGGGTGCTTTTAACACCGTCAACACATTCGCAATCACGACTGCGCTGTCAACTCTGCAGGTAGACGACTCGCTTGAGAAGTTGATCAGTCTTATGCTAAATAGCAGGATAATCACTTCGGAACTGGGTGGGGCTTCTGCTAAAAGATGTGTCAGCAGAGATACGCCGCAAGGCGGTGTCCTCTCCCCCTTCCCTGGAACTTAGTGTTTAATGAACTGCAGATATACTTGAAAGCGGGTGGTATCAAGGTGATGCGGATGACGTTGCTACAGCCGTCCCGAGTAATTATTTTAATATCATAAAAGATCTCTTTCAACTAAATCTAAACAGATTAACCCGTGGATTGGGAGTAAATCCCCATAAAACTGATCTTGTCCTCTTTTCCAGCGAATACAAAATTCCAATTACAGACCATCTCTAAGTAAACGGTACCAGTTTAGCATTTTCGGATACTGCGACATATCTGGGTTTAATTTTTGATAGGAAACTAAATTGGAAACCTAACATTCAAGAAAGAATCAATAAAGCTACAATAGCTTTATTCTCTCGCAAAAAAACCAATGGGAATAAATGGGACCTTCAACCTCGCATAACCCACTGGCTATACATCTCGGTCATAAGACTGATAATAACCAACGGGGTTCCTGTCTGGTAGTCGGCCTTAGACAATGCAGTCAACTACAGCAAACTAAGCAGAGTCCAAAGAACAGCATGTCTATGCATAAGCAGAGCCTTACTTTATACTCTCTCTCCGGCATTAGACATTTTGTTTCACTCGGCACCCCTCGATATCTTCAGTAGGCAAGTAGCTGCGACTGCAGCTATTCGCCTAAAAGCGACTACACAGTGGGCAAATAATTCATTTGGCCACGATAACATTCTTAATACATTAGGAAACCTCACAGAGGACATCGAATACACCATACCTGAACTTTGGTTTGACAAAGACTTCCATGTAAACTTCCCCTCTAGATCCTTCTTTGAGGCAGATGCTTTCATGGAGGACAGGTAAATCCACTTCTACGCAGATGGATCTAAAACCGATAGCGGGGTTGGTGGCGGTGTTTTCTCAGATAAGCTAAATCTAAGCCTTCCAAGTCACTGGACTCAGTCTCACTAAATTCTAAAACCACCTTTGAATGTTGATCATCTCTTATGGAGATGGCAGAGTAGTTCAATCTTTACCTTTGCTGGGTGCCGGGCCACAGAGACATTCCAGGGAACTCTAGATCCAACGAACTCGCCAAAAGTGGAACTACTCTATCTATTCTACCGGAAAAGGGCAGCATAGGTATACCAATCCTACGTGCAATAAAAGATCAGACCTTAGGTGGACAGTTGGACCAACATATCTATCTAAGGGTTTGATCCTTCTAAATAGGAAGCATTTCAGAGGCATCATAGGTATCATCACTGGACATTCCCTCACAGGCAAGCATGCAAGAAGGCTTGGCGCCTTTACAAACCATTTCTGTAGAAGCTGCATGGACGAGGAGGAAGAGGAGACAATCCTCCACCTACTCTGTACATGCCCAACTCTCTCCCAGAGAAGAAAACTTCACTTAGGATCTTTCTACTACAATGACCTAAATGATCTAAATGATTTAGACATAAACAGTCTCCTACGCTTCATCGTAAGCTCAAACTTGTTCCATTAGTAAGAGGTTCATAGATCCACGTGGCATTACAATGGGCCAATAGGCCTAAGTGGGTTGGTGTTTCCAAATGCCAGTCTTACCTACCTACCACCCACTGTTGTAATTATTGGGAACTGCTTGTAAAAACGTAAAAAAAAAACTAGGTGGTGTCTAGCTTTAGATTTTGGGATGGTTTAGCTTAGGGTCGATGTTGTGGTAATAAGTCAGATATACATAGATTAGCTTTCAAATTGTTGAAACTAAAAATATAGTTGGAATCCACCATAGTAGATCAGTGCTTTATGTCGATCGGAATGTCGTCAACTTGGTTGTTGGTTGATTGATCGGGGCCAAGTGTGAATATTAAGTTAAGGCAAATACGTACTAGCCACGATAATAACTCGCCCCGTCATAAATTTGAATACGTTACCGGTTATAGTATCACACAAGGCACCAAGAATAACCTAGCTTTCTACCAGTCCTTTAACATTTTGTGCAGCAGCTCGATTGAACCCACTTTGGTGTGGTGGTATTTTTTTCCTGAGGGTGCACACATCACTTTAGCTATTATACAGTCATAATTCAAGACCTTGCCTAAGTAATAAATTTGCATCAAAATAGTCGCTAGTTTTGTTGATGGTAGAAACTGTCTAAGTATACAATAATACG
Organism: Volucella zonaria; assembly: GCA_963966105.1. Classification (NCBI taxonomy): domain Eukaryota; kingdom Metazoa; phylum Arthropoda; class Insecta; order Diptera; family Syrphidae; genus Volucella; species Volucella zonaria. The sequence continues at coordinate 286,163,670 of OZ014530.1, read as the reverse complement.
TACCCGTATACTCCGCGTGCTGTTGACAAAACGCGCCACATGGGCATAGTACCCCGGCGTTAAATCCGGGACCCTACAAATTAATTTGTATCGTTCCCTTGGTAATAATAATAATAATAATACGTACCCGTACGTCCCATTTTTGCACACTCTTCATTCCATCACACTTCTTGAGTGATGAGCATTCCTGCTTTCCAAGAGCCCAAGGGCTTTAGGAAAATTTGCAAGACATCAGGCAGTCTAAAATCTATATGCATATCCAAATAGCGTTGTCTTTATTTTGTTTTCATGGACTCGTAATAGTACAGTAGTGTTACTAAAGCGTCGGGTGCTTAACATCGCGCAAAACTCTCAATCTGACTGTTGAAAATCCTAGCTTATGTATTATCACTTAAGCCATTGGACTATTTACGATTCGTCCGCCCCATCTGATCAGGTGCTGACACCTTGACCCAATATTTATTGAACTCAACTCCTAGTATGTCCAAGCAGCTCAAATAAAATATTTGATTCACTGACTGCAAACTGCTGAATCGTGTGAATTCATCTGGCGAATGTCCTCCTTCTGAGGCTTCGTCAACCCCGACAGAATACTAGAGTTCTGGTTCAACACTGCATGTCGGGTATAGTTGGACGACGCTATCTATGTATAGTATTAGGTACGTGGAACTTAAAGAAGGATAATTCTTGTACAGCACACGGTTGATTGCCTACCCTCATAGCACACAACTAAGTCACTTTCATGAAACATATGTATAAATGTAGAAAAAGATCATTGGCTAGATATTGCAAAATATTTTTACAGATTCGTTAAGACTGTACATATATTCCATTCGAATATAGAAAAGAAGGTCGCAATTATTATTTCTAAAGTAAAAGAGTGTATGAGTTAAAATGGAACTTTGTGGTATACCAAACATTTATTTGGTGACATTATTCAACTTAAAATGTAACTTATCAATTTAAGATTTAAATGCACAAATTTATAGCCTCTTTTAACTTGACAAACAAATAAATAAACAGATAATGTGGATGTTGTTTGTCATTAAATGACAAAAAATTTCGTGTGGCCCGGAAAATCAATGCATCTCAAAAAAGTTACTACGTGGTGGGTGCGGCATCATTGGACCAATTTTCTTTTCGAAGATGATGAAGGGTACATTATAGTAAATGCTCAATATTGTCTACATATTTTGACTGACTTTTTCTACCCGAAACTGGATTAATTATGTGGGTGAGCTCTGGTTTGAACAGGACGCCTCTGCGACAAATACATATCAAAAAGCGCCCAACTTAGTGTCAACGAAATTCGAAGATTGCATTATGTCGCTTAGATTACAAATTAACTGGCCACCGATATCATGGAATAAACTCCGTATACTTTAATGGAGCCACGGGAAAAGTAAGGCTTACGCTGCAATATTTGAACAGAGTTTGAGGCTGTTGGCTCGATAATTTTGCAAAAAGTCCTTGAAGTTGTTGAGATGCCTAAACCAAGATGATTCTGGAAGTAAGTACAAACGTATGTCTGCATATTTTCAGCCCCCATCTCATCTTCTTGTCCTTTTAACAACCACTCCAAAATGAGCCCTTCTACTTCGTTTACTCTCGGTATCTTAATGTAGAGACTTTGTCGCCACTAAAATTGGTCCTTTGCATTTCTCGGACATCGTATAACATCACTTTTAATTTTCAGCGGCATTTTTCCGTCACAACAACAAAACGCCAGAAAAAGTCAAAATATTGCGGTTGCATGCGAGTTGGAGAGCCAAAACTGTATACAATCGATTTCGCGCTGTCACCTATTTGGCAAAAAAAGCTTTAGCCATACGTCCGTTCAAGGTCTTATTGACTCCATAGCTAAAGCCAAATGACCAGAGTGGACGCCAAACTTTCGCTAATTGAGCTCTATTGAAGATGGAAAAACATCCTAACTTTTATTGAAGAATTATCCTCATGGACGAGGCACATTTTAATCTAAAAGGCTTTATTACGAGTATTAAACGAAATTTCAGCATTTGTTCACCTGAACAGCAGAAGGTCTTTCGACAGCTCCCATTTTTTACGATACTGTTTGGTGTGGCTTTCGTGACGGAAGTGTCAGTGAGCTGTACTTCTACCGAGATGAAGCTGGCAAGTCGGTCAATTAGCCACCTCGCTCAAAAGATTCCATAACTTCAGACTTTTCTGTTTGTAGATACATTAAATCTTTGAAGAAGCCACAGATTTTAGACGACCTGGCGATGAACATTCGACGTGAAATTGCTATGTGAAAGATTCATGGAAAATTGAGTGTAACGCATTCATCCAGGCAAGCAGTTCCATGGAAAACATTGAAATCATATTTCGTAACTAATGAGATCAATTAGACTTTAATCTGAAAATCTATGTATTTCGATTTCTCGCACTTTGGGACGATAACTCTGTCTAAATAAATCTCTGAAGTTGGATATGAGGGTTAGCAAACACGACAATCCAGGTATTATGTCCTTGTACGAACTGATCCATTACCCGTTATCTCCCAGCGTCTTTATCCAATAACTAATATTTGCCTGTAGGACTTTAACTTTTATGCAACGACACTTATAAAAATACTATCATCGGCGAAAAGAAGAGATGTCGTTCCTGCCTCGTTGCTTCAATAAAACAGTTCGCACCACATTAGAAAAAACTTTAAACACTAACTTGGTGCACTTCAAATTAGATCTCAGGTATTTCGACTCTACGTTCAAATTTTGCTTTAATGTTATAGCACCTATCACATAATATAATTTTTATATAGGTCTTGGGTACATTTTAAGATTTTTTTTGACCATTGACTTTCAAAGGCGAGCAGACTTTTTTTTTTCTGTCATGTTGTAAAATAACCTTATTTTTTAAATATGTTTATCAAGGTTCTACTCAAAAGTTTGCCAAAAAAAATATTCTGCACATCTACGCGAAATTACCTTTCCAATGGTATAAGAATCATGCCATTCGGTTGAGTAGAACGGTGTAAAAGCGTACTACAAAAATGGGCAGCACGTATTTATATACAGATTTGGTTGCCAACTACGTATATTTCTCTCGTGTATTTTCATAGTATGCGACGTTAATTTCACGGACTTTTATTTCGCTTCCCATTATGCTGTTGGACTGTCGCTAACACTTTCGTGGCAATGTGGTCGGTGCGACTGTGAGTACAGGCGACCAACTCATAATTTTTACTATACTATAGTATATTACTAACTTTGACTTCCAGAAAATCAGCCCTTTGCTTTTGGCACGCAAAAGTTGTGGAACTTGTACTGTCATCTTTAATATATTTCGGTGAGAAATTCAAAGGATGCGACGAACCAACTAATGGGCTCGGATAAAAAAGGACTCACTGTTGACGACCCGAGCAAAGGTGTAAATCATAACGATCTACAGATCTGCACGTGGAATGTTCGCCCCCTTAACAGGCCTCGTGTAGTAGAGCAATCAGCACAGGTCCTTGATTGCTTTCAGGTAGATGTCATCTCAATCCAGGACGTACGATGGAATGGACCGGACAAAACGAGGATATATACTACTGTGATGCGGATTTATCATATGCGGCAAACTAAGGCAAGAAGTCTTGAGCTCCCGGCAGAGGAGCCAGCTTCTTATGACAATTCGCATCAAGGCTAAGTTCACTAATATAACCCTAATATGCCCCCAAGGGATACAAGGGCGATGCTACCGAATAATGTTTCTACGAGCTTCTCGTCAAGACGTATGAGCAATGTCCGAAGTATGACGTTAAAATTATACTAGGATTGCGGTCTCCGGACTATGAAAAACTAAATCCATTTGATCACATTGCGATAGGCGTTAACATCATTTTTTACACCTGGGCAGCCAGCATTGATTCGGTTCACCACCAAGGTACGAGTGCTGACTTCCCAAGCACCACAACGAACAAGAACGACTGTGAGAAGATATAATGTAGAAAAGCTGCAACCGCAAGGGTTCGCCAGAGTCTTCGTCGAACGCGTATCCCAAAAGCTCTCAATAACTCCTATACCGCCAACATAAGGTACCGAAGACCAGTAGCAATGCTGCCAACATGGCATCAGAGCCGCTGCAACTGATGTGCTGGATTTCACCTGACCACCACCCAGAAATCCTAAGAATGATGACGAATCCCGGCAATTACATGCATCTAACAAGAAGCATACAAAGCCGCGCTGCAACGAACGACAAGAGCCGTTCGTGAGCTCTATGAGCAGAAGTGACGGGGAAAACAACGGATTCTCCAGAAAAAAAAAACAAAATAACACGAGAAGTACGCGATCGAAGATATTGTCAACTTCTACTCCAGGAATAACGTAGGAAGTTTTACCAACAGGTAAAAAGAACGTGTCAAATGAAGAAGACCCGTACAGAAACCCATAGAGATGACGAAGAAAACGCTGTAATAGATTCACAACTTTTTCCAAAGACTGACTAACGGTGACTAAGACCAACATCCAGAGTAGACCATTCAACTTAGATGATGGTAGCCAAAACGTTCATCCACCTTACCAAGACGAAGTAAGAATAGCAATATCTAAGCTGAAATCCAATAAAGAATCTGGACCTGACGGCTTACCGGTCGAGATATTCAGCATCATTTGCCAGATCCATAGAAAAGGTTATACCCTCGATTGCGCAAATTATAGAGGCAATATCGGATGTACGATCTCATGTACCATATTGTGTGGACGTCTGAAACCCTTTTCAACAGACTGATTGAGCCCTATTTGTGCGTTTTCAGATTACGAAAATTTACAATTGACTAAATCTTAACGCTCCACTGTGGAGTATTTGTATGACAAAACCGCTCAAAAGTCAGAAAAATCAAGTTGACATAAATTTCGGTTGTCACCATTATTCTTCAAACTTGATAACCGGCCCATTATGCTATATGCAAAAGATATTGCAATTTCCATTCGTAAAATTATCAGTCAGAACCCAGCCACTGTCGGAATTTCACTTATTGGTTATCTGCACTTTTGTTCGTAATTCCTTTTTAATTGGGTTATTGTTTTTTTGTGTCGTGAAATTAGGACAGACAATCATTTCATTATGGAAGTGGAGGGTATAATCGATATGTTTGTGTGCATGAATCTGTTGTACGCAAATGGTGTTCATGAAGTCCTAATTTAGTGTTTGATTTTAATAAAACTTTTTAGATAATGGTGTTTTTGTTTGTGAGAATGGCTTAGTCGGCATATAAAATTGTTACGGACGTCAAACTTAGTCTTTTGGCAATCATAAACCATCATAAAACTGTCCGCCTACGTCTGCCCTTTTGTTTTTTGTCACTTCAATAATTATGATAGCTTATGTTAACTTAGACATAATTTTCTACTTGGTCTGCAGATTGGTTGGATAGTGTCAAGAGTTTTACTCGAAGGGAATTATACAATATGTTAAAAGATTTTAGATATAAAAAAGTAATTGAAACATTTTCTGTTGTTGGAAAAAAAAGCTTATCCAAATTTTGAAATGTCCAATTAAACCAAAAAGTAGTGTCAGCAATGCTTTCAAGTTTTTTAAAAGCGATTTCAAGAAAAAATGGACTGTGAAAAAATGAGAAGTGGCTTGAATCAAGCATTACACTGCCTTTTTTTGAGTACATACAATAAACCACGGCGACCATCCAAATCGTTCGAAGAGCTTAGTGACTGCAGTAAGCGGCGAAGAACTAAAGAACTTCGCGAGCAAGCTTCAGTCGAAGAGTTGACGTACCATATGCAACCAGCGTAAGTCAGCGCATCACAGTCACTGAAACCTGTGCAGAAATACAACTGCAAACATTGCTTGACCACATTGCATTCCGTCTTTCTAAATACCAGATGTCGCAGCTGTAGCAGAAAAGTGTTCAGAGGAAGAAAATAAAAATATGGTTTCGATTTCAAAATGGGGCTGTGATAGGTCGCAATAGACGCAGTATAAGCAAAAATGTTATAACAGCACTGACAGAGAAGCTCACTCATTCCTCTGCGACTTGTTGTACTATATGGAGTGAAAAGTGACCTCCTAGACCGCCAGAATGCGCTGCTACTGCAAAAAAGGTTATTGTGCCTTGAAGTCCGTTCATGTTTAGACAGACATGCCAAATTTCAGTGCGATATTGTCTTTAGTTTTGTTTTGATTGTTGTTGACGTGTTTGGCATCATGCTGAGTATGAACAAAAACGGTTTTCGTTCTCTCATAAAACATTATTTTTTGACCGCGAAGGAAACGAAAGAAAAGTTGGATAAATATTATGGGGCTAATGCTCCGTTAGATTACACCGTCAAATATTGGTGTCGAGAGTTTCGTGGTGGCCGCAACTCCACTACCGATCAAGTCCGCAGCGGAAAGCCCTCCGATGCGGTTACAGAGGACAATGTCAAAAAAATACATGAAATGGTGTTGGCTGACCGGAAAGTGAAGGTGCGCGAGCTAGCAGATACCACAAAGATTAGTAGGCAGATACCACAAGGCAAACGCCACTGGGTGCTGCGAATGCTCACTCCTGACCAAAAACAGAAACGCGAGAGCACTTCAAAAGAGTGTTTGGACCAGCTGATGCGGAATCGGGTGAACTTTTGGCGTCGATTGGTAACTGGATTTGGATCCCTCGGACTATTATCTCTTCAAAAACCTCAAAAGACGGCTCATCAATAAAAAATTCAGCTCACGCGAGGAAATCATTCACTCTACGGAGGAGTATTTTGCAGACCTTCCGGAAAATTACTTATCGGACGGGAAGAAGATCGCTGGAATAAGTGTATCAAACTAAAAGAGGACTATATTGAATAATATAAAAAAACATTTAAAAAAAAATTTTTTTTAATTCCCAAGGAGGTCACTTTTCACTCCATCTAGTAATGATTGATGGCGAACAGAGAAAAGTCATATGGCGAAATTCAGTCGCTTCTCTCCTAGATTTTGCAGGCTTATACGCACACACTTCATTAGCAAATCTAAGGATGTTTCCAGAGAGAAAATCAATTACATTGAAGACGAAATTGCCCACCTCAGAGAAATAGAAGTCTTCAGTTCTAATAAAGCTGTAAAAATAAACCATACCATGTTGCTTACAATGGTTGACGGCAAAGTCTGCAATGCTGCTACAGATACTGCCTCTACTTTAATAAATTTATTAAAACCGACCAATTCAATGTAGAAGCAATAAAGTTTGTACTCTCAAATCCTCATGCACGGATTAGCTTTTTCGAATCGCTTCTTCTTTTGGCTTATAAAATATCTTTAAAAAGTGGCAGGCGTGATCAGCTGATGAAAAAACAATTGTAATAGGGATTCCTAGTAGATACACCCAAAGCGGGATTCGGTAATACAAATGACGGCAACACGTCCAGAAGGTTTTTCGATGATCCTGAATGTTCTTCTCGTATTACTGGGGTAAATGTTAATTCGATAAATTGCTTTAAAACTATCTTAGAAGTTATTTCGAGCGGATATAGAACTGATACCGACAAATTTGCATCCCATGTCACCAACTATACACAAAGTGTTGATACTTGTTCATAGCGCAGAAGTAATAAACCATGCAATTTTGCCAATTGGTCAGCTATCGGAGGAGGTAGCTGAGGCTCGAAATAAGTACTTCCGGCAATATAGACTGAAATTTAATCGAAAATATTCATGTGTTGCTTGTAACAGAGACATCATACACAGATTGTTGCTGAGCTCAGAACCGTACCTTAGCAGCCTTAGAGCACGGCAACACAAAGAACCAAACCGTTTTCCCGAGAGGCACGAAATCGTTCGATCGCAAGCGAACCGTCTAGAAAACGATAAAAACAGAAGTATAGACGATGTCGAAGAAGAAGAAGATAAAGACGACCTTTCACGTTCCGATTCTGATTAAAAACATTTTCTTTAAAAATCTTTATAATACGAGGGCTGTCTGAAAAGTTCCGAACGAACAATGATACAAGACATTTTTTCTCATTTTTTTTTTATTTTTCTACACACTTCTCCCAGCGATGCTCCCATCTCTCTAACCCGTCCAAATAGCACTTGGCGTTTTTCTCTGTAAAATAATTGTTCACGAAAGTGATTGCCTCCTCATTTGACGAAAATCTCTGTCCTCCGAGCGCAGTTTTAAGATGAGGGAACAAAAAGAAGTCGCTTAGGGCTAGATCTGGTGAATAAGGCGGATGGTCAAGCAGTTCAAACGGATTATCGCCATGGCAACCGCTGAGGTGTGAGACGGCGCGTTGTCTTGGATTTTCTTTTTCTGCAAATGTGGCCGTTTTTCCGCAATTTCTGCCTTCAGTTTGGCAAGTAATGATGCGTAGTATGCTCCTGTAATGGTTTTACCTTTTTGAAGATAATCAATTAAGATAACTCCTTTCCTATCCCAAAAAACAGTCGCCATCACTTTCCCAGCCGAAAAAACAGTTTTTGCTTTTTTTGAAGCCGGATTGCCCTTTGCAGTCCACTGTTTTGGCTGAATTTTTATTTCGGGCATATAATGGTGTATCCAAGTTTCATCTACAGTAACTAATTGGCGCCAAAACTCGGGTTTATTGCGCCTAAACTGCGCCAACAGAGCGTTGGAAATTGGAAATGTTCATTCGAACACGTTTTTGGTCTAACGTAAGCAAACGCTGCACCCAATGCGCGGACAGCTTTCTCATGCCTAAATCTTGATTTAGTATGTTATGTATGTAACAAACACGTTCTTTGGACAGTTTCATAAGCTCTACTATCTCTCTCACTTTAATTCGGCGGTCGTCTAACACCATTTGGTGAACTTTAGCAATGTTATCGTCAGTGGTTGCAGTTTTTTGAACGTCCCGAACGTTCATCATCTCTCAAGCTCTTACGGCCACGTTTAAATGCAGCTGCTCTAGTGATATCACAAAGGTGATATCGACACATTTGGGAGAACACCACAAAATGGGTTTATGGGTAAATGAGAGCAGAACCAAGTATATGCTGGCAACAAGAAAAACAACACCATATCGACGAATTCGAATGAGCGTGGCAGTCGACAGCTCTAATTTCGTGGCTGTAAGGGGCTTTGTCCATTCTGGGTCTGGTATAAATTCTGCCAGCAACACCTCACCAGAAATAAAACGCAGAACGACTCTTGGTAATCGCTGTTTTCTTGGGCTAAAAGACATAAGACCTTGGTCAGCCCGGGCCTAATTTACGGCGCTAAAGATGGGCTGCAGGAAGATATTCTCAGTCGTTTCTAGCGAAAACTATTCAGTCCAGTTTGCATTGATGGGTTTTGGAGGAAAAGATTCCACAACGAACTATACGAGCTGTGCAGTGACATCGACTGAGTCAGGAAACTGCGCATTATTAGCGTGAGATGGCTAGGACAAGCTGTTTCAAAAACCTTGTGCGATTACTTGTAGTTCTTCCTCTTGGTTTATGGCATTTTGGAGCCATTCGAGAAAATTAAACGGCAGGAACTGGCCGCTTTTCCGGTTTAGGTTCTGCCAGTTTATCTTCTCATATGATATCGATTTTTGTTGGTTTCTCCATGGTATCTTCACGAAAAATTCGATCAGCAACCGCAGGTGCTGACTTTCTAGGGGTCCACCCAAGATGACTTTAGAATCGCCTGCTCGCGTTGTTTCAGTATAGATGGTAATCTATCTATGCCAGTAGTTCAAATTTCTTATATGCCTATTTTTTTTTAAAACTAGCTTTTAAAATCCCTCGAGTATTTGCGTGGCCTTAAAATGTTTGTGCATTTGCGGGCGAAGTAAATTTATGGAGGAAGAAAAGAGAGGTACCGATGTACATTGTTCTTAAATGTTTGCAAGTTATAACGACCAGGAAATGGAGAACTCGGAAGGGCATTCCATAAGCGAGTTGTACGGCGTAGGAACGAATCGCGATATTTTAGAGTACGTCTGAAAGTAGGCTTGAGGGTATACTGATAAGGATTCATAGCGAGACGGGTATTACCGTTGAAGGTTTGAAGGGGCGGAATACCATAGGCGATTTCAATGGGGCATTGGTGGTGAAACAGTAGACATTTTGTCGGTGTTTTAGCATGTCAATTGATTGAGTGATATTAGCATCACCTATGAAATATGAGTCTTATCTCACGGTTTTGAAACCTACCTAACAGGTGCAACCTCTCTTACGAGGACCTCCCAAGACATGGGCATTGTTCTCAAATTTTGGACGGATGAATGCCTTATACATATATTGAGGCCAAATAAGAGGGGAGAAAACTTGAGGAAGCCTAGATATTTCACAGCATTTTTGGCCACATCAAATATTTGGTCCTTCCAAAGTAGATTGCCATTCATACACATATCGAGAATGGGAAGTTTTTCGATTTCAACGATGCAAGTGCCATTCATGGATAATGGCTGGGTGTTTGGATTTTACTTTAACGACAGCAGACAGCGTTGTATTTTGTGAATATCAGACCTTAAACCATTCAAGACAACTTGAATTGAAAGGTAATTTCTAATTCATTGAAGAAGAGAGTCGGCGATTCAAAAAGCACGCATTTTCGACAAAAGAGCCTGATGCCAAACTCTATCGAATGCCTTAGAAATATCAAGTTCAACTATCTTGCTTTCGCCAGATAGATGTAAGCTTTGGTTCCACTTTTCGGTGAGACATTCCATCAAATCACCAGTGGACCTGTTGCTACGAAAATCGTACTGCAGGTCATTGAGAAGTTTTCATGTTGCAAGATATATTTCATTTATCAGCGTTTCCATGACCTTGTTAGCAAGTGACGTAAGTGCAAAGGGGTCTGTAGGAGGAGCGAGAAGAAGATTCGCCTTTTTTAGGGATGGGCTGGACGAATGCTATTTTCCATCTGCTCGGAAAGATATATGCCTGATCTAATCCAGGAGTTCATATGTCCAGATTGTAAGATAATGGCAACTCCGTCCACTTCAAATTTTGGACTCGGCCTTTGATTCCAACTTTAAGCTAATTTGTTTTTTGAACGTAAGATCGATATATGATCTTACGTAGACGTAGGGCGTACTCTAGTTCGAAACTTTTGCCTGAATTGAATCCAGCTCTGACACGAATATTCACTCTGGAATCACTAGTCTGTTGTGCAGAAGAAGTGTCCGGCGGTGTAGTAAACTTATATATGTACGTTCACTTGCATGGTGATGAACTTTCTTACTATCATATTATCCTGATATCCATGTGGCACTGGTATGCCTGAATGTGTGTTTATCTGAATTTTCTTTTGCCCCAGTGGTAGTCTCGAGGCGTGAGAACCCGAAACCCTATACAGACTTCGGGTAGTCATCATCACACCATTAGATATTGACGCGCCTTAAGCTCACCATATTGTAGTTGTTATTGTGCCTGAAAGTGAATTTTCTCTACATCTTCTTCAGCGATAACGGGGGAAAGGAACTGTTGCAATATTCTTTAAACCGAAGCAAAGTTGGTGAATGCAAAAATATAGTGAACTGTGATAGTGTATTTAGTTTTCATAATTTTTTTGAACTCATCGCTAATTTGAGGTAGCTATTTGCTATTTTTTAAAACAAAGTTTATGAACTCATATTTGCTATGGAAATAAATCAACCCAGAGTCGAGTCCAACTAAGTATAACTTTTCCTTTCTTTGTTGAAAATAGAGTATTTCAGACAATGTATGGAATCTTAATTAAAAAAAATTATAGCAACTAAAGTTTTTCTGCAAAATAACAATTTTTTTTAGTATCACAATTTTTATGACCACCACTGTATCCTGTATGCAATGCAGAGATAGACGACAAAAAAAAGCCAAACAGCCACAATAAGCAACTTTTAACTCACGCTAAGGGCGGTGATTTATTTTTTTATTTTATTTTATGACCGTACACTTTTATGAGTCATATCGTCAGTTCCGCTCAAGTTCAACATGCCAGTTGTTTGTGTATTTTCTCATTCATTTTTTTTTCTGTCATCCCGTCTCCTGTCGCGCGGAATATGTATGTATTTCTGTTCATTTTCTGAGAGGAGATGGTTAGGAAGGTGGTGGACCCTGTTTAAAGAACATCATTTTCCCCATGAACTACCACCAAGCTTTGCAGGTGAGACAAGGGTACCCTGTTTAGGAGCTTTCTTCTCCTCAATCGAAAAAAAGAAAATATGATAGAATAAAATATGTTCTCCTCTTCCCGAGAAGATGATGGGAATCCAAAAAGAAGAATTCAAGTCACTTTTGATGCAAATTAATTAAAAAAAATAGAAACAAAAAAAATATGAGGAAGAGGATCCAGCGACGAGATGAAAGATGACCCAGAAATAATGATGGCAAGATTGGGACACAATGTCTCTGAAAATTTGCTAGAATTTTTGATGGAATTTAAGAATTTAAAAACCGTGCCACAGATATCACAGAGATACGACCCAGAAAAATTCAGGTATGTGGAAAAAAGGTTATTGCTCCCCGGGGTTTTATTAAGGAAGTCAACCGAGATTGTTATGAGTATGTGATGTGAAATGGAGAAGGGTACAAAGTCGATTGAGTCTAATGGATACGTTCTCTCCTATGCGGGTAGAAACTGATAGACTATCCTTAATGGATTGGAGAGTATTATGGATAGTTTACTTTCGAGGATAATGGCATCGACAGTGATGAGTTTCCCCGTCTTATTCGTAGTATGCTGTGCTGTCAGGTTGAAGGTAATACTTCTTCCACTTTAAATCATGGGGTTATATTTATGAAAAGTCTATCAATAAAACCGGTTGAAAAATTTAAAAGTAGTAATTCTGTATGGCTGTTGATAGTAAGAGTTTTGTGCTGTAATCTGCAATTGCCATTACGCACTTCTAGTCCAAGATTGTGAGTTTGGTTTACAGATTTCTGACTTAATGAAAAAAGAAAGAGAGGTGCAAAATGTGCAGTCGAAAAAACGGTTACATTCGAATAAATATTACAAAATAGATCTTCATAATGGCAATGACGAGAGATGCAATATACTGATTATTCGTTTAATTGAAATGACCTAATTCCTTAGAATAACAACAGTTCTTGGCGCATCCATAGCAAAGCCAAGTAACGTATTACGAGTACCATCATTATCCTTCTTTTTTTCCCCTAGTAATCCCCTAATTTGTCCAATTTACTGAAGTGTCTTAGTTCTGTGTGGAGAGCTGAGTAATCGCTTTGCTGACAAAGTGCCTGCGATTTCAATATTCAGTGCCTTACCAAGTGTGACGGCAAGGTGCCGGACATTCAAAGAGAATTTGAAAGTGGTCTGCAAGGATGTACATTAGCACACGCAAAAAGTATACGCATTTCCTTTAGAGGCCCTTTTCAGTTAGCTGGGGCCATCTGCATTCGGGATAGCCAAGCTATGTGGTCTGAAATTCAAACCTATAATTTGGATGGCACTCACGTAGTTCTCCAGAAGTTTTCCAAGTTTAAATAGATTGACCTTATACACTCTATGGACAAACCTTAAAAAGCTCCTGCACTATCGCATTATTTTCGGAGTTGTAGGCGAGGAAAACTGCTTTTGGTTTGCTAGTGATAAAGCCAGTTGCTCCTTAATTTTTATCGGTCTATGCCGAAGACCTAATAGTGGAAAATCTTACATACTCGTATATGGACATTTATTGGTTTCACATCTCTCTTTTTAAAGTGTTGTAACATCGGATCGGATGTTGACCAAAACTGAACTAGATAGCATAATATTTTTGTTGACTACAACCAACTGTAGGCTATAGCTACACCCAATATACCTGATCCTGATTCGATGTGCCACTGCTGTTCTAAATTCAAACGCAGAATTGCATGTTCATTCTAAGTCAGAAATTCCCTGTAAGTATATCCAATATCCACATAGGCAAATATATAATCCTGTTTGCGGACATTCGCTGCACCGAAAGATTCTTATAAGTTAGTTTTATAAAACCTCAACATTTCGATCAGAAACTGGCCTAACAGTGAAGGCTGTATCGATTTATAAAGCACCCCCGTGACAACGACCACCATTGAAGCTAGAAAGCTAATTTATTTGGAATAAGTTTTACTTTTCGGAATAAGGACGAAATGGTTGAATGAGAACGAATTCGCGAAAAGTTTAAGGAAATTATTGTCTTAAGAGGCTCATGATGAAGAGATTATTTTGGCCAAATACTGGAGTAAAAAAGAAAGACATCAGGATAACACATAGCTGTGACTCAACTAAAGTTATGCTTTGCAAAGAAAGGAAGGCTTTTAAATCGAACGATATTAGAGAGTTGAATGCTCAGGAAGAAAACGGCGAATACTTACTTACTTACAATGCTTACATTATTGGCACTACAGTTCGGGGTGAATCTGAGTCTCAACTAACAAGCCTCTCGAGTTAGTCCGGTCTTTAGCTAACTGCCTCCAGTTGCGCACTCCGAGTCGCTGAGATTTTAGTCTGCTGAATTGTATATCTGGGTTAGACTCGAATACTCTGTGAGTTTGGGCGTTGATGTGTATTCAGCTAGCGTCCTAGCTATCATAGGCGACTGATGCGCAGTTTTCTGGCTAGGTCGATGTCACTGCACAGCTCGTAGAGTTCGTAGTTGAATCATCTTCTCCAAAGCTCTTCAATGCAAACGGGATCGAATATTTTTCGATCGAAACGATTGAGGATATCTTCATCTGCTTTCGTTAGAGTTCGTGCTTCTGGGCGATCAAGTAGGGCTGATATGACCAAGGTCTTATATTAAGTCCCCTCTGCCTTCTTAGCTCAAGAAAACAGCGATTGGCGAGAGTAATTCTTCGTTTTATTTCTGCAGAAGTGCTATTGGCATAATTTGTAGCAGAGCCATGGTAGACAAAGTCTTTTACTACCTAAAAAATATAACTGTCGATTGTGATGTCTGTCCAATTTGTCGATGTTGTGTGTCCCTCCTTGTTCACAACATATGTTTGGTTTTGCCTTCATTTACCACCAAAACCCACCGGTGGTAGCCCACTGGGTGCTCCTAAATATGTCGATATCATCTGCGTACTCTAGTAACTTCAGGGCCTTTTAAAAAATTGTGCCCCCAGTGTTCGCTTGTGAGTTCCGCACAATTATTTCAAGTATGATGTTGAAGAAGTAATATGACAGCGGGTCGCCCGTCTAAGTCCTTTACTTTACGCCGTTATACAGTTGGCAGAGAAGACTTTCCACATTCTCAGCATCAACTGTGACTGTACTCAATATAAAATTTTATTCTTCATCCCCATAGGCTTCTGTACCAGTCATCTTACCTTGACACGTTGTTTTTACATGTTAGCAAAACTTGCGTATGTTATTCTTGGAATACAAACTCCCAAGATCTTCGATCGCGCGCTTCTTTTTTCTACTTCTGAAGGAGCCAACGCTCTTCCAGTCTCTTTTGCTTGTAGAGCAGCTCCCGTTCTTCATTGCAGGGCCGCTTTGTAGTCTTCTTATTAAGCTGCAATTGCTTGCCGGTATTCGTCATCAAACCTCGAATTTCTGGGTGGTGGTCTGACAAAACCCAGCATATCAGTTGTAGCGTTTCTGATGGCACGTCGTCTTCGGTACTTGATGCCGGTGGCACAAAAATTATTGTTGTTGTTTACTAGTCAACTACTCACCTTACTTGATTTTAGTTAATTGAAAAAGTGAATGTCTTTCGGATGCGATCGGTATTCGAGCACCGAACCTTCCCATTTGGAAACCAGCTCATTCCCACTTCAGCCATGGCCACCCACGACTTGTATTTCAAGAGCTCTATTTATTATATTGTTACCGTTTCATGTCGACGACTATCCAGTGCTAATGGCGGAGTGCCTCCTGATACCGACTCTAGCATCAGAGCGGCTAAAAGGCCCTAGTTTTTGCGCACGAGTCAAATTGAACTCAGTTCTTGCATACTCGACCGACTTCCTAACCATTGATGGTTCCTTTAACCACGCGTAATTGAATTTTTACAGAAAAAGGATTTGTGAATCTGTCGTGACCAAATTCTGCTTACTTCATTGCTCTACTACTTTCTGTACTTTCACTCGATATCTTATTTAGTACTCTGCGAGTTCCGAAAAATTCTTGCGCTAATCGTCGTGGAATTCAGAGCCGTAACAGATTTGTAGATGTCAGTATTGACTGCAATCGATCACCCAACGATATACTCGTAGTTATGAATAATAATCGGTCCAACCTAAATAATGACAGTTACCTCGGCTTGGCGGACGCTCTATTTATCTTCTATCAGATACTACCTAACGATTTTCAGAGTACCTCTCGCGCCGATGTCCACTTTATGTCCATCAGTGTAGAAAATCGGTTTCTCTTCATCTAGATTTTTTCAGGGATTGTGACAGAAAATTTCTTCTTAAAAAGCAACCTTGGATTCATATGATCAATTTTTCACAAGTTTGCTGCAGTCTCCTAACGAAAGATTATAGAGAGTAGGTTGCGATTTATTAAAAGTGTCAATCTCGCAGCCTTGAAGTTGTAGTATCCACCGGGGCATTGTACTGCAAATCTATAATCCATCCATCCATGATCCCATAACTCCGATGGAAGCCCTCATCTGGATCTTCTTTAGGTTTGCGAGCTGGTAGTGCTTTTGTTGGGTCAGAATGGCGTTTCATAATTGTGTGTTTAAAATTTCAGGTAGTGATGAATGCGTTCTCTCAGGACTGGAATGCTATAATTTTGGATATCTTCTCCGGTCTTCCTGGAACTTAACGATAGTAGAAGCATAGCTCCCCCTGTTTTCCTTACTTCTTTAATGCTTGCAGATGGAAACGTTTTCTTATTAGTGAAGACAACAGTTTCCATCTTTGACGAATTGGCAACTAACCCTATTTCTATATGTTCGCTCAATACTGACGAAGATGACTACATTGTCAGTATGGACTGTCGTTTTTGATCCATTGTTCGTCAATATTGCCAAATATCCCCGTCTTTTTCAAACGCTGCTCTGGAAAACTCACAAATTTGCCTCATGAAGTCCATTACAGACTTTACGAGGTCTTAAAATTTTCGGAATATACGCTGTCGTCTTTTAAAAATTATTGCACATGATAGCTTAGAGGGAAGTTAAGGTGCTCTTTATACCTAAAGCTGACAAAGAGGGGCATATAACAGCAAAAGATTTCAGGTCAATAAGTTTGTCATCATTTATGCTTAAAACCCTAGAGCGACTATTGGATGTTCACATTAGGAATAGATGTAGCAATGACTTTTTGACTGAGTCACAGCATGCATATATGAAAGGAAAATCTGTAGTGGTGGTGGGGAAAATAGAGAAGAGCCTACACTTCGGTGAGTTTGCGATGGCGGCCGTCCTCGATATTGAAGGAGCCTTCAATAACGTGGAGTGCACCGCTGTTAAAAATGCTTTAATAGACGCTAACATTGAACAGGGCATTACAAACTAGGTTTGCAACATGCGTGCAAGCAACAAAACAAACTGTTCCATTAGGAAAAGCTCGGTTAAAATGTTTGTTACAATTTGAACTCCTTAGGGGAGGCATATCTTGTGGGTCCTGATTATCAATGACATCCTCAAAAAGCTTAGTACAACGGATATACTAGTAAGTGTCACGGCAGTAGGTTCTTACGGAGCTACTGTAGGGCTATCCAATCCTAACGGATGGAATTCCTTCCTTGGTCAACTTCGACATTCCGTATGATATAATATATCCGGAGATGGAGGACTAGGAAAAAAATACAATAATTAGGCCAAATGAAATTGCAATTTTCACAGATGTCCCAAAAACAGAGGAAGGAACAGGTTCAAGTATCTTCTTAGAAGACCCAAAACTAAGAGCTTCTATGAGACTGCCGGACGCAAGTTGTGTCGTCCAATCAGAGGTTCTGGCTGGCTTCAGGGCTGCTGAACTAATGCAGATGAGATCGGTATCCGAAAGAGATATAGCTATCTACATCGATAGCCAGACCTCAAGGCAATGGAATCAACCAATGTCAACTCTGATACAGTCAGGGGCTATCTTACAGTGCTTAAGGCACTATGCAGTCAGAACCGGGTAAAACTGTGCTGGGTGGCAGGACAGGAAAAAGCAGACAAGTTTGCAAGAAAAGGAGGGCTGATCGACAATAGTGAGGTTGCCAACATCAAACCACCCCTTTATATAGTGAGGGCCACTATCGAAGAAAAAATCACAAAGGCTGTCAACCTAAGGTGACAAGTCTTGAAGCACACAGTCTATTCAAGACTCTTTGGCCAATTTTTGACGGCAAAAGATCTAGTAAGTTAATAAGATTAAACAGGGATATGCTTAGGACGGTAATAGGAATCCAGACAGGACATGCCTCCTGCGGCAATACGCAAAGAGGCTCAAATTTTAAGAAACGGATATTTGCAGATTCTTCTCTGATCTGCAAGCTATCGAGAACATAACACACATACTGTGTGAATGCGAGGCCATATCGCGTAGTCGAAGAAAATTTTTAGGGAAATCTTTTTTTGAAAACCTAGAGGAAACAGTCGGCACGAATTTCACAGCCCTTTTTGGCTTTTTCAGGGAAATTGGGTGTTTCACCAGGGCGATTGTTTACGTTTTTGCAATTTGAAGGCAAATTCACCTGGTTCCACAGGGATCGTGATGGGCCCGATTTGGAGCCTGGTGTCTGTGTGATGGCATATCTATCCTGTCCCTGTTTTAACCTAATCTAACCTATCGCACAGAACAATGGCCCCATAACAGCTGAGGTGAAAACTGCAGCAGTAGTGGGAAAGATCATTCAATTTAAACAAATTAAACTGGTATATCTGGAGATTCTGTTTTGTTTCTTGCAAAATATTAAATTTCCATCAATTGACTTTTTCCTGCTTCCTTTAATCCGATATCTCAATTCCAATAATTGAAATTAAATAACGCAATGTCATCCTTACTCGTTGAAACCAAATTTGAACCTGTTCTCCGTAAACATGGATTTCTCTTTCATCACTGAAATAGGAAATCTTTTCTTCCTGACTTTGGTTTTATTCAAAAACATTGCAGGAAGTACTTCACCCCCTCCGATTTGGTGCCAACATGTCTAGATGTTACGTATTTATTCGAATTTATTTATTCATATACTTGTATATTCAGAAAATTGTCAATTTTAGCTACTAGAACGTTTCTTGGAATCTAAAGTATTTATGAGCCACATCCATGAAAATCTAAATATTCAACATGTTACGAGAATCTGAAATTATGTAAGCAACGTACGCAATACATCATAGAGACAACGTTTTTTTTCCGGTGACCTTTCCCGTAGAATTTTGAGATACTAAACAGAAAGGCCTCGTGTCTTTATACTTACGTCGAATGTAACCATACCAGAATTGGTTGTGCAAAAAAATACGTATGACGCAAAATGTAGCATGAAATAATTTTATGTATGTAATTACCTATTGTGTTGGTAGATTTACGAGTACCAATCGAAAATAAAATCAGTCAACGATAAAACGCCTTTATGCTTAGAAATGATGAGTTAAAAATCAATGATTTGAATATTTGAATAAAATCGTAGGAATGAATTTGGAAGCGCAATTCGGTAGTCGATGTATTGTAGCTCTTGTTCGAATACATTTCCGAAGTAAAAAATTTTGCGCAGAGGATTTCGCATTTAGGATCGCTCTTAATTTAGCTTTATTATAGGAATAATATTATTATTTTATAGAATTTTTCAATTCAAAAATTTGTACTTATTATGTTTTGAACAAGACTTCAGGCATATCGCTTTCTCGAATGTTTTCGACGAAGCGCATCTTCTTTGTTCAACTTTGAGTTAGTCTTTCAAGTATTTAGGTCACTATCAACAATAACGCCCCGAATACTAAATACCAAAGCCAGATTTGTTTCAGACGTTTCCAACTCGCGGTATAACATAATGATGGCGCTGAACTGAGCACGCAGGGAGTCAATTGTTTTAAGGGCTGTATGGCACGTGATGTCTATTGATTAGTGAAATGCTCACTTCCTAATCTCAGCGACCCAGGTCATAACTTTTGCTAGACTGGATACCTTCCACTATTTGGCATCGGCATATCTTGCCGACGATTATGTTAGCCCTCTCCCTGGTGGCAACCTAAAAAGGGTAGTTTTGGGAGCTGGAAAGCAGGAAACTGGCCTTATCTTGGGGAGCGATGCCAACATACATTACACCGCATGGGGTAGTACTGACATGATTATATTTTGATTATTTGATCAAAATATTCGCGGCCACACCAACCGTGTGGCGCTCTCATTGTTTCGATTTGAGTTTTGTTTTTTTTGTTAAGTTGGTAAATCTGTTGTTGACATTCCCCCTAAATCTTAGTGTCATAGCTTGACATTTGCAAAAGTCACGTGGCCAAGAGTACATCTATCTCTGTGTGTTGGCGATTTTTCACAATTTTAGAAATGGATTTAAATTTGCAACAACGAACGTGTGCTCGTATTAAATTTTGCGTAAAAAACGGATTTAATGGTGCGCGAACGTTGGAAATGTTGGAAAAGTGTTTGGGCAACGATTCTCTAAACAAAACGGTCGTTTACCAGTGGCACGAGCGGTTCAAAAGTGGTCGTGAGTCAATCGAAGATAATGAACGCAGTGGCAGACCATCGACATCGAAAACCGAGTAAAATATTGATGAAGTAAAATAAATGTTGGTCAATAACCGCAAATTAACCATCAGAGAGATAGCGGAGGACTTGAACGTTGCCTATGGATCCGTCGAAGACATTTTGGTTAATGATTTTGGTTTCCATCGTGTAGTAGCAAAGTTGGTGCCAAAAGACCTTAATTTCATGCAAAAAACAGACCGTGTTGACGTCGCAAAAGAGATGATTTGCGAGGCTGAATCCGATCCCGCATTCACCAAAAGGATCATTACTGGAGACAAGACGTGGGTTTATGAGTACTACATGCAATCCAGACATTTGGCGTTCACCAAATGAGTCGAGACCAAAAAAAACCCGTCGTTTTCAGTCAAAAAAGAAGGCAGTGCTCACGGTTTTCATGGATTACAACGGTGTAGTGCATCATGAATTTTTGCCAGAAGGCCAGACAGTAAACAAAGAGTATTACGAGTATTTGGGCGTTATGAGACGTTTGCGTGAAGCAATTCGCCGAAAGAGACCAAATACCATCCAACAGTCACCGAATTCACCTGATTTGTCTCCCTGTGACTTCTTTCTGTTCAATGAACCACTACGGGGAACACGTTTCAGCAGCCGAGAGGAGGTAATGGAAAAATCGCAGTACGCACTGATGGACATACCGAAAACCGAATATAAAAAATGCTTCGAAGATTGGATCAAGCGTTGGCATAAGTGTGTTGCAGTCGACGGGGATTGCTTTAATACATATTTAGTTGAATAAACTTGTATTTTTAATTTTCTGATTAAATTCCGGGAACTTTGATCAAGATGGTATTTAAAGTAATAACCTTACTTCATAAGTTAAAACCGACAAGAAGTGCTACTATCAGCTTGTCACGGACAACATAACTCAAAAGATAATGAACTGGATGGTATCATCTGAACACTTTTCTCATTTCACGAATACATCGAGTTCAGTCTGAATGATGCTAATCACCGCCAAATAGCACACCGGAGTTATTGGTAAACTGATTGCCTGAATTCAGAGGAAGACTCTTAAAAATACTCTCCTCTGAATTCGTAAGTCCCCCATGCGACACCAATGAGCTCGACAAGGACCTTGACTCAGGCTGTGGCCTGATAATACTAAAAATTAGAAAAAAGTTACAGACCGAGACTCATATAAGGAGTCTCTCAAAATACTTAAAAAAATAACTGGGAAGGCAGAGCGACAATCCTGGAGGTCATTCAGTGGCAAATGACAGAAACCTCCAGAGCATCGCTACTAAGAAGAATCGTCTCTACCAATCCTAGGACGCCGAGCTGTTTGAAAAAAAAAAAACGATGGCTCTTGGACAATGCATTACTCAACCTGCTACTGGGCATCATTTTTCAGGTAGTAACTCCCTATTCACGGGCAGGAACAATATTAGAAGGACTACTGCTGCCGCGACTGAAAATCACTGTCAGATTACAAGAGAAAAGCTGCTCGGGGAGAGGCGTTGTTTCAAACCATACGAGTCTGTCGGGCCGGACGAACAAATTTCTTCAGATATCTTCCTGCCAGCACATTCCCTTGTTATGGAAAGAAGTTATTGTATTTTTCATTCCCAAAGCCGGAATGTTATCTCATGTTATCCCAAAATACCTCAGAATTTCTGAAAACTCTAGAATGGCTAATTAATATCCATATACGACTTAGAATTGATCTGAGACTTTTGTCTACGGCTGAACATGCCTCAACATGCATTCCATGTTAAGGAAAGTCGGTGGAAACGGCTAGCCACATTAAACAATCCCTACATTATAGAGAGTACACAATGGTGGCGTTTCTGGAGATAGAGAGTGTGTTTAACAACATCAACACATCCGCATTCACAACTGCACTGTCCATTCAGAATTTAGATGACTCACTAGTGGAGTTGAACAGTCTTATGCTAAATAGTAGGATAATCAACTTCAAACTAGATGGGGCTTCTGATAAAAGATATGTCAGCGGATATACGCCGCAAGGCGGTGTCCTTTCACCACTTCTCTAGAACTTAATTCACAATGAACTACCTGGTAGCAAGGTGGGTGAATAAGCGGGTGATATTCCCATAGCCGTTTCAGGAAACCTTCTCAACGCCATTAAAGAATTGTTATACCAAAATCTTAACAGATTAACCAATCGGACTGACCGCTGTGGATTGGAAGTAAGCCCTCTTTTCCAGGAAATATAAAATTGCAATCATAGACGCTCTCCCAATCTGTGGTATACTGCAAAATATCTAGGTCATATTTTTGACAGGAAACCAAACCCTAAACCTGATATTAAGGAAAGAGTATCTTTAGTAGGTTTATTCTCCTCAAAAAAAAATATTGAAAACAAATGGGGTCTTCAGCCTCGCATTACCGATACTCACCTACGGGGTGGTTGTCTGGCGAACGGGCTTAGACTGCGCAGCCAAGTGCAGCAAAATTAGCAAAATCCAAAGGACAGCATGTCTGTGCCTAAGCAGAGCCTTACGAATCACTCCATCCGCGGCACCGGATAACTCTTTCGCTACTAACACAGCTATCCGGCTTAAAGCGACTACGCAGTGGAAAAGTTAGAAATGAATAGTCACGTTTGATACATACATAGAGAACGTCGAATATATTATCCCTCAACATTGATTTGGTAAAACCTTTCACGTAAGCATCTCCTCTTGATATTTCTGGGAGGAGGATGCTTCATAGAGGACAAGTCAATCCATTTTTTTACGGATGGATGCAAGACTGACACCGTGGGGTTGGTTGCGGTATTTTCGCTGATATGCTTAACCTAAGCCTCCGTTTCCGTCTTCCAAAACACTGTAGCGTGTTCCGGGCGGAAATGTTGCCGAATAAAGGAGTCCTGCCCTAACTGAAGAAAAACCTGATATCTGCAAGGGATATCCGCATCTTTTCGCATAGTCGGGCCACTATCAAATTCCTGGACTCAGTTTCTTAAGATCCTAAAACCGGCCTTGATTACCGATCATCTTTCAGTGAGATGTCAGAGCACTTTTACATTCATCTATGTTGGACACTGGGCCATAGAGATATTCAAGGGAATTGTAGGGCCGACGAACTCGCCAAAATTCAAACCGGTATACCAATCGCTACATGCAAACTAAAACTATAGCTGGATGATATCAGAAGAAGAAACTTTAGATGGAATTTTGGGTCTACATGTCTAGCGACCAAACAAACCTGGCCAAAGCTGGATCCGGATCGCCCTAAGAGTTCGATTTTTCAAAATATAAAACATCTCAGCGTTGTCATACATGGGTGTCATCACAGCCTACGAAAAGGCTTGAAGTTTTTACAAATGACTTCCGTAGAACCGCATGGATAAGGAAATAATCCTCTGCCTACTCTATGCATGTCCAGCTCTTTACTAAATCTTCAATCAATATGAACTGCTTACGCTTCATCAAATTGGTTCCTAGGGAAAGAAGATTTCAGATCCACGTGGCAACACAAAGGGCCACTAAGCCTAAGTGAGTTGGTTTTCTTTTCAACAGCCACTGTAGCCTAGCTCAGCGTAACGTATGGCACGTATCGCCATTCTGCTAGAACCACATATCTTCAGTACAAATCTCGTCAATGTTTTCGAAGAAATATCAAATCGTTATCCGGTAGCGTTAGCTATTGATTATAACACGAGCTTCGGCATATGAGAAGTAGGTATCGCAGTAAAAATAAGGGTCGACTTCAAACTTTTAAAGAGTCAAATAAGTGAACTCCCGACGCAAGTCATAGTTTCGCGACTTCAATTCCTGAACCAGCTGAATGTTATGCGGGTGTAGGTCCAGCTCTCTTGCAAACTTTTCATCGTAGTGGACAGACAAGGCCTATTAGAATCGACAATGAACTGGCAATTTCGTATCTTCCCTATTCTTTTACGTACAGCGGTTCTAGATACTTTTGTACACATTACTTTCACCCGTTATTTGCTTTGCGTCAGATAGAGTGTATTTAATAAATATATCCCAAACGCAATGAATAGCGAGTTAAATCGGTACAATGAGATGTTAATTTGTTTTTACCAAAAAAATTAAAGTTTGGCAAACTTACTAAGTACCTCCGGCACAATGTGAAGTTCTCAATTTATATCGGAACTCAATTGTACGCCAATACCATCCAGCATCGGGTTGCGCTATTTTGTCTCGTCGATACATCAGGCTGTGACTTTCGAGCTGCTAAAAGAGAAACCCCAAATGACACGTCCAAAGTGGAGAGACACAACATTGTATAGAGGAGCGTTTGAGGAGGCCATTAGTACTTACCAACGGAGACTCTTAACCGCGGAGAACCTAACTCTTCAGTTTGCTGCATGTGATGCTTATATCCCAATAAAAAAAACCCCAGCCGATTTGGCTCGCAATGCTACTGATGGAATGATGAAATAAAATATATAAGAACTATCTAGCTGAGAGCGAGATAAAAGGCCTCACACTCAAATGGGAGGTTGGATTTTAATCAGAATTTGGTGATCTTTAGGCAAGCGAGGAGATCCATAAAAAGTTCGATTTAGAACTCTTGGGGAACCGGCTACAGGATCGTCATGCTAAAAGTCAAGAACACTTCAACTAACTAGCCTGACAATCCTGGAAAATATTGTTAAGATACTGTTTCCCACCTGTTACAGAAGATAAATTGCTCTTGGCGTGCAAAAAGATTGGCAACAAGAAAACTCTAGGCCTGGATGGGCTACCAAACAGAGCGCTTAAAACAGCAATTACATCGAGACCGGATATCTTTTCAGAAGTAATTTACGCCTGTCTCAAAGAGGTGAAAATGCCAGATCACTGGAAACTACAGCGTTTAGTGTTTCTCCTCAAAGTAAATAAGTCTCCAGGTGTTCCTTCGTCGTATCGCCTCATTTACCTTCTGGATACGATAGAAAAAATTGTAGAAAAGGTCTCTTACAGCAGACTGATGACAATAGTAGAAGAGAGCAGTGCACTGTCAGAATACCAGTTTGGGTTCCGAAAATCCCACACAGTAGACGTAATCGAAACAGTGACCGAAATAGGAAGCACAGCCATCGAGGGACACGTATTCGAAACAAAGGAGTACTGTACTGTGGTCATATTAGACATAAGAATTCGGCAAACTGAACATTTATAATGAATGCTCTTCTAGAATGGATATATCAAACTACATCCTTAAGATTATATCTAGCTACTACCTGCTGGGTTTCACCCGTCTACCACCACACAACGCCTGGTTTGATGAAGAGTGCAGGCAAGAACATGCAGCAAAACAATATGCACAAAAGAACGAGAACTGCTCGTGAGCTCTAGGAGCAAAACCGGAGGGAAGAACATCGGCTTCACTGGAGAAAAAAGGATCCTCTTTGCATGAGAGGTACTACTCCAGGAATAGTATTCGGAAGCCATAAAAATTTAACGAGCGTCAAAGAAGGAAAAATGACGAAGAATATAATATTGCTTGATACAGCAGATGTAGGCATATAAGAAACTGCTAATCAGGCCAACGAAATAAGCAAGGTTCGCTGGAAGAATGGTGAAAATCAAAATTTCAGCAGCGACGTGGGCACTCGCAAATATAGACGCAATCATGAGTTGCGGAAAACACCCATTCGGCTAAGACAGAGAATTGCTAGTAGTCTGGTTACAACACCAGTGATGTATTTACGCGAAAGTTTGTCTCGGCGTAATTGGTCTAAAAAAAGTGTATTTGTCCAGATGCTCATATTTTGCTGAAAGCACCTTACATTGCCAGAAAGACGACGGTGTGTTTTGAGGTTTCTGACGCGGCATGTTTAGTTGAAGAAGTTTGTTTATGCGCTATGGCTCCCAAATACTATGTTTCGATTTAAAACCGTATAGCAATGGTTTTAAGGACTCTATGAGTCAGACCAATCAGCTCCCTGTTTTTCGTAATGGGAACACGATTGATTGAAACACAATACGTCGATTACGGCTATTGTTAATTGTTGCGATAATCAGAGAGTCGACCAACATGCATCATAGGAGTAGAGATAGGACGCCACGCTGGGGCCAACCCATTTTTTCTCAACGCCAAAACATAATGGCAGAAGTCAGTATCTGTAATCAGGGTTTTGTTCACCAGAACTCCTCTGTTCTAGAAAACAAGTGACTTGCCTATGCTGTGTAGTCTTTCCAAGTTACACGTGCCGTTGAACGGGTTTTGAAAAACAGTCTCAAAGGATTTTCCGCATTGGTAGACACGAAGCTAGGCAATTCTCTCCATACTCTTCAACATGAAGCACTAATTTTTCTGAAGCTCTTGGTGAGCATGTAGTCACCCTCTCTGTTCGCCAGGGGTTTGGTATGTAGGTATATCATTGCCAGGCAATCAGTGAAGATTGTCTTTAAAGCTACCAGCTAGTCTGTTATTTTTGAAACATAACTAGATATACAGTGGTGCACAGAGAATTAGAAACGGACATTTTTTTTTGTTTTGTTTTTGATAATTTTATTATTTTAAACAACATTTAAAAAAAATACTCTTTATTTTAAAATCTCGTTACAAAAAACTTATTTATTCATTTGAATTGTAATCCTAACGGTAATATTAACAAACAATAATTTATAGAAAACAAAAATACTCGTAGTTCAGTAAACGGCTGGTCAGAGAATTAGAAACGAAAAGATAAAAATTCCTTTTAAAAATAAATAATTAAAAACATATGTTAAATAAAAAAAAACTCAATATTTGGTTGAAAAGCCCTTGTTAGCTATAACTGCATCAAGTCCTCGGGACATACTTTCCACTAAAGCCCTACATCTTAAAGGAGGTATGCTCTCCCATATTTCTTGAATTTGTTGGAAAAGATCTAACGCATTTTTAGATTTCACATGTTTAAGTCCCTTTTCCACATCTGCCCACAAATTCTCAATGTGGTGTAAATCGGGGCTTTGCGCTGGCCAATCTAAAACGTTCATTTTTCACAACTTTTGCGGTGTGTTTAGGGTCATTATCGTGTTGGAAAATGTACATAACTGGCATGTTTTCGAGGCAGTAGGGCTCCATCGATTCTTTAAGTATTTCTTTGTACATGAACTAATCCATAATGCCTTGCATACAAATTAAAGGACCCACGCCATACTAAGAAAATGCACCCCAAATTTTAACATTGCCTCCCATATGCTTAACCGTTTTAATTGTGTATCTGTGATTAAGTGCCTGGTTGGGGGGGCGTCTTAACGTACACTTTTCCACCTGATCCCATCAAATTGAATTTCGATTCATCACTCCATTGCATTTTTTTTCAAAATTCAATAGGTTGATTGCCATGCAATTTTGCAAAGTCCAATTTTGCAAAGTCTTTTAAGATTACCGGCCGACACATACGGTTTTCTTCCACCCACGAAGGCCATTTTCGAGCAGTTATCGCCGTATGGTTCTGGCTTATATTTCTTGGCTAACGACTTCTTTAATACTTGCAGAAGTCAAGAAATGATCAGCTTTCGAAGCTCGAGCAATCAATCTGTCCTCATTTGCTGCTGTTTTTCTGCCTATTTTTTTTCTCTTGGGGTTTTCATATCTGCCTGTTCTCTTAAAAGTGTGCACGGCTCTAAAAACCATCTTCTTAGAGCAGTAAAATCTTTTCGCAATTGCTGCCATTGATTCCTTGCTATCTCTCCAAGCTTCTACCAAAAGTTTCCGCAAATCTGGGGTACACGACTTCTTTTTGCCCATTTTATTATCTATTATTAATTATGTTATATTCCTCATTTTATTTAACAACACAAAAGTGAACCTACAACAACTAGCTGCTGAGAAATCGTTTCTAATTCTTTGTCCACATACGTTCATCAAATTCACAATAATAAGTATATGAAATGGCAACTGTGTAAGCGTGTAACCCGTTATGGACATCTGTACATAAAGAGCTGATAAGCGGTAAACAAAAACACAATACTTATCTATTACAGTGACCTGCAAAAAAGCATAACTTTTACCGATCATTTATTTTTCTTATCGTTTCTAATTCTCTGACCACCACTGTACGCCGATCGTTGGTCTCATCTGTCACCACAACCAATGACAGATGCCTGCTAGAGCTTTTTACTGAGATTACTTATTACTTTAATGATGGAAACCACCACTGCTTTCGACTCAGTGATCGTCTCGTCACATCTCTAACTCTAGCTGATTTGTCCCTTTGAGAACTTTGGCAAGTCTGCTGGCTTTTCCAGAGTGCTTCGTTCGAAAAATTCTTTATAAGGGTCACTCTTTAAAATTCGATTTAACTTCTTATTATCTTCTGGCTTCGATCTATAAAAAAAAAACAGTTTTTCTTCAAATAAGTCTCAAGCGACTTGGTTAGATGTTTTTGAGTTTCCTTCTGTAATCCCTGCAGGTCTGCGTTCCATCCACGGACAAGTCAGTTTAAAATATAAGGAGAGGGCATCGATTCGGTGTCGAACAGCTTCCATAGAAGAAAAGGGTGGTGCTTATTGAGATTTGGTCACTGGTAGATTATGTAGTGGTCATTAGCGCGGTTCTTTATGTCGAAGTACAGAAGAGTATTTGGTTTTGGCTTCATCACTGGCTGTACAAGTCGTGCATCATACTAAATATCCTCTTGACTTCACTCTATGAAATTGAAACAGTCGGAAGATATGATGATAGTAGTGCTTAGCAGTAGAAAAAAAGGAAGTAAGAGTCATGAAAAAACTTCACATCTGCTGCTTTACGAGTACATGCTTCAGTTTACTGAGCATCTAAAATATAATGCCAAATCACCGCAAAAAAAGATGCAGTCGAATACGGCTTCTTACCAGAATTAGACGTTTCCCAGCTTTTTTTCCAATCTAGTAGGCTAACATTTGCATATCAATGTAATGGAGTTGTGTAAATCGCCGATATCCTATTACATAAAAGGTGTAGTCCTAAAATTGCGAACTTGTTTTGGATGGAGATTTCTCGCTTCCCTGTCTGTCATAGGCCATCTGTTTCACAAGGAACAGAGTTTTCCTTTTCTCTTCATTTTAAAAGAACATTTCCGTCATTCAGCTCTTTTGATCTTACATGAATCAAGTCCTCAGATAACCATTTTTATCGGCTCCATTTTTATGGTCAATCAAGCTGGCGTTTTGTCAAAAAAAAAAAAACGCATACCTACAAGGCTTACGATTTACCCTACCAGCTGCTAAAGCTCCATATCAAATCTCAACAAGCTGCTGTATAGCCCTCCTGTGAGGAGATCAAATGTTACACTTTAAATCTGAATAATGGCTTTGTTATGGAAACCATCAATCAACGAAAATAGGGGCACGACATTGTTTACAAAGTTTTTCGCTGTTTTGTTTTTTTTTTTCGTTCCTAATTTCTTCTGTCCCGTACTTGATTTTCCAATTATTGAAGACATTGATGCGTTCAGAAGGGGGCAAATATTTCCAACGGAACAAATGCCACATAACCAAAATAATCAGAGAAGGACGAAGTAGCAAATAAAATGAAGAGAAAAAAAAAACCAGAGTGTCGCTAGGACAATCAATCACAACAGAATCGATAAAAGCACTTTTAGGGGACAATAAAGTTGTAACCAAACTTTGTGTCTAGTTTCTCATTTACTTTTCTTATTGTCTTTTTATTTGCGTTCATTCTATTTCCGTAATTGTGTGGTTGACTTCTGATGAATATTTTATTATGTGCCATGTTGTGGATTTGGATTCGCTCTTTTTTGGGCTACAGCTCCTTTTTTTTTTATTTCACTCCAGCACTCGGCACAGCATCGCCTCGAGGAAATTTCCTACATATATATCTTTACCTAACCGACGACACATACCGACCCATCTACGCACCTGGCCTGTCAGGTTTTTAGGGATAATATTGTTTGTTGATTTATCGAATATTGAATATTGCCACAAAAATGAAGGGTAGTTTCGCTAAGGAGTGTATTGTCACATTTTCATTCACACATCCATATATTTGCAGGTTAGTGTACCGATATACAGATTTTCCTCACCAATTTCCTCTAATTCAACACATCGTTCATTGTGGTACGTGCGAGGATTAAGCTTTTCATCCTGGAAACGTGACAACAAAAAATACGAGTCGAAACGAAGAAAAGAAAAAATTAAACTTTCACTTCATGTGGATATGCTTGTACAAAAGATCTGTGTGACCAGACTGAAATTTCAAGTCGCAAAAATGCTATACAATGATTACAGTTCTCATTTTACCTCTTCTACTCCCAGTGGTACCACAGGTTCCTATAAGAAAGCCTTTGCTTATTTTCTGAGTTATCACGTTGACATTTTTGAGGAATGTACAAGCTATATTATATCTTCTTTTGAACAGGCCATGACTAGAAATTCCGAAGCAGTCGAATAGTTTTGGGGTGAAAGCATCGTGCAGCATTGTTGAAATTCCCGAGGCAAGATACTCTTTGTTCGCAGAGAATCCAAAAAGAGATAGGTTTTAGCACCTTGAATATTGTCGATGAGAATAGTCACTGGGGAATGCAAGGAAAGTGACCGATCGGGACATCTCAGCCATGAGAGACAATTAGCAGTCAACACTGATGAACCAATGACGGACACATTCCAATGAGGCAGTTTTTAAGAGATAAGTAGGTTACTAACAATAGGTTTTTGCAACGACACATGATTGGCAATTGGGTTTAACGCTCTACGAGGGAAAGGAAACAGACATAGTCCCTGTTAAACTCCGCTTGCTGAGAAACTTGATAAAGCAAGAGCCTATTTAGATGGTGACTCTCGTCCACGTAGTGGGCAGTCATGCCGTGTTTACACAGTTTAAGGGACGAAAAGTGAATTGAAACACTTTCGTATCGGACACCGCATTTCTCGTCCAAATACTCATTATTATCCTCGAAGTTTACTGCTCAACGATCGAACTAGTAATGATAAAACGGAATAGGGGCAGAACATTTCGGCTGTGGAACGTGACTTTCCTCGATTTTTATATTTTCTTCCTGACTGTCCCCTCTCTTTACTCATCACTCTTCTCACCAAAATACTATCGACATGCCAGACTCATGAGTAACCGTCTTAACAGAGTCCAAAGTATCGCTTGCTATTCCTGATTTCCTGGCGGAAAATATTGTTGTTTTTATGGTTCGATGTTTTACGTTCATAAATGAAATAGGCACTCTCTTTATACGCAGACATATTTTTTGTTCAGGGCATGAATAACAAGTCGAATACTGGACAAAATGCTACTCGAAATATACAGCCAAATCCGGAATCTAGGTGGCTCTTATGACTAAGTCCTTAGGAATATGGTTCAAATAGTTTGACAATAAATCCAATATTTTCGCATCCTGTGTATATAATATAATGAATGCAAGGGACTGGTTGGCTTATTGCAATGCGCTGCCAGACAGAAAGTTGGATTATAACACCATTTCATAGACTTCGTTATAGCTGCATCTTGGATACAATACCGCCATGAAGCGAAACAGTGTGGTTGGTTAAAGAAAGATTGATTTCCTTTCAGACTCTCCTTTCAACTAGACATTGTCAAAAATGTAATTTTTAATTCCTCAAACAGAAGTCTTGCTGACGAAACACAAACAAGTAGTTTTGACTGCGCAACAGGTGAAACCAGTGCTACAATGTGGCGCAAAAGCCACCACCCTATCGGAAGATGCTATAATCTTCGCAAATGGTGGCAAATGTCAATTCTACTTTAAAATTTCTGAAGTAAACAGATACAAAATACACGTCAACAAGACGTGAATCGCTATACTCCTAAAAAACGCGGAATCTTGAATTTCAACCACGAGCGAGACAACCTTCTCATTTCCATCTGTGTGGATATGTTAATAAACAAAATTATCGCTTCTGGGGCACCGAAAATCTGCGTATAATCCATGAAGAGTCATTACACCCGGTCAAAGTTACTGCATGGTGTGCTGTTTACGCTAGAGGCGTCATCGGGCCTTAATTTTTCGAAAACGCCGCTGCCCAAACGATTACTGTGGACGGCGAGCGCTACAGAGCCATGCTCAACGACTTTCCCCTTCCTTAATTGGATGAATTGGGAGTGGAGAACATGTGATTCCAACAAAATGGAGCAACGGCGCAGACTGTACGAACCACAAGCGAAATTCTGAGGGCTGTATTTCCGGGTCGCCTAATCTCTCGTTTTGGCGATTTGGACTCCCCGGCAAGTTCGCCTGATTTAACCATTCCAGATTTATTTTTCTGGGGTTTTTTTAAGTCACGAGTGTACGAGTACGTCAACAAGCTTCAGACAGAATATCCGTCACGAATGCGAGGACCTATCGCCGGAAGTTCTGGCATGAGTTATAAAAAATGCCACAAATCGGGCCCGAATGGTCATCAATTCTGGCCGCTACACCTAGCTGATATCATTTTCTCGACTTAGTGAAAAAAATTTAAGTCATCAAGTAAACTTAATCCGAAAGCAGAACCAAAGTTTTTCATTCATAAAAAAATTACAGCCAAAGAACATCTTTTGCGCCACCTTGTAGAAGACGAAGAAAAGCATTACCGTTACATCTTAATGACGAATACAGAGTGTTCGCATCGCTCAAAATACATATAGAGGGCAAGCTGTGTAAACGTAACGAATGTAAGATGCAGTACATTCAAGGAACACTTTTCTTCTGTACAACTAGAAACTTCTACGAATATAACAAAGCAGCTGGTACCACGTTAATCCTGCGACTGACAAATAGATGGCGATTCTAATAACATATCCATACGATTTTTAGTTAGTACCAATGTGGAGATATTGAAGTTTTAGTGATGCACATTTTGACATTTTAAAAACTATGGAAATAGACGAGTTCCGTACGTTGATAAAACACGTTTATTTGTTTGGAAAAAATACCGTCAAAACCCAAGATTGGCTTGAACGGTGTTGTGTGGAATCTGCTCCGTCGAAAGCAACCAACTATCGCTGATATGGTGAATTCAAACGCGGTCCTACATACACAAATGGCGCTGATTGCTCTGGGTGCCCAAATGAAGCTGTTACACCGTAAAACATCAAACAAATTCGCAAAATCATTTTGAACAACCGTGAAGTGAAAGGAAAGTTCGTGAGTTAGCTGACATCGTAAAGAAATCAATAGACCGTATACATTGACATCATACTTTGGACGAGTGTTTGGGTATTCGAAAGCTCTGTTCGAAGTGGGTACCGCGTTTGTATCAAAAATAACAAAGTGTTGAATATTAAAAGCGCTATTTGAAGCTGTTTAAACGAAATAAACAAAATTGTTATTCGGTGGATGAAACATGGACCCTATTACCTGTTCGCAAACCTAAAAAACTGCTCGCCGGGAACAGTGGCTCCAATTCAGAGTTGATCGCCGATTCGTAAGCAAATTTTAAATGGACCAATCGTTCTAAAAGAAAAGCATAGACATGTCAGAGTGGCGCTGAAGGAGGTTGTGTTGATGAATATAGCCAAATTTTGCCCAAAAGCATGTGTTTTTTATGTTAGTCTCCAAGAACAACCTTCTAATTTAATTTTTTTTCTTTCCTCGCCCAAGATCCAAAGTATCATTGGTGATACTTATTAGAGAAGGTGCCCCTTTATCATATAATCTTCTTCGAAATAAATTTTTACTCAAACAAAATAAAAAAAATTAAATTTACTGCATCCTTCTCTGACAACTATGAAGTTAAGTGCAGAGCTATCGAGTTAAAGATATTTAAGGATTGCGCAATAATTTGAGCTATGAGTAATGGAAAGAATTGCCTCACTCTCTAATTTTAAGAAAAATCATCATGATTATTTCCTAGATGAAGGACGAATATCAATTTCTGAAGCTTTTACGATCGACTCACTGCCCTTTTTGATGGAAATAATCTTAAACCTTGAAATAGTGTTAAAGCAAACTGCAAAAATTATGAAAAAGTTGAGTGTGCTTAGAAGCAGAAGTCCAGTTTTCCATTCAAGACCAGTATTCAATCTGAAGCTAACCATACTGCATGGCAGTCCCTAGTCCCTAGTCACATCCTATGTAATCCTTTCTAAGACAACCAAAGGCTTATCATTTTTCTTATCTTTGATTGTTACGCAGTGAATAAGGATATCTAGATGGTCTGCAAAGAACAACGAATTATGAATAAACAAGGATGAAAGGCATCAGGGACGCAAGCTGGAATATATCGACAGATAAATATCGATCATATTGTAGTACTTCTCTTTTTTTTATGATCAATGCGCCTTCAAGGGTTTCAAATGTACCTCTAAAATGGAGGAAGAAAAAAGAGACACCAATATGCATAGGTCTTAAATGTTTGCAAGTTCTAATAGGAAATTGAGATCACGGCAGTGCATTCCATTAGCGAGTTGTACGGCTTAGGAGCGAATCACGATATTTCAGCGTACGTCCGAAAGTTGACTTGAGTGTATACTGATGACCATTCATAGCGAAACGGTTATTACGGTTGATGGCTACTGTAGATTTCAGTAGAGTACTCTTGTTGGAAATAGCGACAAAACAAAGTGATACAGGAGACATTACGTCGGTGTTCGAGGGTGTCAATTGACTGACTGCTTTTAGTATCACCTATGGGTTTTATTGCAGGCGCAGAGATGTTTTAGGCGCACCTGCCCGTATGTGGGCATTACATTCCAATTTTGGGCGGATAAATATAAATATTGGCAAAGGAAACAAATCCAAAATTGATTTTTGATCCTTAATGCCATCTATGTATATGCTATTACATGAGCTGTCAAATCTGGTTTCCATTTTCTTTGCAAGATCATTCCTTTTTTTTTGTTCAGAAGCACGAATATATCTGGTTAGTTTAAAAAATCGTAGTGTTAGTATTAGATCAATAAAATATTCGAGTATGTACTAAAATATCTAGGACGTTGGTAACTTTACTGGATAAAAGCATAGTTCATTCAAACTAGAATAAGAACAACATGAACAGAACAGTTATTTTTACACGCCCAAACCATGAACTACAAAGAGCCTTACTACTATGCACATCACCATTTTCATAGCACAATCCAGCAGGGACATTACATCATAAACTTAGTAGAAGAAACTTCATGCCGAACGACAAATACCTGCAAGTAACCATCAATACCTCGTAACACGTGCAATATCATCTGCATCAAATTCGAAATACTTGTAAAGACGATACCTAGTGCTGCAACTGGTGCATTGTGTTCCAACAAAAACGCTGGTGAGACGAATTTCAACATTGGAAAATTTGGAAAAATTTATTCAGTAAATTTTTTTTTTGCTTTAAATTAAACTACATACTCAGTTCTTTGAAGAGTTTAAGTGAAAACTTCATAGAGTATCGGCAATCAGAACTAGTACAGCGAAACTATCCCCTTCGATGTCTTCTATAGTGAAAGACATAGCTACATAGTTACAAGAAAGTTTATTCTGTCAAAACGTCTTGCCATAGCCTATAGATCAAAAGGGTTCTAATTTGTATATGTCCCAATACTTTGACAAAATGTTACAAACCATTTCCAAACCGACTACTCTTTTAAAGTTTTTGACATGACATTTTTAGTCCAAAAACAGACATTATACCTAGCTTATCCGCACATATCTTTTCTAACAGCTACAACTGTCGACAAAATCAAGCAGGGAGTCGATTAACATGCTCGCAGATAAAATAGGACCCCACTCTGTGAGCGCGGCTCAAACCCTTATTGAATGCAGTCAGGATGTGCATCTAACATTTTGTTCCCCTGCGATCTGTTGTCTGGCCGAGTTAAAAATGTTGACACACTCAACGGACCCTCAACGCCGATAAGAGCGCCCAGAGTTGTACTTTTTTGTCCAGCGCATGCTCAATATTAGGTTTAATATTTGCAATGCAATCTCATTAGATACTCGCATTCAATAAGACATTCGACGTTGGTGACTATATTGCTTGAAGAAAATGCATTCGCTAACCTGTTTTGATACCTGAAAGTCCTAATACTCTCCCAATGCTCTTCAACAGAAAATATGATAATCTTTTGGATATTGGAGTCAGACTGGTTTTGGTATAAAGGCTACTCTGACCTCTGGACAGGAGCTAAGTAAATAGGTCAGTGTCACGTAGGCAATTGATAATAACCGTGAGGCTGACAACATCTGGTTCAAACCCATTTGCAGTTTAATATACATATATCAGTGGTTGACTCATTTGCAGGTCAACTCGTAGGATTTTTTTTCTGTTGGAGCAGAGTTTCAATGATTAAGTGAATACAGTGGCTTGGAGTCTTGCCTAGTAAGGCCGTCAGTGATTTCACTTCCCGTCACAATGTATTTCATTGCCCCGTCAGGACTACGTATATCTCCGGTTGAACGACAGACCCCAGTTTTCTTTACCAGGGGGGAAATCTAAAGTTGTCGTTCTCCAGGAAGATACAAGCGGCACATCCTGAATCGGTTTTGAAAGATCCGACTACATTCTTTTCGTGGCTCTGAAAAATTCGGTTTCGTATTTTTTTTTTACAACAGGTGTTCTGGCGTCATTGCATAAAGAGCAGAGTCAGTAGGCCATTGGCGCGCAATTTAATCAAAGCTTCAGTGCGTTTTGTACCGCAGATCACTTCTCTTCGTACAGAAGATAGAGTTTAGAGTACTGCCAATGTTATAAATAATAAGGGGATTGAGATTCATCGCTGCGGCTAGAGCAGAGCCAGGCGTGCTATAGAAAGCCCCCATGCAGCGGAAACACACAGTTCTTTGGAGTGTGTTATATTCGACGTATGTATTTCCGTGAAAGTCGTGTTGCTACAGACAACCGACGCGAAGAAAATGATTGCCCTTATCATAGCCATGTAGATCCAGAGGAACCTCTTCGGTGACAAGACGCGTGTCTAGCGAAAAGCCTCTGTACAGAAGGCTGATAGAGCTTTAGAGGTTTTCGGCGTGATATGTTTGGTCCAAAGTAGTTTCTTATCCAAGATGACACCCAAATATTTTATGTCATCCTGACATAATCACTTGATGATCAGACCAGTCAGCTTCATTATTCTCGTACAGAGAACAATCTTAGTTAGCCGTAGGAACAAATTTTGAAATTATTTTTCGAGTTTTGGGTTTCGAGGATTTCCAAGCGCCTTAAGTGTGACTTGACTCAATGGACCTAATAACTAATAAGCAAGCCAGCACTGATTCCCCAGCTAAGATATCTTAGAATCAAACTCGAAGGGTGAAGCATAGTGAAGGATAAAAAAGTCACCGCTTAATATTTGGCTTGCACAACTTAATGTGTTAACCTAAAGATATAGCTAAACAAAAACAATTGCTGGTTCAGGTAACGATCCATCAACATTTGGTCGTGGATGCAAAGGTTCAGTCAAGAGGAGAAAATGGTCAACAGAACTCTTCCGGGACTATCTACGTCAGCGTCGACGAGAGAACACGTGACCCAAGTTTGGGGCGAAATAACGCGTAAAACGATAACCGTATCTGTGTCCCATACTGAAATTTAAAAACAGAAAGATACACCACGTGTTTTTGTTTTAAAGAGAAACTAAAGTTCATCACATAAAAGATGCAAATAGGGCAGGATCTTTACGTAAGTGCCTATCTCTCTGCTTCCTATGCTGTAACGTTTTTGAACTGCAAGAATTCTCATATCAATGTGAATGAACAAAACAAGAGAACCGATGACTGCTGAATTGTACAATATTATGGAATGATCGACGAGTTTTTGTATTTGGAGAAGAAATAAAACGCAAGACACAATTTGACTGTGACAAGACTGTGTCACTTTGAACACCGATTCAATCGTGCAAAAAAAATAGGCAGAGCACTTTTTTTCGAGTACAGGCGACAATCCTTAAACGGTTTGGACTCTACAAGAAAATATGAGCCGTAACGGTGCGGCCATAACACATCGCATATTTATGAATGCAAGCGTCCGTCTGAGGGAGCATCCGTTTTGTTAACTCTAATTTACAGAAATAAATATTGAAATACAAAGTGTTTTTTTTTTATCTTTTTTAAACATAGAAAATTGGCCGCGATGACAGTTGTTACATTGTATATATAATAGGTTTTTTTTAACTCAGATCTCATCTCTAACGCTTCCTCATTATGGGGAAGGAAAATTGTATCTGTAGAATAAAAATGGTCACCCTGGACTCAACTTATGCATATGTACTGTACATTTATACATACCATATGCATTTGTTCTTCAGAGCTAAGAAAAAAAGAAGAAGACAAAGACGAATCCGAAAACAAAAACACCCAGGCTACACACGTTTAGCTGAATTAAGTCCTAATTGTGTTTTGTTTTGTTTTGCTATGTTTTGTGTCCCTTGGGATACGAAGACGAAGGATGGTGGTGAAGCAGCAACATCGACGAAATTGTGAAATATGTGAAAATAAATTTTATATAAACCGCCTTGGGATATCCGTCACATTCGAAGTGCGTTGGGGGTGCCAGCAACGATGCCGATGGTACTAACGGTGCTGGTGGTGTTCTTGGGCATTCACACTTTAAACAATTAAAACGACTCAGAGCCCTTGGGGATGTGCTGGTATGGGTGTATGTTTCTATTTGCTTTTGAAACCACACTCGGTTTGGTTCTCCTGAAAGTTGCTGACTCCTGCTACTTCCGCTCACCAAAAGCAATTAGTTGAGCCTCGGAGAATTCAGCTTGCTATTTAGCTTGAGGAGGTTACTTTCATTGGGGCTGAGGTGTTCCTTGTGTGCGGAATTTTAGGAACTTTTACAAAGGATAACTATGCCAAAACAGAAACATATGTACATATGGTATATCAAGATTTAGTAAATTTTCACATCTAAGGACTCGCTACTTTTGATGGATTAAGGTGTCTGGAGTTTTTCATGGTCTAGAGAAGGTTTTGGATTTAAGCGCCTTACACGTTTTTGATAAAATTCATTTTCTTTTAACATTTCAATCTGAAGGTCAAATAAATGTTTGTTTCTTAGTAATTTTAATTTGCCTTGAAGCCTTTAAATTACTTGAGAAAGCAGGCAAAAGAAATTTTTCATGTGGAAAACAAAAAGCAAAACAGATCTCAGAAATGGAGCGTAGCCCTGACATTTATAAGCTGGAGGTTCTTACGACAGCAGCAAAATGTATACGTACATATATAGCACATGAATATGTAAAAATACAACTGATTTGAGAATAGATCTGTGCAGTGCATTAAAATAATTTTCAAGTAACCAAGGATTCAATTTTCAACTATTCCAAAGAAAAGGCTGTTAAAAGGTTCAAATTCGTAGGTTTTTGGCTGATATATGTATACACATATACAATATACCTTTTACTTTTTTATAAAGACAAAAATCAATCTTATGTCCATAGGTATGCATTCAAATTTTCTAAAAATTTGCATCGACCTGGCCTCGCTGTTTTGTTACTTCGCCTAGTGAAATGAATACCATCGGTAACGTTTAATCAGTTGTTGAATGAA
Organism: Volucella zonaria; assembly: GCA_963966105.1. Classification (NCBI taxonomy): domain Eukaryota; kingdom Metazoa; phylum Arthropoda; class Insecta; order Diptera; family Syrphidae; genus Volucella; species Volucella zonaria. The sequence continues at coordinate 286,123,820 of OZ014530.1, read as the reverse complement.
ACATTGTACGTTGAACAGCGATGATCTTGAGATGAATGCCACTTCTTGAAAGGGCTTTACATAGAAACACCCAATCAACTTTCTGAAAATTGATAACATAATGATCTCCAGAATGTTTATTTGGTTAGTGCAGAAATATGTAGAGTGCCTGCTTGTTCGACATCGACAATCGCTTAAAGCTATTTTTCAATCCTGCCCAGGTTTCTCTTTTCTAATCTCCCTTTAATGTAATCTCCATTGACTGCAACACACTTATGCTAGCGCTTGATTCAATCCTCGAAACATTTTTTATATTCGGTTTTCGGCATGTCCATCAGTGCTTCCTGCGATTTTTCCATTACTTCCTCTCGGCTGCTGAAACGCGTTCCCCGTCGTGGTTTTTTAAATCGATTGAACAGAAAATTGTCACAGGGAGCCAAATCAAGTGAATTCGGTGACTGTTGGATGGTATTTGTTACATTTTTCGTCAAAATATTACGAATAATGATGGCACTGTGCGACGGTGCGTTGTCGTGGTGCAAAACCCACGAGTTTTCTGCCCACAATTCTGGTCTCTTTCGGCGAATTTCTTCAACGTCTCAGAACGCCCAAATAATACTCTTTGTTTACTATCTGGCCTTCTGGCAAAAATTCATGATGCACTACACCATTGTAATCCATGAAAACCGTGAGCATTGCCTTGTTTTTTGGTCTCGGCTCATTTGGTGAACGCCATTCATTTGCCTGATGTCTGGATTGCGTGTCGTACTCACAAACCCACGTCTCGTCTCCAGTAATGATACTTTTGATGAATGTGGGATCGGATTCAGCCTCGCAAATTATCTCTTTTGCGACGTCAACAAGGTCTCTTTTTTGCATGAAATTGAGGTCTTTTGGCACGAACTTTACTGCTACACGACGGAAACCCAAATCATTAACCAAAATGTTTTGTACGGATCCATAAGCAATGTCCAAGTCCTCCGCTATCCCTCTGATGGTTAATTTGCGGTTATTGACCAACATTTCTTTTACTTCATCAATCGATGTCGATGGTCTGCACTGCGTTCATCTTCTTCGACTGACTCACGACCAGTGGCCACACGGTGGGTGTGGTGCGGGAACTTTTTGATCAAGGTGGTATGTTCATATAAATTGCAAGTTTTTGCAGGTCATGAAATTGCGATTCATTGGGAACTTGCCGATCATATTTATCATGCGATGCCTATGGCGGGTTTCAGTAGAACAGCTTATGTGACTGACGTACATAGACTGGAAAAATTTCGCATAGATAACCACAATGCTTGCAGCCTTGATCTTTTAAAGGGCTTAATTTGGTTACAATATATTAAAACCTATTTTGTTTAGGTGTTTCAATGATTTGATACCATCGTGAACTGGTCCCTGCAACTCCGTCAACTACAAGGGATAATCAGATTCTTAACCTCCTTCTCTCTCGTTCGAGAAAAATATCAACGATCGACGCGCATACTATTGCCAACTATTTTGCAAACTTTTTTAAACAATAATTTGCAGACGACTTCTTCGTACCCGTCCGCATATATTTCAAGCACCTTCCACATTTCTCAATTGGCCCCTTTCACTCTCAATCTTTTGATCCTACCCTTATCGATATCTTAAATACCTCCCTCTTTCATAACTCCGGTCCACAAAATGGGGTCAAAGAATGAAGTAACTAACTAGCGTCCTATTGCTAAGATTTCATTGCATAGTAAAAATATTCTAAAGTTTTTTATATGAAGTTCTAAGCATTCATGCAAGTTGCTTATATCACCTACTCAACATGGGTTTCTGAAAGGTAGATCAACTACTACAAACGTAGTTAAATTTGTATCCTTTGCGCTATCAGCCCTAGAAAATGGCAACGAAATCCATGTAATTGCTAAAGATTTTGCTAAGGCCTTCGATAAAATATCTCATCAATTGATCCTTTTCAAATTGTCTTCCCTCGGTTTCGACCCCATATTGTTAAAATGGATATCTTCTCATCTGGAGAACAGTTATTATAGCGTTTGCTTTAGGACAGCCTTCTCAACCCCGTTTTTACCCACTTCTGGTGTCCCTCAAGGCAGCCATACAGGTCCCCCCTTTTTTATTTTAACTATAAACGATCTTGAAAGGATTATTAAACACTGCCCCTTTCCATTTACGCCGACGACACTAAACTATTGTATTTCTTCACTCTATTCTCCTTCAAGAAGACCTCGAAGGGTTTCCCACTTGGTGTCTAAAAAATTGCTCAATGTCTTCAAATGTCAATCTATGACTTTCTCACGTAAGTCCAATCAATCTTCTCCTCGGCTTTATTTTCTACCTGTACCCCAGATTCAATACCTTTGCGACCTTGGAATTTTATACGACAGAGAGTTAAACTTCCGTTCGCATATTGATGTGATAATACTTAAAGTCAACTCATAATTTGGTTTTATCATTCAAAGAATTTTGCTACCCCTATGTGACAAGGTCATTTTACTTTACCCTTCTCCGGCCCCTTCTCGAATATACCAGTCAAGTCTAGTCCCCTTTTCAGTGAGTTCATATATCCCGAATCGAGAATATTCAACGTCGTTTTCTTCGATTTGCCTTTCGAGGACTACCCTGGGATGACCCCTTTATCTTACCTTCCTATCGTGACCGCCTCAAACTTATTAATCTGAATACCCTCGAAAAACGCAGATACATTGCTGACATGCTCTTCATTCATCGACTGCTCTCTTATTCTGTGGATTGCGCTTCTCTTTAAAATTTTATTTCCTACAACACTAACCTTCGTAATTTACGCTGTCCTCGTTTCTTGTATAATCCAAACCACCGCACCTCTTATGGGTCTAACGAACCAATCTCCCGCATGCTCTGTAAGGTCAACTCAAACCTCCCCCTTCTTGATTTTAACCTGGACACTTCTCGTCTTAAACTTGATCTTCTCCACCATTTCCTTACTACCTAACCCTTAATTGTTGTTATTGTAGTTCTTAAGTTAGTTTAAGATTGTATAAAGTGAAATAAATGCGGGCGTTAGCCCCACCAAATTCAATTCTGAGCTGATTCTTGTTTAGGGATGTTATACAACAACAACTAGAATAACAGCCGTGGCCTAAGACCATTGAGCTATATATTCGTAAAGCGGACAAATACAACATTATTACTAAAGCTGTTTAGTATTGGTAGGCATCCAAACCACTGCAACACAGGAGAGGAGGACCGGGCTCTTCTGCTTCACTCCAAAGGAAAAGAAACTCCAAAGAATTCTACTAAGGGGGCTTGAACCCTCTACTAATCCAGAAGAGCTCCTTGCACTGCTCAAAGAAAAGGAGTACGAGGAGCCCACTTTAAATAGGGTCGAGCTATTCACCATGGCCAAAGCAAAATGAGAGAAGCTTTGTTCCAATAGCAATGAATAGTCTAAACAGTATTATAATCCGTGACTACCGGGTTGTATGAGAAAAATTATAGGGGAGTGGAAACCGTTTACAATGTTTTCTCTATTAAAAGTTCGAGTACGCCGCGTCCAATTGCGAAACGAAGATTCGGCGCATCCGTTAAATACAAAAGGAAATCAGGGACTTTAAACGACCACCAACCGTCACTCCACAAACAACCTAAACCCAAATGACAAAATCCATAGTTGAAGTATGATGCGATAAGCGAAGGATAGTTTAGTTGAGAACATCACAAAGTACACCTAATATGCTGACTATCTTGCTGTATCCAGGGTTAGACGCCTTGCCTACAACGCCAAACCCAAGAGCAGGCTTCGCATTGCTGCCAGCACCTTCAGTTGTAATGGGTACGAATAGGGACAAGCGAATCTGAAAAGTCCTTATACTGAATTTAAATTCATTTATGTAAATTGAAATAGAAGCCGCACAGTTTAACTTTGTCAAGGACCCTTCCCACGATATGTTGTTGGTTAGCGAAACTATGATATCTAAAAAAACAGAAAATGAGGCTCAAAGGATATAAAAGAGTACGAATAAACCAACCCATCCCTATACACTATCAGCTTCATTAAAACAAGTATTTGAAAATGTAATCAATAGGGTCCCAATTAAGTGAGTTGAGGAGACTATATCACATACCGAATTTAAGCTTGTATCTGATATAAAATGAAAAAAAAAAACAATTCACGCATGACAGTCTGATTGACTTCGAGAAAGCCGTGGACACGGATGGCTTCTTCAACCTTAACAGGCATACGTAAACCAGTGATGTACTAGTATATTCCTTTCAATATGCGCATCACTAGATAGATCATCGTGAAGAATGGCTACATGACTTCTGCTAATATATCGAAGTTAAAAACACTCTGCAACAAGGTGCGGTTAATTTTCCAATGTTATTCAACACGTTTACAAGCGATCCCAAAGGAATCACTCTACCATACCATAGCAGATGACTTCATTGCATATAGTTCAGGTGACAAACTCGAGATTACTGGAAATTAGAGGACAAGCTTCAGAAGACGGAGAGTTTTTGCTTTTAAGGCACCATTAGCAAGGAGATAGGTCCTACTCTTGGAACAATATTTACCAAAAAGTAAAACCGTATAAAACTCAATACCAGCAGTCAAATATGGCCTTACTGGTATTCTTGGAAAAACACTTGGAACTTCGAGTTGATACCTATCACATGTTCATTGATTCTATTGCCGCATATGGGCCAAGTTGCCTACATAAAATCAAGCCTAGTTCTTGCATACCTTGCAAGCTTATTCGCGCTTTCAAAATAAAAAGAGGCAACTATTGCTCGATAGCGATTTCTTGGCTTAAATGGGTATGCAATATTCACCAATTGGTTGTCGTGTACACCCTAGGGGAAGAACACTAAAAACTGAAACTTTGCAGGCGACGTAATATAGCAAAGGACTGGACCAACTTGTTATGTGCAACAGGAAGCGCTTACCAAAAGATTGTGCCAAACGGACGCAACTTATTGATTTATGCACATAATGCTTAACCCTTTAAAAAGCAAATCAAAATACAATATGTTCTACCCAAATTAAAGGGCTTCTTCAAATACAAAGATTGTGCATTCGTCCGTTAGCCACATAAAGTTTTGGCGACCTGGAGAGTCAAGTCCTTGGGCACAATTTCTGCCTTCAAAATGAAATTGTGAATTGGCGATTCGAGAACTCGGGTTTCATCCAGTTCAGTGACGAGAATATTGCAAACAATGTCATCACCAACGAAAGGGTATTACCACCGTTCATTTCGAAGGAAGAGCTCCAAACGATCTTCGAATCACTTAGAAGTAAGAAATCAGTGGGAACCGATGAAATACCGAACATTGTGCTTCGACATCTCCCACTAGAAGCGGTGAACATTTATACCACCCTGTTTAATAATGGAATGAATAATGCACATTATCCAGCGCATTGGAAAACTGCGGTGGTACACCCCATTCCCAAAAGGAATAAAGATACATCCAATCCGGCGAATCTCCGCTCGATCAGTCTTCTTCCAAACATCAGTAAAGTAAAGGTGATCAATAGAGTCCTGACTAAGTGGGTTGAGGACAAACATATAGTTCCGGATATCATTCATGCTGCGTCTAAACTGGTTTCTGACATCCAATGGAACAAAGGCAAGAAACAGTGCCTGCCTGATTGACTTGGAAAAAGCCTTCGATACCGTATGGTTGGAAGGACTCTTTTTCAAGCTGGACAGGTTGGGCATTAGTAAACCACTGCTGTATATTCTTTTTGATATGCTCTCCAGTAGACAATTCATCGTGAAGAATGGCGATGTGACCTCTGCTGGAACATTTAACATTAAAAACGGTCTGCAACAAGGTGCGGTAAATTCGCCGATCCTATTCAACATTTACACAAGTGATCTGATAGGTTCACTTCCCCATGCCATAGCGTACGCAGACGACTTAATTGCGTACAGATCAGGTCCAAAGATTGAGGTCGTTAATACACTTTTGTAAAGTGACTTCGACAAAATTAAACGATATTGCAATGACTGGAAGTTGAAAATCAACTTGCAGAAGTTGGAAACCATTCTGTTTAGGACGCCTTTGTCTGGGGCCTCTAGGGATACCAGAAAGAATTGGCGAAAGTTCTCTATCATCGGACAACATGGACAGCCACTTGCTTGTCGAAATGTAGTCAGATACCTTGGGATCTGGCTAGATCAATATCTGTATTTTAACAAGCATATAGATGTTGCTCTGGCCAGAGCCAAAGGTGCTTTTGCCCTTACAAAGAGACTGTTTTATAACAGCCAACTCGATGCGAGGGTGAAGGTGATCTGCTACATGGCCCTTATCCGGCCTATGCTTGTATTTGGATGTCCCGTGTGGTTCAACGTGAGAGCAAGTTTATTGAAAAAGATTCGGGTGTTTGAGAGGGCTTGCCTTAGGGCTTGTCTGCGGTTATACAGAACACCAAAGTCTGAGTACATAAAATTCTATCGTAATGAGGTCTTGTACAATAGGGCGAACCTAATAAGAGTGGACAATTTTGTTATTAAGTTGACTCGAAGGCACATTGTAAGAGCAAAGACATCGTCAAACAACCTGATCTCTGGGGCTTACTACCCTAATTATATGTATTACGAGAGAGTTCACTTTGACGGCTATGTTCCTCCAGAAGCGTTCCTCCACCTAGATAGCAAAGGTCTGCTCCAGGACAGATTGGCTGTGCCGCTAATCTTCCACGTTGCTCGAAAAGCTGCGGACAGGCGACTCAACTACGACAGAGACGTCGCACACGGCAGTGCGGAGCGTCTCCGGTTCAGTAGGGCGGTAGGGAGTCGCGATAGGAGGGATGTTGCTCAGCAGCACCAACAATTTTGGTGGCTTGTTGAAGAAGAGGATGCGTCGTCGTCGAATTAATCCAGCAATAGATAGCTTCACGTGAAGCAAAGTGGGTCAGCCTAATTTCTTCTTTTAGCCATGGCCGGCTTACATAGTTTCAGGTAGGATTAAGCTAGATTTAAGTAAAAAAAAATTTAAAAAAAAAAAACATAAATTAAAAATAAAAAATTAAAAAAAAAAGTATATATATGTGCATATATTTATATATTAATTATATATATATTATGTATATATATATATATATATATTTGTATGTGTATGTTATGTATTAGATGTAAGTAGGTTAAGTAGATTAAGATTTATTCTTAGGTAGTTTGTAAGTGTTAGTTTTAAGTTTTATAATAAAGTAAAAAAAAAGTCATGTTACTAAGTTTTTGCTAAAAAATGTTTTCTTAGTTTTAATAATGAATAGAGATAGTACAAACATGTAACGTAAGATTCGTCGAAAGACATAGTGTAAGTGTTAGGTTTAACTTAAAGTGCCTGCATGGGGCCAGTTAGTTAGAATAAGAATATTTGTTAGTTAATTATGCTAATTTTTAAGCGTTTTTTTGTCTAGCATGTAAGAATTAATTAATGAATGAAAATAAAAATGCATATAAACTGAACTGAAGCTGAACATAAAGTTTTGGAGTATCGATGTTTTTCTACAGCCCTAGTTAGAGCAAACTCTGCCTTTTTGATTGTTGATTATCTTGGCAGCAAAACAGTGTTTATTGTCAAACCAAGTTTCCTCAGTCTTTATTTGCAGCATCTTTTTTCGGAAGAACCCTAAGTGGTCTGCCTCCATTTCAGGCAAAGGCTAGGGATTTTTGGTTCTATTATTCACAATTTATTTTTATGTTGTGCCTATAATGAGCATCCCTGTTACTTACAGTTCTCCCACATTTATTGGCTGTTTCTTTTTTTACAACTCTTACACTTACCCTACCTATCTTTCGCCATCCTTTGCATGATCCTATATTCAAACGTATGACTTGTACGTGAGTTTGCAGTTTTGGTTAGTAAGTGTATAAGGGAACTGGGTTTAAACGTGTTGGCTTCGTTCAAGCTCATACTCTGGAACCAGATGGAAGGCAACTATGCGCTATCTGTGAGTGTTGAATTGACTAATACTCATTTTGATTTTTTTTGTCTGAACAGAGTATTCGAACAAAGAACTAGTCAATTGTGATTCTTGAAAGTCCCCCTTAATGGAACTTATCAGTCTTTCAAAGAAAGATGAGGGAACACTTCATATAGTACCAGCACCGATCACGACAACGCCGAGTACCTTTCATCCTGACATTCACAGAGGAAGTGGTCCGCGATGTCATCATCACTTTCACAGCAAGCATCGCAGAATTTTATATCACCCAAGTCCAGCATATTCACGTAAGTGCTTTTCAAAGAAACTATGCACCGTTACGACGTTAGTAACCAGACTTTCCTACTGACTGCAGCTGGAAGCCCGCTGACCTCTTAGAGACGTCAGGAAGCATTCGTTTGGTCGCCCGGCAACCTGGAGAGTCATGCTATCTGCAGTTGTGCTCACATGAAATCCAATTTTCAATGTAATTTTAACCAAGACGCAGTGAGACCTAAAGTAGGTTCGGGTCCTGAAAAACTCTCCTCTGAATCTTGTCTGGCAAGTTCATCGGCGATTTCATTTCCCATGATCCCAATGTGAATTGGGACCCAGGCAAAACTAAGTGAATTTAGTGATGTCTTGCATTCTCAAACTAGCTTGGAAGTCGTAGCAGAGTCCAGCAAGACTCTACATGCAACTTGGCAGCCGCTACAGATGCAAATAGTTCACCCCTTCCACCTGTTCTTCACAATATACAAAATGATACTTCTTTGCAATCGGGATAGTGTATATTTCCGCTTAGAAGAAAGACGAAAGTTTTCGTAACGAGGAGTGAAATCTGACTTTGTTGTCCTCCAGAGTGACACCAGCCCCGCATCCTAAATCGGTTTTTTAACCATCCATGAAGAAATGACTACATTGCCTTCCCGGCTCAGGGAAAGGCAAAGTCGATTTCTGATTTCTTTCGCAGCAAGAGTTCTGGCATGTCAATAAGACCAGAGTATTAAAGCGGTCGGAAGATGACTTTAAGAGTGCAGCCCATGATTTAAATATGAAGGGGAAGGAGATTCATCAGTGCGCTTAGAGCCGAACTAGGCGTTCTAAGAAAAGTTCCATCTAGCCGAGACAGAACGTTCATTGGAGTCTGGTAAAAGCAGCAAAGACGTATTTTCGTGAGAGCTTATTCCACCAGACAACCGACGCGTAGGATATAATTGGTCTTGTCAAAGCCGTGTAGACCCAACTGATCCTTCGGTCTTAGGCCCCGTGTCTTGCCAGAAGTCCGAGAGCGCCTTAGAGGCTTTCGGCGTGATATGTTTAGCCCACAGAAGTTTATTGTCCAGGATGACAATACCTAGTTTGTTTGAAGAATCGGATGGTGATGCCTTTAACTGCTAAATGAGTCGTAAGGAGAACTACCTTAGTTTTGAGAGGATTGACTGAGAGTCCATTTCTAGTGCATTAATCATGTCTGGGGCTGCCTGTACTACATACAAACAAAAAAGTCATTAGACGCAATATCGATACCCAGCGAGTATTCCCTCTTGCCCAGATTTTCTGTAAGATTTTCCGCATTGGTAAGAATGTAGCATATCAGACAGGGGATGCATTCGCAAAGCAGTTCAGCGCGTATGGATTTCGACCGATTCTCTCCATGCTCGTCAACATGAAGGAAAACAGTCTTCTAGGTCTGAAGCTCTTGGCGAGCGCGTAGTCCTATGAAGGCTACTCTCACTATTCAACAGGGTTTCGGTATGTATGCCAGCGTCAGGCTAACAGTGAACTCTCTTCAGAGTTACCAGCAGCCGGTCTATACCTCTATGTAACATAACTGGCTATATGCCATCGGTGACAGGCGAGTTGAAGCCATTAAAGTTTACCGTCACCACAACCGATGAGAGATACGTCACAACGCCTGTTGTGTTGTTCAGCTCATTAGCACCTGCGTAAATAGGAACTAGGAGTGAGCTGATTCTGATTAGGTTACCTGGAAAGTGAGCAACAAGCATCAATGTAGAATCCCTGCTTTCGACTCAGTGTGAGTTACATCAGATTTTCTGTGTGACTACAGAATGTTTGATTATCCCCTGCTTACTGGTGCGCTTTTGCAAAAGTCTTCTTAGGAGGCACTCTTCGATATCCGTATTAGCTTGTTACACGAGTATTATTTTCGCTTCGATCCGCAAAGACTCTAGTCTTCTTCAAAATTAGTTTTAAGTTACCTGTTTCCGGTTTCTTTACGAAGTCGCCGCAGATCTGCGTTCCACCAAGGAACGGGCTTTATGTAAATTATTGGCTTAGTCCTGGCATGTAATCTACTTATAAAATATCAGTCCTACTTCTTATTCTGTGCATGCCTTTAGTATGAAATGGGTGGGTCAGTGGGCAATCTGCCTTGGCTCTTTGACTATATAAACTTGGTGTATATTTTTATTATTATAGGAGCTACTGCTGTCTCTAAACAGAATCATTATTCGCCAGACATGATACCTGCTGCCCCTATCGCGACATTCATGATTACATAAACTTCGTTTAAGATGAGCATCGCTCTTTGTTACTACGTTCATATGTGCTGCTGAAGTGGGACAGTTAAGCAAATTAATAAGAGGTACCTACAGACATATTTTTTACTTAACTCAAGAGCAGGAGTTAAATTTAATTAGACCTACCCATGTGGGTTACTGTACCGCGCTGTCGTTGGTTACAGCTTTAGCGGTTACCCTTGATAATCTCTTTGTTTCTTGTTGAGCCTGCAGTATTAACTTTCTTAGTCCATTACCATGTGGAAATAAATTAGTAGAAGGCACATTTCTTTTATCAAATTACGTTTACCGAGAAATTTAAAAAAAATTTCTTATATAAGCTAACAGTCTTCAAGGACACTTTTCGATATTAAAATTCATCAAAATATTCTTCCCTCTAATGGAAGGAGAAACAAAACAAAATTTCAGCCATCATGCTTATTTCTGAATAGAAATTCTCCGAAATGAACTCAAGTACTCGCATCACCATGTCGCCAACCCCAGCTTCGACCCCTGGCAATACCACATCATTGTCAATGAATGATGTTTTATCTACCTTGTGCGAGATGAGTTCGAGTTTCACCTCACTACAACACTGACGGCCGTAACCCCTCTCAGTAACATTCCATTTAAAAGTATAAATCTTTTCTGGCCTCCATCGTTGTGCCACCATAAATAAGGCCACACGTAGGATCCTTGTGTAGGGAAGAACATAAATATCGATTGTACGAAAGCAGAAATTTTTATGTCTCTATTGCCGTGCTCGTAAGCAGGGGGGGGGGGGGGGGACGGGGGACTCAGTCAACAATATTCGTACGAACAAAAAGGAAACGGAACCCAACAAAAGGCCATCGAATAATGCTCGTCCTGAACTTAAAGTTATGTTGCAATTGCTTTGAGCCGACAGTCAGGGTGCTCGGATGCCTAGTGGGGTTGATGTTGTTCGTGTTGGTGTTGCTATCTGTGTTGGTTAGGTGCTACAAGCTCCGAGGAGGCTCGTTTCGTAAGGAAGCGCGCAAAATTTATTGTGTCGCGCATACTGTGTGCAAAAGAATGAAAGAACAAAAAAATGCGATGCCAATGTCGACATCGGGAATGGGGTGGGTTTGTTACCCATCAACACACAAAGGGACTGCGGTAGAGGAAAATTAAATTAAATTCTTTGTTGGATGAAATTAGAGGCAAGTGGCTATTAAATTTTTTATTTCATTCCTTTCGTCTAAAGAAAACAGGTGAACCAGGTGAAAAGGGCGACTCGGGCGTATGTACCACACAGAGCGATCTACTCAGATGGTCGTCTCCTTCCTCGGTTAACTTAATGGCCAATGACTAACTGGCGTCAAATAAAAATTAAGTAATGGTCGGAATATTTTCTCTTCCGGAGAAAATTTTTATTAATAACTGAAGAATTTATTGCAAAAGAACAAACTCAAGGAGCATGACTGTTTCCGTTGGTGTCTTCTGTACGAGGGGGTACGTCTAGTTTCGCCTTGAATTTTTCCATCTCAACAGGGATGCCAAGCAACATTGGACAACAACGATGAGGTTGAGAAATTTTAATTGTGGTCTTGACGGCCATTTAAATACGAGTGAAATTATTATTTTTGAGAAAGTCGCGTATGCTTTAGATTCCTTCTGCCCCTTCGCGTCCATAGTTAGCCGATGTTATCGAATGGGGGATTGCATTTGGCGGATGTTTAATTAAAAGCGAAGCTATTTCCAGAAACATGACAGAACGGAAATTGATGAACCCAATTAGACTGTAATAGAAGTGCTGTTCGTGCAAATTTAATGTGATGAATTTTTTTTTTTTTTTGTTGAAAGGAACTTGTTTTTTTTTTTTTTCTTTTTGAGATATTCCATTTTTATGACTGAGGGACTTTTCATTCAAAAAGGTCATATCCGCAGGCATATTTGTCTTGAAATTAATTTCTGTGGTTGAAAATTGGGTGGGAATGGATGTAGAAGGGGATATTGTCGTACATAGGTCTGGGTGCGGAATTTGTTTTGTCTACCAGAGGATTAATGATGGTGCTTGCCACTATTACTGACAGTGTTTTTGGAATAAGAATGAAGTGATTAACAGCGTGGGTGACAGCGAGTAATTTCAAACTTGTTATAGCCGGCTATATAGGAAATAATACAGCGGATAATGTATTCACTTGGTTTCCCCAGCTATGGGTACAATTATATCTTTATAATGAAGGCAATGATAACTTTCTGCTTTCAACGAATAAATTTGTGTACGAGTATTATCTCCTCCGTAACAAAAATTGCCCATATTTTCAAAGTGTCCCTGCATGTACTCTTTATATGACGTTACGACCTTTGTTCACCCTATCTCCTTTTTGATTCAAACTGTGTAGCATCTGCTGCAAAATAAAAGTTTGAATTTAAAGAAATAAAATTATCTACGCATCCGATTGTCGTTCAATCCGCACTATGCACACTATCCTTACGGCATGATACTTTTTTTTACTTTCAAGTATGGTAGCGATAGGTTATCATGCTCCGCGTTCTTCATTAGAAAAAATGCCATACGACGACATTAACATCGTCTTTGACAAATGAGAGCTTTTTTGGTAGCATAGATGGAAAATTTAACCTACATGGCAGCAACTTTGAAATGTCACCGTCGTCTATGTAGGAACTGAGCATCACCTTGTCAGAAAACCGCTCTAATATTCCGGATCTCAGGGGATCCCGAGGAACCAACATCGACCACAATTACCTTGTTGTAGACAAGCCGTGGAAGTGAATTCTCGAACAATGGCACACCGGCTATAATAGTATTTTCTGATCGAGTCTCCAAAAACTTTCCACAATACCTATGCTGCCAGCGTCAAGCGTAGAAGATCCACCTCAAGTCCTTGTCATTGTCAGAAATGTTTGACGAAAAGTGGCGGCAAGAACATGCAACCAAGAAAGAGGCATAGAAAGCAGCACAGCAAAGAAGAACAAGAACTGCTGATGAAGTTTATCAGCAAAGGTGACGGGAGGAGTATCGGTTTCGCAGAAGGGAAAAGAAAGGAGCTGAGAAGGGTTCGATAGTAGTCATAGAGAGGTACTTTAGTAAAAATAATGTTGGAAAGTTCTACCAAAATTTGAATTTACAAACGACACAAACACCGAACAGAACCAGAAATAGGGTCACATTGTGGACAGACAACACCCGAAGGGTTGTGTGTTGCAATCTTCATTGCGGAAAACAATTTAAGCCAGCTTGTAAATAAGCCAACTCGAATACCCGAGGTAATTGTCATACCGCCAACATCCTGGGCATGTTTCTAAGTTCTCACCCTAATACATAAGTACACCGTTGATATGCTTTACCCTCTAGGCTAGTTGGATCATTGTGTCATATCAGCTAAATTCACATACACTCGACATACAACTAGAGAAATGATTACTAAATGAACCGACAATACGAGTAAGCCGAACAAATTTAACAGCTTCTTTATGTTACCTCGATAACCACCAGGATGCTACTGCTGATATTGCACTATTCCCCTTACAATGAGATCCTCTATCCTACATCTGATTAAGAGTCTGAAAGAGTCTGTCAGGGTTTTTTCGGTCCTTCAAGACCAACCACACAGAGGAAAACCGGAAAAAGTTTAAACGAGCAAAGAATGACTGCAATGTCTTTCTTAAGAGTGTAAAATTTCAATACGACACAGAACAGAGGCAACAAATACTTCAAATTCAAATACCAATTATTATTGGTCATTCGTCAAAAACATCAGAAATTTTGCCTCATTCTCCATCCCAACGCTCACTTATAATGAAATTCTACCTGTCAGCTCTTTGGCAATCTGCTTGCTGCACATATTGCGTTCAGCTCAACACTACCAGATTGTGCATCGTCTCCGCCTTGAGTGCGCCGAATCTTCAATGGGACGAAACCCTAAAGATCTGAACATGCACAAATCCGCTGGTCCAGGTGGTATATCTACCCATCATCAGAAGAGGTATACTTCCACGCTGGCAAAACCGCTGCGTAAGCTTTTTCATCAATCCTACACTGTAGGACTCTTTTTGAGTAGTTGAAAACAGCATTCGTGCAGCCCGTCTAAAGGCGAATCCTCCTAATGTAGACCCATTGAGCTTTGTCCCTTGTTTAAACAGTCATGGAAACGTTGATAAACCGTCATCTCATGAAATACCACCTTGATCAAAAAGTTCCCGGGAGACACCACCATTCTGATGAGTTCTGTTTTTTTTTTGGTTAAGTTGGTAAATCTGTTGTTGACATTACCTCTAAATCTTGGCGTCATAGCGTACATCTATCTCTGTGTGTGTTGGCGATTTTTTACAATTTTATAAATGGATTTCAATTTGCAATAACGAACTTGTATTAAATTTTGCGTAAAAAACGGATTTAATGGTGCGCGAACGTTGGAAATGTTGGAAAAGTGTTTCGGCAACGATTCTCAAAAGAAAACGTTTGTTTACCAGTGGCACGAGTGTTTCAAAAGTGGTCGTAAGTCAATCGAAGATGATGAACGCAGTGGCAGACCATCGACATCGAAAACCGACGAAAACATTGATAAAGAACTCGTTAAAGAAATGTTGGTCAATAACCGCAAATTAACCATCAGAGCTATAGTGGAGGACTTGAACATTGCCTATGGATCCATCCAAGATATTTTGGTTAATGATTTGGGTTTCCGTCGTGTAGCAGCAAAGCTGGTGCCAAAAGATCTCAATTTCATGCAAAAAAGAGACCGTGTTGACTTCGCAAAAGAGAAGATTTGCGAGCCTGAATCCGATCCCACATTCATCAAAAGGATCATTACTGGAGACGAGACGTGTGTTTATGAGTACGACACGCAATCCAGACATCAGGCAAGTGAACGGTGTTCACCAAATGAGCCGAGACCAAAAAAATCACGTCGTTTTCAGTCAAAAAAAAGCAATGCTCACGGTTTTCATGGATTACAACGGTGTAGTGTATAATGAATTTTTGCCAGAAGGCCAAAGAGTATTATTTGGGTATTATGAGACGTTTACATGAAGCAATCCGCCGAAAGAGACCAGAATTGTGGGCAGAAAACCACGATAACGCACCGTCGCACAGCGCCATCATTATTCGTAATTTTTTGAAGAAAAACGCAATAAATACCATCCAACAGCCACCGAATTCACCTGATTTGGCTCCCTGTGACGTCCTTCTGTTCAATCGATTTAAAAAACCACTACGGGGAACGCGTACCTTCGGAACATTTATTTCAAGTTGTGTTGGATGGTTTAAAGTCTGATGTTCACAAAATAAATGCTGGCATGCCCCAGGGCTTCGTTCTATCTCCGACACTCTTTTTAATTTTCAGCAACTATCTCTTGTCTGCTACATCTAATCCAATATATTCCTTTGCTGACGACAGGACTCACGTCTCTGCTCTTCGGCTGTAGAACGGGAACGGCAGCGTATGTTAAGCTCATAAATTCCGATATAAACAGCATCAACAATTGGGGAACAATCAATAGAGTGGAATTTAATGCTTCCAAAAGACAATGCTCTCTGCTGTCGTTAAAGCGAAATTTAAACACCCAACCATTATCCATAAATGGTACATGCACCATTGAAACTGAAAAACGTTCCATTCTCGGTATGTGTGCCAATGGCAACCTACGTTGGAATGACCACATATTTCATGTCGCCAAAGATTCTGAGGAATATCTAGGTTTCCTCAAACGATGTTAGTGCTTCTCCCCCTCTGATCAGGCCTCCATATACATATAAGGCATTTATCTGCCCAAAATTGATCTGGTCAGGTGCTCCTAAAACCGCTCACCACCTGATAGATAGGATTCAAAACCATGCGATAACACTCACAGGTCATGCTAATGTCATCCAGTCAATTGACAAGCTGGAACACCGACGAAATGTCTCCTGTCTCACTTTGTTCTATCCCTATTTTCACCACTAGTGCTCCATTGAAATCGCCAGTATCATTTTGCTACTTCAAACTTTTAACCGTAACACTCGTCTACCTGTTAATGCTCATTAGTATACCCGCAAGTCCGCTTTTAAACGCACTCTAAAATATCGTGATTCTTTATTAAGCCATACAACAGGCTTATGGAATGCCCTGACGAACTCTCCGTTTCCTAATCATTGTAACCTTTAAACATTTAAAACCAACGTTCGTCGGTACCTCTCGCTCTTTCCACCCTAATTTTCCTTCGCCCCTCGCTATGTGCAAATATTTTAAAACTACCAAAAAGACCTTGCCTACACAGACTCTTTGAAGGTGAGGACGGCCAAAATTCCGCTCTGTTAGAGAGAATGAACCATCCAACGTGGACGTTGATTGAAAACGAGTTCGTCCACGCCACCAAGAAAAAGTGTGGATACCAATATTTGAACAAAAGACCAACACAGATTCAAGATCATACGGATGACTTCCCGTCAGCAAAGGCGGATACACAACATCAGCACGTAGGACAAAACCTCCAATTCATCAACGAAACCAAAGCGGAAATCATGCGACGTATCTATCATCATTCTTCTTGGACATTGACGAAAGCGAATGAAAATTCTTTCGGGGGCATCAAAAGAAAAATGGAGGAAACCTTTCAAAAGCGCATTGTTCCTCTTGAGTGCATTGATACCTGTGTCCTCGCCTTGGAAGTTTTCAACTACATCCGAGCGGGGCAACGAAGAAAAAGGGACGACCTCATCTTAGGTGGCGCATACAATCTAGAGAAACATTTTCTCTGAGGTCCTGATCCGACCTGAATTGTAATGCCATTTAAGAATTTTAATTACATTACGGCAAATTTAAGAAAAAACCAATGAATCTGAAATTGATACCAGTTTATTGAGTTTACGGCCGTTAGAGCATTGTCAATTTATGGCAGTTCCGCAAAACTCGTCTATCTGTCTAGGATGTCAATGGAGAACGCTCATTTTTCCATGCGAGGCAGGATATCGACAAGGTGACGTGCTAACATGTGATTTTTTCGCAATTATACTTTAATAAACTGTTCAAACTCATAGGCAATTCCCTAGACACAGTATGAGTTCAAAAGTCTGCACAACTGCTAGCATACTCTGAAGAAATATCTATTTCTAGAATGAACCGGAAAGCTTTCACTGGAGCGGTAACGAACAACAAGGGGCAAAGATAAGTTAAGGTACTCGTACATGCTATCAACGAGAAAGGACATAGAAGACCAACAGCTCTGACAGCACTCGCCTAGGTATAACTTTAAGGCTGCTTCGTCCAACTGGGCTCTGTTTTAAATTCCAACACCCACACCACCGTTGAGATAAAGGAAGAATAATTCCAATCAATATCTGTTCCTGTATAAGAAAAATAAATCACTCACAAATAACCAAGAAAGCGCTGTATAAAACCCTTATCTTTCCAGTCCTACTGTTTGGCATAGAAGCTTAGACTTTATACAGAGTGAACGAAAATGCCCTTGGCGGCTTTGAGAGTAAAGTTCCTCGAAGTTTGCAGAAGAAGATATAACCATGGCAATGCGACATTAAAGCGACATTGATCTTATCGGAAGAACTAGAGTTAATGAACACCATCGCTACAGTCCGGAGTGTATTCGTTTCCGGAAGTACCTTGCTATGTTTAAAGGAAGCCTTTAAATTAGGTGAAACGTTCAAGTTGATAGGAACCAAGCTGATTGATTTTGCACGAAGAGGCTCTTGCCTACTCTAAATAAGGGTTCTGGGCCAATTACTCATGTACCGCCTCCTTCTCAGGTTAAAGAATCAACTTATTTCATTGCCAGCATAGCCGCGCTGGTAGTGGGAATAGCAATAAAAAAAGGTTGGGTAAAAGCTGTTAAGTACATCGTGTAGTCTGTCGATTGACTGTACAATTGGCTGACACCTACGTGTTAGTGTTATTGCCCGGAGCCCAGATATACATCAGCATTTATTTTGTGAATATTTGTCTCAAGTTGAACGTTCTGAAAGGATAGTTCTAGGTCATTTAAGAAGAGACTCATTGATTCTAAGTGCATGCATGTGCATCCAAGTGTATCTGTACTGCTTTCACTAGGTTGGTATATACTTCAGTTCCAATATTCAGTGAGATATGGTATCAAATCACCAGAGAAACTGTTACTACGAAAACAGCCAAGCCGGCTATTGAGAAGTTTTCGAGTTTCGGGATTTTTCTGAGTTGACGAATTATTAGAGTTTCCTTGATTCCGGAGAGAAGACACAGAAATGCAGTGGGTCTGTAGAAGATAAGAGAAGATTTCGTCTCTTCATAAACGGTCCAAAAAAGTAGAATTAGTGAAAAAGTTTATGCAGAGATTTTGCAAGAAAGAGCATACATATCTTAAGAGGAATGCGAGCCATGCCAACTGGATAAGGGGATTTCTATATTCAAAGATATTAACTCTAGAATACTAAGGTTTCGTCTGTAAGATGACGTGACCAGTGTTTTATATAATTATTGTGGTTCAGCATTTAAATCAGGAAATTCGTGGAGACACAGTCGACACTGATGGCGATCCAGACTTTAATCTTGAATATGAAAAAAATATGATTCGACCGAGACTTAAATTTCGAACAGCACTGAATGAGTCTCGGATTCGGATTCCGACGAAGAAGAAATGTCAATAGAAGTAAAAGAGAAGAATGGTTTTAAGAGAAAAAGAAAAGATAACCCAAGGCCCTAGTGCTAGTAGCAGCGGAGATTCATCAAAAACCTATGGCTTCAATATTTCGACGTTCAGAAGGCAATTCTTACATTGTTGAGTGTACTCAAGATATTGTGATGGAGTACAAAACCTATTATGCCTTCAAGTAGACCAACAGGTCATGTAGCCAGAGATATAATTCACTTTCAAAGCAGTTCAAAAGAGCAGCATTGAATAATATTTATTCATAAGAAATCTAAAATAATTGAGTTTACGAGCACCAGCTATAAGAACAAAGCCTGCCAATTGTGCAGAACAATCTTCTCCTATATGTGACTTGACAGCGCTGAGCTGGAATTCGATGCTTTTCTCGGCTTACTTGTTCTATCTGCTGTACTGAAAGACAACCACCTTAATATTAGAGAATTTTTCGACTCAGAATATACTGTTGGAAGCTATATACTAGGTGGCGCAAAAGTCATCACCCTATAGGAAGATGTTATCATTTTTGCAAATGGCGCAAATGTCAATTCTACTTTAACGTTGGTGAAGTTAACAGATACAAAATACAAGTCAACATGAATCGTTCTACTCCTAAAGTACGCGGAATTATAACAATACGAGATGCTGTCAGACCTGGCCGGCTCCGTCTTTACAGAGAATCTTGGTGAAAGATTGTAAGATGTTCTCTTAAAAAGTGCAAACAGTTCATTAGCCAAGCGCGTGTAACCTGCACTCAAGCAATCCTGAATCTCGACCACGAAAGAGACGACTTTTTCATCGAAAATCATCAGGAGCGATAAGGCCCAGTTCCATCTCTGTGGATATGTGAATAAGCAAAATTATTGCGTCTGGGGCACCAACAATACGCGTATAATCCACGAAGAGCCACTACACCCGCTCAAAGTTGTTGAATGGTGTGCTGTTTACGCTGGAGGCGTCATCGGGCCTTATTTTTTCGAAAACGCCGCAGGCTAAACGACTACTACTAGCGAACGCTACAGAATCATGCTCAACGACTTTCTCCTTCTTCAATTGAATGAATTGAGACTGAAGAATATGTCGTTCTAACAGGATGGAGCAACGGCGCATACTGCACGAGCTACAACCGAAATTCTGAGGGCTGCATTTGCGGGTCGTCTAATCTTTGGTTTTGGCGATTTGCATTGGCCGGCAAGATTCCAAACTTCTTTTTTTGGGACTTTTGGAAGTCACGCGTTTATGTCCCTCCCCATGCCCTCAAAGAGAATATTTGTCAAGAATGTGAGGAACTATCGCCGGAAGTTGTGGCAAGAGTGATGTAAAATGCAAATCGGGTCCGACTTAGCATCATGACATCAAATAGACTTAATTCAAAAGCAGAGACAAAGTTTTTTATTCCTAAACAAAATTTCAGCCAAAGAACATCGGGTGACAACTTTTACGACACTTTGTATAAAGCTATAATGAGTGCTTACTTTTATTTCGGTTTGCTTACGGTTTGAAAACCCTGGAATCCGAAAAGAAAGACCTTTCACAGCTTTTATAGAAATCTGGAGCATGTTTATAATATTCAACCACAGACGACCAGTTAATGGCATGTATATACAAAGCTAGCAATGATTTGTAACACTCAAACTCGGTATATGGTAGACTATATTCCATATATCGGTAAAGCAACGTACAAAAGACTCTTGCCCTTGGAACCAGAATACAAGGAACTATCCGAAAAAACAAACCAGATCTTCGTAGGGAAATTGTACACTCCAAGTCTATAGAAGTTGGCACAAGTGTATTTTATTTTGACGGGCTACAAGACTATCTATCAACCAAAAGTGAGTCCTTCAAACAATGAGTACAGTCAGAAACCGGACATCTTAGAAAGCTACAATTCAAAGGGAGCCGTAGACGCTTTGGACCAGATGTGCAATAACACATCATGCAGCCGCAAGATAAGGAGGTGGCCCTTATGCTTGTTCTACAACCTTGTGAATATAACGCTTGTTAGCTCGTACGTATTGTATGTTCATAACTGTATTAAAGCGAAATCTATTCCACTAACTAGAGAGCAGTTCATAAAAGAAATACACAAAGAATCGGTCAAGCCGTTGCTTCAGAAGAGAGTTGACGAAAAAAATTGCCGAAAGGACTGGGTATCTCAAATTCAGACCAAGGGCCCACACAACAAGAAAAAATTAATATATGCCCTCTGACCTTCACAGTCCAATACCACACAACTTACAATCATGTGGGGGGCTTACACAAATCGAAGTGCAGTATTATTTGGAGGTCCCATAACCGATATTTGTTCTCAAAAATTTGATAGTTTTGCGATCGCTGCTCACAAGCCATGTGTCGGAAATACCAAGGGAAAGTCTACTGCGATTGTCAGGTCCTGTAAATATGTTTTTAAAAACTATTAAAATGGTAATTCCTATCATACATATTTAATTGATTTATTAAAATGCTGCGTTGTAAAAAAGATTATTTTTATTTTAAAACAAAGTAGTCTGTTATATTACTCCTTAGTAATAATTTAGGGTTAAAGCAGTCGATGGTCCCATTTATTACGCAAGTGTAAAGATAGACATGAGGCAAACTTACAAAACTTGTCCAAACAGCAGACAAATTGAATGTCATTATAAATGAGCTTTATCATGGAGGATGAGACAGCATTTTTTGTATTTTTGATGAATGACCAATAATTTCTACTATCTTTGGGGCGTTTCAATATTATTCGATCCAATTTTTAGTCATATTGGGAGTTTACGCTTAGAAGGACGTTACACTGAATAGCAAGACTGGCGATTACTGTACAGTAAAAAACATTAGCCTATATCTAGGAAGACCCAGATCAGAATTATCAAGGTTATCTAGGTGTGGCTGCAGTATGTGCTAGCTGACAGCTGGTCTACAAACACCGCCGGCTAGATAATGGGATGATGAAGTTTGCTCAGTAATTGATAGCATAATTTCAACCTGGCATATACATAGATAGATTCACCTAAGATGTATCAAAAATTCATATAAATTAATTTCTTTGAAAATCTTGGGAATAGTCCCTTTTCCAACTTTTATATACTCGTATACCAGACGATGACTTTTCAGAAGTTTTTTTTGACGCATGTTGTCAAGGATCATGCTAAATTATTCTATTTGGTTCATTCTTCCAAAGAAGGATACATAACCCCAAAATAGGCTGTTAGATCCTTTTATGTACAGTTTGAACAATGTAAACAGTGGATGACAAGAGTGGCTTTCATTTGTTTATGAATAAGCAGCACCGATGGTGACAATAAGGGCTTCGTATGTTGTACTCCGTTGGCAGCTAGTCATCCATATTACATCAAGTCTTTAAACCTGAGGTTAATTCGTTTTTTTTTTTGTTTTTGGTGCTGCCGTTCTTTCTACAGAATTTTCGGCATATCCACGGCGACTTCGTGGCTTTGTGAATGGTGCGGTTGATCAGTGATGACTCCCCTCATACTAACTTTCTTTTCAGAAGTGTTGTCAAGGATTTTCAGGCCAACGAGCAAATCAACTTTTCTTCTATTTGCTAATGGAACAACATTTGTTCTTTTTGGTCTTACAGGAAGTGCGAACTGCGGCACCTCTGGTACAGGAGTTGCTGTGGATGATTAGAATTTCGTGTTTCGATAGTATATACTACTGCTTCATTGTCCATATTATTAAAGAACTGTAACGAGCTATCTAGGGACTTTATGGCTGGAGGAAACCACTTGAAGGATATTCCTATGTTGTAAGCGCCGAGATTTCCCTATTATCAATGCTGATTTGGATGGTCCTTTTCCTTACTCGTCGTCCATCCGCTAATTGTTGAAAGTTTTATCCTATTGATAGTCCGATAAGTGAACTACTTTTAAATTCAGGGAAGCAACTCAGCAGGATTCTTTTTGGCAGATGGAAAGTCAAATTTCTTGAGGCCAAAAGGACAGTAACGGATTTAGGGTTTTTTTTTCAAATTTTACATTTTGGCTTGCTTCTGGGGTATGCTATAAAAAAAAAACATTATAGAAAGGATCCACGGATATCAACTCTTACCTGCACAGTCGCAAGATACGAGTACATTGACAACTAAATTTTTGAATTTGGTGCAAAATAACTAACTTTAAGCAGACATTCATGCTACAACCCGCTACAATGGGAAACCTTGACGTCTTAAATGATGTGCCGTATATTATCAATATTGTTGCTCTCTGCAGTCATCACCGACTAAGCCTTGAGCAGTAGCGTATGAGGGCTGAAGTGTTTAGTGATATAATACCAGAAAAAACCTTAACTTCCTAATGACGTTTGCCAATTTTCCGATAAAATATTTCGGAATTTCAAAACTTTTTGAAAATGTTGATAGCTTTCCGTTGAACTTTGAGTGAATTATTCAATTTTAACTATTTTCGTGACGGGACGTTTAAGATGGATTCTAATGAAATGAGAAGCGATGTATTTATATTCAACTCATCTCCAAAATTGGTAAACATGTCTAACCTTTATAAGCAAGTGTCTATGTTACCATATAGTCAACATTCAGCTCTTGCACTGGCTATGGGACATACATCGTTGATCTAATGATGACAAACAAAGTTTAAGCCGAACTCACTGACATTTGTGAAAACTCTCAGCATAATCACTTTATAGCACTCAAAGCCCAGGAATCTTCTTCCCTCCATCCATTACAATTTAAAACTGTCAGCCCTAGATTACAATCTCCGAATTAAATTAAATGACAAGAGTGCACTTAAGCTGCCTTCTTAATTAAATTTGAATGCACTTGCTCATGCTTTATAAATTTCCTGACCTTATTTAAGCCTGTCGCACCCCTCATAATTATTAAATTACACTATCGTTTAATCGCAATGCAACCCTCTTATCTCTGTGTAGTTAAGCTCAATACATTTATTATCGTGTAACTGCTATCGATAATGTGACATCCGCAGGACATGCATACTCTTACCAGCTCAATAACACCCCACTACGCACTTTAAAGATAGGGACTTAAAATACCCTTCATCGTGGCGTTTCCCCTGTCTCTCTGTTTCTTGGTGGCATTGTTGAAGACAAATATTGGCAAATCCCTCTCATGAATATTCAATTTCCCCTTTTTTTTATATAATATCCATGTACACATACAGAAAAGTGACTGACCTACCATCGTTCTAGGGCTCGTTATTGACATAACCCTCCCTTAATCCCATTAATGCCCAAACCCTCTGCACTCAGCACACGATTATAATTTTGAAATCCGACTGAACTATACTACTACTGCCTCGTAAATGTTACTAACAAAAAAAAAAACACTCCAAATTTCGTATACAGAACTAAACTACTCTTATGGACTCTATATGATCTCAGGGCATGTGGACAGTGGTGTAGGAACAGGGACGCACAGAGGAGCCAAAGTGGTTAAACAATTCCACCCAAACTACTATCCTGCCACCACTCAATCAAATTTACATTAAAATTGATTTCTCCACACTTTGTATACATGTGTGCACACATCCAACAGTGTCCAATGAGCATAACATAACATATACAGCACAAGCTACAGCACCGCATCCTGTGACAGGACAACACGAAATGCTAACTAACGCAACGATTCATATTCGTTCAAATATCTACGAATAATACGTATGGTGTCGTGTATCCGTGGTCAAGTAGACCTAATGGAACATTAATAGCGAAATATTGATTTTGGAACGGCAAAAGGACCAAATATAAATTATGGCCAAACCAAAACTCTACATCAAGCGTCGACAGGAAACAAAACGCACATAAGTTACTGGAGAAGCATAGAAGTGCCCAGGATGGTCTACGAGTACAAGCCAAAAAATATCCGAAGCCGATGGGGTCAATCAGAGGTCGAGGACTAAACAAATTGAGGAATAAAGGAAATTAATTACAATTTCTGTTTGTATAGGATTTATGATTTCCCGTTAGCTAGAAATCACCGAGGGTGGACAACATAGCTTAATGATGTAATAACAGCTATTACCGCAGCGACCGTCCGAAGTCCCATCAAACCGTCGGTATCTGCCAGACCCACGGGAAACTAAAAGACATTTTCTGTGTTGGTGAATGTCACTTGATTGGTTTTTTATTTAAATAACGAGAGAAAATGAGTTCATCCAGTCCACCACCTGCCTACCCTTCGTTAAGAGGTCACGAGCACAATTCGCTTGGGATACATTTACGAGTATAGTCGACGTGATAACTATTATTAATTAATTACACTAAATGGTGAGGGGGTTTCGGTTTTCTACCTCCCTTGGTTGGGCTTGTCTTTATTGTGTTTGATTGCTGCGATTCAGGAGGGTTTTTTTTTTCAGATTTATTAACCTTTTTCTTGTTGCTTGAAAGCAGATTTGGAGGAGGGTTGTGATGATGATAGAGTGTTCTATTTTAAACGTTGGAAAGTTGCTCCAAGCAACTACTAATAGTGTCCATAAGAGTGACATCTTGATATTTTCAGGTGATCCTAACCGGGATGAGATGGTTTTCACTTTAATCGTGTCAAGGATGAAACCGACATTATACAAAGCAATAAAAAACAGTCTGCAGTCCTTTGTGCTCAGAGGCAGTAAGAACATCGGCAAGTAATTGTTTGGTTTGCCCTTATCTCTCAGATAACCCCGGCCATTGATATATACAGATATGTGTACATACCATATGTCTGCTGAACACTCAATTTTCGTGACCGAGGAATGTTGATGCTTTATCCCACACCACTAAGGGTTGGATAAGAGTTCTAAAAATTATGTATAAAACATACTCGTAGGTGTTTGTATGTACTAACATATATACCAAATTTTTGCTGAGAGCCACACAACGGTTGTAGGTTTTTATTGTACACTGTCTATGGTATGTATGTATGCTCGATTTGTAAAGATTTTGACTAACAAGAGCGCTCTGCTTTTGTCATTCGAAAGGTGCACAGCTTTAAGGTTAACAGCTTTTGTGTTACAATATACATGCATATATTATCTTGATGAGTTTCGCATCGATATTGGCGAAAATGCTTACTTGATGTCAATCTTAAAGGAAGCGCGCTAAATCCTTCCATTTAGACTTCCAATTGCAAACGCTCAGTGTCTGACAACGTGTTGAAGGAGTAAAAATTCACTACAATAGCGGTAAAAACATCGATGACACCTTTCGTTAGGTTCGTACTACTTTTGGTCATCATCAAGCGCCTTTTTGCACAGCTATGGTGAATTTAATGGATAAATTTGGTCTTCTCGGACAGATTAGTGTTGTGAAGACCCCCACCACATGTTCGGCAAGGTCAGCTGAAAATTAACGTCTTGTTCATTGATTTTTTAAACAAAATTATTCTGACAGATGGAGCTCATTTCCATTTGCTTGGGTACTTAAGCACACAAAACTGTCGCATCTGGGGCACTGGAAACCCAAGAGAAATAGTGAAACAACCTCTCCATCCACAACGAGTGACAGTTGATGTTGCTGCGCAGATTTCTGAGAATGGAATGCGTTACAAAATGATGTTGACTGATCTTTTTTGCTTGAAATTGATGCTATCGACGTTATTTTTCAGTAGGGCAGTGCCATATGCCAAACAACTAGTGAAACAATATCTCTATTGGGTGTCAGATATCCACGGCGTGTGATTTCTTGAAATGGAAACTTCAATTGACCGCCAAGATCGTGCGATTATTCGACTTTTCAACGCTTCCAATGTTTCATCAAATATTCATGTGCTAAAAGAAAATATCAGAGCAGTTATTCTCAAAATACAGCTGCAATTATGCGAAAACGTGATAAAAAATTGCATCAAAAGAATGATTATTTGGAGCTAGAGTGGAGATGGAAATTCGTCAGAATTTGTATTTCACTACTAACCTAGGAGTATATACTTTAGACTAAAGTAAAAATATTACCACTTTTCATAAAAATGTTGCCTTTTTGTATACATTTAAAAAGACACTTCTTGTTGGATTATTGTACACAATAAAGCAGATATCTCAATCACCCTGTCCAGGCTCCTAAGCAGAAGTCTACTGTGACTAATGGGTCTACGATTCTTGTCTTTTACTGATTTTTCGTTAAATTAAAACCGATAGTATTGCGACTGTGCGTTATATTTTGGTCTCCTTAGCCCGGCGATCATTTGCTTGTGTTTAGTTAAAATTTTTCATGTGGAGGAAT
Source organism: Volucella zonaria (assembly GCA_963966105.1). NCBI lineage: Eukaryota > Metazoa > Arthropoda > Insecta > Diptera > Syrphidae > Volucella > Volucella zonaria. Next base: position 286,096,634 of record OZ014530.1, on the reverse strand, counting down.
CTCTTATCTTCCAATACCCCCAGCCCCACTTATTTGTATAAAAAACTATAATGCCTTGTGAATCTAGTATTTACGGAATATAACTAAAGAGAATATGAATAAAATTTCAAGGATGAGTTAAGATGAGATGACAAATTAGCCTTCCTCTTAATGGGTTTATCTTCTTCAGTAGTCTAATTGGTATTCCGTTTATACACTGCAACATCTAGGCTTCTTTTCCCGGTAAACGGAATGATCGTCCCCTTTGTAGTTAAACAGTCTGCGGAAGTAATCTTTTCGGATATTCAGAACATTTACACTCCAATATTTATCCCTGCTTCGGTTCGGTAATTAAATTGACATTTCCTGGTGAAACTTCCGAAAATCATTTCTACAGCAGTACCTGTCCATCCCTGTTTCTTTTTGAAGAGTTGATCCGCCTTGGTCTTTTCTGATCAAGAATTACGCGAACAGATACTGTCCTTTATACCCCTGTTTCTCTGGATGCACTTTTCTGGAGATTCACTGTGGTACCTGGATGAAACCTAAAACATAAGTTGCTGAATCTCTGGTGACTTAAACACAATATCGCCACCGGACTTTCTACGACCGATTCTGGCATACTTCTTCTTCAAGGTTTTGATTCTGGTCTATCTTCACTTACACCTACAAGAAGTAGTCCGAACTTATATTGGTTCATCGGAATCTTCGGATTAGTCTGAGTTAAATTTCACATGTGATGTCGTGCACGCTATTTTCTCCAACTGCACTGTCAATCATCTTTCCCTTTCCTAACTTGACTCTTAATTGTCACGATTTCAACTTCGTGTTTAGGTTATTGTTTGTATGCCTGTCTGGTCGATAAGTGCGTTAAAGGTATCTTGGGCGAAGTCGTCTTTTTCCCTTGTGGGGTTTTAACGAGCCCACCTGATAGTCATGCAGTATGGACCTAAGTCTTCCTATGATGATGAATCTGCATTAAAATAAGTGCCGGTTTTGCTGTCAGTAGTAATCACCATACCCTTAACAGTATGTATTATTTTACTTGTTTAGGCAGTTAACCCAGCAGCGCAACTCAAATGCTGGAAGCCGAAAACCCACTGGTGGAGCGCAGTTTAGACGAGAACTTCTCCATCACCGTCTCTGTTTCCATATTTTGGATGAAATCCTTATTAATATCCTGAGCACCTAACGCTGAGGCTCGAATGACATTCGGATTGATACTTTTCTGACATCGCTGGAAATACCTCTGGCGATTAGCACATATTTTGTTTTGTCAGGAACAGTCTGTTTTCGTTAGTATTGCGTTACGTCCGCCCTGTCAGACTCAATATACTGCTTATGATATAGGTGAAGGTTATTCGATTCACATCTTTTCACTTGATATGTCGTCCACTCAATATTGCGATTCATCGCCTTTATTACTCATGATGAATATAGATTATATGAAAGCATAACCGAAAAGATCATAACTTGAGTGCACACTCGATAGGTCTGGGAGTCTATAAATACGGGTAAGAGGCACAAAATGTCTTGTCAGGAGTAATTGAGACTTAGAAGGAGCACCTATCGCCGATGAACTCGCAAGGACCAGCCAGTGTGATGGGAAAGACGAGGCGGCGGATGATGTTTTATTGGGTCAATGATATATCTTATACCCTCGAAACGGGCTACTGCCTTCAAAATAGCCGGCGCCTTTATGCATGTGGTTCCAAAATGCGTCTGGTAATCAAAGGAGGGGCTTGTACAGAGAGTTAATCAAAGTGAAGAATACCTCTACTACAGACGAAAAATATGACCTAGAGAGCAACACGTCTGGATATGGGCTTATAGTAATTGACTTCGCTGAAAAGCGAAATATCAACTTAGCTTACAGTTTCCTAACCTCAATATCCACAAAAGGCCAGCACCGTCACCTCAAAATAAAACAGTCAATCAACATTTTCCGTCAACCTCCCGTCAAAACCTTTACGATCTGCAAATAGTGTTGCAGATTAAGCACATCTGCTGCAAGAGTCATCACAGGTGCCGCATCTGGGGTGCTAGGTTTCGCCCTATCACTCATACGAAACGGTATCAAGCCAAAATATCAAAGCAGCTCGCCTACGGAGTTTAACATTATAAAAATTCGAAGGAGGCTTCTGAGCTCTAGGACCGATAGTGGAGGAAAAGCCATCAGCACCTCTGGAGGAAAAAGAAAGACCATGACAAGCTGACATTTTTTGCCAATTCTTGTTACGATGAGCAATTCAAATTTAATAGCCGTTGATTCACTACGGCTGTTATGAACAATATCTCAATCTAATCATATATATGGCTCCTAAACCAACTCATTTCTAAGATTCGGTTGGATAAAAGTACTCCCGATGAATGACATTTCAGTAAAGTTGCTCGATCCACAAAAATAGAGGTATTGTACAAAAGTCTGAAACCATTTTACAATGATCTGAATGGCCCCTTTCTGTACGATCTTATGTCCGTTAAATTCATGACGTAATAAAATATTCACACTATGGCAAGTCCTTGGGAGCCCATCGATACTTAACATTATTTAGGGTGGCTTATACCTGTATCTATAGAGACTACCCGTACACAGCCAGGCAGGCAGTGGCCTTAAATTTAAAAAAAATGGTTTCTACAAGGTGATGCGAAGTCATATCACATCAAGTCAATGCTTATATCATTCGCAGATCGCATTGAACTTTTACTGGTGCAATATCAAGCATTGAAATGGATGTAAATTTTGAGTATAATTTACATATTGTAACTACAATTCCCACGAAAATTAATTCTTTGAGGACCAACTTCATGAGGTAAAGTATGATATTGCAAAGCACAAACGACTCTCAAAAATTGCCGATGAGATAATTTTTTTAAGGGAAGGTTCCTCCTGCCATACATCAGCCGAACTCAAGCCTGGGAAAGAAAATTTTGCTGCCGACGCTTTATATAGGCCCCAAATAAATTCTCTAGAGAAAACAATAGACACAACATCTACAGCTCTTCACAATGAAGTGTCGCTCCTCTAGAAACCAATTAATCCTTGAAAAGGGACTCGTTTTTAAAAAAACTAACTAAATTAATTTCAATTCTAAATAAATTTATATACATATACTATTAAATACATAATTAATCAAATTTAATAGCTTTAATAATCTCTTCCAAGTTCTTAAAGATAAAGATTAAAGAAATATTTGCAGCCTAGCAACTTAAGTCTAAATTCAAGATAAACTAATAACCTTACTTTCTTCAGTTAAGTTTCGGCATACCGAAAAATTTTTAACAGATATTTTTAATCCAACTGATTAAATTTAAATTCGTGCAGCTGAACATCGTGGACGAGAATACGTAACATGTTTTGAAGGACCATTCCTTTCCTAATATTAACAAAAGTTTGAAGAAATTAACCGCTAATTGTAAAATTTTGTTATGAAGCAAAATATCAAAGATACCCACCGAGGCTCAATATAGGACTAACCCCCATACCAAACCATTGGGTTGGAATACCTTACTTAACCGCAGATACACATATTTTTAATATGTTTAGATAAGTTTTCCAAATTTGCTGTTGCAAAATCAATCAAGTCACGTGCCATTATTGATTTTAAAGAACCCAGATACAAATATAACTATTTCAAAAATACAAAAACAATAGTCTCTGATAATCCCTTAATTCGGAAAGCATAGAATCGTTACTCAGACTCAGACAATTTGTGGTGACCATGTTTCCTACACGACCTTTCCATAGTACAACAAATTAACAAATAGTAAGATTTCATAGTGCTCTATCCGAAATAGCAAGGTGTACGAAATTAGAGCAAAATATAAGTGACACTGCTGAGCTAATTTTACTTGGTACAGCTAAGTATAGTACGGGTATATACATAACGGGACAATTCAATCTGTTACCAATTAGAGACCTACATATAGGCATTATCGATTCGGCTCCAACTTTTTTTTGTTTGTATAATTAGCTCGCGCTAAAAGGGTTATTATACCCTTATTATGTTTGCACACAGAGCGGGCAAAGGAAACTTAGGGAGGAAGAAAAGAGAAGTACCGATGTACATTGGTCTTAAATGTTTCCAAGTTATAACGACTAGGAAATAGAGCGCTCGGCAGGGCATTCCATAAGTGAGTTGTACGGCTTGGGAACGAATCACGAAATTTTAGAGTACGTCTGAAAGTGGGCTTGAGCATGTACTGATGAGCGTTGATAGCGAAAAGGGTGTTACAGTTAAAAGCTTGAGGGGGCGGAATGCTACTGGCGATTTCTATGGAGCACTGGCGGTGGAAATAGCGAGAGAACACGACACGTTACGTCGGTATTCGAGGGTATCAATAGCCTGAGTGATATTAGCATCACCCATGAGCTTTATCGCACCGTTTTGAATCATATATAACAGGTACAGAGTTGTTTTAGGCACACAGACCGAGAATGGAAAGTTTTTCGATTTCGACGATGCAAGTGCCATGCATTAATAATGACTGGGTATTCAAATTTCACTTTAACGACAGCAGACAGCAGTTTTGGTAGCATTAAATTCCACTCTGTGGATAGTTGCCCAATTAGTTATGTTGCTTACTATATATCGGAATGCAATGAGCTTAACATACGCTGTCGTTCCCGTTCGATAGCCGAGGAACAGGAACGTGAGTCCGGGAACGAATATGAGAAGGTGAAAGTACTGTCATCGGCAAAGGAATACATACAATATATTGGATTAGAAGTAGCAGACAAGAGATCATTGATGTAAATTAAAAAGAATGTCGGAGACAGAACGGAGCCCTGGGGCATACCAGCATTTATTCTGTGAAGACCAGACTTGAAACCAAGACAATTTTAATTGAACGCTTCGAAAAGTAGTTTGTAATCCATTGAAGCAGAGATTCGTCGTTCCTATATGCACGCATTTTCAACAAAAAAGCCTGATGCCGAACTCATTCAAATGCTTCCATTTATCGGTAAGAGATGCCATCAAATCACCAGACTACGAGAACCATAGTGCCAGCCGCTGGGGAGTTTTCGTGTTTCGAAATATTTCATGAGCTGACGGTTTATCAGCGTTTCCATGACTTTAGAAAGGAGGAAGTGCAATAGGCCTGTAGGAGAAAAGTTTCGCCTTTTTAGAGACAGGCTGGACAAATGCTGTTTTCCATCTGCTCAGAAAGAGTTCGAAAGAGTAGGATTGACGAAAAAGCGGACGCAGTGGTTTTGGCAGCATAGAAGAACATCTCTTCAAAAGAAGGGGAGATATACCATCAAGACCAGCGGATTTGTTTATGTTAAGATATTCAAATACCCGTATCTCTACACGGGGCGAAAGTGGATTGGTTCCATTGAAGGTTCGACGCACTCATCTAAAGGCTGAGACAAAGCACAATCTGGAAGTGCAGAGCCCGACGCAAAGTGTGCAGCAAGGAAATTGACCTAATCCAAAGATCTGACAGCTGGAATGTCATTATAAAGGGTGACCAGATAAGAACAATAGGAAGAAAAATTTAATTAAAGCAACAACGGTACAAGATATAAAATTGATTAGGGTTTGGGTTTGAAGCTACGTTCATGCTACTTCGTGTAGAATAGCATATCATTCAATTGGCCGCCTCGGCTTCGCCGGCATTGCTTCAAGCGGTCGGTTCAATTTTTGATAACTCGGTCCAATATGTGCGGTGTTATAACGACAATAGCGTGTCGAATGTTGGCCTAGAGCTCGTCCAAAGTGGTTGGCTTGTTAGCGTAGACGGATCCCCAGAGAAAATAATCAAGCGGTGTCAAATCACATAATCGCGATGGCCAATTGATAAACACTCTCCGTGTAATAGCCCAGTGCAAAATTTCTCCTTCACAACTTCGAGCGTTACGCCGCTTGTATGACATGTAGCGCCGTCTAGTTGGAACCACAGCTCAGATATATCGATGTTGTCGAACAACAGAAAGTCGGTTAACGTTGCTCTATACTTGAGACCATCGACGGTGTCCCCTACCTCATTTCGAAAGAAATAAGTACCCATGATACCACCACGTCGTAAACCGCACCAAACGGTCAATCGTCTTTGATGTATTGATGCTTGGCCGAACACTTATGGATTGTGTTCGCTCCAATAATGGCAATTTTGGTTTGGTTTTCGCGATATTCATCCTGGTTGAATGGCGTGACCTGTTTGACAGTGGTACGATATATTCATCGTCCTGCGATGTTCTTCTGGTCATCCTTGTAAGGCTTTGGTTTGAATAATTGCTAGTGTAGCATCTTTCAAAATCCGCGATTTTGCGATTTCCGAATTCCCACTTTTTAGTTCTGAAAAATTCGTGTTTGGCTTTTTTCGTCTGGTGGGGACTCAATGCTTAATAAACAACGGTGGTTTTAAGCACAAATTTGGTAATGATTCCTTTTCTTTGGTGTCGGCTAATAAAGTTTTTGTGGAATCGTAGAGCATTGATCTTATCTTCTTTTGTATCTGGAATCTGCGTTTAGGTGAAACTGCTGCTAGAAGCCATTTTTCGGAAATTTTTGGATAATTCAACTCTCTAACCTAGGACACTTAAAAATCGTCATTTAACTTGACGGCATGACGTATTTCACACTTTTAGTAAGCATTATGGTAGAGACAACCCTTCATATCCTAGCTTTATCATATTTGCATAATTTTGCAGCTTCCTGGCTGGAAATCGTATACATAAACGATTCTGATGTCTCTTTGGATTTTAGCAGCTCCTAAAAAAAATGACTAATAAATCAATATTTTGAACGACGTAAAGGATTTTTGTACTTCACCAACATGGACCACTTTGTACAGAGTATAAAGAGATAAAATCTAACTCCGCGTTTATGACATACACAATTCGTACACAGCATGAGAAGAGACTCAGTTTGGACCTGCTTACCAAAAAACAAAAAGAAACAAATAAAATAGACCCTCTGCGAACTTTTGATGCTTCAATATTGAAATCCCACTTATGGGTTCCTACAAAGATACTTTTTGCCCTTCTACATATGTAAATTGGGTGCTTTCTCAAGATAAAAAAGCCGCTATCATAAAATCATCTCCTTATCAATATTCCTAAGAGTACTGCTCCTATTGTTATTGTAGCTGCTCATTCTCATAAAACCTCCATAAGGGCTTCAATCCATTTATTGTTACGTTACACCTGTTACAACCAAAAAAAAAAAAAAACACTAAAATTCAACTTAGGATAGTGATGGAGCTAATCCGATATTTTTCAACCACGTGCATACCTGTAGAGTAGAGTACGCAATTTATGCATTCATTTTTTTCCAATCGGCAGGTAAAGAAATAATCTCCACCACCGGGCCTAAAAGACGAGCTGGTAGGGTTGGAAAAAAAAACCAAGAAAAGGAAGAAAAACTCAGATACATATTTATTGGGGATTTATTGGATCATCACATATGTGAAATGTATTTTATGGGTGAATTTAAATTTATTGGTATGTCTGAAACGGTCCACAGAAGGGTAAAAATGTGATTTGCTTGTTGTCGGTGGTGCTCTGAACTCACTTTCTATGACCGTACCGGTACCGAGGTGCGGAGTATTGATGTCGGTGATGGTAAAGGCAGAAGCAATGGCAATGGCAATGGCAGAGGCGTACTACCGGGGGTAAATCGCCCCATTTTTTTTTTTTATTTTTTTTTTTATGTTTTTGTTCAATCTTTTAGCGTTTTTTTTTAGCTTTTTTTTTTTTGGCTGACTCACATTTTTTATCTCTTGTGTGTCATATAAAATATTTCATGAATATAAGTAGAGACATTTGCCAGGATCTGCCTGAGTGCCGCTGTCAGTAGGGGGCTGTGGAGCACCCGGATTGAAACTGGAAATCAATTGGAGGACTTAAATTTGAAAATATCATTCAAATACACGTATATTCGAGACAGAGAGTATGCTTTCAAAACTGGTACTGGCACTTTGTGGTACATACACTCGTACGTATTTATATGAAAGCATGACAGGCCTGGATGATTCATGGAATTTTTAATTTACAATTTCGCTGTCAAAGAGTCTTAGCTGGAGACACAGTTAGCAAGGGGGAATGGGTGTGGAAGAGGATTGAAAAGGGATTTAGTTATGTATATATTTTTGGGTATTTCCTATGGAATAAACTACACAAATCATTTTGTTGCTTAGTGTTTGTGCCTGAGATTTAACCCAACCAGCGAATACACATATTCATTTGCATGTTTGCTTTTTTATAATTTTTTTTATGCACAACTTTTTTTTTTTTTATTTTATTTTAATGGAATCCCTTTTTTTATGAATTTTATTGTGGGGATTTGTTTGCTTTGAGGACGTTTTTTTTAACTGCGATTTTTTTTTCTCCCACATCAAATTTGTTGGCCTAACAAGTTTTTTACTATTCGTTTTGTCTGGTCTGTCAGGTTTATATAAATAGCTATTAAATGAATATTAGGTCGGTTGGAGTTTTTAAAATGAATAAAGCCGGTTTTGACATATTGATTAAAAGAGTTTTGAAATATAATTGTGAAATGGATGGACATACATATCTGACGTCAAAAATATGGGTTAAGGGGTGCATACAGCATTCTAGACTGAGACCATAATATGAAGAATAATGGACATATGTACTACGAAATACGAAAGGGTCTCTTAATATTAGGGGAAAATTCAAATTTTATATAAAGCACAATTTTGCGAGAAAATACCGAAATTGTGATTTAAATATAAAGTATCCTATGAATGACGCCTCGGCTTTCCCGGCACTTTGGAATTCTTACGACGAAGCTATTCATGGCGATTATGGATTAATATGACTAGATTTTAGCGATAAAGCGTCTCGCCTTTTGTTTTAAGTGTTGGACGGTCGTGAGCTTGTTGACGTAAAGTTTGGACACACCCCAAAAAAAAATATGTCGAAAGGTGATGGATCACACCTTCGAATTCTGGTTGATTAAAAGAAATTAAATTTCCCAGCATTTAGGAGAAGTTGATGTCGTTACGCAGTGATTTAAAATGTGAGTCAAGTGAAAAATAATGCAAGGAACAGCCAACTTGGTGAAACGGAATCGAATCTTCTCCAACTAAGTTTGATTTTATATTACAATACAGTTCAAAAATAATTTTTATTCACTGCAACTATTTCTAAACATCTAAACAAGGACGAATGTGGATTTTCAGATAAATAAAAATCGGTTGCATAGCTAGTGCTCAGAAGGAAGAAGTTACTTAACATATTAGCATCTATTTCGCATTAGAAATTACTTTTGGCACTAGTAATACGGATCTCTCGAAGGTGGTTCCAAAGTTTTTTGAGGAGAGGGATGCATTCCGCTTGGAGTCATAGTAATATCTTTTAGCATTCCGAACTAAGACTCTCGAATGGTTTCGTACTGCTTTGTAGTTGAGCCAGTTAGTGCTAGACGGATTTTGTTTCTACTTATTCCGGGCTTTAATACTCTTCGCAGCTTTAGTCGTAAACCAAGAAAAGTTTTTCTTCCGAATTCGAACCGGTTATAAAACTGTAAAACTATTTCTTGAAAATTGGCCAACTTTGTCTCAGGATCGGCAGTTAACCAGCAGTTACCCCAAGGGGCAGAAAAGGCGGGTACTTGGAAAGTATTAACATCTACAGAACAGAAATCTTTAAAGTCAAAAGCAAGGGGTGCAGCGGAGTGACTACTCAGTGGATATCATATGTGCAAAAGAGAATGCCGTGGTCAGATATACATATAGTCAAGCGAGAGCTATTCAAAAAGAACAGCTGAAGACGGTTCAGATACAATTACTAGGTCAAGAAGGCTGGGTGAATAATTTTTAGCGAATCTCGATAGATAGTTTATTTTTATTATATGATATCATAAAGGGGAATTGAATTGTAGTGAGTCATTCTTTAATAAATTTGTATTGAAATCCTGAGAACAAACTTTACATAGTTCGGAGAAAAAGGCATGAGTAAAGCAGGTCACAAGACATTTAATCCATCCATCGTAAATTGGCACATGGGCATAGTACCCCGGCGTAAGATCACGGACTTTACGAATTTATTTGTAGTATATCCTTTGAAAATAAAATAAAATAAAAACTCAGTCTTTGAGTAGCTTGATTTGCTTATTCGTTTGCGGTTAAGGGACGACCTGACATATTTTCGCGATTGAGAGTTCTTATTATTTTTTTCTGACCCCTTCTTCGATCCTCGACTAGAGATTTAACTTTATTGATTCTTAGACCGGGTTCTCGGCCCATTATCGGTCTTTCAGTGGTAACATTTTCGCTAACGCGCGTACTTCTCATAACATTATGAGGTTTTGGTACATCTGTTAATATTCATAACATTTTTCTTCATACCTCTCAATACTGCGATAAGTATGTTCGAGCTAGGTAAACAATTGTGGTACAAAATAAACATTTTTTCAATAAGCAAATATTGGGGAGTTTTTGTAACATTAAACGCGACCCACAATGGCCTTAGATGCGACATCGTCATCGTAACTTCTTTGGTGGTCAACGATGCAGTATAAATAACGGGTGACCAGATAGCAATGATAGTTCTTTTAATTGTTGTGTTTCAGCAGCTCTCGAAGTTACCAATGACATCCAGCTGTCAAAATATTCAGAATGTTTTGCCATTTCATTGCACGCTGGCCGAACGTGCGGAAATTATTAAAAAATATCGAAATTCCGTCTCAGTTGTAAATGCGCAACGTGAATTTCGTCGTGAGGTCGGTCGCGATCATCGCTTCAGTGCGTAGGCAATTCGTCGCACCGTGGAAAAGTTTGAGTGTAAGCACACTCTTTTTGATCTTAAGCCACCAACCTGACAAATATTGGTGAGAAATGGAGAAAATATAGCTGCCGCAGCAGCCAGTATCCAAGAAGACCATGAAGTGTCAATTCGGCGCCGATCAGCTGAATTGGGCAGTTAGATTTGGGCCCACATCCGTACGTACTGACGCAAGAACTGAATCCGGACCACCATAACAGTTCACTAATTGGGAACTGGAAATGTTGGCCGGAGATCCGGATTTTGGTCAAAAATTTATGTCAACAAGAAAAATTGCCATTATTGGAGCGAACATAATCCACAAGTGTTCAGCCAAGCATCATTGCATCCACAAAGATTGACTATTTGGTACGGTTAAGGGCATGGCGAGGTCATCGGACCTTATTTCTTTCGAAATGAGGAAGGAGACATCGTTACCGTCAATGGTATCAGGTATAGAGCGATGTTAACCAACGTTCAGTGGTCATAGCTCGACAACATCGATATGTCCGGGCTGTGGTACTACAAGACGGGGCTATATGCTGCGGCTGAGTCATTTCACGGCGAGTGTTCATATATTGACCATCGCGATCAAGAGATTTGACAACACTTGATTATTTCCTTTGCTCTGGGACTCCGTTAAGTCCTTAGTCTACGCTAGCAAGCCAACTACTTTGAAAGAGCTCGAGGCCAACATACGACGCGCTATTGCCGCACATATTGGACCGTGTCATCATAAATTGGATCAGCGAGGCGGCCATTTGAATTATGTGCTATTCCACACATAATGGCATGAACGTAGCTTCAAAATAAAGAATGAATGAGTTTTATATCGCATACCGTTGTTGTTTTACTTATCGTTCTTATCTGGTCATATTCAAACTCTTCTAAAATTTCCAGCGCCTTAATTCAATTATCAGATGTTGCCTTAAGTGACGTTGTTGCTTATAACATCGTTATCATCGGCTTTAATACAAAACCTTTCACGATATTAAAGACAACGAACTTTGAACACTGCCATCGATTTCATCCAACTTTAAATCCAAATTCTGCGGTTAATCCCGCTCTGCAGTTAATTTTGTTTTAATGTCAGCGTACATTTATTTTTGTTCATATATTTTGTCAATTCATTTGGTGCGCTTACAGTTAGATGATATATCTTATAAGACAGTATAAACGAAATATTAAAGAACATTTTAAATATCCAGAAAAAAAAATTAAAAAAAAATACAAGTTATCTATTAATATTTTCCATACAGAAAACAGGTAGGCACTATAAATAAAAACTACATCTCTTTCGTGAACCTCTAATTTTAATCAAGTTCGATTGTTTGTAAAATGAAGCCGTAAATCTTTCCGAAACTGTGCATCGACCTTAAACGTCCTCACATGCAGTGGCACTGGGTTTCATAAGCGGACGGCGTTGATAAAGAACTGTCTCTTAGAAGTAAGGCAAGCGCAACGCTGGTATAATAGTTTCAGAAATCTGTCTGAGGATCCAAAGCGTAGTCGTTCGAAAAGGCTACTACGTCTCCGCTTCTGGATTATGTTGAAAAGCAATATTAAAGTGAAATTATAAATCCGCCTGGAGAAGCTTGAGGCACGGTCTAACCTACCCAATCCGTATATATACCAAGCAGTGTTGTTGAAAGCAATATAGCGCTGCAAGATCCGTTGTGTACATTCGAAGGACTGTAAGGTATACCCGCGATGGCATTAATGTGAGAATCACACGATAGTGACCTATTGAAAATCATGCCTAGGTTCTTAGCAGTTTCATTGTAATCTAGAAGGGAGCTGCTGAATATTATTTTTAGGAAATAAAATAGGTCTACGCTTTTCCTGCTTATCGCTACGCATTTGGACTTTAATAGGTTTATGAATAGTTCATTTCTGTTTGAGCAACGACGAGAAATATCTTCTAAGTTCTTGTTGATGTGATTAGCACAGTTTTTGGTGAGTCTCAGCGGACTACTATTCAATAATTGAATATAGTCAAAATGCATTTGGATATATGATGTTCTTTATATAGTGGTAAGCACATTGATATGCAAGTAAAAGAAGTGAGGTTCTAACATGGAACCTAGTGGAACCCCTCGGAAGAAAATCAGACATTTTGTTTGCTACTTCGACCGCTTGTTTCCTTTGTCGAAGATAGGAAAAAATTAGTCTGACGGAATTGGCAGAGAATCTGTACAAGGATGAAAGCTTATTATACAAATTTGTATGGTCTGCCGTACAATTGCTTGTATTGGAAAAAGTACTAAAAAGGCAACATGGTCTGTGCCAAAGCCTGTCAAATTTAAAATGGCTGACATTCCATGTGTTAAGCACGGAAATCAAATTCTTTGGGGGGACACTAAGGTTCGTTCGCTTAAATAAGCATTCATTCTACATGATTCTTTCAGATGACTTAGACATAATTGAGAGTACAGATATGGGCCCGAAACCATTTGTATTAGGGCTTTCAGGTCATATTTTAGCTAATTTCCATTGATAAGGAAATATCTCCTGATAAAGAAATATAGTCAAGACTGTATTAAAAGTGTGTGTAACTTATGTATATACATATGCCACGAACCATTTAAACCCAAGGTTGTGAATTGTTCCCTTCGGAGGGAATGCTATCTGGTGGGTTCATCCTTTTGCTGATTCGCAAGCTTTGGTATCCGTCAAATCTTCCACCAACACGTTTCTTTACTTTACAGGATTTTGCATTACTTATATTTTTTTATGATTGTTGTTCCACATACCTTATACGTCAAGCTCTTCCTTTTGGTTTTTGGCATTTGATAGCCGTTCTCAAAAATTCATAAATTTAGTACCCATTAGATACCGGCTTTTATTGGTATCTCCCTGGTACTTCCACGAAAACCCACAAACGTTGGTGTTGAATTTCGAGTAGGCCGTCCAAGATGAGTTAAGAATAATTTACTCACCTTTTCGAGTTGTCTCAGCATAGATCATCTATATGGATTTGGTGTCCATCACTGCATTAGGTAACCACGTGTCAGAATAGATACATAACAATTGCGTATAGTGACTCTTACTTAAGTTTCCCTATATTTGCCCTCCAATAATTAGAATTTCTCATACATAATAGCTTAAATCTTAAGTTTAATTGCCAACAATAAATTAAATCGTTTGAAAATCAGTCCGACACAAATTATCACCTCATACCATAGATTTGCTATACTTAGAAAAAAAAACTTTTCATCAAAAAAAAGTTCACTGATTTTTTATTTTTTAATTATCTAATTTGATTCGAATTTGCTAATTATTTTTAATTAAACCGTCAGTTTCACGTTTAATAGTAGGGCTTTAGGTGATACGTTTTTCAATCAAATAAATTAACCGATTCAATGAAATCGGATATACATATTTGTTCAGCCGTTTTAACCAAATTAGGAAATATACAAATCAATGTTTTTTTGTTTTTAATTTTCTATGTGATTTCCGACAGCAGCTCCAGTTAATCAGTTTTTTTTTTATTGTTTTATGTTCATAAAATGAAAACTAATATTGCACAAAATCACTTGCAGACTACGTTGTGGTAGCACTTTTTGATTATTTTTTTTTTTTTGTGAACGCCTGACTAAATACATATCTCCATTTTAGAAAATAAAATACATAATTCATAAATAAACTGACGGGAGTTTATTAGAATCGGTAATGTGTAAGCACATGAAAAAAATAAAAAAGGAATCAAAATGCAGTCGCACATAAAATCAAGGACGAATGTGCATTCACAAACGTACGAGTACAATTATTTTTTATATGTCAAATATGGTATGTCATTAAAATAAAATTGTTGAAATTAAAATAAAATAAAATGAAAAAATAAAAATAAATAAATTGAGAGAGTTTCGTCGAAAATATAGAGCAGAGGAATATGAATGGCTGAACACATAATTTGACGAATGCGTTTATTGCTTCTGATAAAAAAAAAGATAAAAATCAAAAACTTATTCTTAAATGTAGCAATTAAAAAATAAAAATATTTAGAGAAAATATTGATCAGTATTTATTATGATTTTTTATTTTCATTTCAATGAAATAATCATCCGTTGGAAAAATTTCTGAATATTCAGTCGAGAATATGCGGAACCAAGTGCTTAGTCACGATCTCCTAAATTTGCTAGGACTTAAATTTATTGTTGTGGTGGTGACTTAAATGCCAAACTTACCCACTGGCGATCTAGAGTTAAAAGAAAACGGGTGTTATCAACATAGCTGGCCAACTGATCCCAATGAAATACCAGACTTTGTTGACTTTTTGTAGCAAAGCGAAAACACCTAGGAATTGAAGGTAATTGTAACTTATAGTCAGATCATACCTAGGCAACCCAGACGGTCTGAGGATCGAATCCTTAGCTTGTATATAAGAAAACACGATCATGTGAATTTAGAGAAAAAAAAGGAAGAAGGCTACGATCTCTTAGAGAAACAAAAGAACAAATTGATCTTGAAGTGCAACAATCCCCAGCTAATGTACAGCCTGATTTGATAAGAAGACAACTTGAAGCAAAAAATCCCAACGTAATAAAAGAGTTGGTATTAGTACAAAAAAGGGCCTCTAGAGAGACAACAAGCTCTTAGCACTGAACTTAAGAATTTAACCTATGAATACAAAAATTATTTATTGTACTTTGTTGATTTTTGCGAAGATGGAGGAACGATACGACCGCCGATTACTCCTTGTGGAAAGCAGCTGTCTTAAAAGACCTTAGTTACAAAATCCATCCCTGAAATCACCAGTTGAAAAATGAAACAAAAACCTGACTTCTTCTGAGAACATGCAATAAACGTTTTTAAACCATTCTCTTTAAGTATTGCTATAAAGAACCTATAGTTTAGTTGAATGCCAATATAATTAGTTTTCGTTATGCAACAGTTAAATTCTTTGTGAAAATGTTTAAAGTTTCTAGCGTTCTATGTTAGTAAACTCATGTTTTATATAAGGAGCTTAAATATAATTCTGGTAGACGGTCAGTAATCTTAATAGACTTGAAACTATGTAGTGTAATGTATCAACCTCCCTTAAGTTTAAAATTTATGTTGTTGACTGTCTAGAGCTCTCTCACATATTTCCATATTAAGAGTGACCTTAGTTTAAGACCGGTTCAGTTTCCCATCGCAGGCATCCAATCATGCACAAAAATAGAGCAGTAACGCCATGTGCAACGCACTAACAATTCATCTGATATATTGTCAAGGAGACTATCTGTACATACACTGCTATAATCTCCAACTAGGTTTAATGAACCCGAGTTTCTTACTCAACAGACTCAAAACTGGATAAATACGGAAATTTCCATTATCCGATAAAATCCTTGCATGGCGAAAGATAAAACCAGGGCTAACCGTTACTCCAAAGGAGCATTCGACTGATCCCATGTGCTCAGTTAATCATAGAAATTCCTCACTTTCATTACAAAAAATCTCCTCAAATTGCTTTAGGTCTTAGAAAAAATTAAGCGCTTTGCAACAGTGGTCCTAAAAGTATTGAAGAATTGAGACAGGACACCGTTTAATAATGATCACGATTTTCCATGAATACATTCAACTGCGAGATAACGGATGTTTAAACTGGAATTCATCAATGTTAAAGTTGAATCCATATCTTGAGATAAAGGTCCTTCTTGATTGAAAAGCGCTCGCATTCTGCCAGACGCTAGAAGTCCAATTTTAGTACCAACAAATTGCATGGTAACGCATTTACATGAAATAAATATGCATGCTTCTAACAGAACTCTAATTACAATTTCAAGACAGCAGATATTGGAAGCGTGGGCGGAATATCCCGAAAGGTTGTCTACAGTTGTGTTCGATGCTTTAGAATAAAACCAAAAATTATTCAACAACTGGTGGGAGATCTACCACTAGAGAGGGTAAATCCAGGACGAGCATTTTAATAACACTGGGGTGAACTTCTGTGGACCTGTCAGAGCTACAAGTATAAGGGGATAAACTCCAACAACGACCTAAGGGTTGCAAATTTTATGATGAGAAATTGAACATCAAATTGAATTGAATTAGAAACAAAATACTTTACAAACAACTTTGTTCAAAGAAACAACGCTACTATGCAACAACTAACAGAAGATTACGGTTCCAAAAAATGTGCATAAAACAGCAATCCTTACGAAAAATGATTTTACAACAAAATCGAGTATGGGAAAATGAATTGTGGATTTACGCAAACGGTACGTAGCGCTTGCTGGAATATGAAACTTGTGAGTTTTCGAATTATTTGTGTTCCCTCAGTCGATGCAGATTTTAATTGAATTACGAAGAAATACGAAGTCTGTTGAATTAACTTGGAAATAAATATACTAAACACATAAGATGAACTTCACATGCTCCCCCTTTTACAGGGTTAATTACTCTCTAAATATTGTGTGTTTCAAATATGAGATGGATGGATGGTTCCTTGAGCAAATGGGATCTGGTAGAAATTCATTCCTCCTGCGTCACCAAATTTCGGAGGATTTTTGAGGTCGCGGACAAATAAACGAAGGCCTGCTCCTCCCATTTCTTGGAGAGGTTTTGCTTGGAGAGAAACTCCTAACTGTGCTGATACAGATAGAGGCTATATTCAACTCCAATGTCCGCAGATGCAAATGATTTAAAAGCGTTCACTCCGGGTAATTTTTTGATGGGGGCTAATGGTCCTTACCAGAACCTGATATCACCGATAAGAACTTCAGCAAGCTCTGAAAGTATCGTCATATCCAACATATTCAACAACATTGCTGGGCACTTTTAATTCTTGCCTGACTTGCCGATTTCCTGTCAATGACATATTTTTTAATTTTGTCATTTGTTAGCTGTTAGTCTTACTTTGCTTTAGAAGCAAATTGCGCGTATTTTTGTGAAAATGTATTCTTATGTCGTCAGTTTTAATATGAGGTGCAAAAACGAGTATTTTCGTAGCAGCGCAAGCTGCTAAAAAGTTACGTAATGTGTATGGTGAAGAAACCTTAAAAGAAAGATAGTGCCGGAATTGGTTTGAAAAAATTTCGTTCCGTTGATTTTTTACTGAAAGATGAACAACGATCAAGTGGACCAGATGAGCTTAATAATGATCAAATTAAAGCCATAATAGAGCCGGATCGTCATATAACGGTACGAGAGATAACAAAAAAGTTAAATGTGTCACATACAGAGATTGAGAAATATTTAAAACGCATGAAAATCGTTGCTAACTTTTCCGGTAGAATAGTTCCAATTTTGGTGAGTTCATCGGCCCTACAGTTCCCTGGAATGCCTTTGTGGCACGGCACCCAGCAAATGTGAAGGTTGAGCTGCTCTGCCATCTCCATAAGAGATTATCGGCATTCAAAGACGGTTTTAGAATTTAATGAGACTGAGTCCAGGGACTTGATAGCGGCCTGACTATCCGAAAGGATGCGGATATCCTTTGCAGATATCACGTTTTTCTTCAGTCAGGACAGAGCTCCTTTAACAGCCAAAATTTCCACCTAGAATACGCTACAGTGTAGAAGTGGATTGACCTGTCCTCCATGAAAGCATCTTCCTCCCAAAAGGATCTAGAGGGGAAGCCTATATAGAAGACTTTGTTAAACCAAAGTTCAGGTATGGTGTAAACGATGTTCTCTGTGAGGATTCCTAATGTATTAAGAATGTTAGCGTGGCAAAATGAATTATTTGTCCACTGTGTAGTCACTATAAGGCGAATAGCTGCAGTCTCAGTTACTTATCTACTAAAGATATCGAGGGGTGTCAATTGAAACAGAATATCCAGTGCTGCAGATGGAGTAGAGCGTAAGGCTCCTTTTATGCATGTACATGCTGTTCTTTGGACTCTGCTTACTTTGCTGCAGTTGACTACATTGTCTAAGGCCGTTCACCAGACAGCAACTCCGTAGGTGAGTTTCGGTCTTCTGACCGAGATGTAACACATGGGCTGAAAAGCCGTTTCTAAGAGGGGGCACCATTTGAATTAAATCCATACCATTTTCAGTTAGTACCAACCTTCGAAAGATACGTGTATAAATTTGACAGCTGTCGGACGATTAGTTCTCGAGATATACCGTTGTGAGTGAAGGAACTTTTGTTATTGTGAAAAAAATGGATTCAAAGCAATTTCGTGTGTTGATTTATCATAGCTTGGCGTGATAAGTGCTACCCGGACTCTGCACCTTGCGAACGAACCATTCGCAAGTGGATTGAAAAATTTAAAAGTGGTCATACAAGCACCGAAGATGATGCACGCAGTGGACGTCCAAAAGAGGCTGTTTCAGATGAAAACATCAAAAAAGTCCACAAAATGATTACGAAATACCGTAAAGTGAAGTTGATCGAGATACTTGTAGCTGAGGCTCTGAAGATATCAAGAGAGCGTTTTGGATATATCATACACGAATATTTGGACATGCGAAAGCTGTGTTCAAAATGGGTGCCGCGTTTGCTCACAGTCGACTAAAAACAACAACGTGTTGATGATTCAGAGGATTGTTTAAAGCTGTTCAACTGCAATAAAGCCGAATTTCTGCGTCGGTATGTGACAATGGATGAAACTTAGCTCCATCACTTCATACCAGAGTCAAGTCGGCAGTTAGGTGAATGGCGAGCAGGCGACGAACCTCGTCCTTGACTGGCAAGGTTATGGCATCCGTATTTTGGGATGCACATGAAATAATTTTCATCGACTATCTCCAAAAGGGGCAGACTTTCAACAGCGACTATTACATTGCGTTGTTGGAGCGTTTGAAGGACGAAATCCGAAACAGAGGCCTATTTTGAGGCTAAACCGAAATCGTACTACAAAACTGGTATCGAAAGATTGAAAAATCGTTTCAATCAGAGTATCGCCCTCGAAGGCAACTATATTGATAAATAAAGTTGAATTTTGCAAAAATTTTGTGTTTTACTATAAAATGGCACGGACTTTTCAGCAAATGTGCTATAGCCAGTGGGTTATGCATAGCTGAAGGCCCCATTTATTCCAATCGATTTTTTGCAAGAGAATAAACCTACTGCTTTATTGACTTTCTTGAATGTATAATTTCCAGTTTAGTTTCCTGTCAAAAATGAGACCCAGATATGTTGCTGTATCGGAAAGACTAAACTGGTACATTTTATTGAGGGAGGGTCTATAATTAGAATTTTATATTTCATAGAAAATAGGACAAGCTTAGTTTTATGAGGGCTTACTTCCAATCCACAGCGATCTTCCTAACGGCTTAATCTGTTAAGATTGATTTGAAGGAGTTCTTAAGTGGTATTCAGATGCTTACCTGAGATGCCTATAGTAACGTCATCTGCATAGGTAATCACCCTGCTAACACCCGCTTCCAGGTATATCAGCAATTCATTATCCATGAAGAAGGGGAGAGAGGACACTTCCTTGTGGCGTACGTCTGCTGCAACATCTTTTAGCAGAAGCCCGACCCAGTTTAGAGTTGATTATCCTACTGTTTAGCATAAGACTGATCAGCTTACCAAGTGAGTCGCCTACCTGCAGAGTTGACAGCGCAGTCGTGATTGCGGATATTTTGACGTTGTCAAACCCACCCTCTATGTCCAGGAAAGCAACTATTGTGTACTCTCTATATTGTAGGGATCGTTCGATATGGGTGGTCAGTGAATGCAGACGCATTTCCACCGGCTTTCTTTTACAGTAGACATGTTGAACCGTTGACAAAAGTCTTGGATCAATTTTATTTTAGCTCGTATAGGGTTAGCCGTTCTAGGGTTTTCAGAAGGAAAGATGATTAACTTATAGGTCTGAGGGACCTATGAGAACATTTTCCGGCTTTGGGAATGACAAGAACATTGACTTCTTTCCAAGACAGTGGAATGTGGATCAGTTCTACACAGTTCCTCATGATATTCTCTAGCGTAGGAAGGATAATATCTTACGGCCTTTGTAGCTCAGGTATTATCCCGTCCGGACCAACAGACTTGTATGGTTTGAAGCAGTTCAGCGCCTAGAGCAATTTTTCTCTTGTAATCAGACCATGAATTTTAGTCACGGTTGCAGTAGTCCTGTTTAGGGTGCTACTGGCCGCGAAGTGGGAGCTACCTGGAAAGTGGGTGTCCAGCTGCACGTTGAGTGATTCGTCACTTGAGGTTGTCCAAGAGCCGTTGATTTCTTCAAACAGCTAGGCATCATAGAATTTGTAGAGCGGATTTTCCTTAACGGCGATGCCTCAGAGGTTTCTGTTATTTTGTCACAGAATGACCTCCAGGATTGTCACCTTGCCTTCCTCAGCTCTTTTTTGTGTATTTTGAGGGATTCTTTGTATGAGTCCCCGTCAGACACTTTTCTTGTGCTTTTGGCTAAGTTGAACCGTTTTCTGCAAGTGTTTCTAAGCAGTCCACTGTTTTGGGGTTAGATCTTACCAATTTTGAAATAAAACTGTTTTATGAGTCAAACATACGCATGATTATATTTTATGTGACTTTTAAGATTTTTAACTTTTTTAACAGTTTTCTTTTATTTGTTTTAAGATTATTGGCATATATAAGGTTCCATTTTAATCAAACCAAATTGTAATGGAGAGGCTAAACTTGAATGTGGATGATATTTTATCCGCTCACTTAGAAAATGATGAAGGAAGTTCTAGAAACAGACTGTAAAGTGGGGCATCACGAGAGCGAAGATGACTTGGAAAGTATGTTGAAGATGCTTTTATTGATGATGTGGAAGTAAAAATGATTTGCAGCGTAGTATTCATCATTAGGTTCTAATCGAATCATTAGTGTGTTATAAAGAAGAATTAGAGGTAAGAACAAAAATGTGTGGTTGACATTAGAGCCAATAAGGCGCTCCAGAACCTCAGCATTGAATATTGTAATTTGTCAGTACTTCGAGGGATCCAACAGGCATTGTCCGCGATATGTATGAACCCATCTTATGCTTCAATGCTTTTCTTATCAACTAAATTTTGACTGAAATGGTAAAATGGACCAACGCAGAAATAGCTCTGAAAGGCGGGGCAATATGACTAGCGCATCGTTAAGTGACGCAAGTGAAAATGAAATTCGGACATTGATTGGAATACTAGTTTTGACAGCAATGACAGGAAAGACAATTACCTGTCTACAGAAGAACTATTTGACAGATCTTCCCCAACGATGGATTCATCTGTTATGAGCCGTGATCGATTTGATTATTTGATACTGTGTCTCATAACTGATGACAAAACATTACGTCCATCACTTCGGCAAGAAGATGTGTTTATGCATATTCCAAAAATATGGGATGTGTTTATTCGGCATAATAACTAGACAGAGTGGGCATATCTTACTATATATGAGCAGCTACTTAGTTTTTAAGGACGATGCCCTTTTAGGATGAACATACCCAATAAATCAAGTAAATATGGCCCAAAAATTCTCATGATGCGTGATAGTGGATTGAAGTATATGTAAATCGCAATGCCTTATTTAGGAAAAGGAGCTAAGGCCAATGGTTTACCCCCTTTCAAAGCCTGTTCACGGTAGCTCTCATAATATCACCTGTGACAACTGGTTCACCTCAATTCCTTTGACAAAAAGCTTATAACAGGAGCATTATAGGTTGACCTTGCTTGGCACAGTATGATTCAACAAACGTGACATCCCCGAAGCGCAAATAACAATCGTACAAAACGAGTAGGAATTTCAATGTTTTTGCAACGATGGACGCCTCACACTCAAGTCTTCTAAAATGGTGTACATGCTATCATCGTGTAACGAGCAAGGCACAATTAATGAAAGTACTGGTAAACCGGAAATGATTATGTATTACAACACAACAAAAGGAGGAGTAGATATCTTCGACCAGATGTGATCCAGGACGACAAACAGAGAGCCTATGGCTATGTTCTATAGGATTATCAATATAGCCTGCATTAATTCCTATGTAATGAATTCCCATAACGTTTCTAAGAAAGTTAAAACTGTTTTAAATCAGAAAAACTAAGCACAACACCGTTTGTGAAAAATTAATTTGATATTTCCACGTTGAGTAGACATTTGCGAGATGATATAAATAATTTGCTGTCAAAAGACGTCTCTGACACACCTAACAGACAAGATGTTCCTGAAGAGACTTTACCAAAAAAACGTTCCTGCTGTGCATATTGCCCATACAGTATAAGACGTAAGGTAAACGCATCGTGCACTAAGTGCAAAAAAGAGCATAATATTGATCTGTGTCAAAAATCTGATAATATTTTTACTTTGATTTTTATACGATTTACTTTCCTTATTATATATAATAATATATATGCATAAACGTTCAAATGGAATAAATTATGCTTTAAGGGGTTAGGTCACTCTAAAAGCCGTGAAAATAGGCCTTTTTGTGATTTTTTTGTCAGGAACAATATAAAATAAATCGAGTTTACAAAGGTAGAAGTTTACTGACGGCAAAACATAATTTTTATAGAATAATTTATTTAAAAATGGCACCTGTGCAGCGTTTTTCAGATGCAGCGTTTCTCAGATGACCTCTCTTTTTTGGAAGGGTTTACGGCCGTACCAACAGCCCCTGTAAATTTTGAATTATGATGAGTAACTAAATAATTTTTATTGTACATAACAACAGCTAGAGAAGTACGTAGGAATTTTTTGATATATTGATGCTTGGCCTTATACGGCACTTCCAAAATCAAACTTGCGAAATTCGCAGAAAAATCGCCAGAAAATAGTTAATAACAAATGAACTGTGACATATGGAAAAAAATCCTACGTACTTATTCAGACAATATATATTTTTAAAGATCTAGTTAAAATTTGAAGTGAATTAGTTGAAAATTGTTGAAGTTATGGGTGCGGACAACTTGAAAAATGCAGTTTTGAGATAAACGCGTTTAAAATTGTATGTTATTGAAAGTCGTGAAAAATCTATTTTGCAATACCTTTAATCCACGATGCCTGCACCATGTAATTGGCTTTCTAAATTAGTGTCCTGCTCTTCCATTTTTTTTTATTGGATTTTAATGCTCTTCTGTAGCTTCAAGCACATTTCATAGCTGTTCGGGCCGATTTCTAAATCCATAGCTTTCATTGAAGCAAAGACGTCATTGTACACGCAAACTGCAGTATTCATAGCTATATCCAACACAGTCTTACTACTAGAAATGGATTTTGGGGCCAATGTCCACACAGTCGAATTAAAACTTTCATGCAGTTTTGAGTATAAATGCCGATGCATCGAATAAGAAGATCGTCTCTGGTCAATTATTGCTAGACTGGCCTGATAGTTTCATACACTTCAATTGGGAGAGCTGGCTTATGTTTGTACCCAGCCAAACTACGAGTATTTGTAGCTTTAGCCTTTCGCCATAATCACTATGAATCCTCTCCGATTGGACATTTATCGTGCTGCGGTTTTGCATCAGCAGATAATTTATGATCGAGTATAGCCCATATACTGTTTCAAATGTTTTCAACTGCACCACAGTTTCTACGAATAGCTAATTCATAACAAATAGAGAGTTCGTCTATTAGTTTTCCCGTCAATTTGCCCCTTCCACTGAGACATTTTGGATTCTTTGACATGCTCATAGGGCATAGAATCACTAATGCCTTTAAAAGTCTCAGAATCACCGTGGCCAATATGATAGGTGTATTTTACCTGGTGCAAAGATTCGGATCGCTGAAACATCTCAAAAACTGCATCGACCTCCATTTTTCCTGCTGATCCCTCGTTTAAAAGCGAATTTTGGCATAGTTGTAGGGAATGGTATTTTAAACGACACACCAAAAGTACTAAAAGATGATGGTGAAGCTATCATGTGGGGGGTTAAAGGTTCTTTTTTTTAGTTTTTCGTAAATCACTCGTAAACGGTGGCCCATAGCAAAAAATGTTCTTAGACAAAAGTAATCCGCATAAAATTCTTTACAAAAAAGATCCTATACATATTTTCGCTGGGATAAATATTTATTTATTGATTTAATCAAATAATTTACAAATTATTTTAATAAGGCATCTGGGTAATAAAACCATAAAAATCAAATTTAATTAAAAATCAAATTTAGTTGAATAAAAGTTGTAAAGGGGGGAACAAATAAAATTAATTTTTACAAACAAAGTTTCAAAAAGTTAAATAGTAACAGGCATAAGTAATTATATTTCATTGAATTTGTTATGAAAATCTAAGGCTAGTTTTATTCGTTCGATTGTGTTGTAATCTGAGGAGTTGAGTATATTTGCTAATTGCTGTGGTATAGGTGTACTTTCCAGTGAAGGGTCTATCTGACGTGATAGAGGGCATTCGACAAATATATGCCAAATAGATAGTTGAGTCTGACAGGGTTCACATACTTCCGGGTTCTCGAGAGTGTATAGATGTTTAGTGGAGAATAAAGTTTTTCCAACTCTGATTCGAAGTATTCTTATGCAATCTTCTCTGCTAAGCTGATTATTGTATGGTATACGATGGTTGTGGGGGTTGTGTGTTTGAAGGAATGTAAGACAATTTTTCCAACTGTCAGCAAGTTCCTACTTCAGCTGTGTTCGAAATATTTGTAGAGTCAATTGGTAGAATTTTGGTGACTCAATAATCAGTGGGTAATTTACAGAATCTTTGGCTTCGAGATCTGCAATTTCGTTGCCTTTGATACCGAGATGCCCTGGTGCCCATACTAGTGTGATATCTCCTGTTAGATTACCTCTAAGAAGTTCTAGTGTAGGGCATTTGTTGGTTTCATTTCTGAGGCCTTTAAGAATGCTTAAGTTATCTGTCAAGATTATACTACGTCCAGAACAAATTTGTGCTACAGATATAGCCTTATTTATTGCTGCCAATTCTGCAATGTAGCTTCCTGTTTGTGTTCATTTATTTCCCATTTAACTACAGCATAAGACGTATGGCTGTCACTATATGATCCATCTGTATAAAAGATATGTTCAGGGCCGATTTTTTCTATCATCTCGTGGTGTAGCATTTGGAACAATTCAACAGGGGTATTCTTCTTCTTAAATTTAGCTAGATCCGTATTAATTTGTAATAAATATTTAAAAAGATATTAAAGGGGGAAAGCTAATTATCACCAATTCTACACATACTGAATATTATAGTTGTGAATAAATTTATTCTATCGGATGACACCGGGCCGCGGCCGCCAGGGGTCTCAGTCGAGCGCGTGCCGCCAGTGAAGTGGCTTTGTGCGAGCTGAGTTTAACGGATTTGGCGCCAGATCTTGAGAGGTTCAAAAGAGTACATCACCATTTAGCGCATCAGATAGGCAACAAATGCAACGTTTACGTCAAGTTCACTGTCGCATAATCTGACAGTATTCAAAGTGATTTCGACGCACTCATTCATTTAGCCCTAACGAATGTCGCCCGCTCGTGCATGTGCCCCATAGGTGTTAGCGAGAGCGCTATCGGGCTGCGCCGCACAGGCTGGGAGATTTCCGATACGCAATTAATTGCGCACGCAAACGGATTTGTCATGGATTGACAATAAAATTACGTCGCGAGTTCACAGTTTGGGGCGGGTGTACCAAATGTGATTTTTTTTTCTATGCGACACTACAGTGTGTTTCCACTATGTCGGAGAAGTGTTTAATTTGTGATAATGTAGTCGAAACGGACGACAGTCGGAAGTAAAGGGATAATTGGGATAGTGAATGCAAATGCGTTTAGGAAAGATGGTAAAGATACAGGTTTAGGGAGTGAGAAGAGTGGTGTCGTTCACAATGCTTGCAGAGGAGAAAACCTCAGAAGTGACTCAATAAAAAGGTTTATAAGAGATGAAGTTTGTTCAGAGCAACCATCAACATCACGTGATGTCTCTTCTTTGCGTTCAGGACAAGGCAAATTTGATTTTAAAACAAAGTGTTTTTTTGCACAGAAGCGTATGGTATGACGAAGAGGTGGAGAGAAAAAAAACTTTATTCTAAGCGTCGAGCCATTGTCAAAGTTTGTACGACTGCGTTTCATAATTCCGTGCTTCTTCGTGGGCAGGAAAGAAAGTATGAGTGGGGTAACGACGTAGTAAGACGTATCTGCACTGTGGGGCATCAACACGCAGTAGATGTAATATATCACGTGGATTGTTACAAAAAATTCACGCTTGCCATTCTATCTTCAAAAAGAAAAGCTGGACGCCCCATTGATGAAGGGGTTTCAAAAGCAATGAACGAAAGCTACGATTACATTGAAGGAAACGATAACTGCCAATTCTCTATGGACGATTTGTTGGAACAGATACAACAATGGCTCGGTAACCCCCTACCACCTACCCATTGGGAAAGAGCCAGTGGCACCTGACTCAATTCTCAACACCATATTTTCCCGATGCACGACTGGATGTGGAGTGCGATGCGGCTGCCGATGGAGCCCCCATCGAAGACATCGTCGGCGTTGATAATGATGATATTTTAGATTTAGAAGATAATTAGGAAAAAGTGTGTAGAATCTTTTTTGTGGAGAATTTTATGTAAATTAATTTATGGGCCACCATTTACGAGTTATTTGAGAAAAACTAAAAAAAAGGGACGTTTACAACCACCCTCCCCCCTACCTGTTAGCTTCACCTCCATCCATCAGTACTTTTAGTATGTTGTTTAAGACACCTTTACCTACAGCTATACCAAAATTCGCTTTTACACCGATTATTTCTCCTATTTTTCCTTCGTTGGGTGGATTATAAGCGGAGGTAATTCCATGAATGCACAAACCTTTTTTTATTCCGTGCAAACCAATTAAAAGTAATCGCATGGAAATTACAATTCTACGGTTTATTTCATAGCCTTTTTCACAGATGTATTTCGAATCCCAAACCGCGCTTACCACTTTCCGTAAATTTCACTTTCGATTTGCACACTTTACAAACGACGACGTATGAAATAGCTGAAAAATCTGACTCTAACTCGTGTCGACTCAGCTGTCTTCTTCCAGATATTTTCGGCCTCTTGCTGTACGAGTATGTACGTGTCCCTTTGGCACCTTTTTGACTACAATACACTTTGTCACTCCTTATAAAAACAAACCAATAACACTCACAAAACAAAAAAAGTTAACACAATTATCGATCCTCAAATAGCGTCCTTCTGTATTTTACTGTATGAAACTGACTGAATCCGACGTTTCTAAAGACAAAACAAGCAATAATATCAACACGTGACAGATTGTTTTAAAAACATCTACCGTATACTTATGCTTGTCCCCTAAAATACCGTCACTCGTTTCGGTCATAAGAGGCTCGCTGCCTACCTGGCATGTTTCATGGCCACAATCTTTTGGGATATCATTTTTGGACCTCCTAAGGGACCATTGAAAGCAATAAAAAAAATCGATCTTTTGAAAATTCTAGAGCGCCCTTGAGTATTTTTTTTTTTTGTGATAAGAACTGAAGCTGTGTATGAATAATTTATTTTTTGTAAGTTTAATTGTTTTTGATGTTTCTTCCTTTTTTTTAGATAATAAATAACGCTAATCCCAAAAAATTTATACACGTTGATGCTTTTAATCATAAGTAAGATTTAACTCCTTTTAGATCTTTTCAGATCATCATGGCTTACAAAATAAAGCTTTTTAAAATTTATGCGTCAATTAGATACATGATTATCTTTAGTGTATTAAAAGATATGATTATCTTTCCAGTGTTAAGAAGAAATGAGGCCTTACAAGCAGCTAGGTGCTGTACCGTACAGCTTGTAGCATGTTTCATTTCCAGGAATATTTCAAGCGTTGCAGTATAGGACCCAGAGATGTCGCCATCTCTACAAGACTTTTTACTCGTAGTAATGACAGCCCTTTATTGGCGCGAGAAGCTGCCAGTAATGCACTTTGCTCTGTATGCGAGGAGAGTCTCACAAGTAGTGGTCCGTGGCCATCGGTGGATTTGACGAAATGCATCGAAGTGCGGGGAAATGTGTTAACCCAGCTTTTCAACAATTTTTCTTACAACCTCTGTAAGGCTTTCGTTGGATGTCCGTGGAATGCCGCGCAAAATTAAGTAACACAATCGTGGTATGTCCGCTAGTTTCTCTTTAGCTTTCGATTTTCATCTTGAAGGTCTTGCTTTCAAAGAGTCGGACTTTGTTTTCAAGAGAAGCAATAGCACACTTTTTTATTAAAATTAGATTCAAGTTCAGAAAGCAGCAATTTGGTTTTTTTCATTAGACTGGATTCAAGATAGCGGAGCTGGTCGGATATAGATGTTTTCTTATCAGCATTTGATTTGCTTGTTTTTACTGCAGGAGATTTATCTGGAGTTGAAGCGGGGGTATTTGTAGGTTTCTCTTTGAGCGCTTGCTGACGTGTTGTAGTAGACATAGTGATGCACAAAGGAAGTCATAACAGGTACAAAGGAAATAATTTGTTTCACTGATGACCCGTTCCATTGTCTGATTGAAGAATTACTTGAGAGTTGACAATTGACAAAAAAAAAAAAAAAAAACTTTAACTTTCAGTGTAATATAGAAGAGCTGGTTAAAAAAAATACTTTAACAAACAGGTAGGTAGGTAGGTAGGTAAGAGTGGCTGTTGGATAAACCAACCCACTTAGGTCTAATGGCCCATTGTGATGCCACGTGGATCTATGATCCTCTTACTGACGAAACCAGTTCGAGCTTCTGACGAAGCGAAGGAGACTGTTTACGTCTATATTTTTCAGATCGTTTAGGTCGTTGTAGAAGAAGGCTCCTAAGTGAAGTTTTCTTCTCTGGGAGAGAGCTGGACATGTACAGAGTAGGTGGAGGGTTGTCTCCTCCTCCTCCTCGTCCATGCAGCTTCTGCAGAAATCATTTGTAAAGGCGCCAAGTCTATGATGGCGCTGAGATGTTCCTTATTTAGAAGGATCAGACACTTAGAGCGATACAGATCCAGTTTTGGCCAGATTTGTTTGGTCGCTAGACATGTTGGTCCAACAGTCCACCTAAGGTCTGTTCTTTTATTAGCATCCAGCTTTAATATTAATTTGCACGCAGCGATTGGGATACCTATGCTACTCCTTTCCGGTAGAATAGGTAGAGTGGTTCCAATTTTTGCGAGTTCATCGGCTTTACAGTTCCCTGGAACGTCTCCGTGGCCCGGCACCCAACAGAGGTGAAGGTTGAACTGCTCTGCCATCTCCATAAGAGACGATCGGCATTCAAGTTCGGTTTTAGAATTTAGTGAGACTGAGTCCAGGGATTTGATAGCGGCCTGACTATCCGAAAAGATGCGGATAGTCAGGAGCTATTCACTTGACATAGCTTTATATTCATCATCCCATTTCAAAATTGTTAAACGTTTATGTTCACTTTTTTAAACAAACAAAAATTTTATTGCCAAAGTCACATTGACATTTTTGATTTATTAATAACTAATTATACTTGTATCTGAACAAAGATTTTTCCTAAGTACAATAATAAGGTGCACACCATATTCGGATCATACTTATATATTAAAAAAAAAAAAAAACAAACAAACAAAAGAATTAAAATTCATATTAGTATGAATTTCATAAAATTGGAGGTTATATATTTATATGGTGGTAGTTATTAGTAGATAAGCATCATTTCTTAGAGGTAAAAAAAATTGCAAATTCTTTAGCTCAAAATAACTGAATTCCTTTTAACTTTCCGATTACATTAACTATCTGATAAGAATCCCACAATTGTCACAAATGCTCGTAAAAAAAAAACAATAAAAAAGAAAGGAGTTCAACTTTACTGAGAATCAATCAAAACAAAAAAAAAAAATCGGGGACTGGACGGTAGACCCTTAATCGATCGACGTGGTACTCGATGAAAAGCTCAATAAAAAAAAGAAAAGAAAATACAATATATCTACAGAGTACCTGGCGTGGTGCCTTCGTGGAATTCCTTTTGGTGGGTACTTTTGTGAGATTTGTGAATGCGCATTTTGCCGCTGAGCAGATAATTTGCTTATGCAAAATTTCTGAATTTTATCGGCGCCACGTGTTTTGAGTATTCTTTTGTATTGTTTTAGGATTCCTCCCTTTTTTTACAATGAATTATCTTTACGTTTGCAAACCCGTGTTTACCATGTTTCACGTTTTTTTTTTTGTAATCTTTGAGTTTCTACTTTCGATTTTTTTATTTTCCTTTATTTTCTTTTTTTTTGTGCTCAAAATGATTTTTTCTTTATTGACACCACGCACTGGGCACTCACTTTTTTGGAGCTAAAATGAAAGAGAAAACGGACCAGAAAAAGGTGAACTTGGCTTTTATACCCATCTACGAGGGGCGTTCAATATATTCTCGGTATCGATATGAAGGAAAATGCGAATTCAATTTAAATTGCTTTTATTTTTCAATATAATCTCCCCTATCATCAATGCATTTGTTACATCTTGAGATAAGCTTTTTTAAACCCTCAAAAAAATTAATTTCCTCCTCCTCCATTTATTGCCGACTTGAGTTCTGCATCATCCGAAAATCTTTTTCCACGAAGACATTTTTTCAAATCCGGAAACAGGAAATAATCACTAGGGGCAAGGTCTGGACTATAGGGTGGGTGTTGGATTTCTTCGAAACCACAATCTCGCGCAGCAGCCTTGGAAACTCGCGCCGTGTGAACAGGAGCGTTGTCATGAAGAAGCAACACACCCGCTGCGAGTTTACCCCGTCTTTTCTTTTTAATTTCCTCCCGCAAATTATGCAAACTGGAAGCGTAGGATGTGGCGTTGATGGTTTCACCTTTTTTTTGTACTCAATGAGCAAGATTCCCTTTGAGTCCCAAAAAACTGTGGCCATGAGCTTCCCGGCAGACGGAGTGACTTTGAACTTCTTCGGGGGGTCTGTTCCTTTTTTATGCCACTGCATGGACTCTTGTTTGCTTTCAGGGTCATAGTGGTGGACCCATGTTTCGTCCCCAGTAACAATTCGATATATAACAGCGTCCGCGTTCTCACTACACATCTCCAAAAGCTCTCTACAGCATGCTATTCTCACTTTTTTCTGAGGCGCTGTGAGCATTCGTGGCACCCACCTTGCACTGACCTTTGAAAGGTTAAGATGGTCATGAAGATTGTTGTGAATGGTACCAATTGAAAGCTTGGTGATCTCTGCCATCATTTTCACCTTTATTCGGGCATCCTCAAGAACAAGTTTTTCGACTTCTTTGATGCTTTCTCCCGTACAAGCAGTAGCCGGGGCGCCGGAGCGGGGGTCGTCTTCAATGCTCTCTCTGCCTCTCTTGAACTCACTTGACCACTTTTGCACAGTTGATAATGAAGGTGCGGAACCCTGGTAAACAGCCACCATCTCTTCATGAATAGTTTTTTGACTTTTTCCTTGCTTAGTGAGAAATTTAATTACAGCGCGATGCTCAATTTTCACCATCATCGTCTCACTTGCCATTATGATTCTGTTTAACTAGAGATAAAACGCGAATTAATAATCACATTTATATGAAATTTTACATGAATGCACTAAAATAATAGTATTACTTGATAAATAATATAATACAACCACAGCTTCACCCCGGTATCGAGAATATGTTGAACGCCCCTCGTACAACTGGACAACTTATCGCAACCGCAGCTGCCTGATGATCGTTCGTCTTCTGCCTCACGCGTGTATGTCAAGCCTATCTAAATTAGATTACTTGAGATATATTTTTAATGACTCAGGGGTTAATATTATTGTTGTTACTGAGACTTAGCTGAATTCAGATCCAAACGATAAAGATAAAGTGACCGATTTATATGACATTCCGGGTTATAAACTCATTCGAAATGATAGGGTGACCGACACCACGGGTGGAGGAGTTGCGGTGTACTGCAGTTCCTCACTTAAGTACAAAATTCTAAGGAAATCTCAAGGTAGCGTTGTTGAATATCTCCTCCTAGCGACTGCAACTCGAAATGTCTGATTGGTGTTGCGTACAATCCAAACCAATGTCACTCTCCAGAGACACTGTTTTCGGCAATCCCAGGATCAGCTATTTCTAGACGGCATTTCTGATCATGATTTAATATATTGTACGTACAATGTTGACTTATCTCGTTCCTCTAAGCCATAATCTTTTCAATTTAGAGACTTTTCCTCTATCGACAACAGTATGCCTTCTCCCTTGGAATGATTGCTATTACGCCTCGAATGTTAATGAAAAAGTAGACCATTTAACAGGCACGTTCCTCTGAAAACGGTTGCGATAAAAAATATAAAGTGCCCGTGGTTCACAACTGAGGTTCACAATGCCATGAAAGTTCGTAACAAGTTGTACGCTAAATGGAAGCTTAGGCCCTCAAGTCTTAATTGGGAGTTTTTTTGTCGCTCTCGCAACCGCTCGCAACTTTTGTGACCCGAAAAGCAAAAGAAAGATATTTTCTATTGAAACTGACCACCGACAAAATCTCTCAGAACCTATTTAGCAATCAATCCATTGGTGTAGGAAAAAAGGCTGTTGTCAATATCGTTCCGAATGCAAATGACCTTAACGAGGCGTTTCTTTCAAGTTCTGCAAGTAGTCCGTGCTTTACTCCACATATCCAAGTGTTTTTTAGCTCTGAACTTGACCTTGAAGTCGTCTCAGAAGTTGATGTAGTAAATACTATTCGTTCTCTTAAGTCCAATGCTATAGGTGAGGATGGTGTACCCATTCGCTTTGTAAAGATGATATATCATAATCTCTCTTACACACATAATCAATTTTTGTATTAGTTGGAAGTTGGGTAAGGTTAACCCGGTTCTGAAAAAACCTCAGCCATCTGCAGATAATTTCAAGCTACAGAAACCAACACTGCTTGCCATCCCCTGTACAGTCTGGTTTTCGAGCGTATCATAGCAGTTCGACAGCTATGATTAAAATTCTCGACGATATAAGGTTCAAATATGATGCAGGAAAAATAACGGTGCTTTGCTTGCTAGATTTTTCCAAGGCCTTTGACAGTGTGGATCACAAAGTACTATGTCACAAGCTCAGGCTATATTTTGGTTTTAGTGCGAGATAAGTAAATATTTAAAAAATCGCTGTCAAGGGATTGTTATTGATGGGAAAAAATCCCAGTTTAATATCTTAACGGCAGGAGTACCGCAGGGATCAATATTAGGACCAATACTTTTCTGTATTTTTATTAATGACCTTCCCAAAGTATGCCAGAAGGTAAACACTCATATTTATGCTGATGATGCTCACTCAAATAAACTTGTCCCGACGGATTGGGCTCAATGAGGATCTTTTTGACAGAATAACTGAATACCTGTCGGCAGTATACAACTAGTCACTATGCAATGGCCTCAATCTGAATCCTAAAAAATCCCAGCTTATTCTTATTTCTGAGAAGCATTATGTACTTCCGTACGGCATCATGACAGGACACAGTCTCCTGCGATAAAACGCAAAGAGACTCAAATTGTCAGATTCGGATATCTGCAGATTCTGTGGTGATCTGCGAGCTATTGAGGACATGACACACATACTGTGTGAATGCGAAGCAATATCGTGTAGTCGAAGAAAATTTTTAGGGAAAAACT
The DNA here is from genome assembly GCA_963966105.1 of Volucella zonaria. Classification (NCBI taxonomy): domain Eukaryota; kingdom Metazoa; phylum Arthropoda; class Insecta; order Diptera; family Syrphidae; genus Volucella; species Volucella zonaria. Next base: position 286,062,523 of record OZ014530.1, on the reverse strand, counting down.
TTTTTGAAAACCTAGAGGAAACAAAAAAGAACTGAGGAAGGCAAAGCGACAATCCTGGAGGTCCTTCTGCGACAAAATCACGGAAACCTCCGAGGCATCACGGCTAAGAAAAATCCTCTCCACAAATCCTATGATGCCTAGCTGTTTGAGAAAAACCGATGGCTCTTGGACTACCTCAAGTGATGAATCCCTCAACCTGCTACTGGACACCCACTTTCCAGGCAGCTCTCAATTCACAGTCAGTAGCAACCCAAACAGGTCTACTGCAACCGGGTCCAAAATCCAGGGTCTGATCACAAGAGACAAACTGCTCTGGGCGCTGCATAGCTTCAAACCATACAAGTCTGCTGGTCCGGACGATATAATACCCGCTGAGCTACAGAGATCCTCAGATATTATTCTGCCTGCGCTAGGTAATATTATAAGGAGCTGTGTAGAACTCATCCACATTCCACTGTCATGGAGGGAAGTCAATGTAGTGTTCATCCCCAAAGCCGGTAAATGTTCTCATGTCGTCGTAAAGGACCTCAGACCTATAAGTCTATCATCTTTCCTTCTGAAAACTCTAGAACGATTGATTGATATCCATATACGAGCTAAAATTAACCCTAGACTTCTGTCAACGGCTCAACATGCCTACTACAGGATAATCAACTCCAAACTGGGTGAGACTTCTGCCAAAAGATGTGTCAGCAGAGGTATGCCGCAAGGCGGTGTCCTCTCTCCCCTTCTCTGGAACTTAGTAGTAAATGAACTGCTGATATACCTGGAAGCGGGAGGTAGCAGGGTGATTGCCTATGCAGATGACGTTGCTATTGCCGTCTCAGGTAAGCATCTTAATACCATTAAAGAACTCCTCCAACTAAATCTCAATAGATTAACCCGTTGGGCAGATCGCTGTGGATTGGGAATAAACCCCCATAAAACTGATCTTGGCCTCTTCTCCAGGAAATATAAAATTCCATATATAGACCCTCCTTTAATAAACGGTACCAGCCTAGTGTTTTCCGATACAGCAAAATATCTGGGTCTCATTTTTGATAGAAAACTAAACTGGAAACCTAACATTCAAGAAAGAGTCAGGCTTTCAACCTCGGATTACCCACTGGCTGTACATCTCGGAAGTGCGGTTAACTGCATTAAGCTAAGCAGAGTCCAAAGAACAGCATGCCTATGCATAAGCGGAGCATTGCGGTCCACCCCCTCTGCGGCATTAGACATTCTGCTTCATCTAATACCCCTCGATATTTTCATCAGCTGCGATTGCAGCTATATGCCTTAAAGCGACTAAACAGTGGACTTATAATCCATTTGGCCACGCCAATATTCTTAATACATTAGGAATCCCCACAGAGAACATCGATTACACCATACCTGAACTTTGGTTTGACAAAAACTTCCATGTAAGCTTCCCCTCTAGATCCTTCTGGGAGGAAGATGCTTTCATGGAGGACAAGTCGATCCATTTCTATACAGATGGATCAAAAACCAATAGCGGGGTTGGTGGCGGTGTTTTCTCAGACACGCTAAATCTAAGCCTCTCTTTCCGCCTTCCAAATCACTGCACTGCACTGCACTACACGCAGGCGGAAATTTTGCCGATTAAAGAAGCTCTGTCCTGGCTGAAGAAAAACGTGATACTGCAAAGGATATCCGCATCTTTTCGGATAGTCAGGCCGCTATCAAATCCCTGGACTCAGTCTCACTGAATTCTAAAGCCGCCCTTGACTGCCGATCATCTCTTATGGAGATGGCGCAGCAGTTCAACCTTCACCTCTGTTGGGTGCCGGGCCACAGAGACGTTCCAGGGAATTGTAGAGCCGATGAACTCGCAAAAATTGGAACCACTTTACCTATTCTACCGGAAAGGGGTAGCATAGGTATCCCAATCGCTGCGTGCAAACTAATATTAAAGCTGGATGCCAATTAAAGAACAGACCTTAGGTGGACTGTTGGACCAACATGTCTAGCGACCAAGCAAATCTGGCCAAAACTGGATCTGTATCGCTCTGATCGTGTCTGATCCTTCTGAACAAGGAACATCTCAGCGCTATCATAGGTGTCATCACTGGACACTGCCTTATAGGCAAGCACGCAAGAAGGCTTGGCGCCTTTACAAATGATTTCTGCAGAAGCTGCATGGACGAGGAGGAGGAGGAGACAACCCTTCACCTACTCTGTACATGTCCAGCTCTCTCCCAGAGAAGAAAACTTCACTTAGGAGCCTTCTTCTACAACGACCTAAACGATCTGAAAAATACAGACGTAAACAGTCTCCTTCGCTTCGTCAGAAGCTCAAACTGGTTCCATCAGTAAGAGGATCATAGATCCACGTGGCATCACAATGGGCCATTAGGCCTAAGTGGGTTGGTTTTTATCCAACAGCCACTCTTACCTACCTACCCTACCCTAGAGGAAATAGACGGCACGAACTTCAAAGGGTTCTTGGCTTTTGCAGGGAAATTAGATGTTTCACCAGAGCGATTGTTTAGGTTTTTGCCATTTGAAGATAAATTCAATAGGTTGCACAGGGATATCGATGGGCCCGTTTTGGTGTCTCGTGTCTGTGTGATGGCGTATCCATTACACTCGTGTTTAACCTAACCTAATTCGAAGCACTTGCAAGAAGCTAGCATTGATATTATTAACTTGCCTCCTGTAGCAGTGGATGATCTCAGTGAAGAAGTATTAACTGATGACGCGCCGAGTAAGTACACAGTTTTGCACAATTTTCGGTTTCTGGAAATATTATTGAATCGAGAATTTTCAGAATGAATATAAATGAGTTCGAAATGGTCACAAACTTTTGTAATATGCGGGATTCCTGTGGTCTTATAGAATTGCATATTATCCATAATGACGTGAAAAATTAATAACTTGCAAGTCCCATTTCGGGAGAAACAACGGAGAACTCAATAGAATCTCAAGCTAATATCTTTTTTGGTTCAACAAAAGTAGCTGCTCCTCCTACACCGAAATTGAAAAAACAACCAACAGACCCGGTAGTGACTGTAAATTTGAAAGCAGAGAAAAAAGGAAGCGAATATGAAAGAGCATGGTGCCAAACTAGCCTTATGAATATTTGTATGTGCTTTTTTAATGCTTTTAATTTTTAATGTAAAAAATCAGCTTTTGAGTTGTTCACTTTGTTTTGGGACAATGAAATATGCCCGGCGACAAAATGCACATGATGCAAATTTTACGGTGTCAGAAGTAAGAAAATTTGTTGGAAGTTGTTGGTCACTCAATCCACTCAATCCGAGATATTATTTGACAGTCTATGAATCGAAACTGCTTTGATAGCCTTAAGTGTTTTCTACATGTCGCAGATAATTCCTCGCTGGATACAGACGATAAATATGCAAAATTACAACCGTTTTTCGACCGAATGAATATAAAATTCATAAAGTTAGAAGTTTTTACTCATCATTTGTCATTCCACGAGCAAATGGTACCATACTTTGATCGCCATTCCTGCAAAATGTTCATTCGGAACAAACCTGTACGTTTTGCTCCAGCGATGGCTACCTCTTCAAGTTCATCCCGTATGTTGGCGATAATGCCAAAAATGATTCAAATATAAGGAATCAATTGGGCCTTGGATGTAACACCATTTTGTCGCTACTTAAAGGTGTAAATCTGTAGGAACATCAATCATTTTTTGACAACTCATTTAACCTCATGTGGCATCTTACATCACTTAGTCATTCGGGCAAACTGTAACAGCAAAATTTTTACTATTCAAATTGCCGACGTGAAAACATTCACAAAGTTTGAACGTGGCAAATTCGAATCCTCCCACGATTGGAATTCACAGCTGATGATAGTAAGCTCGAATGATAACTCTGTAGTAATACTTGCTTCCAATAAATACGGAATGGAACTACTACAGCGGGTGAAGCGCTACTGCCGGAAAGTTAAACGAATCCACTTTGTGGAGTGCCCAAATGTCGAATCAATTTATAATCGTCACATGGGTAGAGTTGATTTGCATGACAACGCAGTGCCAATTACCGAATCAACATATGTGGCAAGAAGTGGTATTAACCACTCATTATTACAATGACTGACTTATGTGTAGTAAGTGCTTGGAAACTGCATTGTGCCATGTAAAGGCATCGAAATTTACCACAAGTGCCTCAAATTGAATTCCGGACCGCATCATTCAGGACCAAACGACAATTCAGAAGAAATGCCTAGCAAAAATTGAGTAGTATGAGTTCGGACAAAGCTAATACCGCCACCATTTTAATGACAAAACAGCTCCTAGTGCAAGCATGGTCATTTGCCTGCTCGCATTAAAGAAACCCACTCATCGAAGGGCTATTCAATTAGGCATCTCCAGAACATCGATAAGCCGGATTTTGAATCTTGATTTGAACTTGTTTCCATACAAAATTCAATTGGCCAACGAATTATTGCCATGGTGAAGAATACTGTTTTCATAATGCCAGCCATAATTCTAACCTTCTAAGCTACCTAAATATGGCCGATGAAGCACACTTCAATATAAATGGATACGTAAATAAACAAACGGTTTGGTGAGGAATTAAAGAATCTTCGAGAACTTTTCGATGACGGAATAGTTTTGAAAAATTCACGTTTTGCTTGGCCTCCCCGTTTCCTAGATTTGACGGAGTCTGTTTTCTTTTTATAGTGCTTCTTAAAGAGACATAAACACACCTAAAACAACTAAGGAACGAAAGCAATATATTCGTGCAGAAATGACAAATTTGTAACCTGACACGTTGCGTGCCACGTGCCAATGCAAAATGCTTTAGAAAGAGCCATTATTTGTCAGTAACGAAATGGAGGTCATTTAAATGGTGTTATTTCCCGCACATAGATCAAATCTATTTTCGCAGATTACACGTTCATGTAAAAATAAAATCTGAAATTAAAAAGTAAAACCGGGAAAGTCAGTCTATCCTGAATATGTAGGGCAATATTATCGTACAACATCCTAGCTGTATTTGATTTAATTGATAGAAAACTTTCAACTATTAGGTTCTACCACATGAAATGTCCGATTTTGAGGTAAGAATTTAATGTTATTACCCAAAAACTGGAAAATATGCTTACGAGTATAAGACGGACATTACTGCGATCCAGGACGTGCGCTGGATACGATCAGGAATGATGAAAAGATATTATGATGCGGATTTGTCGTGGGAAAGCGGCTGAGATTGAGGGTCGTCAATTTCAAACCAATTAGCGATCATCTGGCTGCGATCCGCATCCAAGAGCAATTCTAAAGCATCAGCCTTATATGCGCACACGCCCCCACCAATGAAACTGAGGACCCTGTCAAGAAGGATTTCCACCTCCTCTTGAACGGACCCTACGGAGCCTGTCTGGAGTACGATGTTAAAATCGTTCTCAGGGACTTCAATGCCAAAATTGATAAGAAGGGCATTTTTAGAGGAGTGGTCGGCTACAGACCAGGAACTCAGGCCCTACCAAACATTGAGGATAATCTTGTTACCGACACGCAGGGAATTGTGGATGTATTTAAGTACTGTAGCATTTCCAACAGCCGGTATAGCCATTTAAACGCTGAAGAACAATCAGGAGGCGGACTCGGACGCATTGCCGTCAGAAGTCTACAAAGCTTGTGGCGATGTTTTGATAAGGAGCATGCATCAGATCATCTGCAAGGTATAGCAGGGGGAAAGCATGCCTGACAACTGGAGTATCAACTCTATCTGCTCCATCTTCAAGAAAGGTGGTTTTATGTCTTGTAAGAACTATGTAGTATGTGAGCGACTGAAGCCGTTTTTCACCACAATTATCGGCACCTACCAGTGCGGCTTCCGGTCCGGCAAATCGACGATATACCAAATCTTCACACTGCGGAAAATTCTGGAAAAGGCCAACGAGTTCCAGGTCGATACTCACCACCTCTTTATCGACTTCAAAGCCGCATATGACAACATTTATCGCATTGAATTATATAACACGATAGCCGAATTCGAGATCCCAAGATCCGAATTCGCAATGCACCATGCAACTTGGAAACAAAAACTCCGAATCATTCCAAGCATGCACCGGATTCCGGCAAGGAGACGCGCTGTCGTGTGATTTCTTTAATCTTGTGCTGGAGCAGATAGTGCGAATGGCCGGCGTAAACACAGAAGGCACTATATTTAACAAATCCATCCAGCTGCTGGGCTATGCAGACGATATCGACATCATCGCCCGTTCCCAGCGTGCTATTATTGAGGCCTTTACTGCTATCGAAGAACAAGCCAAAAGTTTTGGTCTCATGATGAATGAAGATAAAACAAAGTACGTACTGTCAACCAAAAGCAAATCCGTCGAACACGGTCTAAGACAGAACCTAACAATCGACAGCTATAATTTTGAGGTAGGGAAGGAGTTTATCTACCTCTGGGCAAATATAAACTCCACAAATAACACACTAGATTCGGCGAGGAATAACCTCAGGCAACCGCTGCTACTTCGGTTTGTCCAAACAACTAGGATCCTAACTCCTAATTCGAAGGACCAAAATTATGCTCTACAGAACCCTGATCTCGCCAGTCTTACTTTATGGGGCTGAATGCTGGACGATAAACAAGACAGCGGAACAGATTTTGGGATCTTTCGAAAGAAGAATTCTACGTAGGATATATGGCTGCAAAAATCTACTACCTGCACTGGCTCGGCCACATCGGGCGAATGTCAGAGAATGCTCCAGCTAAGAGAATCTCCGAATTCCAGCCACCTGGTTCACGAAGAAAAGGAAGACCGAGCCTCCGGTTTAAAGATTAAGTAATCGCGGACGCCAGAAGCTTTGGTCTAGTAAACTGGAAGCAACGTGCCCGAGACATTGAAGGATGGAAAGCTGCATTAGCTCAGGCTCAGACCCTCCAAATGTCGCTGACCAGATTAGTAAGCAAGTATAAAGTCTTCAAAGGCTTTTATAACCTCTGCTCGGCTTCGGAATACCCTCTGCCGACAAAATAACTCCAGACTGCGGAAAAGATGATAGTCCATTGGAGAAACAACAGGAGAGAATGGTGCATGGCGGAAGAATGTAAAGTTCCAACCGTAGCAGTTTTTGACCCAAAATGAGGATCGGACCATGGCTATTTGCCAACGCAGGTTGTCGATTTCCTCACAATATTTTACTGAATTTATCGTTTCCCCTATTTGAAGAAACGAAAAGTGAATTGGCCCCTTCGATGTCAACCAGACTGTCACCATAACGTTTTGTAGGTGAAGATCTAGTTTGGGGTGTATTCTGGTTTTTCTTCTGCATCCAACCGCTGCCCAGTTGTAATATAAAATCCACACGTGATTATATGGTGCAAAAATTGTTCATTTTGGTGCCTTAGGCTCAGCGATGCACAGGGTTTTAAGCGTTGTAGTTTTTGTGCCTCGTTCAGTTCATGGAGCACCCACTTTTCAAGTTTTTTTACTTTTCCTATTAGAGGTAGATGTCGTCGACTTATTTTCATTGAAGATACTCCCATGTTCTGCTATGTCCCGTATTGTTTTCGTTGGGTCTGGATCTACCCTTGCTTTTAAAACATCAATAACCGCTTCTGGTTTCCCACATAGTTCGTTTACCAGGCTGTGATCTCCCGAACGGAACCTAACAAACCAACGTCGAATATTGCGTTCGTTTACCGCGGCATCCTTAAATGCGTCATTAATGTTTTACGCTGCCAGAGACGCATTATGTCCCAGTTTAAATCCATAAAGGAAGAGAGTCCGAGTTTGAGCCGTCGACAGAATGATAAACAATTTCTAGAAAAAGATTAATAAAAGTCTCACACGTCAAAGAGACGTAACACTTTATCTTATAAAAAAACAAATTTGATAGCGGCGTTTTCGAAGTAATAAGGTCCGATGACGCGTCCAGCACACCATGCAGTGACTTTGAGCAGGTGTTCTGGCTCTTTGGGGGTTGTACGTGGATTTTTAATGCCACAGACACGATAATTTTGCTTATTCACATATCTACAGAGATGGAAATGGGCTTCGTCGCTCATGATGATTTTCGATGAAAGGTTGTCTCCCTCGTGGTCAAGATTCCGGATGGCATGAGCGTAGGTTACGCGCGCGTGTTGGTCAACAGCTTACAGCAGAAGCACTGTCTGCACTTTGTAGGGGAACATCTTACAGTCCATCACCAAAATTTTCTGTAAAGGGCGCAGATTGATGTCCAATTGCGTGGCAGTATTTGGTCAATACTTCGACGTCCTCTGCGACATATTCAACCACAGCTCCGATATTCTCAGCAGAACGGATGCTTCGGAGCCGGCCAGACCTGGCAGCATCTCGTGTTGTAGTGTTTATACAGTTGGTGTCGGATGACCGGGAAACCTGCGCTGAAATTCACGATGCTCCAACACCACTGATGAATTATTCCGCAAAAAAATCGTAACATTGTTTATTATATATTTCATTAATTATTCCGTGTTCTTTAGGAGTATAGTGATTCATGTCTTGTTGACATGAATTTTGAATCTATTTACTTCATAAATGTCAAAGTTAAATAGACATTTGCCGCTATTTGCAAAAATTATAGCATCTTCCGATAGGGTGATGACTTTTGGGACACTTTATACAATATATCTTCTTAGATATTTTTGTTATTTTTTTCTATTTGAAATAGAAGAAGTTCAGTGCAGTAGTTCGTCGTGAGAAGTCACTAGTGAATTTTTACGTATCAATCTTTATACGAACTTTTATATATATATTTATTTCCCTTAGTTTTTTACATTTCTCTTCAAAATCAATAAGAGCGCGTCATGGCCAAATATAGAGGACATCATGTCCTTAGATTTAAATGCGAAAACAATGCTAAAAACGCGCTCAAACAAAAGGATCCGAATTATTGGATCCCCTTGCAGTGCTTACCGGACACTAAAGATGAAAATGACAATATGGACGACCATGTGCAGTAGTTGTTCCCTCTATTAAACTTAAAAAAAAAAAAACCTGTGTCTATGTTCACGATTTAATGCAATCCATTGGTGTTTCTGACTATTCCATTAAAAAATTATATGTGATACCATCGAAACCTACGAGTATAAACTTCTTTTAGGGAACATAAAATTGGATAATTGTCAGTACCTCACGCATGGTATTCACTGTGAAAAAGCTTTCAAAGTCGTTTTATTCGGCTTGGGTGTATATGACACCAATGACATAAAATGTGAGCTCATTAGACCCGGTTCTAAGTGTGACAATAGTGACAAAAAATTTGAGCACTATTCGAATGCTTTTAACATAACAAAATTAACGAATTTGAAAAAGAATATTCGCTCGATATTTCACACCCAAGTGAGTAGGAACTTTCAACGAAAATATAAGTACAGATTGGCGCAATACCGAAATTGTCAATTGTGATTCTCACAAATGTAGTGAATGCAATAATACGTCTGCAGACAAACAATAATAATCACGCCGCAAACGTTCCATTCCTGCCAATGAATGATTTCCCAGCTCTACCATCACGAAATGTAGCGCACAATATAGAAATGGGACATAATACTCGTATCCCTACCAAATCC